>JADEYB020000024.1:3004844-3066826 GCA_015832495.2 Alces alces
ACACACTAGATCCTTTGGAGACTGTGCGTCTGGAAAGGGGCAGCCATTTCTTCCATTAATATGTGCAGAGAAACAATAACTTTTTAAACTATGTCATGTATATTGATTAGTTGAAACACAATTTTTTTGCATTCTAAAATGTATTTAAGGATTTACTTATGGGATGGTGGGCCCACATTTCCTGTCTCTGTAATTCTTCTTCACAAAGAATGAGAACATAACTTGTAGGAGGACAAATTTTTATACTGCACATGTGTATTATACCAGATGAGTTTAATAACCATGCCTTTCATAAATGTACCATAAATATAAATGTAACTGTCACTTGCTTATTTATTTATAAATATATAGGTTCAGTTCAGTTCAGTCACTGAGCCCTGTTCAAATCTGTGATGCCATGGACTGCACCACGCCAGGCTTTACAGTCCATCACCAATTCCCAGAGCTTGCTCAAAGTCATGACAATTGAGCCAGTGATGTGACCCAACTACCTCATCCTCTCTTGTCCCCTTCTCCTCCTGCCTTAAGTCTTTCCCAGCATCAGGGTGTTTTCCAATGAGTTGGGTCTTTGAATCAGGTGGCCAAAGGACTGGAGCTTCAGCTTCAGCATCAGTCCTTCTGATGAATATTCAGGACTGATCTCCTTTACTATGGACTGGTTGGATCTCCTTGCAGTCCAAGGAACTCTCAAGAGTCTTCTCCAACAACAGTTCAAAAACATCAATTCTTTGGCGTTCAGCTTTCTTTATGGCCCAACTCTCACATCCATACATGACCACTGGAAAAGCCATAACTGTGACTAGACAGACCTTTGTTGGCAAAGTAATGTCTCTGCTTTTTAATATGTTGTCTGGGTTTGTCATAGTTTTTCTTCCAAGGATTAGTTTCCATAAAATTTGCAATATAGTTATCAATCACATATCATTATAAATGGATTCAGGCTTGTTTGTGTGTTACCGATGTATAAGGTAATAACAGAGTATAACTGTGGATATATATTTACTGTTTAATTAATCATTTGTGAGTTTCATATAATAAAACATGCTCAAATACAGAAACGTTTACATGGTTTCAGTTCCATCCAGTCGCTCAGTTGTGTCCGACTCTTTGTGACTCCATGAATGGCAGCACGCCAGGCCTCCCTGTCCATGGTTTACATCATTTATAAATAACAAATATGGGAAGCCCCTGCTGACCTCATGGTACAGAACCCACCTGCCAGTGCGGGGGACACGGGTTTGGTCGCTGCTCCGGGAAGAGTCCACCTGCCATGCGGCAACAAAGCTCTTGCAGCACAACCACTGAGTCCATGTGCTGCAACTGCTGAAGCCCGTACTCAGGGGCCCGTCCTCCAAACCCAGAGGAGCCCCTGCAATCAGAGGGCTTGCACCACGACTAGAGAGTAACCTCTGCTCACTGCAAGTACAGAAAGACTGCATGCCCAACCAGGAACCAGAGGAGCCAAACACAAATAAACACACAAAATGTTTATGTAGTTCCCATTCATGTGTTACTTAGCTGATCATATCAACATGATAAATGTGGCCGTAGATGACACTACATAAGTGGATTACGGCTAATAGTGTATCCTTATACTGTATAGGAGAACTTTCCTGGTGGCCCAGACTAGGTAAAGCGTCTGCCTACAATGAGGGAGACCCGGGTTCAGTCCTTGGGTCGGGAAGATCTCCTGGAGAAGGAACTGGCAACCCACTCCAGTATTCTTGCCTGGAAAATCCCATGGACGGAGAAGCACGGTAGGCCACAGTCCATGGGGTCGCAAAAAGTTGGACATGACTGAGCGACTTCACTTATACTGTATAGAGACATGGAGCTATTTCTTCTGAGTCTTCTAAAGGAAGCAGAGAGATGCTGACCATCCATTTTTTGTCACTACAGGAGCAGGTAGGCTACCAGATAATGGGATCCTGGGACAACCAGGGTTCTAGAACCTTCTAGGGGTGAGCCAGAAGCAGTGAGAGGAGCAACAAAGGAACTATAATCAATATCTCGTATCAAATCTATAATGGAACAGAATCCGAAAAACACCGCAGGTGCTGCTGCTAAGTCTCTTCAGTCGCGTCCAACTCTGGGCGACCCCATAAATGGCAGCCCACCAGCCTCTCCTGTCCCCAGGGTTCTCCAGGCAAGAACACTGGAGTGCATTGCCATTTTCTTCTCCAATGCATGAAAGTGAAAAGGGAAAGTGAAGTTGCTTAGTCGTGTCCGACTCTTCGTGACTGTGGACTGGAGTGGGTTGTCATTCCCTTCTCTGTGAAAAACACTAGATATGAATATATGTATAACTGAATCACTGGTGCACAGCACAAACTAACTCAACACTATAAATCAAGGATATTTCACTGTTCTGAGAAGAGGTAAGGAAGGCAGGAGGGAATCAAATCACAGTAAACTCCAATACAAAGAAAAGAACTGCAGGGCTCGGCTCCCAGAAGGGTGTGTCTCAGCCCACTGCCATTCCCAGGATCCTACCAGCCACGTGGTGACCTGTCCTCAGGACAACTACGCAGTAACCTGAGGTCAGTGGGCAAGGGTGGGGGGTACAGAAATGGAGCCCAGAAGCAGTGACTTTCTTCTGCTACTTTATGTCTCAGATGAAACACCACTCCCCTGCCGTGCCTCATCAGAAGTGAATATTCTTGAGACCCAAGTCCACCGTTGCCAGGAAGCTTAGCAACACGGCTTGCACCATGGCCAAGGCACCTTTCATTCAGAATGCAGGTAAACACGCTTCACCGTGTCCCTTCCTGCTTCAACATTTTCAGCAATCTCCAGGGAGTAAAGAACCAAATCTTACATGATTCTTGACTTGAAATTCAACAATACTGACGCAGGGACCGTCTTGGTGGTCCAGCAGTTAAGACTCCACCTTCCAAAACACAGAATGTTGGGTTCCACCCATCGTCAGAGAACGAAGATCACGCATGCCCTGGAGCAACTAAGAGTTGACACAGCCAAACAAACAAAAACACAAACAAACAAAAAACTGATGCCAACCTAACTTTCAGGCCAAACACCCACACTTCTATTAAAGACACACTGTTCATCTGTCTGTATTTAATCCAAATAGTTTCTTCAAATTTTTTTTTTTTTACTTTTTCAATCTTGGTAGTATGGTCATCTTTGTGGTCTTTATTTATCTACTTTATTATATTTTATAATTTTCTACATTGTTTCATAAATAGACTACACACACCTGGATATGAGTTATGGTACTAAATAATTCTTTACTTTTTCTAATATTTTATTTATTTAAATTGAACGCTAATTACTTTACAATATTGTGGTGGTTTTTGCCATACATCAACACGAATCAGCCGTGGGTGCGCATGGGTCCCCCCCCCCCCATCTTGAACAGCCCCATCCCCACCTCTCTCCCGTTCCCATCTCTCTGAGTTGTCCCAGAGCACCAGCTTTGGGTGTCCTACTTCATGCACTGAATTTGCACTAGTCACCTATTTTACATATGGTGTAAAGAATTCTTAACCTAAAAATTTCTCAGACTACATGTTGCAAGGCACCTGCATTATTTTGTACAAGGAAAACAAGAACACTTTAGGTCTTTAGTTGGACAGAAGCATCTGTCCTCTCCGCCACCATCCACCACACTGCTGTGGGCACCTGATTAATTACCGGGGACACCAGTCCTCAATGCCCTTCTCCGAACCTATGCCTTATCTGAACACCACTGTCAATCTTTCAACTTCCCTGGTCTAAAAGTGGAAATCCTTAAATGCATGCTGAAACCAGGCAATAGAAATCATTTCAAGGTCTGCTCCATGTTGAGTACAAACTATTTTACGGGGAAAAAAAAAAAAAAAAAAGGATTTCATTTAGGGGTCTATGTGGGTTCCTATACCCCAAGGTATTTGGCTGGCAAGGTCTATGGGAACCTGTGTACCTTGCCCTCTCTGAAGCTCTAAGCTCTCGGTTATTAGAACCCAATGAAAATGAAATCAAGAATTCAGTAAACATAAGAGGCTGAAAGTCACAGGAGAAAGGCAGCCAAAAACTACAGCACTTGCTACATGACCACGAAGCTATCCTGACTGAAGTAGATTTTACTGTGTGGACAGACCCAAATTCATGTCTTAATGATACAACCTTCTTTCATTTTCACATAAGGCTAACGGGAAAAGACATTACTCCAAGTTTTTGCAATATAAACAGACTTCCTATTGAATGAAAAAGCAAGGTTCATACAGTTGCTATTAAATATAATCATGAGATACAGTAAAAAGAGTGACCAGGGCAACAGGCCACTAAAATAAGTGTGAAGAATTTTAAGTGAAATGTTTGCAGTTTAAATAATGACTTAAGTCACAGTCAGGAAATAGGAGCCATTGCAAAATTTTTAGCTTTAGAAATTACTTTCAAGGATCTTGTCCAGCTAACAATATATAAAATCCTGGAAAAGAGCAATCTACGGCAAGTATATTCTCAATCTATAGATTGGGTTTAATCAGTGTGGATCAATGAATTCTTAAACTTTGCAGGGAGTAAAGGAGCATAACTCACTAGAAAGGACCCTGATGCTGGGAAAGGTTGAAGGCAGGAAAATGGAATGACAGAGGAGGAGATGGTAGGATGGAATCACTAACTCAATGGACCTGAGTTTAAGCCAAGCGCCGGTAGTTGGTGATGGACAGGGAAGCCTGGACTCCCTGTAGTCCATGGGGTCACAAAGAGTTGGACACGAATTAGTGACTGAACAACAAGGATCAGAAAGGTATAGTCAAGGGGTAAATGCCATTGTGATTGTAATAAGAAATGAGTAAATACACATATCTACCTGTTCACACACTTAATCCTGTCTGTGTGTTACATGAGTGAGGTAAGAACACTCAAAAGATATGCTCCAAGTGAGTGACAAGTATACGTGCAATTTTAATAACAGTCACCATACTGTTCATTACATCCTTCAATAAATCACAGGAGTTCTTCAGGTAATTACAACTAAACAAAAACACCTTGTAGCTCAGTTGGCAAAGAATCTGCCTGCAATGCAGGAGACCCAGGTTCAAGTCCTGGGTCTGGCAGATCCCATGGAGAAGGGAATGGAAACCCACTCCAGTATTCTTGTCTGGGAAATCCCAGGGACAGAGGAACCTGGTGGTTTACAGTCCATGGGGTCGCAATAGTCAGACACTACCGAGTTGTTGCTAAACAACAACAACAAATTATTTAAGTCAATAAAGCTTTATGTTTGAAACTGATAATCTGATTATGTTGAAGACTCTGCAAGTCTCAAGCATTTATTCAATGATTATTTGTTTTTGGTTCAAAATATAGCAGACATGTTGTTTTGCTGGTTTAGATAGCTCTGTGGGAAAATCAGGAGAAAAACATAATACTATAATCTAGTATAAATGGATGAGCAATCCTATACTCACAAGTTTGTGAACCATGAACACTTTATGCTTTTGACACAAACGTGTTGAAGGTTAGACATATGAGCTTCATGTTCTAATTGTCTTTAATTAAATGCTGTCTCAAACACAAAGAATGGTGGGAGCGGGCAGGGAAACAAAACAAGAGAAACCCTGAACCAGGAAAAGAGACAGGAATATACACCCAATCCAACTTTGCATAAAAGTAAAAAGGAAATTCAGTGGAAAAAAAAGAAATTTATGGAGTAAAGTTGCTGGAAAAGTGGGATATCCACATGCCAAAAACAAATAATTCAATGCATTCATTGCTCCATGTTTTAGAAATAACAGAGAGATTCATAGACCTATATGTAAGACCTAAAACAAGAAAGGCCTTCCCTTGTGGCTCAGCTGGTAAAGAAGCCATTGGCTTCAATGTGGGAGACCTGGATTGAATTCCTGGGTTGGGAAGATTCCTTGGAGAAGGGAAAGGCTATCCACTCCAGTATTCTGGGCTGGAGAATTCCAAGGACTGTATAGTCCAATGGGGTTGCAAAGAGTCGGACACGACCAAGCGACTTTCACTTTCAAGGCAAGGAAGACTCAAGAGGTAAAACATGGGTGGAAACTCTGTGACTTAAGACCAAGAGGTTGCTGATTAGAAAATACACCAAGTCAGATTCATTTACAGGGGACACTATGTTAGTAAGCAGGCCTAGATCAACACAAAAATATTTACAAACTTGAGGAACACTCTTAAGAAAGTACAAAAGAAGCCTGGGGCTGAGGAAAAATATTTGCCCTTCTATCTCGAAAAGGACTTGTTCCCAGAATACATAAACAACCTCCAACCTTCATAATAAGGAAACAAATAATTTATTTCATAATGACCAGATGATTTGAAGAGATATTTAGCAAAGAAAATGGACAAATGGGAAGTGGAGACCTACAAAGTTGTCCCATGGCTTTATTCCCTCAGGAAATGAAAGTTAGGATGGTAACTAGATACACTCACACACTTACTTTAATGTCTGAAATGAAAACAACTGAATGGTGCTGTTCATTTGTGTGATCTGAAATGATCACATTGAATCCTGGCAAGGGTCTGAAGCAATGGAAACTCTCAACGACTGTTGGCAGGACTCTAAAATCGGAACATCCTGAGATCCAGTAGTTCCACCCCTAAGTGTCTACCAAGGAGATAAGATGGCCCAGTTTCTTATAAAGACTTGTCTATGAACCTGTATCCATCAACATGTGAATGGGTAAAATGGGATATATCCATACTTCCTTGGTGGCTCAAGAGTAAATAACTGCCCGCCCTCCCCATGCCAGTTCAGGAGACACCGGTTCCATCCTTGGATCGGGAAGACAACCTGGAAGAGAAAATGGCACCCACTCCTGTATTCTTCCCTGAGAAATCCCCCCCCCAGAGGAACCTGTCAATGGACAAAGGCTATGGGGCCTCAAAAAAAGCTGGACACACTTAGGAACTGAGCCCACACACACCACTGTGCCCAAGCAAGATAATACTTTACCAACTGAGGTATCAGGGAAGACCAAAAGGTTGATCTTCCCCAGCCAGGGATTGAACCCAGGCCTCCTGGATTGCAGGCAGATTCTTCACCACCTGAGCCACAAGGGAGGAATAGGAATACTAGAGCAGGTAGCCTATCCCTTTTCCAGGGGAACTTCCTGACACAGGAATCGAACCACGGTCTCCTGCATTGCAGGTGGATTCTTTACCAACTGAGCTATCAGGGAAATCCCAAGATAATACAATGTGGGGGTCAATAGGAATGGAGTCTACAAAAAATACAGACAATTATTAAAATAAACATGCTAAGTGAAAGAAGCCAGAAACACACACACAGATTCCATTTTTGGAAAATTCTAGAATGTCAACTGACTTACTGGGCCAGAAAACTGAAGAGAGGGCTCCCAGGACCAGGTGGGAGGTGACTGAGAAGGGACAGAAGGAAGGATGAGCAAGGAGCCCGAGCATAGTCCTGAACTTGACAGGTAAGCTCACCATGCTGATTGAGGGAAGTTTTCACAGCTCAGTTCCTCCAAAGCTTACCAACCGTGTACCTCAAATATGTGAACTTTTGTTGAATCTCAACTGAATGAGTTTTAAAAACTCACCTTTCACTTCAGCTATAGAGTTCAGTTCAGTTCAGTTCAGTCGTTCAGCCATGTCTGACTCTTTGCAATCCCGTGAACTGCAGCACACCAGGCTTCCCTGTCCATCTTTCCATCACCAAATCCTGGAGTTTGCTCGGTTCATTTACAGAGGTTCAGTTCAATTTCAGTACTTTTATATCTCTAATCATTATCCACACATTTTTTATTATTATTGACAAGATCATCACAGAGCTGGTGTCCTGAGAGCAAACTGTCTGAATATAATTGACAGAGTAGTTGCCCATGATTTCTTTCATCTGGGTTCCCTGACTCTTGAATAGTTCAGGAAGAAGGTTGAAAGAACACACATCCTAGTATCAAGAGCTAAAAGTAAGGCAGAAATCTTCCCCGCTGTAGTGAGACTAGGTTATATCCACAGGACAAAACAAAATTGTAGAGATGAACTTGTGAGGAATCCTTGAGTAGGGTAGGAAATAAGAACTTTCTCCTGTTGAAAATAATTCATTAAATGTACATATAACAATCTACTAAACAAAGCCATAGTGTACACACACACACACACACACACACACACACATACACACACACATACACACGATGGGATCCTACACAAGCAGAAATTTTGCCGTCTGTAGCAACTTGGGTGGACATTGAGGGTATAGGCTAAGTGAAAGAATTTAGACAGAGAAAGACAAATACTGTATGATATCACTTGCATGTTAAATCTAAAAAATAAATCCAACAGGTCAGTGTTATAAAAAAAGCAGCAAACCAATAGATACAACCAAACTAGTAGTTACTAGTGTGGAGAACGAAGGGGGTTGGGGTAAGATAAGAGGAGCGGAGCAAGAGGTATTAGCTATTATGTATAAAATAAACAGTGTACAAAATTATATTCTACCACACAGGGAATGAAGCCAATATTCTTATAATGATAAATGGGTACATAAAAATTACGAATCACTACATGATATGTCTATAAACTGTATAATACCATGAAAAATGGAAAAGACAGTCCTAAACTCCATATATATGCATTAGTATACTGTATTGGCATTTATCTTTCTGGTTTACTCTACTCTGTACAATGGGCTCCAGTTTTATCCATCTCATTAGAAATGATTCAAATGCATTCTTTTTAATGGCTGAGTAGTATTCCATGGTGTATATGTACCACAGCTTTCTTATCCGTTCATCTGCTGATGGGCATCTAGGATGCTTCCATGTCCTGGCTATTATAAACAGTGCTGCGATGAGCATTGGGGTACATGTGTCTCTCTCAGATCTGGTTTCCTCGGTGTGTATGCCCAGGAGTGCCCAGGAGCCCATTATACAGAGTGAAGTAAGCCAGAGAGATAAACACCAATACAGTATACTAACGCATATATATGGAATTTAGAAAGATTGTAACGATAACCCTATATGCAAGACAGAAAAAGAGACAAAGATGTGCAGAACAGACTTTTGGACTCTATGGAAGAAGGCGAGGGTGGGATGATCTGAGAGAACATCATCGAAACCTGTATATTATCAAGTGTGAAACAGATCGCCAGTCCAGGTTGGATGCATGAGAGAAGTGCTCGGGGCTGGTGCGCTGGAAAGAGCCAGAGGGATGGGATGGAGAGGGAGGTGGGAGGGGGGTTCAGGATGGGAAACACATGTAAATCCATGGCTGATTCATGTCAATGTATGGCAAAAACCACTACAATATTGTAAAGTAATTAGCCTCCAACTAATAAAACTAAATGGAAAAAAATATATAATAAAATAAAATTAAAAAAGGAAAAGACCATGATTCTGGAAAAGATTGAAGGCAGGAGGAGAAGTGGATGACAGAGAATGAGATGGTTGGATGGCATCACCAACTCGATGGACATGACTTTGGGCAAGTTTTGGGCGTTGGTGATGGACAGCGAAGTCTGGCATGCTGCAGTCCATGAGATTGCAAAGAGTCGGACACAATTGAGTGACTGAACTGACTCACTGTACATCAACTAATACTTCAATTTCAAATAAAAAATATAGACTCCTCTGAGAAATGCCCTCATAACAGGTTCCTGGGACACATGCCACAGATTAGTCTCCTTACACCAGACAGGGGCTTCCCTCATGGCCCAGTTGATAGAAAATCTGCCTGCAATAAAAGAGACTGCCTGCATGCAGGTGACTCTGGTTCAATCCCAGATCAGGAGGATCCCTTGGAGAGGTAAATGGCAAGTCAGTCCAATAACCTTGTATGGTAGATCCCATGGACAGAGGTGCCTGGCGAGCCACAGTCCTTGGGGACCAGAGTCGCACACAATTGAGTGACTAAACCACACCAGACGGTACCATCTTTAGTTCTGAAAAATAAGCTTAAACTGACTGCTTCAATGCTGAAGGAAGAGCACAGAATTTGGAGTTATGTGTCTAGGACTGTTTGTCCCATTTTGGAATCTGAGGACACAAAGCAATATACATATCACTGTGCTTGAAATATTTCATATGTGCTGTGATTTCTCATCTAGTCTGAAGGCCAAATGTCCAAATTTACTTATGCTTCTCTTAAAATTAATACATTTATTAAAAACCACAAATTGCGAAAAAAGCTCAGCTGCCAACCAGGATATCAGATTACATCAATGCAACCGAGGTTTTATAAATAACCACTATTTGGTCATTACGTATAGTGCCAAGAGATGTGTCCTATAAACAGCAGAAACAATTCACAACCACTTCAAAACTGGGAAACCGTCAGATTCTGTAGAGGAAGAATCAATAGACTCACAAGATGAAGGCTGTGTTCCTGACTCTTCTCCTTGGTCTGGTTTGTGCTGCCCAAGAAGCCCCAGCTCAGCCAGAAGCCTCAGAGGTACTCTGGAAGAAGGTGTTGGTTCTGTGAGTGTGACAGAGAAAGAAGGTCTTGTTAACATGGATGACCAGCTTGCATATGTGTGTATATGTGTATATATACACACATACTGTATACACATATCTACATGGGCATAATACAACACTCTACCTTCCTGATCTTTGTATGTTTTTTTCATCTGATTTGTCTGTATGTAAGAAAAGTAAAAGCTAATATGCTATCATTTAGGGAGTTATGATTTGTCATGGTTTTAATGGTATTGTTTTAGCTATTTCAAGAAACTCTGAATTCTATTCTTTCTGCTTGAATGTGAATCATTATTTCATTTCACATTAATCTGCAAGGTAGGAGGTAGAATACTACTTTGCTTAATAAGATTGACTTTACTTCTCTTCTGAGGTACATGCAAAAGCAAAGATTGTGCTGGGTGTTGGTGGAAAACATGTAGCCAGATTGACTGATGTTTATGGAGACCTTCCTTGTTAGATTACAGGAAACTGGTACACCATTTACATGGCTGCGGATAACAAGGAGAAGATTGAAGAAGGAGGCCCACTGAGGACATACTTCCGCCAATTTGAATGCATTGACAACTGTGAAAAAATGTCCATTAGTTTTATTCTCACGTAAGCACAATCTGCCCCAACTAAAAACAGGAAGACTGTTTAATTCTATCATGGGGTTCGGTCTCCAACGTGCAATGAGTGGTGGGGGTGATGCAAGTGAAGATGAGTGTGTGAGCCCTGTTCATGGAAGGGTGACCTCCAGTGCTGAGGAATGGATAGTGACGAAGGAATGTCTTGTGTGTCTGTTTTTCAGGAATTACGATAGTTGCACCTTAATCACAGTAGTGGCGCAGAGAGCAGAAGGAAATGTTTACCATGTAGATTGTGAGTAGGCAAGTGTTGTCAATGTGTGTGTCTCCTCAACTTTGAGTCTCTAAGTCATGTCTGATTCTATGTGACCCCATGGACTGAAACATGCCAGGCTTCCCTGTCCTCCACGGTGTCCCAGAGTTTGGTCAGACTCATGTCCATTCAGTGATGTCATCCCACCATCTCGTCCTCTGTCACCCCCTTCTCCTCCTGTCTTTAATCTTTCCATCATCAGGGTCTTTTCCAATGAGTCAGCTCATCCCACCAGGTGCACAAACTATTGGGGCTTCAGCTTCAGAATCAGTCCTTCCAATGAATATTCAGGGTTGTTTTCCTAGAGGATTGACTAGTGTGATCTCCTTGCAGTCCAAGGGCCTCTAGGAGTGAGTAGTCATTTCCTTCTCTAAGGAATCTTGCCAACCCAAGGACAAAAGCCAGGCCTCTTGCATTTCACGCAGATTCTTTACCATCTGAGCCACCAGGAAACCGAAAACCATGGACCCTGTTCAGATCGATGGTCTTGGCCCCATCTCAGACAACGAGATGTCTGGACTTGTGTATATTTTCTCTATTCGTTACAAATGCCAGCTTGGGAAAGACATTAAATTTTCCAGGCATTAATTCTGCACCAGAAAGATAGGATAAAGTCCAATTTGGAAGGTGCCATTGATGGCATCTGAGAAACGCCCCAGAACAAAGATTCTCCATGTTCCTCAGACATGGGGAAGTGCATACAGCTACCTAAGACTGCAACAATCCACTAAATTTTTTTTTATTTGACATGCATGTGTCTGTGCTCAGATTCTCAGTCTTGACTGACTCTTAATGACCCAATGGACTATAGGCTACAGGTTCTTCTGTTCATGGGATATTCCTGGCAAGAATACTGGAGGGGGTTGCCATTTCCTCCTCCAGGGATATTCCTGACCTGGGGATCAAAGGGACATCTCAGGTATCTCCAGCACTGACAGGCAGAATCTTTACAGTTGAGCCCCCAGGGAAGCCACTTATTTAAGCTTACAAGATCAAAATTGCTTTAACTAAAGAAATTCTTTAAATATTAAAAGTTTTTACTGGCCTGATTAAGAAGTGGAACCTGATTAAATTAAATGCCACAGAAAAGTATGGGGATGAAGTAACAGAAAAATTTCAAAGTAATTTTATGTAATTTGAAAACAAAAGGGGACTAGCACATATTTCTACCTCTATTATTTGTAATACTGGAAAGAATTTCCATATACCAATGCTGTAACATTGAGTGATTAAATGTCTACATATTTGATTTTTCAAACAGAACATGTGCAATGGAGCATTCTAATTTAATCTGCTGCATGTTTTTTAATTTCCAATATGGACATGCAGCCACAGGGACTAAATAAGAATCACTTTGGAGAATATATCTCCAGCATTTGGCAATTGCCTCATTTCTAGCTCTTTTATCACCCTCTCTACTAGGAAATAAATTTAGTTTATCTATTAACTTTTATTTTAACATGATTTGCTTAAATTTAGAGAATACCTTTGTAATCAGGACTGTACTTGTAAATTCGGTCACAAAATTCCTGAAAAGTTAATAGTCATCTTTAATGGTAAACTCTTATAAGCTGGTATGAGATGGTTCAGGTCCACAACTTACTATAGTTGCAATAAGCAACTTCACTATCGTTCATAGACTGTTCAGTCTAGAAGACTGGAAGTTTTTACTATCATCAGAAGAGAGTCATGTGGAGAAAGCTTTCCTAGTTCACTAGCTGTCTTAACTGTTTCTTACGACACACCCACTATAAATGTCATTGCGACAAAGGTCACCATCAGAGGTATGGGAAGAATAAGGGATGTCCAAATGCAAAGGAAAGTAGTTAATTGTATTGAGGTTTGAACTTATGTTTTTCTGCCACAGTCATGGGTAAAAATTCTGTACAACTGATCCCTGTATCACAAACCATGTTGGTATTCTATGCTCAGAACTTTGATGGAGAGAAGACCACAAAAGTGACTTACGCCGTCGGTATGTACTGCAGTGCATTCTATGCAAACTAGTCGTGTTCATATTATCAGTATTTTTGTATTGAGAACAGAAGACATTGCACATTGCACATTTTATTAAGCACAGTGCACCAGACATGTATTCACATGGGAGAACTCAGACTTCATGTGACATGAGTCAGAGCCGCCCAAAGGTTGTCTAACAGGAACCTGAACAAATGTACCCACTGGCTATCTTCTTATGTGGCTTTTTCAAAAATTAGATACACTCATCCTGGAGGTGCACAAAAATATTCCAGGATGGGCCATGGGTTTCTTGTTGAATCTCACATGTTGGAGCTGCCAGATTCTGGCACCAATGTGAACCAAGGTTTCAAATTGAGTTAAGCAGACTGACAGTGCCCGACCGTGAGTGCATTCATCTCCATCACAAATGCTTTATTCTTTGTCACAGTTGTTAAGATAAATCCTGACACCTGAATTCATGCTCTGGAAAAAATACTGGATCATACTGAATCCTTCAGAGGCATGTGGTCAGGCTTGTGAATACTGTGCCAAGTGGCCAACCCCACAGGGAAACTGCCTGCTCCCACTATCCTTTCTGATAAGAAACCCACATTGGGACCGGGTAGGGGGAGTGTCTGCTGTCTGTGGATGACAAAGCCTGAGTTTTCCCCTTCAGTAACATGTGTGATGAGATTAGTGCTTGGTGAATGTTCAAATCATTTCTCCCTCATTTTGTGAATATTGTTGGCCAAGTGGTCAACCCCACAGGGACACCTTTATCCTTTATCCTTTCTGATAAGAAACCCATGTTGGGACTGGGTAGGGGGAGTGTCTGGTGTCTGAGGATGACAAAGCCTGAGTTTTCCCCCTCAGTACCATGAGTGATGCAATTAGTGCTTGGTGAATGTTCAAATCATGTCTCCCTCATTTTGTGAATACTGTTGCTCAGTCACCAGGTTCTGCCTGACCCTGTGACCTCATGGACCGCAGCACGCCAGGCTGCTTGGTCTTCCACTCTGTCCCAGGGTTTGCTCAAATGCTCATTGATTTAGTGGGGCTCTCTAACCACTTCGTAGACTGGAGACCATGAAAACCCCAGGGACGCAGCTCTAGGATGTAGACAAAGTGGATAGGAACAGGTAGAGTTGGGAGGAATTCCGAGTTTCTAACTCCACCATGACCTTCTCGAATGTTCCATTAGAGACAGCACTGTCTCGGGGCTGCTGAAGGTCACAGGTGAATCGTCTGCAGGTCTCTCAGTAGTTGTGAGAACTGGAATGAGACAAAATGGAAACTATGTGGGGTCTACCCTCTTTGGACCCATCTGAAGACCTGTATGCACACATGGGCACCCCTGTAGAAAATTCCCTGGTGAGCAGGGTTTAGGTGATGGAGGAGGGAAGTGCTCATGAGACTTACTGGACACTACAGACACGAGCCGGGGGACACTCGGTAATCAATGAAGGATTCTGACGCACACCTCTTCTGCCCTATTTGCTATGAAATCCAGGCAAAGGAGACAGTTTGAGTCAAGAAGATATTCAGAAGTACGAGGAAATGAACAACGAAAGGGGTATTCCAAATGAAAATATAGAAGATGGCGCCCAAACAGGTAAAGAAAGGCCCTGAGGACAGTGGGTATCAGAAATGAAAACACATCAGGAAGATACTTGATTCAAATTCCCTACTCCCTCAGTCATCTTTCATGCAGGTTGTTATGAAATAAGCATTTGAAGTAGAGACATATCAATGATCATTTGTGTCCTTATTCATTCTCCTTCGCAGACAACTGTCCTAAATAAGAACTGAGAACCTCCACTGGGTGAGTAGAAACACGATACCTAACAACACTGAGTCTGCTTTAGTAGGTTAAGGCTTTTTTTTTCTGGGGACATACTGCTTTAAGAATGGGCTAGATACAGAACTGGCTATTACTCAACCATGACAAAGACTGAAATAATGCCATTTGCAGCAATGTGGATGGACCCAGAGATAATCGATAAGAAACAAAGAGAAAAGCACATATCATATGATATCCCTTACATGGGGAATGTTAAATACGACAGAAATGAACTATTTACAAAACAGAAACAGACTCAAGACACGGAAAACAAAATATGGTTACCAAAGTGATAACTGGGGGGAGGGATGAATTGGGAGTTTGGGTTTAAGAGATACATACTGCTAAGCATAAAGTAAACAACTAGAATCTGCTGTGGAGCACAGAAATCTATATGAATGACTTGTAATAATCTGCAAAGAGAATAATCTAAAAGGGTACATATTTACCTACATATGTGTACAAAAGACCCTGATGCTGGGAGGGATGGCGGGCAGGAGAAGGGGTCAACAGAAGATGAGATGGCTGGATGGCATCACTGACTCGATGGACACGAGTCTGAGTAAACTCCACGAGTTGGTGATGGACGGGGAGGCCTGGCGTGCTGTGATTCATGGGATCGCAAAGAGTCGGACATGACTGAATGACTCAGCTGACTAACTGAGGGCTTCCTTGTTAGCTCAGTATAAAGAATCTGCCTGCTGATGTAGGAGACATGGGTTTTGCAATGGGTAATGACTAGGCACTTCAGTATTCTTGCCTAGAAAATGCCAAAGACAGAGGAATCTGGCAACTTACCATAGGGACAAAGCGGGACATGATTTGGCCACTAAAGAAAAACAACAAATGTATGCATAAATCAATTTGCTGTGCATCTGAAATTAACACAACATTGCACATCAACTTCACTTCCATAAAAATTTTTTTAAGAAAATAGGATCCCAAAACCACCCACCTTGCCAAGTGGCAACGGCTAGGGCTTCCATTAGTTTGCGTTTAAGCATCTAAACACTCACACTGGTCTCGAGTGACATGCTTGGCAGATCAAGGAGATTGTGTGAAGCCCTGAGCTGTGAAACATGGTGAACTCTGGGGAATCCCAGTATGAATGAATGATCTTGCAGCCACATCTTTATGATTGTAAGGAAGATTTATAGAAGATGTAAGCAGCATAGGTGACCCAATATATAGTATCCTACATCTTGGACATACTCATATGTAACTTAGTGACTCTCATCATAAGACCCGATACCACGTTGCTCACAGCTAGTTTCAGTTCACTTCGGTTGCTCAGTCATGTCCAGCACTTTGGGACCCCATGGACTACAGCACACCAGGCCTCCCTGTCCATCACCAACTCCTGGAGTTTACTCAAACTCATCTCCATCGAGTAGGTGATGCCATCCAACCATCTCATCCTCTGTCATCCCCTTCTCCTCCCATCTTCAATATTTATCCAGCATCGGGGTCTTTTCCAATGAGTCAGTTCTTCACTTCAAGTGGACAAAGTATTGGACTTTCAGCTTCAGCATCAGTCCTTCCAATGAATATTCAAGACTAAAGTCCATTAGGAAGGATCTCAACTGTTTGGATCTCCTTGCAGTCCAAGGGACTCTCAAGAGTCTTCTTCAACACCACAGTTGAAAAGCTTCAATACTTTGGTGCTCAAACCTCCTTATATTCCAACCCTCACACTCATACATGACTGGTGGAAAAACCATAGCTTTAATAGATGGACACCAGGTAGTAATTCAATGCAAATCCCAAGGGCAGTCACATGGAGGGACTCCTGTGAAATGGGTCTTGTAGGGGAATTTCTCACTATTTCTACCAGTAACTGTTTCTATGTTCTCTTTCATTCTCTGACCAGCATCATGTTAATCATAATCCTCTCAACAACATCTTAAATTTTTTCATGGTTAAAGAAGAAAAATGAAGTAAGAATATCAGAAGCATTGCATCACTAATGTGTCACAATGATCTACATGAAGATGATAGACCTTTTCCTTGAAATCATCCTTTTTTCTCTCCCAGGAAATCATGACACTGACCCCATGGCTTTTCTGCCACAAATCTCTGCTCTTGCTGATGTTACTGAATTCCTAAAATATTCAATAAAATAATTAGTACATATATGTGTCAGTAAGCAAACGTGCCATATTTGCAAATACTTAAACCACATAAATTCAACTATGTAGAAAATTGAGTATACAATCTGGCAGGAGAAAACTGTTTAGGACACATGGTGTGAACACTGCAAATGTCTTGGTGAGAAGAGAGAATAAACCACAGATACTAATTTTCTCTGAGCTTCCCTTATGGCTCAACTGGTAAAGAATCCACCTGCAATGCAGGAAACCTGTCTTTGATCCCTGGGTTGGAAGATCCCCCAGAGAAAGCAACGGAAATCTGGTCTGTGGAATTCCATGGACTGTACAGTCCATGGGGTCACAAAGGTGCCATGACTGAGAGACTTTCGCTTTCATTAGTTTTATACAGTGATATGAGTTTCCCACCTGATGTCATGTGACCAGTGGGAATGGTTAGTCAGACAAGTTCAAATAGGACTTGTGCTTTCCTAACTGGCAGAGGGAAAAGAAACTCAATTCTGTGTTTAAGCAGTGCTCATCTACTGCGGGGTTGGTGGTAGTGGTAAGGATTTAGCAGAATGCAGTGCTACATAGGCTTCCCATGTGGTGCAATGGTTTAGAATATGTTAACCACTGCAGATCACACAAGATACCTGGGACCCATCCCTGGGTGGGCAGATCCCCTGAAGAAGGGAATGAAAACCCACACCTGTATTCTTGCCTGGAGATTCCCATGGACAGAGGACCGGGCAGGCTATGGGGTCCACTGGGTCTCAAAGAGTCAGAGAGAATTTATTGATTGAGTACACACACACGTACAAGAAAAGTGAACAGTAACTACTCTAGAAAGAGCACTGAGGTTGGATACAAGGCACCGGGGATGTGGTGTTCCATTCGGGACATCTGGTGGTCAGCTCCATCCCCGGAAGCAGTGTCATTGCTGCTGATGGAGGCGAGGATTTATCTGCAGTTATCATTGGCGTTTTAAAAGAACAGTCACTTCTTGGTGCCTACTGATGGGAGAAAAGGAGCCTCGTCGGAACCCACAGTGGTCATGCCACTGGCCCAGGTGAGAGATTCAGTTCAGTTCAATGGCTCCATTGTGTCTGACTCTTTGTGACACCATGGATTGCAACATGCCAGGGTTCTTTGCCCATCACCAACTACTGGAGTTACTCAAACTCATGTCTGTTGAGTCTGTAATGCCATCCAACCATCTCATCCTCTGTCATTCCCTTCTCCTCCTGCCTTCAATGTGTCCCAGCATCAGGGTCTTTTCAAATGAGTCAGTTCTCCCTATCAGGTGGCCAAAGTATTGGAGCTTCAGCATCAGTCCTTCCAATGAATATTCAGGACTGATTTGCTTTAGGATGGATGGTTGGATCTCCTTGGTGTCCAAAGAGCTCAGAAGAGTCTTTCCTAATACCACAGTTCAAAAGCATCCATTCTCTGGCTTTCTTTATAGTTCAACTCTCACATCCATACATGCCTACTGGAAAAACCATAGCTTTGACTAGATGGACCTTTGTTGGCAAAGCAATGTCTCTGCGTTTTAATAAGCTGTCTAGTTTGGTTGGGACTTCCCTGGTGACTCAGATGGTAAAGCATCTGCCTACAATGTGGGAGACCCAGGTTCAATCCCTGGTCGGGAAAATCTCCTGGAAAAGGAAATGGCAATCCACTCCAGGATTTGTGCCTGGAGAATCCCATACTTGGAGGTGCCTGGTGGGCTTAAGTCCATGGGGTCACAAAGAGTCGGACATGACTGAGCAACTTCACTTTCACTTTCTTTCACTGTTTGTTGAGCTGACTCATTTGAAAAGACCCTGATGCTGGGAAAAATTGAAGGTGAGAAGAGAAAGGGATGGCAGAGGGTGAGTTAGTTGGGTTGCATCACGGAATCAATGGACATGAGTTTAAGTAAACTCCGGGAGTTGGTGATGGACACGGAGCCCCGGCATGCTGCAGTCCGTGGGGTCTCAAAGACTGGACAGAGCCCGTCTTTGGACAAGACTGAGACACTGAACAGAATCGAACTAAGTTGGTCATGTGTTTTCTTCGAGGGAGCAAGCATCTTTTAACTTCATGGCTACATTCACCATCTGCAGTTATTTTGGAGCCCCAAAGAACAAAGTCTGTCACTGTTTCCCCATCTGTTTGCCATGAAGTGATGAGAATGGATGCCATGATCTTAGTTTTCTGAATATTGAGCTTTAAGCCAAACTTTTCACTCTCCTCTTTCACTGTCATCAAGAAGCTCTTTTTTTCTTCTTCACTTTCTGCCATAAGGGTGGTGTCTTCTGCATATCTGACATTATTGATATTCCTTCTGGCAATTTTGCTTCCAACTTGTGCTTCATCCAGCCCAGCATTTCTCATGATGTAGCCTGCACATAAATTAAGTAAGCAGGGTCACAATATACCACCTTGACATACTCCTTTCCTGCTTTGAAGCCAGTCTCTTGTTCCATGTCCAGTTGTAACTGTTGCTTCTTGACCTGCATGCAGATATCTCAGGAGGCAGTTCAGGTCATCTGGCATTCCCATCCCTTTATGAATTTTCCACAGTTTGTTCTGATCCACAGAGTCAAAGGCTTTGGCATTCTCAGTAAAGCAGAAACAGCTGGTTTTCTGGAACTCTCTTGCCTTTTCGATGATCCAACGGATGTTGGCAATTTGATGTCTGGTTCCTCTGTGTTTCAGAAATCCAGCTTGAACATCTGAAAGTTCATGGTTCATGTACTGTTGAGTCCTGGGTTGGAGAATTTTGAGCATTACTTTGCTAGCATGGGAGTGGAATGCAACTGTGTGGGAGCTTGCACATTCTTTGGGATTGCCTTTCTTGAAGATTGGAATGAAAACTGAACTTTCCAGTCCTGTGTCCACTGTTGAGTTTTCCAAATTTGCTGGCATATTGAGTGCAGCACTTTCATAGCATCACATTTTAGGATTTGAAGCAGCTCAACTGGAATTCCATCACCTCCACTAGCTTTGCTCATTGTGATGCTTCCGAAGGCCTGCTTGACTTTGCATTCCAGTATGTCTGGCTCTAGGTGAGTGATCTCAGCAACGTGTTTAATGGAGTTTTGAAGATCTTTTTTGTATAGTTCTTCTGAGTATTTTTGCCACTTCTTCTTTATATCTTCTTCTGTTATGTCCATATCATTTCTGTCCTTTATTTTCCCCATCCTTGCATGAAATTTTCCCTTGGTATCTCTAATTTTCTTGAAGACATCACTCTTCCTTCCCATTCTATTGTTTTCCTCTGTTTCTTTGAATTGATCACCTAGGAAGGCTTTGTTTTCTCTCCTTGCTATTCTCTGGAACTCTGTTTTCAAATTGGAACATAATTCCTTTTCTTCTCCATCATTTGTCTTTTTTCATAGCTGTTTGTAAGGCCTCCTCAGACAAACATTGTGCCATTTTGCATGTCTTTTTTATTTTAATGGAGGCTAATTACTTTACAATACTGTGATTTTTGCCATACAGTCACATGAATCACCCATGAGTATACATGTGTTCCCCATCCTGAAACTCCCTCTCACCTCCCTCCCGATCCCATACCTTAGAGTCATCCCAGTACACCAGCCTTGAGCACCATGTCTCATGCATCGAACCTGGACTGGCAATCAATTTCACGTATGACAGTATACATGTTTCAATGCTATTCTTTCACATCATCCGACCCTTGCCTTCTCCCACAGAGACCAAAAGTCTGTTCATTACATCTGTGTTTATTTCACTGTCTCACATATAGGGTCATCGTTACCATCTTTCTAAATTCCATATATATGCATTAATATACTGTATTGGTGTTTTTCTTTCTGACTTACTTTGCTCTGTAAAATAGGCTCCACTTTCATCCACGTCATTAGAACTGATTCAAATGCATTCTTTTTAATGGCTGAGTAATATTCCATTGTGCATATGTATCACACCTTTTTGATCCATTCTTCTGCTGATGGACATCTAGGTTCCTTCCCTTTCCCAGCTGTTGTAAACAGTGCTGCGATGAACACTGGGCTACACATGTCTCTTTCAATTCTGGTTTCTTCAGTGTGTATGCCCAGCAGTGGGATTGCAGGGTCATATGGCAGTTCTATTTCCAGTTTTTTAAGGAATCTCCACACTGCTCTCCATAGTGGCTGTGGTAGTTTGCATTCCCACCAACAGTGTAACAGGGTTCCTTTTTCTCTGCAACCTCTGCAGCATTTATTGTTTGTAGACTTTTTGATAGCAGCCATTCTGACCAGCGTGAGATGGGACGTGATTGTGGTTTTGATTTGCATTTCTCTGACAATGAGTGATGTTGAGCATCTTTTCATGTGTTTGTTAGACATCTGTATGTAGTCTTTGGAGAAATGTCTGTTTAGTTCTTTGGCCTGTTTTTTTATTGGATTCTTTACTTTTCTGGAATTAAGCTGCAGGAGTTGCTTGTATATTTTTGAAATTAATTCTTTGACAGTTGCTTCATTTGTTGTTATTTTCTCACATTCTGAAGTCTGTCTTTTCACCTTGTTTTGCTTATAGTTTCCTTCGTTGTGCAAAATCGTTTAAGTTTAATTAGGTCCCATTTGTTTATTTTTGCTTTTATTTTCATTACTCTGTGAGGTGGGTCATAGCGGATCCTGCTACAATTTATGTCTGAGAGTGTCTTGCCTATGTTTTCCTCTAGGAGTTTTATAGTTTCTGAACTTACATTTAGATCTTTAAACCATTTTGAATTTATTTTTGTGTATGCTGTCAGAAAGCGTTCTCAGTTCAGTTCAGTCACTAAGTCATGTCAGATTCTTGGTGACCCCATAGACCACAGCACACCAGGCCTCCCTGTCCATCACCTACTCCTGGGGCCTACCTAAACTCTTGTCCATTGTGTCACTGATCCCATCCAACCATATCATCCTCTGCCGCCCCCGTCTCCTACTGCCCTCAATCACTGCCAGCATCAGGGTCTTTTCAAATGAGTCAGCTCTTCGCATTAGGTGGCCAAAGTATTGGGGTTTCGGCTTCAGCATCAGTCCTTCCAATGAACAGCCAGGACTGATCTCCCCAGGATGACTGGTTGGATCTCCTTGCAGTCCAAGGGACTCTCAAGTGTATTCCCCAACACCACAGTTCAAAAGCATCAATTCTTCTGTGCTCAGATTTCTTTACAGTTCACCTCTCACATTCAGACATGACCACTGGGAAAAGCCTTGATTATAAGGACCTTTGTTGGCAAAGTAATACCTCTGCTTTTTAATATGCTCTCTAGGTTGGTCATAACTTTCCTTCCAAGGAGTAAGCATCTTTTAATTTCATGGCTGAAATTACCGTCTGCAGTGATTTTGGAACCGCAAAAAATAATGTCAGCCATTGTTTCCACTGTTTCCCCATCTACTTCCCATGAAGTGATGAGACCAGATGCCATGATCTTTCTTTTCTGAATGTGGAGCTTTAAGCCAACTTTTTCACTCTCCTCTTTCACTTTCATCAAGAGGTTCTTTAGTTCTTCTTCACTTTCTGCCATAAGGGTGGTGTCATCTGCATATCTGAGGTTATTGATATTTCTCCTGGAATTCTTCATTCCAGCTTGTGTTTCCTCCAGCCCAGTGTTTCTCATGATGTACTCTACATATAAATTAAATAAGCAGGGTGAAAATATACAGGATTGACATATTCCTTTTCCCATTTGGAACCAGTCTGTTGTTCCGTCTCCAGTTTTAACAGCTGCTTCCTGACCTGCATACAGGTTTCTCAAGAGGCAGGTCAGGTGGTCTGAGATTCCCATCTCCTTTGGAATTTTCCACAGTTTATTGTGATCCACACAGTCAAAGGCTTTGGCATAGGCAATAAAGCAGAAATAGATGTTTTTCTGGAACTCTCTTGCTATTTCAATGATCCACTGGATGTTGGCAATTTCATCTCTATTTCCTCTGTGTTTTCTAAAACCAACTTGAAAGTCTGGAATTTCACGGTTCACAGATTGCTGAGGCCTGACTTGGCGAATTTTGAGCATTACTTTACTAGTGTGTGAGATGATTGCAATTGTGTGGTAGTTTGAGAATTATCTGGCATTTCCTTTCTTTGGGATTGAAATAAAAACTGACCTTTCTCTGTCCTGTGGCCCCTGCTGAGTTTTCCAAACTTGCTGATATATTGAGTGCAGCACTAGGACACTGGAAAGTGTTCTAGTTTCATTCTTTTACAAGTGGCTGACCAGTTTTCCCCACACCACTTGTTACAGAGATTGTCTTTTCTCCATTGTATATTCTTGCCTCCTTAGTCAAAGATAAGGTGTCCATAGGTGCATGGATTTATCGCTGGGCTTTCTATTTTGTTTCATTGATCTCTCTGTCTTTTTGCTAGTACCACACTGCCTTGATGACTGCAGCTTTGTAATACAGCATGTATGAAGTCACGCAGGTTGATTTCTCCAGTTCCATTCTTCTTTCTCAAGAATGCTTTGGCTATTCCAGGTGTCTTGTATTTCCATACAAATTGTGATATTGTTTTTTCTAGTTCCCTGAAAAATACCATTGGTAGCTTGATAGCGATTGCATTGAATCTATAGATTGCTTTGAGTAGTATACTCATATTCACTATATTGATTCTTTCAATCCATGAATATTTGTGTCCTCTTTGATTTCTTTCATATGTGTTTTACAGTTTTCTATATATAGGTCTTTTGTTTCTTTAGGTAGATTGATTCCTCAGTATTTTATTCTTTTCATTGCAATGGTGAATGGAATTGTTTCCTTAATTTCTCTTTCTGTTTTCTCATTGTTAGTGTATAGGAATGCAAGGGATTTCTGCATGCTAAATTTATATCCTGCAACTTTACTATATTCATTGATTAGCTCTAGTAATTTTCTCGTGGAGTCTTTAGGGTTTTCTATGTAGTGGATCGTGTCATCTGCAAACAGTGAGAGTTTTACTTCTTTCCCAATCTGGATTTCTTTTCTTTCTTTTTCTTCTCTGATTGCTGTGGTTAAAACTTCCACAACTATGTCAAATAATAGTGTTCAGAGTGGGCACACTTGTTTTGTTCCTGACTTTAGGGGAAATGCTTCCAATTTTTCACCATTGAGGATAACATTTGCTATGGATTTGTCATATATAGCTTTTATTATGTTGAAGTATGTTCCTTCTATTCCTGCTTTCTGGAGGGTTTCCTATCATAATTGGATGTTGAATTTTCTCAAAGGCTTTCTCTACTTCTATTGAGAAAATCATATGGTTTTTATCTTATAATTTGTTAATGTGGTGTATTACATTGAATAATTTGTGGATATTAAAAATACTTGCACCCCAGGGAAAATGCCCACTAGGTCATAATGCATTAACTTTTTAATATGTTGTTGGATTCTGTTTGCTAGGATTTTGTTAAGGATTTTTGCATCTATGTTATTCAGTGATATTGGCCTGTACTTTTCATTTTTCATGGCATCTTGGTCTGGTTTTGGTATAAAGGTGATGGTGGCCACATAGAATGAGTTTGGAAGTTTACCTCCCTCTGAAATTTTATGGAAGAGAGAGTTTGAGTACGATAGGTGTTAGCTCTTCTCTAACTTTTTGGTAAAATTAAGCTGCGAAGCAGTCTGGTCCTGGGCTTTTGTTTGCTGGAAGATTTCTGATTACAGTTTTGATTTCCATGCTTGTGATGGGTCTGTTAAGATTTTCTATTTCTTCCTGATTCAGTTTTGGGGAGTTATACTTTTGTAAGAATTTGTCCATTTCTTCCAAATTGTTCATTCTACTGGCATATAGTTGCTGATAGTAGTCTCTTATGATCTTTTGTATTTCTGTGTTGTCTGTTCTGATTTCTCCATTATCGTTTCTAATTTTGTTGATGTGATTCTTCTCCCTGTTTTTCTTACTGAGTCTGGCTAATGGTTTGTCTAATTTATTTATCTTCTCAAAGAACCTGATTTTACCTTTGTTGATTTTGGCTATGGTCTCCTTAGTTTCTTTTGCATTTATTTCTGCCCTAATATTTATGATTTCTTTCTTTCTACTAACCCTGGGCTGCTTCATTTCTTTTTTCTAGTGCTTTAGGTGTAGAGTTAGCTTATTGATTTGATTTTTCTCCTGTTTCATGAGGTAGGCTTGTATTGCTATGAACCTTCCCCTTAGAACTGCTTTTACTGAATCCCATAGGTTTTGGGTAGTTGTGTTTCCATGTTCATTCAGTTCTATGCATATTTTGATTTCCTTTTTTATTTCTTCTGTGATTTGTTGGTTATTCAGAAGTGTATTGTTTAGCCTCCATAGGTTTTTATTTTTAATAGTTTTCTTCCTGTAGTTGACATCTAATCTTAACATATTGTGAACAGAAAAGAAGCTTCCAACGATTTCAAAATTTTTGAATTTACCAAGGCTAGATTTCTGGCCCAGGATGTGATCTATCCTGGTGAAGGTTTCGTGTCCAACTGAGAAAAAGGTGAAATTCATTGTTTTAGGGTGAAATGCCCCATAGATATCAATTAGGTCTAACTGGTCCATTGTATCAGTGAAACTTTGTGTTTCCTTGCTAATTTTCTGTTTAGTTGATCTATCTATAGGTGTGAGTGGGGTATTAAAGTCTCCCACTATTATTGTGCTACTGTTAATTTCTTCTTTCATACATGTTAGCATTTGCCTTACATTTGCGGTGCTCCTATGTTGGGTACATATATATTTAGCAATGTTATGTCTTCTTCCTCGATTGATCCTTTGATCATTATGTAGTATCCCTCTTTGTCTTTTTTCATGGACTTTGGAGAAGGCAATGGCAGCCCACTCCAGTACTCTTGCCTGGAAAATCCCATGGACAGAGACTGCTTGGCTGCAGTCCATGGGGTCGCTGAGAGTCAGATGTGACTGAGTGACTTCACTTTCATGCATTGGAGAAGGAAATGGCAACCCACTCCAGTGTTCTTGCCTGGAGAATCACAGGGATGGGGGAGCCTGGTTGGCTGCCGACTATGGGGTCGTACAGAGTCGGATACGACTGAAGCGACTTGGCAGCAGCAACAACATGGCCTTTATTTCAAAGTCTATTTTAACTGATGTGACTATTGCTACTTCTGCTTTCTTTTCATTTCCATTTGCATGAAATATCTTTTTCCAGCCCTTCACTTTCAGTCTGTATGTGTCCCTAGCATTGAGGTGGGTCGCTTGTAGACAGCATATATAGGGGTCTTGTTTTTGTATCGATTCAGCCAGTCTTAGTCTTTTGCTTGGGGCCTTCAACCCATTTACATTTAAGGTAATTATTGATAAGTATGATCCATGTTGCCTTGTCTTATGTTCACGTTTATACAACCTTTCTGTGTTTCCTGTCTAGAGAAGATCCTTTAGCATTTGTTGAAGAGCTGGTTTGGTGGTGCTGAATTCTCTCAGCTTTTGCTTGTCTGTAAAGCTTTTGAATTCTCCTTCATATCTGAATGAGATCCTTGCTGGGTACAGTAATCTGGGTTGTAGATTTCTCTTTCATCACTTTAAATATGTCCTGCCCTTCCCTTCTGGCCTGA
Source organism: Alces alces (assembly GCA_015832495.2). Taxonomy (NCBI): domain Eukaryota; kingdom Metazoa; phylum Chordata; class Mammalia; order Artiodactyla; family Cervidae; genus Alces; species Alces alces. The sequence goes on from JADEYB020000024.1 coordinate 3,031,522, forward strand.
AGAGATTCTATTGAACGATCAGCAGTTATCCTTAAGGAGATCCCCTTGTGAGTTATTTTTGTTTTTCCCTTGCTGCTTTTAATGTTTGTTCATGTGTTTGATCTTCATTAATTTTATTCATATGTGTCATGGGGTGTTTTGCCTTGGATTTATCCTGTTTGGGACTCTCTGGGTTTCTTGGACTTGGGTGGCTATTTCCTCTCCCATTTGAGGGAAATTTTCAACTATTATCTTCTCAAGTATTTTCTCATGGCCTTTCTTTTTGTCTTGTTCTTCTGGGACTCCTATGATTAGAATGTTGGAGCGGAGCCTTTCACATTGTCCCAGAGGTCTCTGAGATTTTCCTCATTTCTTTTAATTCTTCTTTTATCCTCTCTCCTTTATTTGTTTTCACCATTCTACCTTCCACTTCCCTTATCCTATCTTCTGCCTCAGGTATTTTACTGTTGGTTCCCTCCAGAGTGCTTTTGATCTCTTTTATCACATTATTCATTATTGACAGATTTTCCTTTCTTCTAGGTCCTTGTATAACTTTTCTTGCATCTTCTCAATTCTTGAGTCGAGACTATTTATCTATAACTCCATTTTGTTTTCATGATTTTGGATCATTTTTACTAATGTTATTCTGAATTCTTTTTCAGGTAGACTCCCTATATCCTCCTCTTTTGTTTGGTTTGGACGGCTTTTATCATTACCTGCTGAATATTTCCCTGACTTTTCATCTTGTTTAGGTTGCTGTGTTTGGGGTGGCCTTTCTGTACACTAGACATTTGTGGTTCCTCTTTATTGTGGAGGCTCCTCCCTGTGGTTGGACGAGTGGCTTTTTAAGGTTTCCTGGTTAGGGAAACTTGCATCGCTGTTCTGGTGGGTGCAGCTGAATCTCTTCTCTCTGGAGTGCAATGCAGTGCCCAGTAGTGAGTTTTGAGGTGTCTGTGGGTTTGGTGTGACTTATGCCCACCTGTATTTTAATGCTCAGGGTTGTGCTCCTGCGTTGTTGGAGAATTAGCTTGGTATGTCTTGGCCTGAAACATGTTGGCTCTTGGGTGGAGCTTGGTTTAAGTGTAGCTATGGAGGCTTTTGGATGAGCTCTTGTTGATTCATGTTCCCCAGAGTCAGGAGTTTCCTGGTGTTCTCAAGTTTTGGATTTAAGCCTCCTGCCTCTGGCTTTCAGTCTTATTCTTATAGGAGCCTCAAGACTTCTGCATGCATACAGTGCTGTTGATAAAGCATCTAGGTTAATGGTAAAAGGATTCTCCACAGTAAGAGACCCCCAGAGAGTTTCACCGAGTTACATGGAGAAGAGAAGAGGGAAAAGGGAAACAGAGGTGACCAGGAGGAAAAGAGGAGGAATCAAAAGGGGAGACAGCAATCTAGCCAGTAATCAATTCCCTATTTGCACTCCACAGTGTGAAACACTCAGAGAGGTCCATGCAGTTCCATAGACAAGAGAAGAGGGAGGAAGGAGATAGAGGTGACCAGCTGGAGAAAAGGGGGAATCAAAAGGAAAGAGACAAATCTAGCCAGGGATCAGTTCCCAAAGTGTTCTCCACACCCTGGAACACCCAAAGAGATTCACAGCGTTAAGTACAGAAGAGAAGGGGGAGGAAGGAGATAGAGGCGACCTGGGGGAGAAATAGGGGAGTCAAAAGGGGAGAAGGCAATCAAGCCAGTTATCACACTCCTAAGTAAAAATGGGTACTGAAGATTGGATTCTTAAAGGTACAAAATTGATAACAAATACCAAAAAGCAAAGATTAAAAAGCTAAAGGTTAGAGTTTAAAACATACAATATTAAAAAAAAAAATCTCAAAGTTATAAAAAAAATATGAAATTTGCTTTTAAAAAGGGTCTTTTTTTTTTTTGCAAGGTAATAGTAGGTTTAAAAATGCAAATTAAAGGAGCAATAAAGAAACTTAGTAATAAAAAAAATTTTTTAATGATAATAGCAAAATATATCTAGCAATTTCTGTGGAGCTGTTGAGGGCAATGTGGGGTCAGTTGAGTTTCAGATAGTTCCTTGTTCCAGTTTATATGTCTTCTCAAGGTCTATAGGCCCTTTAAAATGTAGCCAATGCTAACTACAGGATTTTAATCTGTTGCGCCTGTCACTTCCAAAGTGGCTCCCTCTTCTTTATTTATTTTGGCTTTCTCTGTTGGCAAGTCTCTTCAGTATCTAACTTCTGCTCTGACACAAGGGGGTGAAGGTGGTCATTAGTTTAAGCTCACTTGTTCAATTGTCCTGTGGGGAGGGAGGAGGACAGCAAGCAAATATCACTGGTGTGTGTGGGGAGTGCTCACAGTGTCTGAGCCACACAGGGTTTGCCTCCCCTCACGGCATGTCTGCTTTCCTGGTCTACACTGCTCTGGGTCCAGGTTGCTATGCAGGGGAGCTCTCTAAAGCAGCACCTGAGTTGCAGGCACTTCCCAGGTCCAAGCAGCTTATGTTCAGGTTCTCGGATACTCCACAGAGGCTCAGACTTGGTTGGGCCTGCATTTTGTGCCCTACCCAGATCTGAGCAGCTCGGGCGACCAGGTGCCTGGTGAGTGCACTCTCCCCAGGTGGGTTGGTGCGTCTTATCACCTCCCTGGTCCAGACCACTTGGTTTCCCAGGTGCAGAGCTGGAGCACTGTCTCAGGTGTGCTGTGTGTCTCCCCTGGATAGCTGGCCTCTGGCTGTGACCTTCCTGGCAGATGTCAACCATCCAGGATGCTAGGAAGAGTTGGCCAGCAACTGGAAGCCTGCTCGAAGTTTGGTAGAGAATGCCATCTCTGGGGCCGAGATTGCCCCTTGCCTTCCAGCTCTGGCTGTTGTCCGCCTGCCTCCCTGCCTCCGGTGGGAATGGGCAGGTCCTCTGCCGGCTAGCTCTCTTCTGGTATTCATTCAGTCCTTTGTTCTGTGAGCAAGCCCAGCAGTGCCTTAGGTTAGGGCTTTTCTCAGGAAAGTTCTTTCTCTCTGTTTCCTCTCTCTCTCTGGCTATCCCACAGTTTGGGTTGCTATCTCCTGATAGCTCCCTCAGATTGTCCTCAGGGCATTCAGGACCAGTCCTTACCCTAAGCAATACAACCCGCGCCTCCCTGTTCATCTGCTGCTTGTTGGTGGCAGACGCAACTGTCTTGGCTACTACTCTGCTGGGAGTTGTGGTTAGGCGCGTAAGCTATGGGTTTTATTTATTCTTTTCTCTTGGTTATGTTGCCCTCTGAGATTCCAAAACTCCCCACAGACCAGCCAGTGAGAAGGTTTCCTGACGTTTAGAAACTTTTCCTCTTTAACAACTCCTTCCCTGAGACACGTCTCTGCCCCTAAATCTTTTGTCTCTCTTTTTATTTTTTATATTTTGTGCTACCTCCTGTCTCTCTTTTTAACTTTTATATTTTTTCCTACTTCCTTTCGAAGACAATGGGTCGCCTTTCTGGGTGTCTGGTGTCCTCCGCCAGTGTTCAGAAGTTGTTTTGTGGTTATTTGTTCAGCATTCAAATGATCTTTTGATGAATTTGTGGTGGAGAAAGTGGTCTCCCCATCCTATTCCTCTGCCATTTTCTAACAGTTTTCTTGGGGATGGTCTTGACCCCTGCCTCCTGTACAATGGCATGAACCTCCATTCATAGTTCTTCAGGCACTCTGTCTATCAGATCTAATCCCTTGAATCTATTCACGACTTCTGCTGCACAGTTCCAAGGGATTTGATTAACCTCATCACTAGAGGATTTTGCTACTTTCTCAGTTTAACTGTGAATTGGCAATAAGGAGTTCATGATCTGAGCCACAGTCAGCTCCCAGTCTTGTTTTTCCTGACTGCATAGAGGTTCTCCAACTTCAGCCGCAAGGAATATAATCAATCTGATTTCTGTTTTGACCATCTGGTCGTGACCATGGGTAGTCTACTCGTGTGTTGTTGGAAGAGGGTGTTTGCTATGACCAGTGCCTTCTCTTGGCCAAACTCTGTTAACCTTTGCCCTACTTCATTCTGTACCCCAAACCCAAATTTACCTGCTACCCCATGTATTTCTTGACTTCCTATTTTTGCATTCCAGTCCCGTATAATGAAAAGGGCATCTTTTTTGGGTGTTAGTTCTAGAAGGTCTTTAGCTCTTCATAGAACCATTTAACATCAGCTTCTACAGCTTTATTTGGTCAGGGCATAGACTTGGATTACTGTGATATTGAATGGTTTCCCTTGGAAATGAGCAGAGATCATTCTGTCATATTTGAGATTGCATACAAGTACTGCATTTTGGACTCTTTTGTTGACTATGATAGCTATTCCATTTCTTCTAAGGGATAACTGCCCACAGTAGTAGATATAATGGGTATTTAAGTTAAAATCCACCTATTCCAGTCCATTTTAGTTCGCTGATTCTTAAAATGTCAGTGTTCACTCTTGCCCTCTCCTCTTTGACCATTTCCAATTTACCTTGATTCATGGGCATAACGTTCCAGGTTCCTATGCAATATTGCTCTTTACGGAATCAACCATTACTTCCATCATCAGTCATATCCATAACCGGGCATTGTTGTTGCTTTAGCTGCATCTCCTTATACTTTCTGTAGTTATTTCCACTCTGATCTCCAGTAGCATAATGGGCACCTAACAACCTGGGGAGTTCATCTTTCAGTGTCATATCTTTTTACTTTTTCATACTGTTTATGGGGTTCTCAAGGCAATAATCCTGAACTGGTTTGCCATTCCCTTTGGCAACAGACCACGATTTTGTCAGAACTCTCCACCATGACCCGATGTCTTCTGTGGCCCTACATGCAAGGCTCAGGCTTTCTTTGGGCTGGACAAGGTTGTGTTCAATGTGATCAGATTGGTTCATTTTCTGTTATTGTGGTTTTCAATCTGTCTGCCCTCTGATGAAGAAGGATAAGAGGATTATGGAAGCTTACTCCTTGTAAGGAGAGTTATGACTAACCTAGACAGCATATTAAAAAGCAGAGACATTACTTTATCAATGAAGGTCTATCTGGTCAAGGCTATGGTTTTTCCAGTGGTCATGTATGGATGTGAGTGTTGGGCTGTGAAGAAAGCTGAGCGCCGAAAAATTGATGCTTTTGAACTATGGTGTTGGAGAACACACTTGACAGTCCCTTGAACTGCACGGAGATCCAGTCAGTCTATCCTGAAGGAGATAAGTCCTGGGTGTTCATTGGAAGGACTGATGCTGAAGCTGAAACTACAATACTTTGGCAAACTCAAGTGAAGAGTTGACTCGTTGGAAAAGGTCCTGATGCTGGGAGGGATTGGGGGCAGGAGGAGAAGGGGACAACAGAGGATGAGATGGCTGGATGACATCACTGGCTCGATGGGCATGAGTTTGAACAAACTCTGGGAGTTTGTGATGGACAGGGAGGCCTGGCGTGCTGCGATTCATGGGGTCGCAAAGAGTCAGACATGACTGAGCGACTGAACTGAACTGATGGACAGCATCAGAGCATGTATTATTAATTGGCCAGGTGTGAGGATCCCATCTAGCAATATCATGAAGAGATAGAACAGGACTGAACACTTATCTAAATAAGTTCACTGGTGGGTATCCAATCAGAGCCCTAGAGAACAGAAATCCACCTAGAAAACAAATAACCTGGAAGTACTAGGCACAGGTAATTGGCCACAACCCAACAACTGGTTGAGATTTAAACTAGCACAGAATCGTGTCCATAATAGAAAACATGTGACTGATAGGCATATGTCCAAGGAATCAAGAAAACATTATAAATGATCATAAAAGTTAGATCAGCATCTTGCAAAAGCCGCTACTTCTGATGTCATCTTCTCCTCCTCCTAGTGTTGTGTAGTTTCCTCTGTTTGAGCATTGTTTTAAGGTGGGTTTGAGGTCAGCAGGCCTCTTTCTGGACCAGTCCAGCTTAGGGGCCTTTCGAAATGGGAGTTACCCAAAAGTCAAATTTCCTTCAATTTCACTGGACATGAGCTAGTTAAGAGTAACTGATAGAAAGGTCCTTCCACCCAGGTTGGAGAGAGTTCCTTAAATTTTCTTTTCTTCCAGTCTTGATTGAAGGACATGTGTGAGGCATTTGATCTTCATCAAAAGACAGATTACCAAGATAAGCTTCAGAAACAACCCTAGAGTGTGCTTTAATAATTCAATTAAATTTTACATTAATATATCCTAACAACAAAGAGACAATGGAATTCCAGTTGAGCTATTTCAAATCCTGAAAGATGATGCTGTGAAAGTGCTGCACTCAATATGCCAGCACATTTGGAAAACTCAGCAGTGGCCACAGGAGTGGAAAAGGTCATTTTTTATTCCAATCCCAAAGAAAGGCAATGCCAAAGAATGATCAAACTACCACACAATTGCACTCATCTCACATGCTAGCAAAGTAATGCTCAAAATTCTCTAAGCCAGGCTTCAAAATACATGAATCATGAACTTCCAGATGTACAAGCTGGTTTTAGAAAAGGCAGAGAAACCAGAGATCAAATTGCCAACATCCACTGGATCATGAAAAGAAAGTGTTCCAGAGAGACATCTATTTCTGCACTATTGACTATGCGAAAGCCTTTGACTGTGTGGATCAAAAAAAAAACTGTGCAAGATTACAAAACAGATGGGAATACGAGACCACCTGACCTGCCTCCTGAGAAATCTATATGCAGGTCAGGAAGCATCAGTTAGAACTGGACATGGAACAACAGACTTGTTCCAAACAGGAAAAGGAGTATGTAAAAGCTGCATAATGTCACTGTGCTTATTTAACATATGCAGAGTACATCAGAGAAAGATTGGGCTGGAGGAAACACAAGCTGGAGTCAAGATTGCCAGGAGAAATATCAATAACCTCAGATATGAAGATGACGCCACCCATATGGCAGAAAGTGAAGAAGAACTCAGGAGACTCTTGCTGAAAGTGAAAGAGGAGAGTGAAAAAGTTGGCTTAAAGCTCCACATTCAGAAAATAAAAATCATGTCATCCGTTCCCATCATTTTATGGCAAATAGAGAAACAGTGGAAACCATGGCTGACTTTATTTTGGGGGGCTCAAAAATCACTGCAGATGGTGATTGCAGCCATGAAATTAAAAGACGCTTACTCCTTGGAAGAAAAGTTATGACCAATCTAAGTAGCATATTAAAAAGCAGAGACATTATTTTGCCAACATAGATCCGTCAAGTCACGGCTATGGTTTTTCCAGTGGTCATGTATGGATGTGAGAGTTGGAATAGAAAGAAAGCTGAGCACTGAAGAATAAATGCTTTTGAACTGTGGTATTGGAGAAGACTCTTAAGAGTCCCTTGGACTGCAAGGAGATCCAACCAGTCCATCCTAAAGGAAGTCAGTCCTGAATGTTCATTGGAAGGACAGATGTTGAAGTGGAAACTCCAATAGTTTGGCCACTTGATGTGAAGACCTGACGCATTTGAAAAGATCCTGATATTGGGAAAGATTGAAGGCGAGAGGAGAAGGGGATGACAGAGGAGTAAATGGCTGGATGGTATCACTGACTCAATGGACCTGAGTTTGAGCAAGCTCCGGGATTAGGAGATGGATGGCAAATTCTGGCATGCTGCAGTCCATGGGGTCGCAAAGAGCTGGACACAAATTAGCAACTTAACAAGGAGGAGCAGGAATGTATACACAAGGGGTAAATGCCATTGAGCTTTTACTAAAAAAAAAGTCAAGACATATCAACCTCATCACACTTACCCTGTCTGTGTGTTACATGAGTGAGATAAGAACACTTAAAAGCTATGCTCTAAGCGAGAGACAAATATAAGTGCAATTCTAAGTATAGTCACCATACTGTTCATTACATCTTTCATTAAACAGAGGAGCTCTTCAGGTAATTATAACTAAAAAAAACAATTAGTAGCTCAATTGGGAAAGAATCTCCCTGCAATCCAGGTGGTGTGACTTCTAATCCTGGGTCAGGAAGATCACCTGGGGAAGGAAAAGGCTGCCCAATGCAGTATTCTGGCCTGGAGAATTACATGGACTGTACAGTCTATGTGGTCACAAAGATTCAGAAGGGACAGAGCGAATTTCACTTTCTTTTCTTTCTTTCTTTCTTTTCTTTTTTTAAAATAAATATAATCACTTTAATTGGAGGCTAATTATTTTACAATATTGCATTGGTTTTGCAATACATTGACAAGAATCAGCCAGCAAGGAAGACTCTAGAGGTAAAACATGGGTGGAAGCTCTGTGACTTAAGATCAAGAGGTTACGGATTAGAAAATCAACCAAGGCAGATTCATTCACAGGGGACACTATGTTAGTAACCAGGCCTAGATCAACAAGAAAATATTTACAAATGTGAGGGACACTTAAGAAGGTACAAAAGAATCCTGGGGCGGAGAAAAATATTTGCCCTTCTAGCTCAGAAAGTTCTTGATCCCAGAATACATAAACAATCTGCAAACCTCCAAATAAGGAAACAAATAACTCACTTCATAATGCCCAGATGATTAAAAGCGACACCGGAGAAAACAGACAAACCGGAAGGAGAGACTTAACATGATGTCTCATGGCTTGATTCCTTCAGGAACTGGAAGTTACAACCATAATGAGATACCCTCACACACTCACTTCAATGTCTGAAAGGAGAACAACTCATCACAGAGTCCTGGCAAGGATCTGAAGCAATGGATCTCTCAACTACCGTTGGCAGTTTTCTAAAATCAGACCATCCTGAGATCCAGGAGTTCCACTGCTAAGTGTCTACCAAGAAGATAACACGGCTCAGTTTCTCATGAAGACTTGTCAGTGAACCATTATCCATCAACATGTGAATGGTTAAAAGGGGGACATATCCCTACTTCCTTCGTGGCTCAGGAGAAAAGAAGCCACCTGCAATGCAGCAGACGCCAGTTTCATGCTTGGATCGGGAAGACACCCTGGAGGGGAAAATGGCACCCACTCCAGTATTCTTCCCTGGGAAATCCCAGGGACAGAGGAGCCTGTCCTTGGACAAAGGCTACAGTCCATGGGGCTTCAAAAGAGGTGGATACACTTAGCCACTAAGCCTACACACATCACTGTGCCCAAGTAAGATTATACTTTACCAACTGAGCTATCAGGGAAGACAAAAGTTTATCTTCCCAACCCAGGGATCTGACCAAGGCCTCCTGCATTGCAGGCAGTTTCTTTACCACCTGAGCCACAGGGGAAGAGCAGGAATACTGGAGCGAGTAGCCTGTCCATTCTCCAGGGAGTATTCCTGACCTAGGAATCCAACCAGGGTCTCCTGTATTTCAGGGGGATTCTTTACCAACTGAGCTATCAGGGAAATCCCAAGATAATACAATGCAGGGGTCAGTAGGAATGGAGTCTACAAAAAATTTAGACAATCACTAAAATAAACATGCTAAGTGAAGGAAGCCAGAAACACACACACAGATTCCAGTTTTGGAAAATTCTAAGGAATGTCAACTGACTGACTGGGCCAGAAAACTGAAGCGTGGCCTACCAGAACCAGGTGGGAGGTGGCTGAGAAGGGGCAGAAGGAAGGATGAGCAAGGAGCCCGAGCATAGTTCTGATCTTGACAGATAAGCTCACCATGCTGATTGAGGAAAGGACTTCACTGCTCAGTTCCTCCAAAGCTTACCAACCGTGCACCTCCCATTTGTGTACTTTTGTTGAATCTCAGCTGAATGAGTTTTAAAAACTCACCTTTCACTTCAGCTATAGAGTTCAGTTCAGTTCAGTTGCTCAGCCATGTCTGACTCTTTACAATCCCGTGAACTGCAGCACACCAGGCTTCCATGTCCATCACCAACTCCTGGAGTTTGCTCGGTTCAGTTACAAAGGTTCAGTTCAATTTCTACACTTTTATATCTCTACTCACTAACCACCCATTTTTTAAAGTTATTATCATATATATATATATTGATCATCATAGAGTGGTGTCCATCTGAGAGCAAAAGGTCTGAGTATCATTTACAGAGTAGTTGCCCATGGTTTCTTTGATATGGGTCCCCTGATGCACGAATAGCTCAGGAGGAAGGCTGAAAGAATACACATCTTAGCATCAGGAGATTAATAATAGGCAGAAATCATACCCACTGTAGTGAGACTAGGTCATATCCACAAGGTAAAACAAAACTGTAGAGATCAACTTGGGAGGAATATTTGAGTAGTGTAGAAAATAAACATTTGCTCTTGTTGAAAATGTTCATTAAATTTATATATAACAATCTAAACATAAAGAAGCCATAGAGTACCCACACACACAGGATGGAATACTACACAACCATAAAAAGTTGAAATTTTGCCATCTGCATCACCATGGATGAACGTTGAGGGTACAGGGTAAGGGACATAAGCCGGACAGAGAAAGACAAGTATTGTACAATATCACTAATATTTTAAATCTAAAAATGAAATCAAACAGGTCAATATTTTTTAAAAAGTAGCAAACCAAAAGCTCAGAGAAGGCAATGGCAACCCACTCCAATATTCCTGCCTGGAAAATCCCATGGATGGAGGAGTCTGGTAGGCTGCAGTCCATGGGGTCGCAAAGAGTCAGACAGGACTGACGGAATTCACTTTCTCTTTTCACTTCCATGTATTGGAGAAGGAAGTAGAAACCCACTCCGGTATTTTTGCCTGGAGAATCCCAGGTACGGGGTGGGGGAGCCTGATGGGCTACCCATCTATGGGGGTGCACAGAGGCGGACACGACTGAAGCGACTCAGCAGCAGCAGCAGCAGCCGACAGATACACACAAGCAACGAGTGGTTACTACTGTGGAGAATGAAGGGGGTTGGGGTAAGGTAACAGGAGGGGAGAAAGAGGTGTCAGCTACTATGTATAAAATAAACAATGTACAAAACAATATTGCAAAACATAGGCACTGAAGTCAATATTCTTACAGCTATGCATTACTATATAAAAATTATGAATCATAATTATGGTACATATAATGATATAATACTGCTCCATCAACATTGCAAAAGACCCTGATGCTGGGGAAGTTTGAAGGCAGGAGGAGAAGGGGATGACAGAGGATGAGATGGTTGGATGGCATCACCGACTCATTGACATGAGTTTAAGCAAGCTACGGGAGCCAGTGATGGACAGCGAAGCATGGCATGCTGAAGTCCATGGGATTGCAAAGAACTGAGTCACTGGACTAACTGTACATCAACTAATACTTCAATTGCAAAATAAAAAATAGAGACTCCTCTGAGAAATGCCCTCATAAGCGACTCCTGGGACAGATGCCACATATTAATCTCCTTACACCAGACGTGGGATTCCCTCATGGCTCAGCTGGTAGTGAATCTGCCTGCAATACAAGAGACAGCATGCACATAGGGTACTGGGGTTCAATTCTTGGTCAGGAAGATCCCTTGGAGAAAGAAATGGCAACTCAATCCTGTAGTCTTGCCAGGGAAATCCCGTGGACAGAGGAGCCTGGTGGGCTACAGTCCATGGGGTGCAGAGTTGGACACAACTGAATGACTAGAGCACATCAGACTATACCATCTCTAGTTTTAGAAAAGAAGCTTAAACTGATTGCTTCAGTGCTAAATCAACAACACAGGAGTTGGGCCTCTGTGTCTAGGACTGTTTGTCCTATTTTAGAATCTGAAGATACAAAAGAATATAAATATCACTATGCTTGAAATACTTCATACGTGCTGTGGTTTCTCATCTAGTCTGAAGGCCAAATGTCCAAATCTATTTATGCTTCTCCTAAAATTAATCCATTTATAAAAACCACAGACTGCATAAAAAGCTCAGCTGCCAACCAGGATATCAGATGATACCTTTGGAACCAAGATTTTCTGAACCAAGAACCAAGATCTGGAACCAAGATCATAATGTTTGATCATTGCATATTCTGCCAAGAGATGTATCCTATAAAAAGCAGAAACAATTCACAGCCTCTCCAACAACTGGGACACCCACAGCTTAACTAGAGGAAGAATCACTACATGCACAAGATGAAGGCTGTGTTCCTGACTCTTCTCCTTGGTCTGGTTTGTGCTGTCCAGGAAGCTCCAGCTCAGCCAGAAGCATCAGAGGTACCCAAATTCTGCTGATCTGGGAGAAGGTCTTGGTTCTGTGAGTGTGTGTGTGAGTGTGACAGCAAGAAACAGTCTTGCTTACATGGATGACCAGCTTGTGTAAGTGAATATTTATACACACACACACACTATGATACACATATTTACAGGAGCATAATACAACTCATTATTTTCCTGCTCTTTGTATTTTTTTCTCATCTTATTTGTCTTTGTGTGAGGCAAAACAACAACCATGTTAATATGCTATCATTTAGGGAGTTATGAACTGTCATGGTTTTAATGGTGGTGTTTAATCTACTTCAAGAAGCTCTGAATTCTATCCTTTCTGCTTGAATAAGAATCATTATTTCATTTCACGATATTCAGGAGGGAGAACACTACTTTGCTTTAAGATTGACTTTATTTCTCTTCTGAGGTAAAGGCAGAAGCAAAGACTGTGCTGGGTGTTGGTGAAAAACATGTGACGAGATTGACTGATGATTACGGAGACCTTCCTTGTTAGATTACAGGAAAATGGTACACCATTTACATGGCTGCAGACAACAAAGAGAAGATTGAGGAAGGAGGCCCACTGCGGACATACTTCCGCCGACTGGAATGCATTGACAACTGTGAAAAACTGTCCATTACTGTATTTCTCACGTAAGCACAATCTGCCCCAACTGAAAACAAGATTGGTGCATTCTATCATGGGGTTTGGTCTCCAACGGGCAGTGAAAGGTGGGGGTGAGGCAAGTGAAGATGAGTGGGTGAACCCTGTTCTTGGAAGGGTGACCTCCAGCGCTGGGGAATGGATGGTGAGGAAGGAATGTCTTGTTTGTCTCTTTTTCAGGAATTATGGTAATTGCACGTTAATCACAGCAGTGGCACAGCGAGCGGAAGGAAATGTTTACCGCATAGATTGTGAGTAGTTGAGCTTTGTCAATGAGTGCGTCTCCTCAAGTTTGAGTCACTAAGTTGTGTGTGACTCTTTGTGACCCCACGGACTGCAGCATGGCAGGCCTCACTGTCCATCATCAACTCCCAGAGTTTGCTCAGACTCATGTCCATTGAGTTGGTCTTGCCATCCAACCATCTCAGCCTCTGTCATCCCCTTCACTTTCTCTCCTCAATCATTCCCTCATCAGGGTCTTTTCCAATGAATCAGCCATCAGGTGGCCAAGAAATGGGAGCTTCAACTTCAGAATCAGTCCTTCCAAGGAATATTCAGGGTTGGTTTCCTAGAGAATTGACTAGTTTGATCTCCTTGCAGTCCCAGGGACTCAAGGAGAGGGTAGTCATTTCCTTCTCTAGGGGATCTTGCCAACCCAAGGACAAAAGCCAGGTCTCTGGCATTGCAGGCAGATTCTGAGCCACCAGGAAAGCCCAAAACCATGGACCATGTTCAGAAGAATGGTTTTGGCTCCATCTAAGACAACTAGATGTCTGGACTTGTGTACTATTTTCTCTACTCATTACAAATGCCAACTTAGGAAAGACATTAAATTTTTCAGGCATTAATTCTGCACCAGAAAACTAGGATAAGGTCCAGTTTGGAAGGTGCCATTGATGGCATCTGAGAAAAAGCCCCAGAATACAGATTCCCCATGTTCCTCAGACATGGGGAAGTGCATACAGCTACGTAAGATTGCAACAATCCATTAAAAAGTTATTTTCTTGTATTTGACATGCATGTGTCTGTGCTCAGATTCTCAGTCTTGACTCTTAATGACCCCGTGGACTATAGACTATAGGTTCTTCTGTTCATGGCATTCTCCAGGCAAGTGTACTGGAGCGGTTTGCCATTTCCTCCTCCAGGGATATTCCTGACCTGGGGATCAAAGGCACATCTCAGGCATCTCCAGCACTGGCAGGCAGATTCTTTACAGCTGAGCCCCCTGGGAAGCCACTTATGTAAGCTTCCAAAATCAAAATTGCTTTACCTAAAGAAATTCTTTAAATATTAAAAGTTCTTTACTGACCTGATGAAGTAGTAGAACCTGATTAATTTAAATCCCACAGAAAAGTATGAGGATAGTTAAATTAACACAAAAATTTCAAAATAATGTTTATGTACTTAGAAAACAAAAGAGGACTAGCACATAACTATCTCTATTGTTTGCAATACTGGAAAGAATTCTCATATACCAATGCCATAACATTGAGTGATTAGAAGTCAACATATTTAATTATCAAGGAGAAACTGTGCAAGGGCGCATTCTAACTGGCCTGCTGCATGTTTTTAAATTTCCTATGTGGACATGTCCCCAATGGAACTAAATAAGAAACATTTCAGAGAATATATCTCCAGCATTTGGCAATCACCTCATTTCTAGCTCTTTTGCCACTCTCTGTACTAGGAAATAACAAGTTTATCTATTAACATTTGTTTTAACATTATTTGCTTAAATTTAGAGAATACCTTTGTAATCAGGACTGTACATGTAAATTCGGCCACAGAATTCCTGAAAAGTTAATATAGTAAGCTCTTTACTGGTAAGCACCTATGAGCTGGTATGAGATGGTTCAGGTCCACCACCTATTATAGTTGCACTATTCAACTTACTAAATATTGTTGAGAGCAGTTCAGTCCAGAAGACTAGAAGTCTTTACTATGTTCAGAAGAGAGTCATGTGGAGAAAGCTTTCCTACTCACTAGCTGTCTTAACTGTTTCTAACAACACACCCTCTATAAATGTCAATGGGACAAAAGAAGCCATCAGAGGGAATACTGCCAATAAAATGTTAAGAATAAGAGACACCCAAATGAAAAGGAAAGAAGTTAATTGTTTTGAGGTTTGAACTTCTGTTTTTCTGTCACAGTCATGGGTGAAAGTTCTCTGCAACTGATCCGTGTATCAGAAAGCATGTTGGTATTTGATGCTGAAAACTTTGATGGAGAGAAGACCACAAAAGCAACTTATGCCCTGGGTAGGTACTGTAACTCATTCTATGCAAACTGGTCATGTTCATATTATCAGTGTTTTTGTATTGAGGACAGAAAACATTACACACCATATCTTTTATTAAGCACACTGAAGCAGACATGTATTCACATGGGAGAACTGAGACTTCATGTGACATGACTCGCAGCTGCGCCCAAAGGTTGTCTACTAGGAAACTGAACAAATGTATACACTGGCGATTCTACCATATGGCTTTTTAAAAAACTAGATGCACTTTTAATGGAGGTACAATGAAATATTCCAGGATGGTTCAGGGGATTCTTGTCAATATCACATATTGGAGTTGCCAGATTCTGACACCAAAGTGAACCAAGGTTTTAATTGGTTCAGGCGACTCACAGTTTCCGAACATGAATGCATTCATCTCCAACACAAATGTTTTTTTTTCCTTTGTCATGATCATTAAAATAAATTCTGAGAACTGAACCAAGAGCTCTGCAAATAACAAACAAACAAACAAACAAAAAAAAAAAACCAACACTGGATCATATTGAATCCTTCAGAAGCATGTGGTCAGGCTTGTGAATATTGTGCCAAGTGGCCAACCCCACAGGAAAACTGCCTGGTCCCTTTATCCTTTCTGATATTGAATCCACATTGGGACTGGGTAGGGGGAGTGCCTGGTGTCTGAGGATGACAAAGCCTGAGTTTTCCCACTCAGTACCATGAGTGATGCGATTAGTGCTTGGTGAATGTTCAAATCATGTCTCCCTCATTTTGTGAATACTGTTGCTCAGTCACCAGGTTCTGCCTGACCCTGTGACCTCATGGACCGCAGCACGCCAGGATGCTTGGTCTTCCACTCTGTCCCAGGGTTCGTTCAAACTTATGCTTATTGAGTTAGTGCTGCTCTCTAACCACTCCATAGACTGGAGGCCATGAAAACCCCAGGGACGCAACTCTAGGATGTAGACAAAGTGGATAGGAACAGGTAGCATTGGGAGGAATTCCGAGTTTCTAACTCCACCATCACCTTCTCGGGTGTTCCACTAGAGACAGCACTGTCTCTGGGCTGCTGAAGGTCACAGGTGAATCGTCTGCAGGTCTCTCAGTAGTTGTGAGAACTGGAACGTGAGAAAATGGAAAGTATGTAGACTCTACCCCCTTGGACCCATTTGAAGACCTGTATGCACACATGGGCACCCCTGTAGAAAATTCCCTGGTGAGCAGGGTTTAGGTGATGGAGGAGAGAAGTACTCATGCTGAGACTTACTGGACACCACAGACACGAGCCGGGGGACACTTGGTAACCAATGAAGGATTCTGACGCACACGTCTTCTGCCCTATTTGCTATGAAATCCAGGCAAAGGAGACAGTTTGAGTCAAGAAGATATTCAGAAGTACGAGGAAATGAACAACGAAAGGGGTATTCCAAATGAAAACATAGAAGATGGCGCCCAAACAGGTAAAGAAAGGCCCTGAGGACAGTGGGTATCAGAAATGAAAACACATCAGGAAGATACTTGATTCAAATTCCCTGCTC
The DNA here is from genome assembly GCA_015832495.2 of Alces alces. Classification (NCBI taxonomy): domain Eukaryota; kingdom Metazoa; phylum Chordata; class Mammalia; order Artiodactyla; family Cervidae; genus Alces; species Alces alces. Next base: position 3,047,951 of record JADEYB020000024.1, read on the forward strand.
CCTCAGTCATCTTTCATGCAGGTTGTTATGAAATAAGTATTTGAAGTAGAGACATATCAATGATCATTTGTGCCTTTATTCATTCTCCTTCGCAGACAACTGTCCTAAATAAGAACTGAGAACCTCCACTGGGTGAGTAGAAACACGATACCTAACAACACTGAGTCTTCTTTAGTAGGTTAAGGCTTTTTTTTTCCCCCTGGGGGCATATTGCTTTAAGAATGGGCTAGATACACAATTGGCTATTACTCAACAAAGACTGAAATAATGCCATTTGCAGCAATGTGGATGGACCCAGAGATAATCAATAAGAAACAAAGAGAAAGGCACATATCATATGATATCCCTTACATGGGGAATGTTAAATACGACAGAAATGAACTATTTACAAAACAGACACAGACTCAAGACACAGAAAACAAAATATTGTTACCAAAGTGTTAACTGGGGGGAGGGATGAATTGGGAGTTTAGGTTTAAGAGATACATACTGCTAAACATAAAATAAACAACTAGCATCTGCTGTGGAGCACAGAAATCTATACTCAGTGACTTGTAAATAGTCCCTAAAGAGAATAATCTAAAAAGGTACATATTTACATACATACGTGTATAACTGAGGTCTTCCCTGGTAGCTCAGTATAAAGAATCTGCCCATTGATGCAGGAGATGTAAGTCATGCAATACGTCATGATCAGCCACTCCAGTATCATTGCCTAGAAAACGTCAAAGACAGAGGAATCTGGAAACGTCCCATAGGAACACAAGAGTGGGACACGACTTGGCAGTTAACCAAAAATAACAGACATATGCATAAAGCACTCTGCTGTGCCCCTGAAGCAAACATAACATTGCACATCAACTACCTTTCAGTAAAACTTTATTTAAAAAAAATAGGATCATAAAATCATCCACCTTGCCAAGTGGCAAAGGCTAGGGCTTCCATTAATGCTTGGATTTAAGTATCTAAACATGCACGCTGGTCTAGACCCCAGAGTGACATGTTTTGCAGACAAAGGAGATTGTGTGAAGCCCTGAACTGTGAAACATGATGAACTCTGGGGGAATCCCAGTGTGAATGATCTCGCAGCCATATCTTTATGATTGTAAGGAAGTTTTACAGAAGATGTAAGCAGCATAGGCAACCCAGTACATAGTTCCCTCCATCTTGGACATGTGCATACGTAACTTACTAACTCTTATCATAAGACCTGATACCACGTTGCTCACAGCTATTTTCAGTTCAGTTCAGTCGTTCAGTCATGTCCAACTCTGCGACCCCATGGACAGCAGCATGCCAGGCCTCCCCGTCCATCACCAACTCCTGGAGTATACTCAAATTCATGTCCATTGAGTCAGTGATGCCATCCAACCATCTCATCCTGTGTCTACCCCTTTTCCTCCCGCCTCAATCTTTCCCAGCATCAGGGTCCTTTCCAATGAGTCAGTTCTTCACATAAACTGACCAAAGTATTGGAGTTTCAGATCCAGCATTAGTCCTTCCAATGAACACCCAGGACTGATCTCCTTTAGGATGTACTGGTTGGATATCCTTGCAGTCCAAGGGAATCTCAAGAGTCTTCTTCAAGACCACAGTTGAAAAGCTTCAATACACTGGCGGTCAACCCTCTTTATATTCCAACTCTCACACCCATACATGAGTACTGGAGAAACCATAGCTTTACTAGATAAACACCAAGTAGCAATTCTATGCAAACCCCAAGGGCGGTCACATGAAGGGACTTCTGTGAAATAGGTCTTCTTGTAGGGGAATTTCTCACTGCTTCCACCAGCAACTGTTTCTATGTTCTCTTTCATTCCCTGACCAACATCATGTTGATCCTAATCATCTCAACAACCTCTTAAATTTTTTCATGGTTAAAGAAGAAAATGAAGAACATGAGAATCATCGCATCACTAATGGGTCACAATCATCCATATGAAGATTATAGACCTTTTCCTTGAAATCGTCCTTTCTTCTCTCCCAGGAAATCATGATACTGGCCCCATGGCTTTCCTGCCACAAATCTCCTCTGCTCTTGCTGATGTTACTGAATTCCTAAACTGTCCAATAAAATGATTAGTATGCATATGTGTCCATAGAGAAAGATGCCATATTTGCAAATGCTAAAAATATGAAATCCAACTACGTAGAAAATTGAGTATACCATGGTGTAAACACTGCAAGTATCTTGGTAAGAAGAGAGAATAAACCACAGATGCTAATTTTCTCTGAGCTTCCCTTGTGGCTCAGCTGGTAAAGAATCCACCTGCAGTGAGGGAAAACTAGCTTTGATCCCTGGGTTGGGGAAACCCCAGAGAAGGCCATGTATACCCACTCCAATATTCTGGCCTGGAGAATTCATGGACTGTGTAGTCCATGGGGTGGCAAAGAGTCCGCCACGACTGAGCAACTTTCTCTTTCATTAATTTTATTCAGTAATATGAGGTTCCCACCAGATGTTATGTGAGCGACGGGACTGGTTAGACAGACAACTTCAAATAGGACCTGTGGTTTCATAACTGGCCTCAAAAAACAACTCAATTCTGTGATTAAGCAGTGCTCATCTGCTGTGGGGTTGCTGGTAATGGTAAGCATTTAGCAGCATGCAGTGTGACAGGGGTTTCCCAGGTGGTTGCACTGGTTTAGAATATGCTGACAGAAGCGGATCACACAGGACACCTGGGACCCTTCGCTGGGTTGGGATGATCCCCTGGAGAAGGGAATGGCAACCCACTCCAGTATTCTTGCCTGGAGATTCCCATGGACAGCGGAGCCTTGCAGGCCATGGGGTCTATGGGGTCTCAAAGAGTCAGACATTACTTACTGATTGAGCACACATACACACACAACACAAGTGAACAGTAACTACTCAAGAAAGAGCACTGAGGTTGGATACAAGGCACCGGGTATGTGGTGTCTTATTCGCGGCATCCAGTGTTCAGCTCCAAGCCGGAAGCAGTGGCTTTGCTGCCGGTGGAGCTGATGAGTAATCCGTAGCTGTTCAGTCACTCATCAGGAGTGTTTTAAAATAATAGTCATTCATTGGTGCCTAATGATGGAGAGCAAAGGAGCCTTGTGGGAACTCAGAATGGTCATGCCACTGGATCAGACAAGAGACTCAGTCCATTTCAGTTCAGTTCAGTTTAGTCTCTCAGTTGTGTCTGACTCTTTGCAACTCCATAGAATGCAGCTCGCCAGGCCTCCCTGTCCATCACCAACTCCTGGAGCTTGCTCAAACTCACGTCCATGGAATCGGTGATGCCATCCAACATTCTTATCCTCTGTCGTCTCCTTCTCCTCCCATCTTCATTCTTTCCAAGCATCAGGGTCTTTTCCAATGAGTCAGTTCTTCCCATTAGGTGGCCAAAGTATTAGAGTTTCAGCTTCAGCATCAGTCCTTCCAATGAATATTCTGGACTGACTTCCTTTAGGATGGACTGGTTGGATCTCCTTGCAGTTCAAGGGACTGTCAAGAGTCTTCTCTTGTGATGTTCAAAAACATCAATTCTCTGGCACTCAGTTTTCTTTATAGTCCAACTGTCACATCCTTACATCACTACTGGAATGCAATGGCTTTGACTATATGGACCTTTATTGGCAAGGTACCATCTCTGCTTTTTAATATGCTGTCTAGTTTTGTAAGCCAGCCTTAAAATGACAGTAAGAGTTAAAACCAAACCAAAAACTAAAACCAAAAATCTGAGCAGAGGTACTTCCCTAGTGGCCCAGAGGTTGGGAATCCACCTGCCAAAGCAGAAGACACAGGTTGAATCCCTGACCCTGGAAGATCCCGTGTGCAGCAGGGCAACGAATCACACCCATCTTCTCTATATTCCGTGAGACTCAGCAAGAAAACCACCACAATGAGAAGCCCTCAAATCACAGTAGTGAAAGGCAGAGACCACAACAAATACCCAGTGCGTTTTTTTTTTTTATTTTTTATAAATTTATTTATTTTAATTGGAGGCTAATGACTTTACAATATTGTATTGGTTTTGCCATACACTGACATGAATCTACCATGGGTGTACATGTGTTCCCCATCCTGAACCTCCCCTCCCACCTCCCTCCCCATCCCATCCCTCTGAGTCGTCCCAGTGTACCAGCCCCGAGCACCCTGTCTCATGCATCCAGCCTGGACTGGCGATTCATTTCACCTACGATAATATATATGTTTCAATGTCATTCTAGTGGCTTCAGTGGGTACACACTGCACCAAACTAAGACTCTATAAATTTATTACCGGTGACTCAGTAAATAAAAAAATCATTTTGCTCAGTCCTGCATTCAAAACAATAGAGGAAACAACCGCCCCAGAGAGGTAAAAAAATGAGAATTGAAATCTGTTGCTCTATACTGATATAAAATGGGGCTTCCAAAGTGACTCAGTGGTCAAGAGCCCACCTGCCAATGCAGGAGATGTGGGATTGATCCCTGGAGAAGGAAGATCCCCTGGAAAAGGAAATGACAGCCCACTCCAGTATTCTGGCCTGGAGAAGCCCATGGACACAGGAGACTGGTGGGCTACCGCCCATGGCCTGGAAAAGACTCAGGACACGACTGAGTGACTCAACAACAACAATCATCAGTTTCAGGGTCATTTTCTTTCCCTTTCCCTGTGAGGCAAGTTCTCAGAATTGTGACAACTTACATCATGGCTACAGTCTGGTTATCCTGTAGTTAACTTGTCCACATTTTGGGGGCTTCAGTGTCTATAAGACAGCTCCGGGACATGGCTCAGAATACTGTCTACAACCTTTGAGGACAAACTAAAGGCCTTGAACTTGTTTACGGACTAAACTACTAGTGTTTAGTATGGTTGGATGTTTTTCTTTGCTTCTGCATTTCTCCTTTCTCTGATTAACCTGATTCTCTGGCTCAAGTTTTTCCACAGACAAAAGGCAGGTGGAGGACACGAGCGGAAGGGCCATGGGGTCCCGCTCTTTTTCACTAAAATCCATCAGAAATGGATTCTGTGCAGGAAGGGTTGCCATGCACTGAGAGGAGTTCAGTTCAGTCGCTCAGTCGTGTCTGACTCTTTGCGACCCCATGAATCGAAGCACGCCAGGCCTCGCTGTCCATCACCAACTCCTGGAGTTTACTCGAACGCATGCCCATCGAGTCGGTGATGCCATCCAGCCATCTCATCCTCTGTCGCCCCCTTCTCCTCCTGCCCCCAACCCCTCAAAGCATCAGGGTCTTTTCCAATGAGTCAACTGTTCGCACGAGGTGGCCAAAGTAGTGGAGTTTCAGCTTCAGCATCAGTCCTTCCAATGAACACCCAGGACTGATCTCCTTTAGGTAGTTCAGTTTATAGTCAGACCTCGGATGGTAATGACCAGGCCAATCTAAGATGCTGGTAGAGAAGTCTAGAATAATAAAGACAAAGGCAAAGTAAAGAAAAAGAAAAGCAAACATGCAGTTATGTCTTCCTTCAAGAATACAAAAAGACAATCTGCCTTCTGCTCCATTTTCGTACTTAATGCAGTCGCTACATGGCTGGGTTTAAGTCTGGTATTTCTCAGGTCTCTAAGTGCCTGTTGGTTCTCTTGTTCTGTCCTGTGGGCTTCATTTCACTGCAGACATCTACCTGACGTCTCTCAGGTGATTCTATATTAATTATATACCTTATATATATACTCCATGCATAATGTGTATTTGTCACTCGAGTCGTGTCCAGCTCTTTGTGACCCCATGGACTGTAGCCCACCAGGCTCTTCTGTCCATGTAGTTCTCCAGGCAGGAATACTGGAGTGGGTTGCTAGTTCCTTCTCCCCTATACAATAAACTCTATCTATAATGAGCTATACCTATAATAAATTATATCTACAATAAATTATATGTGTTATATGCTAATTAATTATATTAAAGCATCAAATACTTTTCCTGGTTTGAAACTGCCTGTATATGTCTTGGAGGAGCAAACTCTTTAATAAACTCCTTTTATTTAATAGAACTGTAATGCCTAGAATTACAATGATGAAAACAGTGTGTTTGTGTGTGTGTGTGTGTGCACGTGTGTTAGTTTGTGTATGTCTGTGTGTGTCTATGTGTTTGTGTGTCTGTGTTTTTGTGTGTCTGTGTGTCTGCGTGTTTGTGTGTGTGTGCATGCCATTTTTCTTGGTGCTGGACTGAAACCATGGGGAAGTCTCTGTAGCTGATGAGAACAGAATGCTCCCAGATTGCACAGACACCACACATGCTACACAGACGTTTCTCTAATAACCTGACAAGTGAAGGGGTGACTTTTCTCGAGCACAGAAGGATCCAGAGTTTCCATAACTCACTCATAAGGCCAGCAGGGAGTGGGGGTGTGGTCAGGAGACGGGAGGTGCATGAATTGCTGAGTCAGGGTGACAGTTGCTGCCACTTAATCCTTGAGTAATCATTACCAGGCAGTAAACACCTCATGACTGTTCCCAACACACTAGATCCTTTGGAGACTGTGCATCTGGAAAGGGGGAGCCATTTCTTCCATTAATGTGCAAAGTAAGATCAATTTTTTTTTAACCTAAGTAAGGTTCATTAATTAGTTGAAATTCAAAAATTTTTAAATTCCAAAACATATTTAAGGATTCACTCACGGGATGGTGGGCCATTTCCTGACTCTGTAATTCTTCTTCACAGAGAATAAGAATATAAGAAAGACACAGGTTTATATATCACGTGTGTGTTACACCAGACAGATTTAATAAATATGCCATTTCCTAAATATACCATAAATAGAAATGTAACTTTATGGTTTATTTATTTATAAATAGAGAAATAAATTTCCACAAAACTTGCAATATAAACTTATGAATATTATATCATCATAAATGGATAGAGGGTTGAGTGTTATCAGTAGCTACTATAATAACAGTGTGTAGTTGTACTTGTACATATATTTAATGTTTAATGAATCATGTGTAATTGTGAGATTCACATAATAAGATGTACACAAATACACAAGTTATTCACCTGATTTATCTAATTTATGAATAAATATTGGACTTGTGTGAGGGCCCAGTGGTAAAGATTCCACCTGCCAATGCAGGGGACACGGGTTTCATCCCTGGTCCAGGAAGAGTCCACATACCTTGGGACACCTCAGCCCATATGCCGTAAATACTGAGCCTATATGCAGCAACTACTGACTCCCACAATGTGGAGCCCGGCCTCCACAACAAGATAAGCTACACAATGAACAGCCAGTGCACCACAACTAGAGAGAACCCCCCCCTCACTGCAAGTACAGAAAGTCTGCATGCTCAGCAAAGACCCAGTGCTGCCGTGCATGAATAAATAAATGTTTATATAGTTTCCACTCATGTGTTACTTACCTGAATGTATCCATATAACAAAGGCAGCTATGCATAACTTTACGCATGTGGAATACTGCCTATGGCATAAGAATACTGCCATGACCTGTCACACCTTATGCTGTATATAGATATTGAGCTATTTCCTCCATGTCGCCTAAAGGAGACAGAGAGATGCTGATAGACACTTTCCTTGTCACTGCAGGAGCATGCAGGCCAACAGACAATGGGGTCCCAGGACAACCAGGGTTCTAGAACATTCTAAAGATGAGCCAGAAGCAGTGAGAGGAACAACAAGGTGCTTCTGCCCAACACAGGGAACTATATTCAATCTCATACTGATCTATAATGGAACAGACTCTGAAAAACACTAGGCGTTGTCTATATGTATAACTGAATCCCTGCGGCATGGCAGAAACTAACACAACAACGGAAATCAAAGATACTTCCTTTTTTTTTTTTAATAAAGTGGTAAGATTTGACTCATTGGAAAAGACCCTGATGCTTGGAGGGATTGGGGGGCAGGAGGAGAAGGGGAAGACAGAGGATGAGATGGCTGGATGGCATCACCAACTCGATGGGCATGAGTTTGAGTGAACTCCAGGAGTTGGTGATGGACAGGGAGGACTGGCATGCTGCGATTCATGGGGTGGCAAAGAGTTGGACACGACTGAGCGACTGAACTGAACTGAACTGAAGAGGAAGGCAGGAGGGCACCAGTAAACCTCAATGCAAAGAGAAGAACTGCAGGGCTCGGCTCCCAGCAGGGTGTGTCTCCCTACCACACACACACCCCTCAGGATCCCACCAGCCATGTGGTGACCTGTCCTCAGCAAAACACATGATAACCTGAGGTCAGTGGGCGCTCTCACCCTGCAGGGAACCAGGGGCAGGGGCACAGAGCTGGAGTCCAGAACCACAGTGAATTCCTCCTGCTACTTTATGTCTCAGATGAAACGCCACTCCCCTGCCATGTCTCATCAGAAGTAAATATTCTCAGGACACAAGTCCACCGTCGCCCAAAAGCTTAGCAACACAGCTCACACCATGACCCAGGCACTCTTCATTCAGAATCCAGGTAAACACGCTTCATCGTGTGACTTCCCGCTTCAACATTTTTAGTAATCTCCAGTGAGTAAAAAACCAAATCGTACATGATTCTTGTCTTGAAATTCAGCAGTTCTGACTCAGGGACTGTCTTGGTGGTCCAGCAGTTAAGACTCCACATTCCAAAACACAGAATGTTGGGTTCCACCCATGGTCAGAGAACCAAGATCACGCATACCCTGGAGCAACTAAGAGTCGACACAGCCAAAAAGAAAAAGAAAAAAAAAATGCTGATGCCAACCTAACTTTCAAGCCAAATACCCACATTTCTGCTTAAGGGAATCTCTTCATCCTTCCGTATTTATATATTTATTTTTCATCCTTCCGTATTTAATCCAAATAGTTTCTTCCTGCTTACTTTCTGGCTTTTGGTAATGTATTCATCTTTGTGGTCTATATTTATATACCTCACAACATTTTATAATACAATTTTCTCAAGTGTCTCATAAAAAGACTACAGATCCCTTGAGGAAAGTTTATAGTAATAACGTAAGTGAAAGTAGGTCAGTCCTTTCCTACTATTTCTGACCCCACCAACTAAACAGTCCATGAAATTCTCCAGGCCAGAATATTGAAGTGGGCAGCCTTTCCCTTCTCCAGGGGATCTTCCCAACCCAGGGCTCAAGGCCAGGTCTCCCGCATTGCAGGTGGATTCTTTACCAGCTGAGCCACCAGGGAAACCCAAGAATCCTGGAGTGGGTAGCCTATCCCCTCACCAGCATATCTTCATGACCCAGGAATTAAACCAGGGTTTTCTGCATTGCAGGCAGATTCTTTACCAACTGAGCTATCAGGGAAGCCCAAGGGGAGTTTATGCGAAATAAAGTATTTCTCAGTTAGTTGAAATATTTCAAAGCACCTTATATTGTGCTTGACAGAGGATGAGATGGTTGGATGTCATCACCAACTCAACAGACATGGGTTTGGGTGGACTCCGGGAGTTGGTAATGGACAGGGAGGCCTGGCGTGGTGCGGTTCCTGGGGTCGCAAAGAGTCGGACACGACTGAGCGACTGAACTGAACTGGACTGACATCATGCTGGCAAGGAAAAGGGTAATTTTTAGTCTTTATTTGGGACAGAATAGAATTTGTCTTCTCTGTCGCCATTCACCACCACTGCTGTGGGCACCTCATTTATTTTCAGCCACTCCAGCCCTCAGCTCCAGTCTCTGAGCCTATGCCTTGTTCTAACATCCTTCTCTCATTTGCTCTGGTCTAAAAGGGGGCAGTTCATAAATACATTTTGAAAACTTGGCAATAGGAACTTGTTTCATGGCCTTGCTCCACATCAACTTCAAACTACTGTAAATAAATAAATAAATCATAATAATTTCATTTAGGTGTCTATGTGGATTCCTATTACCCATGTTATTTTGCTATAAAAGTCTACGGGAACATGTGAACCTTGCAGTCTCTCTAACTCTGAGCTCCCAGGTATCTGCACCACATGAAAATGAAATTGGAAACTGAGTATGGATAGGTGGCAGGTCACAGGAGAAATGCAGTCAAAATCAAAACTTACTAAATGACAAAGCAGCCTTGCTGACTGAAGTAGATAGTATTCTGTGGACAGACACAAATTCAGGTATTAATTATAAAACCCTCTTCCATTTTGCACATAAGACTAACGGAAGACACGTTACTCCAAGCTTTTGCAATATAGACAGACTCCTTATTGAATGAAAGGAAGGTTTACACAAATGCTCTTAAATATAATAATGAGGTACAATAAAACATGTGACCAGGGAGACAAACCACTAAAATAGCTTCAAGAATTTAAAGTGAAATGGCTGCAGTTTAAATAATTAAAGTGTTAGGCAGGAAACAGGAAACATGAGCCACTAAAAAATATTTTCAAAAATTATTTTCAAGGTCTTTCTCCCAACTGACAATATATCCATCCAATCCTAGAGAAGAGGGATCTATGGCATGGTGACTACAGTCATGAAATTAAAAGATACTTGCTCCTTCAAAGAAGAGCTATGACAAATGGAGGTAGTGTATTAAAAAGGAGACACATTACTTTTCCGACTAACATCTATGTAGTCAAAGCTATGGTTTTTCCAGTATGGATGTGAGAGTTGGACCAAAACGAAAGCTGAGCACTGAAGAATTGATGCTTCTGAACTGTGGTGTTGGAGAAGACTCTTGAGAGCCCCTGCAATTGCAACATCAAGCCAGTCAATTCTAAAGGAAATCAATCCTGAATATTCATTGGAAGGACTGATGCTGAAGCTAAAACTCCAATCCTTTGGCCACCTGATGCAAAGAACTGACTCTGGAAAAGACCCTGATGCTGGGAGGGATTGGGGGCAGGAGGAGAAGGGGTCGACAGAGGATGAGATGGTTGGATGGCATCACCAACTCAACGGACATGAGTATGAGCAAACTCTGGGAGATGGTGAAGGACAGGAAAGCCTAGGGTGTTGCATTCCATGGGGTTGCAAAAAGTTGGACACAATTGAGGGCCTGAACAATACAAGAGCAACAGGACTGAGCTTAATCAGTGTGCATCAGTGTACTCGTAAAAGTTTTCCAGAAGTTAAGGAGTAGGAAGGTGCAATCAAAGTAAAAGCTGCTTGCAACTTTAAATAATAAACAACTGAAGGAACACATCTGTCTCGCGAAGTTACCCTGTGTGTGTGTGTTGTGAGTGAGATAAAAATATTTAAAAGCTATGTTCTATGCAAATGACAAGAATACTTGATACATTATTAATTATAGTCACCATACTGTTCATTACATCTTTCTTTAAATCACAGATCTCTTCAGGTAATTGTAACTTAAAAAAAAAAAAACACCTTGTAGTTCAGTCGGAAAAGACTGCCTGCAATGCAGGAGACCCAGGTTCAATTTCTGGATCAGGAAGATCCCCTGGAGAACAGAATAGCAACCCATTCCAGTATGCTTTCTCAGAAAATCCCATGGACAGCGGAGCCTTGTGGGTTGTGGGTTACAGTCCACGGGGCTTCAATAGTCGGACACTACTGCACGGCTAAATAAAAATAACAAAGTACTCATTTAAGTCAATAAAGCTTTATTTTTGAAACTGGGTATCTGCTTATGTTGAGGACTCTGCAAGTCTCAAGCATTTACTCAATGATTATTTGTTTTAGATTCAAAACGTAGCAAACATAACGCCTTGCTGTTTAGATAGGTCCCTGGGAAAATCAGTAGAAAAACATAATACGGTAACGATCTATAAATGCATGACCAATGTTAAATTCACAAGTTTGTGAACCATGAACACTTAATGCTTATGACAGGAACTTGTTGAAGGCTAGTCATATGACCCTCATTTTTTAATTGTCTAGTTTAATTCTGTCTCAAACACAAATAAAGAATGGGGGACAAGAAACCAGAACAAAATGAAACCTGTGCCAGGAAAAAGAGACAGAAATATACACACAGATGGATTTTTGCATAAAGTACATAAGTACAAGGGAAATTCAGTGGAAAATAATAAATGTGTGGAGCAAAGTTGTAAAAATTGGATATCCATTTGCCAGGAAAAAAAAAAAAAGAACTTCATTCATCACTCCATGTGTTACAACTAACACAGAGAGATTTATAGACCTATGTGTAAGACCTAGAGCAAGAAGTACTCTAGAGGTAAAACATGGGTGGAAGCTCTGTGACCTAAAACTAAGAGGTTAGTGATTAGAAAATACACCAAAACGGATTCACTCACTGGGAACAATACATTAGTAACCTGATCTTGATCAACACAGAAATGTTTACAAACTTCACGGATACCCTTAAGAAAGGATAAGAAAAGCCTGTGGCCGGGGGAAAATATTTGCACATCTTCTATCTGAAAAAAGGACTTGTATCCAGAATACATTAACAATCTCCAGCCTTTAAAATAAGGAAACACATAACCTACTGGGTAATGACCAAATGACTTGCAGAGACACTTAACCAAAAAAAAAAAAAAAAAAGGCAAACAGGAAGTAGAGACATTGTAAGATGTCCCATGTCTTTATTTCTTCAAGAAATGGAAGTTACAACTGTAACTGGATGCCATCATGCACTTATTTTAATATCTGAAATATGAAAACAGCTGGTCACACCAAGTCCTGGCAAAAGTCTGGAGCAAAGGTAGTTCCATTCCCTGTTGGCAGGACTCTAAAATTCTAAGGCGCTGAGATCCAGTGGTTCTACCCCTAAATGTCTACCTAGGAGATCAGATGGCTGAGTTCATTACAAAGACTTGTCCATGAATCTGTATCCATCAACATTTGAATGGGTAAAAATGGAACAAATCCACACTTTCCCTGGTGGCTCAGAGGTAAAGGACACAGATGCAAAGGCTGGGGGTGTGGGTTCCATCCCTGGGTTGGGAGAGTTCCCCTGGAGGAGGAAATGTCAAGGCACTCCAGTATTCCTTCCTGGGAAGTCCCCTGGGCAGAGGAGCTTGGCGGGCTAAAGTCCATGGGGGTGCAAAAGAGTTAGATGCACTTAGTGACCAAGCATACACATATCACTTTGCCCAAGCAAGATAATACTATACAGGACTAAAGGGGAACAGAGTCTACAAAAAATGCAGATGATTATTAAAATAAATATGCTAAGTGAAAGAAGCCAGAGACACATACACACACACAGATTCGATTTCTTGGAAAATTCTAAAGAACGCCAAATAACTTATGTTGGTGTCAGAAAACTGAAGAGTGCATTCCCAGGACTGGGTTGGAGGAGGTTAAAAGGGGAGGGAGGAAGGACGACCAAAGAGCCCAAGGATAGTTTTGAACTGGACAGATGTGCTCACCATGCTGATTAAGGAAAAGATATCACAGCTCTATTCATCCAAAGTTTGTCAACTGTACCCCTAAAATATATGAACTTTTGTTGCATCTCAGATAATACTTTTAAAAGCGCATCTTTCACTCCAGCTCTAGAGTTCAGTTCAGTTACGGAGGTTCAGTTCAATATCTGTATTTTTATATCTCTAATCACTATCCATCCATTTACTTTTTTTTTTTAATTAATAGGGCTGGTATCGTCCTGAGAGCAAACCGAGTATTATTTAGAAACAGGTTGGTTGCCCATGTTTTCTCTAATCTAGGTCCCCTAATGCAAGGATAAGTTCAGGAGGAAGGTTGAAAGAACATGCATCTTAGTATCAGGAGCTACATGTAAGGCAGAAACCTTACCCACTGAAGTGAGACTAGGTTATATCCACAAGGCAAGATGAAATTGTAGAGATGAACTTGGGAGGAATACTTGAGTAGGCTAGGAAATAAGAATTTTCTCCTGTTGAAAGTACTTTGTTAAATTAAAATATAGCAATCTAAACATAAAGAAGTCATAGTGTATACACACATACACACACACATGTAATACTACACAACCATAAAAAAGTTGAAATTTTGCCACTTGCAGCAACATGGATGACCTTTGATGGCGTTAGGCCTAGTGAATAAAGTTGAAGAAAGACAAATACTGTATGATATCACATGGAAATCTAAAAAATAAAATAAACTAGTGAATATAACAAAAAAGCAGCAAATCCACAGATACAGAAAACAAACTAGTGATGAGCAGTGTGGGAAGCGGGGTAGGGGTAAGGTATCAGGTGTGAAGTAAGAGGTACAAACTATTATGTATAAAATAAATAGGATACAAAGATATATGGTACAACATATGGAATAAATCCTATATTTTATAACTATAAATGGAGTATACAAAAATTGGAAATCACATATGGTACATCGCTAACTTCTATAATATTTTACATCAGCTATACTTCAACTGCAAAACAAAGAAAATATAGACTCCTCTTAGGGATGTCCTGACAACCAATTCCTGATAAAGAACCCACATGTTAATCTTCATAAACTGGACAATACCATCTTCAGTTGTAGAACATAAGCTTAAACTGACCTATTCAATGCTAAACAAATAACACGAGAGTTGGGGCTATGAGTCTTGGACTGTTTGTCCCATTTTGGAATCTGAGGATATAAAAGAAAATAAATATCAGTGTCTTTGAAACACCTCATACATCCTATGAGTTCTCATTTACTCTGAAGGCAAATGTCCAGATCTACCTAAGCGTCCCTTAAAATTAATATCTTTTTAAAAACCAAAGATTGCAAAAAAAAAAAAAAATGCTCAGCTGCCAACCAGGATTTAAGGAGATGATGTCTACATAATCAAAGTCTTGGGATTAACCACTGTTTGATCATTATGTTTTCCACCAAGAGACCCATCTTTTAAGAAGTGGGACCAATTCACAAACACTCCAACAACTGACAAACCCTGAGCTTCTCTAGAAGGACCACAAGACTCACAAGGTTGTCTTGTGAAGGTTGTCTTCCTGACTGTTCTCCTTGGTCTGATTTGTGCTGCCCAGGAAGCTCCAGCTGAGCTAGACCCCTCAGAGGTACCCAAATTCATTGGATCTGGGAGAAGGTCTTGGTTCTGTGTGTGTGTATGTGTGAGAGAGAGCGAGCCTTGTTTATTTGTATGTGCAGACTGTCTAGATATGCCACAGTCCACCTATCTACATGAGCATAATACAACCCTCTGTCTTTCTGCTCTCTGTATTTTTATTTTTCATTTTATTTGTCTGTATGCAAAAATAACCAGTTACTATGCTATCATTCAGGGAGCTAAGAACTGTCATGGTTTTTAATGTTGCTGCTTTTGCTAATTGAAGAAACTCAAATTCTATGCTTTCTGCTCAAATATGAGTGATTATTTCATTTCCTATTCTTCTGCAAGGCAGGGGGTAGAATCCAGTTGGCTTAATAAGACTGAATTTACTTCTCTCCTGAGGTAAATGTAGAGGCAAAGATTGTGTTGGGTGTTGGTGAGAAGCCAGTGAAAAGACTGAGTGATGTTTATGGAGACTTAAACTTCTTAGATTACAGGAGACTGGCACACCATTTCCATGACCCGGGATAACAAGGAGAAGATTGAGGAAGGAGGCCCCCTGAGGGCATATGCACTGACAGCTGCGAAGAGCTCTCCATTATATTTTATGTCAAGCAAGCACAGTCTCCCTAAACTGAACACAATGAGACTACTGACTTCTGACATGGGGTCCCATCGCCAATGTGCAGTGAACGGTGTGAGTCATGGTTGCGAAGTTGAGTGTGTAAACTCTATCGATGGAAGGGTGCCCTCAAGCGCCACGGAAGAGATGGTGACCAAGAAACAGATGGTGACCAAGAAACGTCTGTTTGTTTTTCAGCTCTATGAGACATGCATGTTACCCAATGCACTTGCAAAGAAAGAAGGGGACGTTTATCACGTAGGATGAGAGTATGTGAGCTCTGCCAATGTGTGCATCTTCTCAAGCATGTTAGTTGCTCAGCTATGTCTGACTCGGCAACCCCAAGGACTTTAGCCCGCCAGGCTCCTCTGTCCATGGGATTCTGCAGGCAAGAATACCAGAGTGGGTTGTCATTTACTACTCCAGGGGATCTTCCCAACCCAGGGATTGAACTCATGTCTCCTGCATCTCCAGCAAGGGTAGGCAGATTCTTCATTGCAGAGCCACCTGAGAAACCCTTTACTTAACCATCAAGATCAAATTTTCTTTAACGAAATCCTTTAAATATGAAAAGTTCTTCTTTAGCATGTTGAAGAAGTAGAACCTGATTCATTTAAATCCCACAGATAAGTACGAGAATAGTTAAAACAACAGCAAAAATTTCACACTAAGTTTTACATAATTTGAAAGCAATAGGGACACTGGCAAAGACCTTGATCTCTACAGTTTACAATACTAGAAATAAATGCCAAATACCAATACTGTAGCATTAAGCAATGAAAAGCCCACATAGTTGACTTTCATGGGAAAAATGTACAGTGGAACATTCTAATCTTGGTCCCAGGCGTGTTTTTTAATTTCATCTGTGGACATGCAGACACAGAACCTAATTAGGAAACATTTCAGAAAATATATCTCCAACGTTTGGCAATCGCTTCACTTATGTCTCTCTGATTACCACTATACCAGAATGTAACCTTGGTTTATCTATTAATTTTATGTGCACATGATCTCCTTAAATTCATGACGGTACTTGTGAATTCGGTCAAAAAATCCCTGAAACTTTAACAGTCAGCTCTTGTTAGCTGGGATGAGACAGCTGATGTGCAACATCTAGTACAGTTGCAATAAGCAACCTCGCTATCCTTCACAGATTATTCAGTCTAGGAGACTGGAAGTCTTTACTGTCTTAAGAAGAGGGGTGTGTGGAGAAAGCTTTCCTAGTTCACTAGCTGTTTTAACTGGTCTTAACAACACGCCACTAGAAATGCCAGGGAGATAGAGATCACCATCGGAGCGAAGACTGATGATAGCAAGTGAAGAATAAAACATGTCTAACCGAAAAGAAGTTAATCGCATCGAGATCTGAATTTCTTTTTTCCTGTCACAGATATGGGTTCAAATTTTTGAACTGATTCGTATATCAGACAATGTGTTATCAGTCTACAGTGAAACCTTTGATGGAGTGAAGACTATAAAAGTGACTCAACTTCTCGGTGCATTACTATAGCTTATTCTATGCAAATTAACTATGTTCATATTTTCAATATTTTTATACTAAGGACATAAATCCTTATACTAAGGACACCTTATATTTTATTAGTTGCAGTACAGAAGACATGAGTTTACATGGAAGAATTCAGACATCATGTGACATGAACCAGGAATGCAGAAAGGTTGTCTACTAGAAAACTGAAGAAATGCATCCACTGGGAATTCTATCAGACGACTTTTTAAAAAATTAGATACACTTACCCAGGGGGTGGAATGAAATATTCCAGGATGTTTCATGGGTTTCTTGCTAAATATCACATATTGGAGTTGCTGGGTATGGACACCAAATTGAACCAAGGTTTAAACTTCGGGTTCAGAGACTCACAGGTCCCGGCCATGACTGCATTCATTTTGAATATAAATGCTTATTTTTTTTGTCACAATTGCTAAAATAATACATGACACCTGAACCCAAACCTCTGCACATAACCACTGGATCACATAGAATCCTTCAAAAGCACTGTGGTGAAGCATGTCACTCACTCTGCCATCTGGCCAGCCACAAGGTTCAACAATATGGCTTTCTAGCCCTTCTGATATTGTGTGCACATTTGGGATGGGAGGGGCTTGTGTCTGGTCTCTGAGGATGACAGAGCCTGGGTTATTCTCTGAGTAGCATGTGCGATGAGATTAGTGTGCTTGGGGGAGACTCCAAATCATTTTCCCCCCATTCATTTCAACATTGCTTTCAGTTGCTAAGCTGTGTCTGACTACTATGGCTCCATGGACACCAGCACACAAGGTTCCTCTACCCTCCACTATCTCCCAGAGATTGCTCAAACTCATGTACATTGTGTTGGTGATGCTATCTACCCATCTTAATTGATTAAGGTCAAAGAAAACCCCTGAGACAGAATTCTATGATATAGACAATGTGGACAGGAAGAGTTAGACTTGGGAGGAATTCTGAGTCTCACTTCAACTGTATATACGTAAGGAATTTGTTTTATGTCATACCTGGATGGTCTAGTGGTTTTTTCCTACTTCTTCCATTTAAGTCATTTAAGTCTGAATTTTGCAATAAGTTCATGATCTAAGTGACAGTGAGCTCCCGGTCTTGTTTTTGCTGATTTTACAGAGCTTCTCCATCGTTGGCTGCAAAGAATATAATCAATCTGATTTTGGAATTGACCATCTGGTGATGTCCATGTGTAGAGTCTTCTCTTGTGTTGTTGGAAGAGGGTGTTTGCTATGACTAGTGTCTTCTCTTGTCAAAACTCTGTTAGCCTTTGCCCTGCTTGATTTTGATCTCCAAGGCCAAATAGGCCTGTTACTCCAGGTATTTCTCGACTTCCTAATTTTGCATTCCAGCCCCCTATGGTGAAAAAGACATCTTTTTAGGGTGTTACTTCTTGTAGGTCTTCATAGAAATGTTCAAATTCAGCTTCTTCATAGACTGGCCAGGGCATAGACTTGGATTACTGTGACATTGAATAGTTTGCCTTAGAAACAAACAGAGATCATTCTATCATTTTGAGATTGCATCCAAGTACTGCATTTCAGACTCTTTTGTTGGCTATGAGAGCTACTCCATTTCTTCTAAGTGATTCTTGCCCATGGTAGTAGATATAATAGTCATCTGAGTTAAACTATCAATTCCGGTCCATTTTAGTTAACTGATTCTTAATGTCGACATTCACTCTTGCCATCTCCTGTGTGACCACTTCCAATCTGCCTTGATTCATGGACCTAACATTCCAGTTTTATATGCAATATTGTCCTTTGCAGCATTGGACTTTACTTCCGACACCAGTCATATCCACAACCGGGCATTGTTTTTGCTTGGGCTCCATCTCTTCATTCTTTCTGGAGTTATATCTCCACTCTTCTCCAGTAGCATATTCGGCACCCACCAACATGGGGAGTTCATCTTTCACTGTCATATAGTTTTGCCTTTTCATACTGTTC
>JADEYB020000024.1:3079395-3144236 GCA_015832495.2 Alces alces
CCAGTCAGAATGGTGGCGGTCAAAAAGTCTACAAACAATAAATTCTGGAGAGGGTGTCGAGAAAAGGGAACCCTCTGACACGGTTGGTGGGAATGCAAATTAGTACAGCCACTATGGAGAACACTGTGGATGGAGATTCCTTAAAAAACTGGAAACAGAACTGCCATATGACCCAGGAATTCCACTGCTGGACATACACACCAAGGAAACCAGAGCTGAAAGAGGCACATGTACCCCAATGATCACTGCAGCACTGTTTACAATAGCCAGAAGTGGAAGCAGCTTAGATGTCCATTGCCAGACAAATGCTTGCATGATACAGGTTGCTTTGGGCTGGTGCACTGAAATGGCCCAGGGGGAAGGGATGGGGATGGATGTGGGAGGGGGGTTCAGGATGGGGAACACATGTACATCCATGGCTGATTTCATGTCAATGTACGGCAACCAATACAATATTGTAAAGAAAAAAATAAATAAATAAATAAAACTTAAAAAAACCAACAAACATGTCTATTGGCAGGAAAAAGTAGAAAAAGCTGTGGCACATACACACACTGGAATATTACTCAGCTATTCAGAAAAGTGCATTCAAATCAGTTCTAATGAGGTAGATGAAACTGGAGACTATTATAGAGTGACGTAAGTCAGAAAGAAAAACACCAATACAGTATACTAATGCAAATATTTCAAATTTAGAAAGATGGTGACAATGATCCTATGTGTGAGACAGCAAAAGAGACACTGATGTAAACAAGATTGTTGGACTCTGTGGGAGAAGGCGAGGGTGGGATGATTTGAGTGAATTGCACTGAAACATGCACATGATCATATGTGAAACAGATCACCAGTCCAGGTTCGATGCATGAGAAAGGCTGCTCAGGGCTGATGCACTGATATGACCCTGGGCGATGGGATGGGGAGGGAGGTGGGAAAGGGCTTCAGGACGGGGAACACAGGTACACCTGTGGCTGATTCAAGTCAATGTATGGCAACACACACAATACTTCCGTCAATTGAAGCCTCGTGTTCCAAACGGAATATCTGTTTATGTTGAGAACTCTGCAGCCAGCATGGACTCCACTAGTATTTGATTTGGCTCCAAAATGTAGAAAAACTGACAACTTGGACTATCAGATACGCTTTAGGAAAAGTCAGCAGGAATATAAAATACTCTGATGATATATAAAAGGATGAGAAATTCTGTTTTCAGGAGCTTTTGAACTGTTGGCACCTTAGATTTGGACAAAAAATGGTTGAATGTTAGTCATATGACCCTCACATTCCAGTAGTGAATAATACTGCCTCAAACACCAATCTGAAAGGGGGAGGGAGGAAAAGCCAAAACAACAATGTGTTTGTGGGGCAGGAACAAGAATACACAGACAAATGGATGTTGGATATAGTTACAAATGAAATTTAGTGGAAAACAATAATCATATAGAGGTAAGTTGCTGAGAAATTAGAAATCCATATGCCAACAAAAAGAAGAAATTCATTTCATTCATTGCTCCATGTTTTACAACTAACACAGTGAGACTTGCAGACCTATATGTAGGACTGAATACAAGAAAGACTCTGGCTTTAAAACACAGGTGGACACTCTGTGACCAAAGATCAGGCTCTTACTCATTAGAATATACACCCAGAAGGATCCTTCAGTGGGAAAAGTAACCAGGCCTCTATCCAAATATTTACATCTTTGAGGGACAACCTTAAGGAAGCACAAGAGAAGCCAGCAAACGGGGGGAAATATTGGCACATCTCTATCTGAAAAGAGGGGCTTCAGACAGTCAGCAATCTGCCTGCAGTGCAGGACTCCGAGACCTGGCTTCAACCCCTGCGTCTGTAAGATCCCCTGGAGAAGGATGGGAATTCACCTAAGTATTCCTGCCCAGAAAATTCCAAGGGCAAAGGAGCATGGAGGGCTACAGCCCATGGAGTTGCAAAAAGTCAGACACCATTGAGCGATCTATATTCCTTTAGTCTGAAAACGGACTGATGTGCAGAATATATAAAAAGCCTTCCAACTTCATAAAAAAATTAAGAAATTATTCACTCAATAATGAAGAAATGACTTGGAGAGACACCAAAGAAAATAGACAAGTGGCAACCCTATTTCTTCATTCGTTCAGGAAATGGCAATTTCCTGGATGCCATCACACTCAGTATAATCTCTGTAAATAACTGGATGCCATCACACTGTTGGTATAGTCTCTGAAAATAACAAGACGGATGAGACAGACTCCGGGCAAGGATGAAGCAGAGGAAATTCTCATCTACTGCTGGCAGGACTTGAAGGAACTATGCAAATCATGAAAAAGTGGGAATGTTGCCCTTTGCAGCAGCAACATGGATGGCAGGATTAGGTGAAGCAAATAAAGGTGAACAAAGACAAATGCTGTATGATATCACTTGTATGGAAAATCTAAAATATAAAACAAACTAGTGAATATAACAAAAAAAGCAGCAAATCCACAGATAGAGAAAACAAAGTACTGGTTAGTAGTGTGATAGGGGGGTAGGGGTTGGATAAGAGCAGGGAGTAAGAGGTACAAACTACTGTGTATAAAATAACTGGGGTAAAGGTATATGGTACAGCATAGGGAATAAAGCCTACATTTGACACCTATCAATGGAGTATATAAAAATTACAAGTCACTATATTGTACATCGCTAACTTCTATAAAATTGTACATCAATTATACTTCCATTTCAAAATAAATAAAAATAGAAACCCGTCTGATGGGTGCCGTGACAAAAATTCCCAGTAAAAAACCCACACATTAATCTTTTAAACCAGACAATACCATCTTTAATTTTACAATATAAGCTTCAACTGACCATTCAGTGCTAAATAAATAACACGGGACTTAGGCTTTGAGTCTTGGACTATTGTTCCCATTTTGGAATCTGACAATATAAAAGATTATAAGTATCCGTGTCCTGGAAATACCTCATAGGTTCTCTGATTTCTCATTTCATCTGAAGGCAAATGTCCAGGTCTACCTAAACTTTCCTTAAAATTAATCTCTCTATAAAATCCAAGGATTGCAAACAAAATGTCCCCTTCCAACCAGGATGTCAGAAGATGACGTCTGTGTAACCAAGGTCTTGGGACTAACCACTGTTTGATCATTACGTACTCTGCCAAGAGACCCATCCTATAAGAAGGGGGGCCAATTCACAGCCTTTCCAACAGATAGGATACCCTGAGCTTCACTAGAAGAAGGACCACAAGACTCACAAGATGAAGGTTGTCTTCCTGATCCTTCTCCTTGGTCTGGTCTGTGCAGCCCAGGAAACACCAGCTGAGCTAGACCCCGCGCAGGTACCCAAATTCAGCTGGTCTGGTAGAAGGCCTTGGTTGTGCATGTGAGTGTGTGTGAGAGAGAGAAATAGCCTTGTTTACATGTATGAGCAAGTCTGTGTATATATGCCATGGTCCACCTATCTACATGAGCATAATACAACCCTCTGTCTCTACGCTCTGTGCATTTCTTCCCCCTCAACTTATTTCTGTGTGTGTGGGGAGGTGGGGGGGAACCTAACCATGCTATCCTTCAGGGATCGATGAACTGTCAAGGTCTCAAGGTTGCTGTTTTAGCTATTTTAAGAAACCAAAACTCTATGCTTTCTGCTCGAATATGAATGAGTATTTCATTTCATGTTATTCTGCAAGGCAGGGGGTAGAATCCGACATTGTTAAATAAGATTGAATTTTCCTCTCTTCTGAGTAAAGGCAGAGGCAATGATTGGGTTGACTATTGGGGAGAATCCAGTGAAAAGACTGAGTGATGTTTATGGAGACGTTCCTTCTTAGATTACAGGAGACTGGCGCACCATTCTCACGGCCGCAGATAACAAGGAGAAGATTGAGGAAGGAGGCCCCCTGAGGGCATACATCCATCGGCTTGAATGTACTGACAAGTGTTCTTCGATAGCTATTAAATTTTATGTCAACTAAGCACAATCTCCCTAAACTGAAAACAGTGAGACTGCTGACTTCTGACATGGGGTCCGGTCTCCAAAGTGCAGTGAACGGTGCGAGTCAAGGCTGTGAAGATGCGTGTGTGAACTCTATCAACGGATGAGTGTCCTCAAGCTCTGGGAAACAGATGATGACAAAGGAACATCTTGTCTTTTTGCTTCTCAGGTTTCAAGATGCATGCTTACTACTCAATGCAGCTGCAGAGAAAAAGGGGGAAGTTTATCACACAGGATGTAAGTATGTGAGATCTGCTGATGTGTGCCTCTTCCCAAGAATGTTAGATGCTCAGCTGTGTCCGGCCCTTTGTGGCCCCATGGACTCCAGCCTGCCAGGCTTCTCTGTCCATGGGATGCTGCAGGCAAGAAAACTAGAACGGGTTCTCATTTCCTACTTCAGGGGATCCTCCTGACCCTGGGATGGAGCCCAACTCTCCTGCATCTCCAGCAATGCCAAGCGGATTCTTTATTGCCGAGTCACCTGAGAAGCCCCTTATTTAACTCTCAAGAGCAAATTTTCTTTAACGAAAGAAATCCTTTTAACATGAAAAGTTCTTTTCTAGCATGTTGAAGAAGTAGAACCTGATTCATTTAAATCTCAGAAATAGAGAATAGTCAAAATGACAGCAAAAATTTCACACTAAGTTTTACCTAATATGAAATCAAAAGGGACACTGGCTCAGACCTCGATCTGTATAGTTTCAAATTTAGAAAGAAATCTCAATAGCAATACTGTAATGTGAAGTAATGAAAAGTACCTATTTGAATTCATGGGGAAAATACACAATGCAACATTCTAATCTTGGTCAGAGGCATGTTTTTTGTTTGTTTGTTTATTTCCTCTGTGGCCATTGGACACAGGATGTAATTAGGAAACACTTCAGGGTATATATCTCTAACATCTGGCAATACCTTCATTTCTACCTCTGTGATTACCTCTGTTCCAGAAGGTAACCTTGATTTATCTATTAAACCTTATTTTCACATGATTTCCTTAAATTTAAAGAATATCTTTGTAATCATGACTGTACTTATCAATTTGGTCAAAACACTCCTGAAACTTTGACAGTTAGCTCTTGTGAGCTCATATGAGATGACTGAGGCCCAACACCTACTCTAGTTGCAAACACCAACTTTGCCATTGTTCACAGACTGTTTGGTCTAGAAGACTGGAAGTCTTTACTGTCTTAAGATGAGGGGTGCGTGGAGAAAGTCTTCAAAGTTCACTAGCTGTTTCAACAGGTTCTAACCACAGACCACTAGAAATGCCAGGGAAATAGAGACCACCATCGGAATGAAGACTGATGACAGCATGTGAAGAACGCGACATGTACAAATGAAGAGAAATTAATTGCACTGAGATTTGAATTTCTTTTTTCCTGTCACAGATATGGGTTCAAATTTTTTAGAACTGATTCCTATATCAGACAGCACATTAGCAATCTACGGTGAAAACTTTGATGGTGTGAAGACCACAAAAGTGACTCAATTTCTCGGTACGTTACTGAAGTTTATTCTGAGCAAATGAACAGTGTTCATATTATCATTATCTCATTTAAGGACAGAAGTACATGGCCACTTATATTTTATTCAGCACACTACAGTAGAAATGAGTCCACATGGGAGAATTCAAACTACATGTGCCATGTTCTAGGGCTGCGGAAAGGTTGTCCACTAGAAAACTGAAGAAATGCATCCACTGGGGATTTTATCAGATGACATTTTTAAAAATTAGATACACTCTTCCAGGAGGTGCAATGAAATTTTCTAGGATGCTCTGTGGGCTTCTTAATAAATATCACATATTGGAGTTGCTGGGTTTGGACACCAAAGTGAACCAAGGAAGGAACTTTGAGTTCAGACACTCGTAGGTCCTGGCCATGACTGATTCCTCTTGAATACAAATGCTTTCTTTTTTTGCCACAATCATTAAATGAATCCCTGAAACCTGAAACCAACCCTCTGTAATATCCCCGGATCATATAGACTCCTTCAGAAGCAGCCTGTTCAGTCATGTAATCTTTCTGATAACCAGACAACCACAAGGTGCATGTAACACAACTGTTTACCAATTCTGATATTATATCCTCAATGGGGGTTGGTGGAGCTTCTGTGGAAGCTTCGGTGGAGCTTGAATGAGATGAAATGTTAACTATGTGGACTCTATCCCCTGAACATCTGAAGACCTGATGTGAACACTCAGGCACCTCTGTAGAAAATTTTCTGGGGAGCGGGCTTTAAGGGATGGAAGAGGGCAATGGTGTTGATGAGACTGACTGGACATTACACATAGGAGCTGGGGAGACTCTATAAGCTACCAAGCATTCTAACGCACACTTCTTCTGCCCTCTTTGTTATTAAACCCAGCCAAAGGAGATGGTGTCACTCAAGAAGAAATTCAGCAGTATGAGGAACTGAACAAAGGAAGGGGGATTCCACCTGAAAATACAGAAGATCTCACTGAAACAGGTAAAGCCAAGAGGAGAACAGGGATCCGAAATGAAATCACATCAGGAGGATACTCAATTCAGATTTCCTATTTGCATAGTCATCTTTTACAAAGTCTGTTATGAAATCATCCTTTGAAAGAGAGGCATGTCAATGATTATTTTTCCACTTTTTCATTCTCTTTCACAGACGACTGGCCTCCATAAGAACTGAGGGCCTCTTCTGGGTGAGTAGAATAAAAACATATAACACTGAGTTTTCTTTCTAACATAAGACTTTTTCTGGGGCATACTGATTTAAGCATGGCCTATATACACAAGGGACTATGTGACTCAACTATGCAAAAGAATGAAATAATGCCATTTGCAGTAACATGGGCAGATCTAGAGATGATGATGCTAAGTAAGGGAAGTAAGAAAGAGAAAGACAAGTTTGATATGAAAAAATATGGCACAAATGGACTATTTATGAAATAGAAACAGGCTCACAGTCCAAAACTACTTGATGGTTCCTAAAGAGAACATGGGGAGTGGGCTGTACCGAGGAGCTTGGCATTATGAGATACACATTCCTGGCTTGCATATACATGCATGTGTAACTGAGGTCTTCCTGGTGGCTAAGAGGTAACGAACCCATCTGCCAATGCAGGAAATCAGGGTTTGATCCCTGGGTTGGGAAGATCCCCAGGAGGTGGAAATGGCAACCCACTCCAGTATTCTTGCCTGGGAAATCCCATGGACACAGGAGTCTGGCAGGCTAAAGTCCATAGGAACACAAAAGTTGGGACAGGACTTGGCATCTAAACAACAACATATACACAAACCTTCATGTTACTATACACTTGACACTAACACAACATTGAACATCAACTACATTTCAACAAAAATTCATTTTAAAAGGAAATAGGAAAACAAAGCTCTTCACCTGGCCATGTGGTCATTGCTCGGGATTCCATATGTGTTAGGATTTAAATATCTAAACAATCACACTGGTCTAATTTCCACAGTGAGTTGCTTTGAGGACCAAAGAGGAGAATGTGTGAAGCCCTGAGCTGTGAAATACAATGATCCCTGGTGACCAATGCAAACGAATAATCTTACAGCCACAACACCTTCATGATGAAAAATAAGATTCATAGGACAAGTAGGAGGAACAGGTTACACAGTCATCTCCTACACCAGGGAGCTCTGGAGATGCAATTCAGCAACTCTCAACATACCAGCTGGTCCACGACTGCTCACAAATACTTTCATTGGGTGGTAGTTCTATGCAACCCACTATGGACACACACACACAGGGGACTTCTGCAAAACGGGTCTTGCAGGGAAATCTCTTCACTGCTTTCAACTGCAATTGCATCTATTTTCTGTTTCATTCTCTGACCAACATCATGTTAATCCTAACCAGCTCAACTACGTTTTACACTTTTTTTTTCTCTTAGTAGAATTGAACGAAAAAGAATACGTATAGCATCACAGCACTAATGTGTTACAATCAGCCGGATGAAGATAAAAGATATTTTCCTTGAAATCCTCATTTCTTCTCTCCCAGGAAGTCATGATCCTGGACACACGGCTTTCCCTATGAACCTCCTCTGCCCTTGCCGATGTTACTAGATTCCTAAACTGATCAATAAATTGATTAATGCACGTATGTGTAGTGAACAGATGCGCTATATTTTCAAACACACTAAACATGTAAATTCACCTGTTCAGAAAATCTGCTGACAAAAAAGCAGGAGAACTCTGTTTAGGATGCATGATATGAATCCTGCAAGGGTCTTGTCGAAAAGAGGGAATAAACCACAGGTGGTAGTTTCATAGGGTCGTATAAAGTGCCCACCAGATGTCACAAGAGAGATGGGATTTGTTAGTCAGACAACTTCAAATAGAATGGAGCTGCCCTAAGTAGCAGCTAAAATTCATTCAATTATGGGGTAAAGCAGCGTTCATCTGCTGTGGGGTTGCAGGGCGTGGTAAGGATTTTGTAGAATGCAGTCTTACATGGGCTTCCAGCGGTGTACTGGTGGGAAAAAAAAAAAAAAAAAAACACCTACAAAGCAGGAGATGCAAGAGATGCAATTTTGATCCCTGGGTCAAGAAGATGTCCTGGAAGAGGAATTGGAAACCCATTCCAGGCATCTTTCCTGAAGAATCCCATGAACAGAAGAGCCTGTTGGGCTATACAGTCCATGAGGTGGGAAAGAGTCAGACACGATTTCTCAAGTGAGCACACAGACACATGCAACTAAATGAACAGAACTGACTCAAGAAAGAGCAGTCACGGTCATGACGGAGCACCAGGTCTCTGGTGTCTGACTCCGGGCTGCTATTGCCCAGCCCCAGCCCTGAAAGCAGTGGCCTTCCTGCTGATGCAGGTAATGAGTCATCTGCAGCTATGCAGAAATGTCCCTCAGAAGGGGTGTTTGAAAATAATACTCATTCATTGGTGCCTACTGATGGGAAAAAAGGGGCACTGTGGATACCCACAATGGTCAGGCCCCTGGACCAGAAAGGGACCGGAAAAGTGGCTAAGGTAGATGGTAAAGACGAGGAAGTCCTAGAACAGTCTGGAGACCTTGGGTAGACTCCCGGGGATGGGGAAGGCTGTGTGCATCTGAAATGCTGCAGGAGTGACAGGAAAGACAGAGCAGAGCCCTGCTCACCCAGGGCTCACTGTGAACTGCACACACTTTGAATGTCTGTTACACGCCTCTGAAGGACTCTAAGAGCAAGACACTGGAGCCTGATCACTTGAATTGTTCTAAGAGAATGGACCAGCAGTGGATGAAGAATAAGCTATTCCCCCCTTCTTGATCACTGCCTTGGTGGTGAGGGGTCTTGCATAACTCGGTGAAGCTATGAGCCATTTCATGTAGGGCCACCCATACATGAGCATAGTGGAGAGTCTTGACACAACGTGATCCTCTGGAGGAAGGAGTGGGAAACCACTCCATTATTCTTGTCATGAGAACTCCAAGAACTCTATAAAAAGGTTAAACTATATGACATTGCAAGCTGAGACAACACCCCCTCCAGTTTGGGAAGGTGTCCAATATGCTACTGGGGAAGAGTGGAGGATAACTACTAATACCCTCAGAAACAATGAAGCTATGCTCACTTAAGGCTGACCCCTGGGAAGCCAGCCTTTAAAATGAAAATTAGAATTAAAAAAGAAAAGAAAACTGAGCAGAGAGATTTCCCTAGGTTTCCAGCGGTGCAGAAGCCACCTGCCAATGCAGGGAACATACATTGAACCCCTGATCCAGGAAGATCCCACGTGCTGAGGGGCAACTAAACCCACAAGCCAAAACTACTGAGCCTGCGCTCTAGAGTCTGCAGGCCACAAGTGAGCCTCCAAACTGAGAAGCTCTCAAACCTCAAGTAGAGAAAAGCTGAGCCAGCAGCAAAGACCCAGTGTGTGTCTGAAGAAGAACCTAACGGGAGGTTAAAAGAAGTGTGCCCACAGAGACAGAACACTAGTAAAGTTTTTAAAATTCTAAGTGAAACAGCTGCAGTTTGAATAATGAAAGCAACATGAGGAACCCGGCAGGACAGGATATTCGAACCATTAAAAAAATTTTATCTTAATAATTATTTTCAAGGAAGTTTATCCAGCTGACAATATATCAAATCCTGCAGAAGAGGGATTTATGGTCAATGTATTGAGTTTAATCAGTGTGGGTCAACAAACTCTTAAACTTTGCAAAGACTTAAAGAGCAGAAAGGTTTACTCAAAGAGTAAATGTTACTTGCAACCAGGCTCCTCTGTGCATGGAGTTCTCCAGGCAAGAATACTGCAATGGGTTGCCATTCCCTTTTATAGGGATCTTCCTGATCCAGGGCTTGAATCCAGGTCTCCTGCACTGCAGGCAGATGATTTACCATCTGAGTCATCAGGGAAGCTCTAAATAAGATACTCGTGAACAAACACATCTGTCTCATCACCTCCTTACCATATGTGTGTCTGTGTGTGTGTATCTGTGTGTCTGTGTGTGTGATGCATACACCTAAAAGCTATGCTCTTAGCAGCTGACAAGTATATGTACAATACTATTAATAACACTGACCATGCTGTTCATTACATCTCCTTTAAGTCACAAGAGATCTTCAGGTAATTATAACTAAACGAGAATAAGGACACACACACACACAAAAGAGTACTTCAGTCATTTAAAGCCTTATGTTTCAACTGAGTACTGCTCATGTTGAGAACTTTGCAGCCAGCATTTACTCAATGCTCCAAAATGTAGCAAATCTAACATCTTGCTATTCCAGATATGCTTTATAAAGATCAGCAGAAATATAAAATTCTCTAATGATCTATAAGTTGATAAGAAATTCTACTTTCACAAACTTTTGAATTGTGAACACTTTACGCCTCTGACAAGCAACTGTTGAAGGCTACTTATATGATCTTCATGTGCTAACTGTCTTTAATATTGCCCCAAACAGAAATCTAAAACGGGAGAAAAAAAGCCAAAACAGAAACACATTTGTTCATGGGGAAGTAACAGGAATATACAGACAAATGGATTTGGGATAAAGTTAAAAAGGAGATTCAGTGGAAAATAATAATCTTACAAAGAAAAGTTGTAGGACAAATTAGAAATCCATATGCCCCCCCCCAAAAAAAATAGCTTCAAGCCATTCATTGCTCCATGTTTTACAATTAAGGCAGAGAGTCTCAGAGACCTATATGTAAGATAAAAAGCAAGAAATACTCTCCCGATAAAATCCAGGTGCATACTCTGTGACCAAAGATTAGATGATTACTGATTAGAATATACACCAAGCAGGATCCTTCAGTGGGAACAGTATGTCAGTAACTAGGCCGTGATCTAAATATTTGCATCTTTGAGGGACATCCTTAACAAAGCACAAGAGAAGCCTGAGGCAGGGGAAAAATATTGGCACACCTCTGTCTGTAAAGAGGGTCTTCCCTGCTGGCTCAGACAGTGAACAATCTTCCAGCCCAACGGAGGAGACCTGGGTTCAATCCCTGGGTCAGTACAATCTCTTGGGGAAGGAAATGGCAACCCACTAAACTATTCCTGCCTGGAAAATTCCATGGGCAGAGGAGCCTGGAAGGCTACATACCATGTAGTCAGAAAGAGTTGGACACATTTGAGCAATTCACTTTATTTTTATCTGAAAAGGAACTGGTATGCGGAATATATTAAAAGTCTACAAACTTCATAAGAAAATAAATAATTCACTCAGTAATGAACAAAGGACTTGGACAGACACCAAAGAAAACAGACAAATGGCAATCCCACCTCTTCATTCATTCAGGAAATGGAAATTACAACTGCAACTGGAGAGTGTCACACACTAATTATAATGTCCTGGCAAGGATGGAGCAATGGAAACGCTCAACAACTGTTGGCAGGACTCAAAAATCAGAAGGCAGCGAGATCCAGCAGTTGCACCCCTAAGCGTCTACCTAGGAGATAAGAGGGCTCAGATCCATACAGAGACTGGTGTATGAAGATGTGTCCACGAACATTTGAATGGACAAAAATGGAATATATCCTGAAGATGTTATGGGGACGGAGTCTACAAAAAATATATAGATGCTTATTCAAACAAATATGCTAAATGAAACCCATGAGAAACACACACAGGTTCAATTTTTTAAAAATTCTAAAGAATACCAATGAATCTATCATGCTAGAAAACTGAGGAGTGGGTTTCCAAATCTAGGTTGTTGAGGCGGCTGAGAAAGGGACAAGAGGAAGGGTGACCGAGAAGCCGAAGGATATCGTTTTGAACTTACATGTAGTTTCAGTAGCTGTATATAAGGCAGAAATCTCATATGCTGTAGGGACACTAGGATATACCCTCAAGGCCAAATCAAATTGTAGAGAGGAATCTGGGAGGGATCTTTGAGTAGGGGAGTAGATGAGAATTTGCTCTTGTTCAAAATATTTCAGTATGTCTAAAAATATATAAATATAAAGAAGCCAAGGTGATGGTAATGATGGTTTAGTCACTAAACATGTCCCAACTCTTGAGACCACATGGACTGAAGCCATGGAATACTACGCAAGCATGAAACAGTGAAATTTTCCCATTTGTAGCAACATGGACAGACTTCCAGGACATGAGGCTAAGTAAAATAAGTCAGATGGACAAGGACAAACACTGTATTATATCACTTAGTGTGTTGGTCGCTCAGTCCTATTCTACTCTTTGCGACCCCATGGACTGTAGACAACCGGGCTCCTCTGTCCACGGGATTCTCCAGGCGAGAATACTGGAGTGGGTTGACGTTTCCTTCTCCAGTTATATGACTTACTGTGGAATCTAAAAAAACAAAACAAACTATTGTATATAACAAAATAGGGGAAACTCATAGATACAGGGAGAAAGCAATGGCGACCCAGTCCAGTACTCTTGCCTGGAAAACCCCATGGATGGAGGAGACTGGTAGGCTGCAGTCCATGGGGTCTTGAAGAGTCGTACACGACTGAGCGACTTCACTTTCACATTTCATTTTCATGCATTGGAGAAGGAAATGGCAACCCACTCCAGTGTTCTTGCCTGGAGAATCCCAGGGACAGGGGAGCCTGGTAGGCTGCAGTCCACGGGGTCTTGAAGAGTCATACATGACTGAGCGACTTCACTTTTACATTTCACTTTCATGCATTGGAGGAGGAAATGGCAACCCACTCCAGTGTTCTTGCCTGGAGAATACCAGGGACGGGGGAGCCTTGTAGGCTGCTGTTTATGGGGTCGCACAGAGTTGGACACAACTGAAGCGACTTAGCAGCAGCAGCAGCATAGATGCAGAGACCAAACTAGTGGTGACCAATGGGTTGAGGGAAGTGGTGAGGATAACACACGAGGAGCAGAGTAAGAAGTATAAACTAAGTTGAATAAAATAAATAATGTAAAAAAGATATATTGAACAATACGGAGAATAAGGTGACATTTCTATACTATTAATGGAGTATAAAAAATTATGAATCATTATTATTATTATTATACAGGAACACCTGTAACAACAACAAAAAGTACACATCAACTATACTTACTTCCTCCTCTGAGGAATGCCCTTACCACTGATTCCTGGCAGAGAAGCCACATATTTATCTTCTCAAACCGGACAAGACCATCCATGCTTTTAGAAAAGAAGCTTAACAGACCTCTTCAATGTAAATACCACAGGACTCGGGGCTATGTTTCTTGGACTGTCTGTCCCACTTGGAAACTGAGGACATAAAAGAATACAAATATCACTGTCCTTGAAATACCTCGTACGTCCTGTGATTCCTCACTTAGTCTGAAGGACAAATGTCAATATCTACTGTAGATTCTCTTCAAATTAATCTCATGATAATAAGAACAGATGGCCAGAAGAGCTCGCCTGCCAACCAGGATAAAAAAGGATGACTTGCAAATAACCAAGGTGGTGTGACTGAGCACTGTTTGATCATGATGTATTCCACCAAGAGACCCATCCTATAAAAAGTGGGAGCAACTCACACATCCTCTCCAGTGCCCTCCGTGTCTCTGGAAGAAGGACAAGGAGAATCATAAGGTGAAGGTTCCATTCCTGACTCTTGTTATTGTCCTGGTCTGTGCCATCCAGGAAGCTCCATCAGAGCTAGAACCCTCTGAGGTACCCAGAATGAACTGGTGCGGGAGAAGGTCTTGGTACTGTGAGTGTGAGTGTGTGTCTGTGTGTGTGTGTGTGTGTGAGAGAGAGAGAGAGAGAATTTTGTTTATACGTGGACACTTTATATGCACCATGGTCAACATACCAACATGAGCATAATAGAATGCTCTATCTTTCTGCACTTTGTATATTTTTTGCATCTGTATGTGTCCATAATTTTTTAAAAATTTTTCTGTATGTGGGGGGAAAAAACACACCTAATATGCTAATTAATACCTAATTAATGGTACCTAATAAAAAAGAGGTACCATTACACGTCACTGAGAATTGCTGCTATCCAAAAGTCTACAAGCAATAAATGCTGGAGAGGGTGTGGAGAAAAGGGGACCCTCTCACACTATTGGTGGGAATGCAAACTAGTACAGCCACTCTGGAGAACAGTGTGGAGATTCCTTAAAAAACTGGAAATAGAACTGCCATATGACCCAGCAATCCCACTCCTGGGCATACACACCGAGGAAACTAGATCTGAAAGAGACACGTGCACCCCAATGTTCATCGCAGCACTGTTTATAATAGCCAGGACATGGAAGCAACCTAGATTCCCATCAGCAGACGAATGGATGAGGAAGCTGTGGTACATATCCACCATGGAATATTACTCAGCCATTAAAAAGAATTCATTTGAATCAGTTCTAATGAGATGGATGAAACTGGAGCCTATTATACAGAGTGAAGTAAGCCAGAGAGATAAACACCAATACAGTATACTAAAACATATATATGGAATTTAGAAAGATGGTAACGATAACCCTATATGTCAGACAGAAAAAGAGACACAGATGTATAGAACACTCTTGTGGACTCTCTGGGAGAAGGCGAGGGTGGGATGATCTGAGAGAACAACATCGAAACATATATATTA
Organism: Alces alces; assembly: GCA_015832495.2. Classification (NCBI taxonomy): domain Eukaryota; kingdom Metazoa; phylum Chordata; class Mammalia; order Artiodactyla; family Cervidae; genus Alces; species Alces alces. The sequence goes on from JADEYB020000024.1 coordinate 3,094,376, forward strand.
TCAAGTGTGAAACAGATCGCCAGCCCAGGTTGGATGCATGAGACAAGTGCTCGGGGCTGGTGCACTGGGAAGACCCAGAGGGATGGGATGGGGAGGGAGGCGGGAGGGGAGACCGGGATGGGGAACACATGTAAATCCATGGTTGATTCATGTCAGTGTATGGCAAAAACCACTACAATATTGTAAAGTAATTAGCCTCCAACTAATAAAAATAAATGAAAAAAAAAAAGAATTTGCCTCCTGTTGAAAATATTTCATTAAATTTAAATATTAAAATATGAATATAAAGCCACCATGGTGGTGATGGTTTAGTCCCTAAGCATGGCCAATCCTTGTGACCCCATGGGCAGCAGCGCCCCAGGCTCCTCTGTCCGTGGGATTCTCCAGGCAAGAAACTGAAATGGGTTGCCGTTTCCTTCTCCAGCGGATCTTCCTGACTCAGGGATTGAACCATTACCCATCTCTTGCATCTCTTGCATTGGCAGGTGGGTTCTCTACCACTAGTGCCTTCTGGGAAGCCCAAAGAAGCCACAGTATGTATGTACAGGTGTCTCTGTGTGTATACACAAACACACACACTGTGCCTATATCCATACACAAACACAGTGGAAGACAACCCAACAATAAAACATGGAACTTTTGCCACTTGCAGCAACGTGGACGGAATCCAGGGTATTAGGCTAAATGAAATAGGTCAGATGGAAAAAGACGAATACTGTATGATGTCACTTATTGTGCAATCTAAAAAATAAATCAAACTATTGAATGTAACAAAAAAGGAGGAGACTCACAGAGAACAAACTAGTGGTGACCACTGGGAGGAGGGAAGGGGTGAAGGTAATACATGAGAAGCAGAGTGAGAGGTATAAGCTAAGCTGAATAAAATATATAATATTAAAAGATGTACTGAACAACATAGAGAATAAGACAATATCTTTACACTATAAATGGAGCATACAAAATTGTTAATCATTATATGCAACACCTGCAACAAAAGAACTGTGAACATCAACTATATTTATTTCCTCCTCTGAGGAATGTCCTGATAACTGATTCCTGCTAGAGATGCCCCACATTTATCTTCTTAAACCAGACAGGACCATCTGTAGTTTTAGAAAAGAAGCTTAACAGACCTCTTCAATGTTAAATAGCATAGGACTTGGGGCTATGTGTCTTGGACTGTGTGTCCCATTTGGAAACTGAGAATATCAAAGAATAAAAACATCAATGTCCTTGAAATACCTCATACACCCCAGGATTCCTCACTTAATCTGAAGGACAAATGTCCAGGCCCACTGTAGATGGTCCTCCAGTTAATCTCTTTACAAAAACCACAGATTGCTAGGTAGCACATCTGCCCAACAGGATATCAGAGAACCACTTGCAAATAAGCAAGGTCCTGTGATTAACCACTGTTTGACCATTATGTATACCACCAGGAGACCAATCCTATAAAAAGTGGCACCAATTCGTATCCTCTCCAACGTCCTTAGCTTCTCCAGAGGAAGGACCAGAAGAATCATAAGATGAACATTCTGTTGCTGACTCTTGTCCTTTTTGCATCACTCACGACACTCCAGCTGAGCTAGACCCCTGAGAGGCACCCAGAACGAGCTGACGTGGGGGAAGGTCTTGGGCCTGTGAGTCTGTGTGCCTATGTGAAAGACTCCTGTTTACTTGTGCAGACAGATTTGATAAGCACCATGGTCAATGTATCTACATGAGCTTACTACAAAGCTCTGTCTTTTCACACTTTGCATTTTTCTTTCATTCTATTTGTCTGTATGTTAAAAAAAATATACATCTAACATGCTATCATTTAGATGCCTATAAAGGGCCATGGTTTTTAGTGGCATTCGTTCAGCTATTTCAAGAAACCTTGAACTCTAAGCTTGTGACTGAATACGATTCATTATTTCATTTCATGTTGTTCGGAAAGGTGAGGGGTAGAACTCTTCTTCACCTGATAAGATTGAATTTGTTTCTTTTTTGAAGTAAATGCAGAAGCAAAGATTGTGCTGTGTGTTGGAGACAAACAAGTAAAGAGACTGCCTGATGTTTCTGGAAACCTTCCTTGTTAGATTACAGGAGACTGGCGCACCATTTACACGGCCGTGGAAAACAAGGAGATGATTGATTTTTCTGATTTTTCTATAACTTTTAATATGATTTATTTAAATGTATAGAATTACTTTTTAATCACCACTGTGCTTGCAAATTCAGTCACCACTTCCCTGAAAATTTAACAGTCAGCTCTTGTGAGCTGGTATATAGCTGAATTCAACCACCTACTATACTTGCTACAATAAAAAACATTGCTATCGTTCACTGACTGTTGAGTCTAGAAGAACGGAAGTCTTTGCTATCTTAAGAAGAGGGGTGTGTGGGAAAAGCATTCCTAGTTCACTAGGTGTCTTAACTCATTCCAGCAACACAGCCCCTAGAAATGTCATTGAGACAGAGTCAGCCATATGAGGGATGATTGAAGATAGCCTGTGGGGAACAAGACAGGTCCAACTGAAAAGGAAAAAAGTTAATTGTATTGAGGTTTCAATTTTTTTTTTTGTCACAGACACATATAAAAGTTTTTCTGAACCGATTCGTGTATCAGACAACACGTTGGTACTCTATGCTGAAAACTTTGACGGAGTGAAGACCACAAAAGTGACTCATGCCTCGGTACATGCTGTAGCTTATTCTGTACAACTGAGTCATGTTCATACTCTCAATATTTTTTTATTAAGAACAGAGGTGCATACCCAGCTTATATTATATTAAGCACACTACAGCAGACACACGTTCAAGTGGGAGAATTCAGACTTTATGTCACATGAGTCAGGGTGGCAGAAATGTTGTCTAATAGGAAACTGAACAAATGTATCCACAGGGGGTTCTATAAGATTTTTTTTTAATAGATACACTTATCATTGAGGTACAATGAACTATTCCAAGACGGTCCATAGGATTCTTGCCAAATACCACATATTGGCGTTGCCGAGTTCTGACACCAAAGTGAACCAAGGTTTCAATTTGAGTTTAACGATGCACAGGTTCCATCCTTGACAGGATTCATGTACACCACATACACTCTCTTTTTGTGTCAATCACTTTAAGGATGCCTGACACCTAAACCCAAGGCTCTCATAATGACCACTGGTTCCTACTGATCCTTCAGAGTCATGTAATCAGAGTCATGTCAATCATTGTGCATCTGGCCAACCCCACGGGGTCACTGACATGTAGCTTTAACTTTTCTGATATTATATCCACATTGGTGGATGGTGGGGATTGTGTCTGCTCTCTGAGAATGAAAAAGTATGTATTTTCCCCTCAGTAGCATGTGTAATGGGATTAATGTGCCTGGGGTAAAGTCCAAATCATTTTTCCCCAATCATTTGAATTTTTTTTTTTCAGTTGCTAAGTCCTGCCTGACTCATTTCAACTCCATGGACTCCAGCACACCAGGCTCCTCTGTCCTTAACAGTCTCCAAGAGTTTACTCAAAATATGTCCATTGACTCGGTGATGCTATCTAACCATCTCATGTGTCTGGGGCTCATGAAACCACAGGAAGAATTACAGTGGTAAAGAATCTGCCTGCCATGCAGGAGACCCCAGTTTGAGTCCTTTGGGAATACCCCTAAAGAAGGGATAGCCTACCCACTCCAGTATTCTTGGCCTTCCCTGGTGGCATGGTAAAGAATCCTCCTGAAATGCAGGAGACCAGGTTTGATCCCAGAGTTATAAATATTCCCTTGAGAAGGAAATGGCAAACCACTCCAGTGTTCTGGCCTGAAGAATTCCATGGACAGAAGAACCTGGCAGGCTACAGGCCTTGAGGTCACAAAGAGAAACAACTGAGACACTTTCACTTCCTAATTAGACAAGTTGGACAGGAAGAGTTAGAGTTTGGAGGATTTCTGAGTCTCAGGACCCACCATGACCTTCTCCAACATACCGTGAGTGCCTACATCTGACTCGGAGATGCTTAAGCTCATAGGTGAATGGTCTGTAGTTCTCTCAGTAGTTGCAAGAAGGAGAACATGAGAAAGTATGACCTATGTGGACTGTACCGCATGGAGCCATCTGAAGACGTGTGTGAAACTCAGGCCCCGCTGTACTGAATGACCGGGTGAGCCGTGTTTAGGTGATGGTGGCGGGCAGTGGTGCTGGTGAGACTTACCGGACACTACAGGAATGAGCCAGGTGGATCTCCACAACCGATAAGGATTCTAATGCACACCTCTTTTGCCCTGTCTGCTGGGAAATCCAGCCGAAGGAGTCCGTTTCACTCCAGAAGAAATTCAGGCGTATGAGGAACTGAACAATGAAAGGGGGGGGGGTCCCAAAAGAAAATATACACAATGCCGCCAAAACAGGTAACACCCCAGAGGACAACAGGTATCAGAAATGAAAACGCATCACAAGGACACTCGATTCAAATTTCCCATTCGCACGACCATCTTTTACAAAGGCTGCTATAAAACAATCCTTTGAAATAGAGGCATTTCAATGGTCATTTTTCCCCTCATCCACTGTCTTTCACAGACAACTGTCTTAAATAAGAACTGAAAACCTCCAATGGGTGAGGAGAATAATGACACATATAATACTGAGTTTTCTTTGTGAGTGAAGACTTTTCTTCTGTTGCGTACTGTGTTAAGAATGCAGTACATACACAATGAACTATTACTCAACTAAGACAAAGAATAAATAACTCCATGTACAGCAAGACGGCTGGGCCTACAGATGATCATACTAAGTGAGGTAAGTCAGAAAGAGAAAAGCAAATATCCTCTGACATCACTTACAGGGGAAACGTAAAATGGGATGCAAATGAACTGTTTATAAAGCAGAAACAGACTCACAGACACAAGAAACAAATTTATCATTACCAAAGAGAAAATTCTGGGGAGGGGTAAATTAGGAGTTTGAGATTAACAGACACACACTACTTCACATAAAATAAATAACAGGACCTACTACTATATAACACAGAAATCTACTTGTCTTGTAATAACCTATAAACGAAAAGATTTTTAAAAGGTATATATTTAGCTACACAGATGTATAACTGAGGGCTTCCCTAGTGGCTCAATGATAAAGAATCTGCTTTCCAATGCAGGAGATGTGAGTTTGATCTCTGGGTCATAAAGATACCCTGGAGGAGGAAAGGGCAACCCACTCCAATACTGTTCCATGGGAAAACCCACGGACAGAGTAGCCCAGCAGTCTACAGTCCATAGCGATGAAAAAGAGAGGGATGTGACTTAGCCACTGAACAACAAGAAATGCATAAATGAATCATGTGGCCGTAGACTGGAAATGAACACGACATTGTAAATCAACTACATTTCAATATAAATTAATTTTTAAAAAAGACTGAGATAGCAAAACATGTACCTCGCCATGTGACAAAGTCTCGGGCTTCCTTAAGTCTTTGGATTTAAATGTTCAAACACTCACATTGGTCTACAGTCCACAGTGGCATGCTTTGAGGTCAAATGAGAAGACCGTGTGAAACCCTGAGCTGGGAAATATGATGATCCCTGGGGAATCCCACTGTGAATGCAGGACCTTGCAGCCACAACACCTTTATGATGGTAAATAAGATTACAGATGATATAAGTGGCACAAGTTACATGCTATGTTATCTTGGACATGTGCTATACATCTTGGACATGTGCATATGTAGGTTAGCATAACACGACTGCTCACCGCTAGTTTCACCAGGTGGTAGGTAATTCTATGCAAACTCACAGGGGCATATGCACACATAGGGGCTTCTGTGAAATGGGTCTTGTAAGGCAATTTCTCCACAGCTTCCATCAGTAACCATTGCTATTTTTCCTTTCCTGCTCTGGCCAATATCATATTAATCCTAATCAGTTCAACAACATTTTACTTTTGTTCTTGTTTAAAGAAAAAAAAAAAAAAAGTAAGAATACGACCAACATTGAAGCACCACTGTGTCCCAATCATCCATACGAAGATAACAGACCTTTTCCTTGAAATCATCATTTCTTATCTCCCAGGATATCATGACCCTCGACCCAAGGCTTTCCAACAATGAATCTCCTCTGCTCTTGCTGATGTTACTGAATTCTGAAATCATTCAATGAACTGATTGGCGTACATATGTGTCAGCAAGGAAATGTGCCATATTTGAAAATGCACAAAACATGTAAATCCGACCGTGCGGAATATCGCGTATCTAATGATGGAGGAAATAACTCCGTTTAGGACACAATGGTGTGAATCCTGCAAGTGTTACAGTGAAAAGAGAGAATAAGCCACATTTGGTAGTTTTATAAAGTGATGTAAGGTTCCCACCGGATGTCACGTGAGAGATGGGACTGGTCAGCCAGACGACTTCAAAATAGAATATGTTCTGTCCTGACTGGCATCTGAAAGCAACTCAATTAAGCAGCTAAGCAGTGTTCATCTGTGTGGTTCATCTGGTGAAGTAAAGTGAAGTGAAGTGAAAGTCGCTCACTCGTGTCCAATTTTTGTGACCCCATGGACTATACAGTACGTGGAATTCTCCAGACCAGAATACTGGAACGGGTAGCCATTTCCCTTCTCCAGGGGAATCAAACCCAGGTCTCCCACATTGCAGGCAGATACTTTACCAGCGGAGTTATGAGGGAAGCTGGTAGTGGAAAGGATTTAGCAGAATACAGTGTTACATGGCCTTCTGAGGTGGTACAGTGGTCAAAAAAAAAATAAAAATAAAAATAAAACCTGCCTGTCAACGTAGGAGATGTAAAAGATGTAGTTTTGGCCCCTGGGTCAGGAAAATCCCCTGGAGGAGGAAATGGCAACCCAATCCAGTATTCCTGCCTGAGAATCTCATGGAAATAGGAACCCAGTGGGCTCCAGTCCACGAGGTCACAAAGAGAAGCCATTTACTGATTGAGCATGGATGCATTTACAACAAAAGTGAACAGTATTTACTCAAGAAACAGCGCTGATGGTGGTTACGAAGAACAGGGTCTGTTGTGTCCAACTTGGGCCTGCCAAGTTCAGCTCCACCCCCACAACTAGTGGGCTTGCTGCTGCCACAGATGCTGAGTAACCTGCAGCTCCGCATAAATTTTCCTCATCAGGGATGTTTTCAAAAGAACATTCATTGATCGGTGCCAACTGAAGGGAAAAAAGAAATATCATGGGCACCCAAAAGGATCATGCAGCTGACCAGCCAAGAGACCGCGAAAAAATGTTTCAGGGAGATGGGAAAGATGAGGTAGACCTAGAACACTCTGGAGACCTTTGGTAGGTTTCTGGGGATGTGGAAGGCTGTGTCCACCTGAAAAGCTAGTGGAGTGACAGGAAAGACAGAATAGATCTCTGGTCACCCAGGGCTTACTGTAAGCTACACGCACTCTGAATGCGTGTTACACTGATACGAAGGTCTCCAAGCATAAGCTATCAGTGACTGAACTGTTCAAAGAAAATGGAACAACCGTGGATGACTATTATCCTATGCCTGCTGCATGGATCTGCCTTGTGTGGCAAAGAATATAACCAACATCATTTCGTACTGACCATCTAGTGATGTCCTCTGTAGAAGTCATCTCTTGTGTTGTTGGAAAAGGGTGTTTGCTACGGCCAGTGCATTCTCTTTGCTAAATTCTGTTAGCTTCAGCCCTCTTTCATTTTGTACTCTGATGTCAAACTTGCCTGTTACTCCTGGGATCTCTTGACTGCCTACTCTAGCATTCCAGTCCCCTACAAGGAAAAGGATATCTTTTTTTGGTGTTAGTGCTAGATGGTCTTCTAGGTCATTATAAAAGTGTTAAACTTTAGTTTCTTCAGCATTAGTGTTTGGGGCAGAGACTTGGATTACCGTGATATTGAATGCTTTGCCTTGTAAACGAACAGAGATCGTTCTGTCATTTTTGAGACTGCATCCAAATACTGCATTTCAGACCCTTTTGTTGACTATGAGGGCTACTCCATATCGTCTAAGGGACTGTTGCCCATAGTAGTAGACATAACGGTCATCTGAATTAAATTCGCCCAACCCGGTCCCTCTTAGTTCACTGATCTCTGGATTGTTGATGTGCAGTCTTGCCATGTTCTGTTTCACCACTTCTCATTTACCTTGACTCACGGGTCTAACATTCCAGGTTCCTCTGAAACACTGTTCTTTACAACATCAGACTTTACTTCCATCACCAGTCACATCCACAACTGAGCCTTGTCTTGCTTTGGCTCTGTCTCTTCATTCTTTCTGGAAATGTTTCTCCACTCTTCTCCAGTAGCATATTGGGCACCTACTGGCCCAGGGAGTTCATTGTTCACTGTCACATCTTTTAGCCTTTTCATAATTGTTCATGGGGTTCTCAAAGCAAGAATACTGAAGTGGTTTGCCATTTGCCATTCCCTTCTCCAAACTTGTGTGGAAAATGGTTATGCATAACTTAGTGAAGGCATGAGTAATTTCGTGTAGGGCCACCCAAGAAAGACGTGTCATACTGGAGAGTTTTGGCAGAACATGACCACCAGAGCAGGGAGTGGCAAACCACTCCAGTATTCTTACAGTGAGAACTTCATGAACTGTATAAAAAGGCAAAAAGTTACGACACTGAAAGATGAGGCCGCCCCCCTCCATGTCAGAAGCTAGCCGATATTGCTACTGGGGAAGAGTGGAGGACACCTACTAATAAACCCAGAAAGAATGAAGGTATGCTCACTTATTCCCAATGAAAGGCAATGCCAAACAGTGCCAAAGAATGTTCAAACTAACACACAGTTGCATTCATCTCACATGCTAGTAAAGTAATGCTCAAAATTCTCCAAGCCAGACTTCAGCAATAAGTGAACCGTAAATTTCCAGATGTTGAAGCTGGTTTTAGAAAAGGCAGAGGAATCAGAGATCAAATTGCCATAATCCGCTGGATCATCAAAAAAGCAAGAGAGTTCCAGAAAAACATCTATTCCTGTTTTATTGACTATGCCGAAGCCTTTGACTATGTGGATCAAAATAAACTGTGGAAAATTCAGAAGGAGATGGGAATACCAGACCACCTGACCTGCCTTTTGAGAAACCTGTGTGCAGGTCAGGAATGCAACAGTTAGAACTGGACATGGAAAAACAGACTGGTTCCAAATAGGAAAACGAGTACGTCAAGGTTGTGTTTTTTGCAAACCAAAATACAGCCAAATCTGCTCCTAGGGAAGGGATAGGAATATACAGGCAAATAGCTTTAGGATATAGTTCCAAAGGAAATTCATTAAAATAATTATCATATAGGAAAAACTGTTGGAGAAATTGGAAATTCATATGACCAAAAAGAATAATAATTTCACCCCATTCATTGCTCCATGTTTTACAAGTAACACAGAGAGACTCATAGGCCTATATGTAAGACAGAAAGCAAGAAAGACTCTAGAGGTAAAACACACGTGGATACTCTGTGGTCAAAGTTTAGGTGGTTACTGATTAGAATCTACACCAAGCATGTTCCCATGCTGGGAACAGAATAGTAATAACCAAGCCTCAATCAAAATATTTACATCTTTGTGGAACAACCTGAGGGAAGCACAAGAGAAGCCAGCAACAGAGAAAAAATATTGGCACGTCTTTATCTTACAAGGGACTCATATCCAGAATATCTTAAAACTCCACAAACTTCATAAAAAATAAAACTTAATTCACTCAGGAATGAACAAATGACTTGCAGAGCCACTTCACATACAGAATCAGTTCAGTTCAGTCGCTCAGTTTGGTTTTGACTCTTTGTGACCCCATGGACTGCAGCATGCTAGGCCTCCCTGTCCATCACCAACTCCCGGAGTTTACCCAAACTCATGTCCATGGAGTCGGTGATGTCATTCAGCCATCTCGTCCTCTGTCGTCCCCTTCTCCTCCTGCCCTCAATCTTTCCCAGCATCAGGGTCTTTTCCAGTGAGTCAGTTCTTCACATTAGGTGGCCAAAATATTAGAGTTTCAGCTTCAGCATCAGTCCTTCCAAGGAACACCCAGCACTGATTTCCTTTAGGATGGACTGGTTGGATCTCCTTGCAGTCCAGGGGACTCTCAAGAGTCTTGTCCATCACCACAGTTCAAAAGCATCCATTCTTTGGCACTCAGCTGTCTTTATAGTCCAACTTTCACATCCATACATGACTACTGGAAAAACCATAGCTGTAACTATAGCACAAAGAGAATGGACATATGGAAATCGCCCCTCTTTATTCATTCAGGAAGTGGAAATTACAGCTGTAACTGCATCCCATCACATACGTATCATACTATCTAAACTGAACACAACTGACCACACAGAACGCTGGCAGGGATGAAGCAACAGCAACTGTCACCTCCTTTTGGCAGGAAGCAAGAATCAGAAGGCGCTGAGATCCACCAGTTCCACCCCTGAGTGACTGCCCAGGAGATGAGCAGCTTAGTCGTTACAAAAACTTGTCTATGAACATGCATCCATCAACACTGCAAAGGATGAAAAGAGGACATATCCTGAAGACAGTATGCAGGGCCAATGGGAACGGATCTACAAAAACATGTAGGTATTTACTCAAACCAATATGCTGAGGGAAATAACCCAGATACACACACACACACAGATTCAATATTTTAAAAATTCTAAAGAATACCATCTTTCTAAATTCTATATATATGTGTTAGAATACTCATTAATGTATTGGGCCATAAAAGTGAGGAGCGGGTTCCCAAGTTTGGGCTGGGAGAGGTGGTTGAAAAGCAGAAGAAGTAGGTATGACAAGGGAGCCCAAGGAGTTTTGAAGCTGACAGATATACTGAGATCCTAGCCAAGGAGAAGTTTTCACAGCTCTATTCATCCAAACTTTATCAACCGTACAATCTGAAATACGTGTTTTTGTTGTGTATCACTTACATCTCAAATAAGAGTCTTAAAAACTCATCTTTCAGTTCAGCTATAGAGTTTAGTTCAGTAACACGGGTCTAGGTCAGTTTCTGTATTTTATGTCTCTGATCAGGTTCCATCCATGTGCTTTCTTATTATGAACATGGTCACCATGGCACTGGTAACATCATGGGAACAAACCGCCCAAGTGAGTGTCATTTAGAGAGTGGATGCCCTTGGTTTCTTTAATCGAGTCTGCCTGATTCATGGACAGACAGGATGACGGTTGAAAGGACCTGAAACTTAGTGCTGGGGCTACATATAAAAGAGCAACCTGATAAACTGTAGTCAGAGCACAACACACGTACACCCATGGCGGATTCATGTCAATGTATGGCAAAACCAACACGGCATTGTAAAGTAAAAAAATAAATAAAACTGAGGGAGAAAAAAATAAACTCAAAGTGAAACTGTAATCACGAATTTGGGAAGGATCCCTGAGTAGGGTAGAAGATGAGAATCTGCTCCTGTTGAAGATACTTCATTCAATTTAAATAAAAATATAAAGAAGCCATGGTAATGATTTTATGCACTAAGTCATGTCCCACACGTGTGACCCCAGGCACTGTAGGCCACCAGATCCTTCTGTCCATGGGATTCTCCAGGAAAGAATGCTGCGGTGGGTTGCCACTTCCTTCTCCAGGGGATCGTCCCGACTCAGGGATCGAACCTGCACCCATCTCTCACATTGGCAGGTAGATTCTTTACCTTTCGTGCCACCTGGGGAGCCCAAAGAAGCCACAGAATGCGTGTGCATATATGTCTATACACACACACACACACACACACACACACATATATATACACACACAGTTTGTGTGTGTATCATACACAAATACAGTGGAACACTTGTGCATACATATATGTATATATACACACACATATCTATGTGTATCCATACACAAATACATGGAATACTTGTGCATTTGTAAATACACATATGTGTTTATATATGTATACACACATATATGTATGTGTATCAAACATGAATCAGTAGAATACTTGTGTATATGTATATACACACACACACACATATATATGTATATAAGTATATATGGATAATATATATAAGTATATGTATATACTTATATGTGTATATATATACACACACATATGTGTATGTAAGTGTGTATATATATATATACACACACACACACTTACATAGGTCCATACATATATATACACACACATATCTGTATCATACACAATTCAGTGAAATATTTTTGCATATGTACATACATATGTGTGGGTGGGTGTATATATACACACACACATCTGTGTGTATCACACATAAATCAGTGGAATACTTGTCAACCGTAAAAATGTGAAACGTACAACACCATGGATGGACTTTGAGGGCATTATGCTAAATGAAATAAGTGAGATGCAGAAAGACAAATACTGTATGATATCACTTATATACGGAATTGAAAAAAAATGAAACAAACCTTTGAATATAACGGCGAAGGAGCAGACACAGAGAGAACGAACTATCGGTGATGAGTGGGATGATGGAAAGTGGTGGGTTAAGACAGGAGGAGTGCAATGAGAGGTGCACACTACTATATAGAGAAAAAATAATGTACAAAAATATACTGTGTAACACAGGGAATAAAAAAGCCAATACTTTTATAACATTAGAAAGAGAAATGAAATTATGCATATCTACATGATACCCAAGAACGACAACAACAAAAACGATACATCAATTATACTTCAGTTGAAATATTTTAAAAAATGCCCCTCTGAAGAATGCCCTGACAACTGATTCCTGGTAGAGACACCACATATTTATCTTCTTAAACGAGACAATGTCATCTTTAGTTTTAGAAAATAAGCTTTAAAAGATCTCTTCAATGTGAAACAAATAACACAGGAGTTTCATAAGACGCACAGAATGCCAAAAAGCTCAGCTGCCAAGCAGGATGTCAGAAGCTGATGCCTATGGAACTAAGGTCTTGTGATCAACCACAGTTTGATCAATAGGTATTCTGCCAAGAGACGTATCCTATAAAAAGTGGAACCGACTCACAACCTCTCCAACAACTGGGGCGCCCACAGCTAGTCTAGAAGGAGCAACACGAGAGTCAGAATGAAGATTGTGTTGCCGATTCTTGTCCTTGTCCTGGTTTGTGCTGCCCAGGAAACTCCAGCTGAGATAGACCCCTCAAAGGTACCCAGAATGAGCTGATCTGCTAGAAGGTGTTGCCTGTTTGTGTGTGTGAGTGTATGTTTGCATGGGTGTGTCTGTGAGGTTGTGTGTGCGTGTGACACAGATTTCGTGTTTATAGTATGACCAGATTGTATATATACCATGGTCCATTAACTATATCAGCTGCTCTTTGTATTTTGGGTATTTTTTGGTGTTGCTGTTCTTCCTCTTTATGTTAAAAAAAAAAAAGCCTAACGTGGTCATTCAGAAAGTGATGAACCATCACTGTCTTTGTTGGCTTTCTTTTAGCTATTTCAAAAAACTCTGAATTCTGTGCAAAATTCTCTGAATTCTATGCTTTCTGCTCAAATAGGAATCATGAATTCATGTCATGTTACTCAACAAAGTAGGGGGTAGACCTCTTCTGTGTTTAATGAGATTCAATTTACTTTTGCCCCTGGGTAAACGCGGAAGCAAAGATGTTGTTGTATATTGGTGAAGAACCAGAAAAAAGTCCGACTGATGTTTATGGAGACTTTCTTTCTTAGGTTACAGGAGACTGGCGCACCATTTACTTAGCTGCGGATAACAAGGAGAAGATTGTGGAAGGGGGCCCACTGAGGTGTCTCTTTCGTCAGATTGAATGTATTAATGGCTGCGAATACCTCTCCCTTACATTTTATGTCAAGTAAGCACAATCTGACCCAACTGAGAACAAGCAGGCTGTGGACTTCCGACACGGGGTGCAGTGACAAGTGTGGGTCATGGCTGTGGAGTTGAGCGTGTGAGCTCTACTCACAGAAGGGTGTCCTCAAGTCCTGGGGCATGGATGGTGAGGAGAGAATTTCTCGTCTGTTTTTCAGGCTTGATGGGACATGCCAGTTGTTCAATAAAGTGGCAAAGAGGCAAGAAGGAGATGGTTACAACATTGAATGTGAGTATCTGAGCTTTTCCAATGGGTTGTCGCATGAAACATGTTCAGATGGATAGCCTTGGTTCCATCCAAGACTAGATGTCTGAACGGGTGGCCTATTCCCTCTACTCATTCCCAAGGCAACCTTGGAAAAGCCAGTTAATTTTTCAGGAAGCAATACTGTCCCACAACATCAGGATGAGGTCCAAGGGCATAATCTTGCCAGTGATGGTCCCTGAGAAGAAGCCCCAGAATGTTGACTGCTTGTGTTCCTTGGGCATGAGGAAGTGCAAGAAACTACCTAAGAATATAATGACTCTTTCCTACATTGTTCTACCTTTTATCTTACCTACATGATCAAATTTGCGTTAAGAAAATCTTTAAATATTTAAAGTTCTTTGTTAGCAAGTTCAGTAAGTATAACATGATTAATTGAAAGCCCCAAATGAGAAAACTTACAAGCAAAAATAAGAGCAAAAATTTCAAACTGATTTATACATAATTTGAATGGGACTTTAGCATAGACTTCTATCTCTATCGTTTAAGATAAGAAATAAGTCTCAAATATGAATAGAAATACAACATTTGAAATGGGCATTAATATAGACATCTACCTTAGTAGTTGAAAATAAAAGGAAATAATTCTCAAATGTGAATATCAATTCTGTAAGATTATATTGTGATCATATGTCCCTATGTTTCATTTTCAAGGAAAAAAATGTACAGCAAAGCACTGTAATCTTGGTCTGATGCATTTATATTAATTTCAAATGTGGACATGCACTGACAGGATCTGACCTGCAATAATTTCAGAGTATATATGTCCAACATTTTGCAGTAAAGTAATTTGTACCTGTTTAATTACCTCTTGTACTAGGAAATAAATCTGGATGATGTATTAACTTTCATTTTAACATTATTCATCTAATTTTTTAGAATTCCCTTCTACCCATGACTGTACTTGTAAACTGGGTCACGGAATTCCTGAAAATTTAACAGACAGCTCTTGTGAGCTGGTAGGAGATGGTTGAGGTTCAACACCCAGGATGGTTGCAATAAGAAACTTTGTTATCATTTACAGACTCCTCAGTTTAGAAGACTGGATGTCTTAATTATCTTCAGGTGAAAGCAGTGTGTAGAAGGCTTTCCTAGTTCACCAGCTGTCATAACTGGTTCTAACAACACACCACTACAACTGTTAATGAGATAAAGTTCACAATTAGAGGGAAGACAGACAATACCGTGTGAAGCATAAGACATGTTCATTGGAAAGGAAAGCAAATAATCATAGTGAAATTTGAATTCTTTTTCTCTCACAGTCGCGGGTACAAATGTTTTGCGACTGATTTATGCATCAGACCACATGCTGGTAATTTACATTGAAAATGATGATGGAGAGAAGATCACAAGAATAACTAAAGGCGTCGGTATGTACTGTAGCTTATCCAATACAAAGCAGATGTGTTCATATGATCGATATTTTTACAGTAAGGAGAGAGGAAAACACATACCATATATTAGGGCTTCCCTGCTGGCTCAGATGGTAATGAATCTGCCTATAATGAGGGAGACCTGGGTTCGATCCCTGGGTTGGGAATATCGCCTGGAGGAGGGCATGGCAACCTACTCCAATATTCTTGCCTGGAAGATCCCCATGAACAAGGAGCCTGGCAGGCTAGAAAATTCCAAGTCATTTCCGCCCTCCATTCATTTCGTGAGGGTTCATGAAGACCCCAGGGATGGAATTCTAGGATCCAGACAAAGTGGACAGGAAGAGTCAGTGCTGGGAGGAATTCTGAGTCTCAGACCTACCGTGACCTTCTCCGATGTACCACAAACGATTGCATCTCACTGGGGCAGGCTTAAGCTCACATGCGGATGATCTGTAGTTTACTCACTAGTTGTGAGAACTGAAACATGATAACATGTTAATTATGTGGACTCTACCCGCCATGGACCCATCTGAAAACCTGTGTGCACACTCGGGCATGACTGTAGAAAAATACCTGCTGAGCAGAGTTTAGGTGATGGTGGAGGGCAATGATTATGGTGAGACTTGGCAATCACTACAGCTATGAGACGGGTGATTCTCTATAACCTACAAAAGATTCTAACACACACCTCTTCTGCCTTCTTTGCTATGAAATCCAGCCAAAGGAGACAGTTTCACTCAAGAAGAATTTCAGAAGTATCAGGAACTGAACAGTGAAAGGGGGATCCCAAATGAAAATATAGAAAATGGCATCGAAACAGGTAAAGCCCCGGAAGACAGCAGGTATCCAAAGTGAAAACACACCACGAGGACATTCAAGTCAGATTTCCTACTGACAGAGACATCTTTGATAAAAGCTGTTTTGAAATAATCCTTTGAAATGGAGGCATGTCAATGGTAATTTCTCCCCTCATTCATTCTCTCTCACAGACAACTGTCCTGCTTAAGAAAAGAGAACATCAGTTTGGGTGAGTAGAAATGTGACACAAACACACAGCTTTTTTTCACTAGGCTCACACTTTTTTTTTTGGCGGGGGGTTGTACTGCCTTAAGAATGGTTTTCATATATAACGGAATATTATCTGGCCATGAAAACGAATGGAATAATGCCATTTCCAGCGACGTGGATGGACGTGGAGATGATCTTACTGAGTGAAGCGAGTCAGAGAAAGAAAGGCAAATATCATATGCTAGCACTTCCATGTGGGATGTAAAATATGATGCAAATGAACCATTTATAACACAGAAATAGAATCTCATACACAGACAACATTAATAGTTACCAAGAGGAAGTAGGCAAGGGATAAACTAGGAATTTGAACAGATCCACAGTGAAATATATAAAATAAACAATAAAGACCTGCTGGAGAGCACAGAGAACTATCCTCAATGTCTTGTAGTGATTCGTAAGAACAAGAATGTAAAAACGGTATCCACTCACCTACATTTACTGAGGGCTTTCCAGGTGACTCAGAGGTCAAGAATCTGCCTGCCAATGCAGCAGCCACAAGGGAGTCAGGTTCTATCCCCGGGAGGGGAAGATCCCCGTGGAGTAGGAAACAGTACCCCACACCAGTATTCTTGCCTGGAAAATCCAAAACACAGAGGAGTCTGGCACGCTATAGTCGACTGGACACAAAGAGGAGGACATGACTTAGTGGCTAAATAACAACAACAAATGTATAAATAAATCACGTTGCTTTACGGCTGAAAGTAACACAGCATTGCAAACCAAGGACTTTTCAATTAAAATTAATTAGAAAAAAAAAAGAATAGGATAACAAGGCAGTGCACCTTGCCTGGCGGCAATGGCTCGGGCTTCCTTCGTCTTTGGATTAACTATCTAAACATTGACAGAGGTCTAGACACCACAGTGAGATGCTCTGAGGACAGAGGAGGAGGCTGTGTGAAGCCCTGAGCTGTGAGATATGATGACCCCCGGTGAATCCCACTATGAATGAATGGACTGTGCAGCCACAACACATTCATGATGATACACGAAACGACAGAAGATGTAAGCCGCACAGGTGATACAGGACATAGTCTCCTCCATCTCAGACCCCTGAATATGTAACTTAGTGACTCTCAGCATAAGAGCTGATACAAGACTGCTCACCGCTAGTTTCACCAGGTGGTAATTCTGTGCAGTCCCAAAGGGACATACACAGAGGAACTTCTGTGAAAAGGGTCTTGTAGGCTAATTTCTCCGCTGCTTCCACTAGCAACTGCTTCTCTTTTGTCTTTCATGCTCTGGCCAATATCACATTAATCCTAATCAGCTCAACAACATTTTACCTTTTTTTTTTTCATGTTTAAAGAAAAAACAAAATACGCATATGAGCCTCATCGAACCACTAATGTGTCCCAATCATCCAGATGAAGATATGAGACCTTTTCCTGGAAATCATCATTTCTTCTCTCCCAGGATATCAAGAATCTGAACCCATGGCTTTCCACCTATGAATGTCCTCTCCTCTTGCTGATGTTACTGGATTCCTAAACTGATCAATAAATTGATTAAAGCACATACATGTGGTGAACAAAGGTGCCATGTTTGCAAATGCACAAAACATGTAATTTCAACTAGGCAGCAAATCTAGTGTACAAGGAAAGGGGAGAAAACTCTATTTAGGATGCATGGTGTGACTCATACAAGTGTCTTTGTGAGAAGAGCGAGTATACCACAGATGGTAGTTTTATATGGTAATATAAGATTCCCACCAGATGTCACGTGAGAGATGGGGTTGGTTAGTCAGACAACTAGAAACAGAGTCTGCGTTGTTCAAAGTGGTGCCTGAAAACAGCAGAACTGTGGGGTTAAGCAGCATGCATCTGATGTGTGCCTGCAGGGGTGGGAAGGACTTTGCAGGATGCAGTCTTACATGAGCTACCAGAGGGTGCGGTGGTAAAAAAAAAAAAATACACGTACAATGCAAGAGGCGCCTGAGACACAGGTTAGATGCCTAGGTCAAGAAGATGCCCTGGAGGAGGTAATGGCATTAATCTTGCCTGGAGACTCGCATGGACAGAGGAGCCTGGCAGGCTACAGTCCCTGGGGTCGCGGTCGCAAGATCAGACACGACTTATCAACTGAGTACACACACACACACACACAACAAAAGTGAAGAGTGTTTACTAAAGAAAGAGCACTGATGATGTTTACAAAACACGGGGTCTGTGGTGTCCGACTGGGGTGGGGGTGCTACTCTGCAGCTCAAACCCCAGAAGCAGAGGCCTGGCTGCAGGTGCGGAATTACCTAAAGCTCTGCATGCAAGCTCCTCATCAGAGACTTTTCAAAGCAATAGTCATTGATGAGTGCCAACGGATTTGAGAAAAGGAGCATCTTTGGCATCACGTGGGTCATGCCACTTGAGCAGACAGGAGACCAGGAAAAATGTGTAACGGGGCTGGGAAAGACTAGGCAGTCCCAGACCACCCCGGAGACCTCTGGTAGAGTCCTGAGGACATGGAAGGCTGGGTGCACCTGAAATGCTGCAGGATGAGAGGAAAGACGGAACAGGGCACTGATCACGTACCCTGCCAGGGCTCCCTGTAAGCTGCGCGCGCCTTGAATGCGTGTTACAGACAGACACGGCTCTCCGAGGCCAAGGTATTTGTGTCCTCTGACTCCAGTTGTTGCCAGAATGCAGAACAGGAGTGGTTGTCGACTAAGCTATACCCCCTGTACGAATCACTGCCTTGTGTGGCGAAGGGGCTGCCAGAACTCAGCGAAGCTATGAGCCATTTCGTGCAGGGCCACCCAAGACAGATGGGTCACAGTGAAGAATTTTGACTGAACATGAGATCCACTGTGGGACAGGAGTGGTAAACCACTCTACTATTCTTGCTCTGAGAGCCCCATGAAGTGTATAAAGTGGCAAACAGATATGACACTGAACATTGCACCCCCCTCCCCAGGTGGGAAGGTGTCCGATATTGCTACTGGGAAGGTGTGAAGGACAGCTGCTAACAGCCCGGAAAGAATGAAGCTATGCTCACGTAGGTCTCACCAAAGCCAGCCAGCCTAAAACAAGAATGAAAACTAAGAAACAGGAAGAAATAACAGCAGTGGAGCTTCTCCAGGCATCCAGTGGTTCAGAATCCACCTGCCAATGCAGGGGACGCAGACTGAATTCCTCATCCGGGAAGATCCCACATGCTGTATGACAACCAACTCCATGCACCTCATCACCCGTGCTTGTGCTAAAGAGCCCGAACAAAGAACCATCACTGTGAGAAGCCCTCGAACTGCAAGGAAGAGAAAAGCAGAACACAGCACTGAGACACAGTGTGTGTTTCTAAATTCAAAAAAAAAAAGAGCTGAGCAGAGGTTATAAGCAGGTGACCACTGAGACATACCACTAAAAGCGTTTTTAAAATGCTAAGAGAAAGAGCTGCCGTTTGAATAATGAAAACAACATTAGGAACCAGGCAGGAAATAGGAACCATTAAAAAATTGTGTCTGAAAAACTATTTTCAGGGATATTTATCCAGTTGAAAACATATCAAATCCTGAGGAAGAGGGACCATCTCTCATGAGGGGATGAAGTTTAAACAGTTTAAACGTAAAAGTTTAAACAGGATATACGAACGCTTAGAATTTTGCAGGGACTTAAGGAGCAGGAAGGTAGAGTCAAAGAAAAAATGTCGCTGGTGATTTACATAAGAAACCAGTTATCTAACACATCTGTCTCCTGACATCATAGTTACCCCGTGTGTGTGTGTGTGTGTGTGTGTGTGTGTGTGTGTGTGTGTGTGTGTGAGAGAGAGAGAGAGAGAGAGACAAACGCTTAAAGTTCTGCTCTAATTGCCTGACAGGTGTATGTGCACACATTTATCACAATCTCTGAAATGAAAACAATTGAAACAATTGACCACACAGAGTCCTGGCAAGGATGGAGCAATGGAAAATCTCATCTCCTGTTGACAGGGATCGAAAATCAGAGGCAATGAGATCCAGCAGTTCAGCCCCTAAGCCCCTACCCAGGAGATAAGATGGCTCACTTCCTTACTAAATCTTGTCTATGAACATGCATTCTTCAACACTGGAATGGATAAATGTGGGACATTTCCTGATGATACTATGCAGGGGCAATGGGAAAGGAGTCTACAAAAATATATAGCTGTTTATTGAAACGAATATGCTGAGGGAAAGAAATCAGTAATGCACACATGGGGAGTGGAATAAGAGGTACAAAGTACTATGCATAAAGTAAATAATATACAAAGATTATTTGAAAACTAAACATTGGAAAACATAGGGATTAAACAAGCCAATATTTCTTTAACTCCAATGGTAGAAATAAAATTATGAATACCTATATGGTACACCTGTAACAAAAAATATTGTACATCAACTATACTGCAACTCCAATATTAAAAAAAAAATATTGACCTCTCAGGAATTTCCTCATAACTGATTCCTGGTAGAGGCACCACATATTTATCTTCTTAAACCGAAGGTGCCATCACTGGTTTTAGAAAATAAGCTTAAACAGACTTCTTCAATGTGGAAGAAATAACACATGGGTTGTATAAGAAGCACAGAATGCCAAAATGCTCAGCTGCCAACCACGATGTCGGGAGATTACATTTAGGTCACCATGATCTGGTGATTAACCACTGTTTGATCAACAGATATTCCTCCAAGAGACATATCTTATAAAAAAGTGGAACCAATTCACATTCTCTCCAACAACTGGGGCGCCCCCAGCTTGTCTAGAAGAAGGACCACAAGAGTCACAAGATGCAGGTTCTGTTGCTGAATCTTGTCCTTGTCCTGGTTTGTGCCGCCCAGGAAACGCCAGCTGAGATAGACCCCTCAGAGGTACCCAGAATGAGCTGATCTGCTAGAAGGTGTTGCTTATTATTGTGTGCGTGTGTGTGCCTGTGTGTCTCAAGACGTTCTGTGTGCACATGACAGAGATATTCTTATTTATATGTATGACCAGATGGTACACATACCATGGTCCACGTATCTACACGAATGTAACACAACACTCGGTCTACCTGCTCTTGGTATTCTTCTTCTATCTTGTATGTCTGTAGGTAAAACAAAGCAAAACAAAAAGGCAAACATGCCAACATTCATTTTATTAGTATAGCCTCCAACTAATAAAAATAAATGAAAAAAAAAAAAAAAGAAAGTTATGAACTGTCCTGGTCTTTACTGGCATTCTTTCAGCTGTTACAAAAAACTCTGAATTCTATGCTTTCTGCTCCAACAGAAATCATGTTCTCAGGTCATGTTAATCAGCAACGTAGGACGTGGAACTCCTCTTTGCGGCAGTGGTGGCAGTGAGCCAATTCAGTCACTCAGTTGTGTCTGACTCTTTGCAATCCCATGGACTGCAGCATCCCAGGCCTCCCTGTCCATCACCAACTCCCGGAGGTTACTCAAACTTATTTCCATCGAGCCGGTGATGCCATCCAACCATCTCATCCTCTGTCGTCCCCTTCTCCTCCTGCCTTCAACCTTTCCCATCATCAGGGTCTTTTCTAGTGGGTCAGTTCTTAGCATCACATGGCCGAAGCACTGGAGTTTGAGCTTCAGCACAGGTTCATCCAATGAACATTCAGGACTGATCTCCTTTAGGGTGGACTGGTTGGATCTCCTTGCAGCCCAAGGGACTCTCAAGAGTCCTCTCCAACACCACAGTTCAAAAGCATCCATTTTTTCAGCTTTCTTTATACTTCAACTCTGACATCCATACATGACTACTGGAAAAACCATAGCTTTGACTAGGCACCTCTGTTGGCAAAGAAATGTCCCTGCTTCTTAATACACTGTCTAGCCTGGTCATAACTTTCCTTCCAGGGAGCAAGCATTTTTTATTACTCTTCTTTGCTTAATAAGATTCAACTCATTTCTCTTGTGTGCTAAATGCAGAACCAAGATAGTGCTGTGTATTGGTGACATTTATGAGATTGACTGACGTTTATGGAGACCTTCCTTGTTAGGTAGAGGAGAGTGGCGCGCCGTTTACGCAGCTGCAGACAACAAGGAGAAAATTGTGGAAGGGGGACCACTGAGGGGTTGCTATTGTCATATTGAATGTATCAAGACTGCGAATACCTCTCCACTACATTTTATGCCAAGTTAAGCACAATCCTCCTCAACTGAGAACAAGACATCTGTTGGCTTCTGACATGGGGTCCGGGCTCCAATGTGCAGTGAGAGGTGTCAGTCAGGGCTGTGAAGCTGAGTGTGTGAACTCTATTCCCAGAAGGGTGTCCTCAAGCCCTGGGGAGTGAACGGTGGGAAGGAATGCCTTGCCTCTTTGGTTTTCAGGGATGGCGGGAGACACCAGTCATTCACAAAAGTGATAAAGAGACAAGAAGGAGATGCTTACGTCTCAGAATGTGAATATTTGCGTTTTTCAGATGGGTTGTCTTCCAGAAAACCATGGGATATGTTCAGATGGATAGTCTTGGTTCCATTCAACAGAGCTAGATGTCTGGATGGGTGGACCATTTCCTCTACTCATTACCAATGCAACCCTGGAAAAGCCACCTAATTTTTCAGCAATCAGTTTGGGCCCACAACACCAGGATGAGGCCCAAGGGTCGAATGTGGCCATTCATGGTCTCTGAGGAAAATCCCCAGAACACTGACTCCTGGTGTCCCTCGGGCATGGAGAAGTGTGTAGACTTACCTAGGATTGTAATAACTCCCTCAAATCTTTTTTTATTTGACCTACACGATCAAATTTGCAATAACTAAAGAAGTTCTTTAAATATTAAATGTTCTTCATTAGCACGTCCAGTAAGTAGAACATGATTAACTTAAAGCCCAAAAAGATGAGAAAAGCAAAAATAACAGCCCAAAAGTTTAAACCAATTTTTACATAATTGAAAGGGACTTTAACATAGATTTCTATCTCTATAGCTTAAAATAAGGATAAATAATTCTCAAATATAAATACCAACACGTAATTTGAAAGGGGCATGAACAGAGATTCTATCTCTGTCGTTGAAAAATAACAGAAAATAATTCTCAAATATTAATATCAGTACTGTAATATAGTAAGTGATCAAATGTCCATATATTTCACTTTCATGGAAAGAGTGTAGAAAGGAGGATTCTAATCTCTGTCTGATGAATCTTTTCTAATTTCAACTATGGACACACAGTCACAGGATCTAATCTGCAAGCACTGCTGAGTATGTGCAACAATTTGCAATAGACTAATTTGTACCTCTTTTATTAGCTCTTATACCAGGAAATAACTCTGGATTGGGCATTAAATTTATTTTACTATGATTCACTCAAATTATTAGAATTCCTTTCTAACCATGACTGCACCTCCATGTTGGGTCACAAAACTCCTGAAATTTTAACAGTCAGCTCTTGTGAGCTGGTATGAGACGGCTGAGGTTCAACACCTGCGAAAGCTGCAGTGAGAAACTCTGCCTCGCCCACAGACTGCTCAGTCTAGAAGACTGGAAGTCTTAATTCTCTTCAGGAGAAGTGGGTGTGGAGAAAGCTTTCCTAGTATCACTAGCTGTCTTAACTGGTTCTAACAACACACCAACTAGAAACGTCAATAAGATACAATTCACCATCTGAGGGAAGACTGGTGATAACATGTGAGGAAAAAGACAGACTCAAGTGAAAAGAAAAGAAGTTAATCATATTGAGGCTTGATTTTTTTTTTTCTTTTTCTGTCACAGTCTCAGGTGCAAATGTTTTTCAACTGATTCATGTATCAGATAACATGCTGGTAACTTATACTGAAAATGATGATGGAGAGAAGATCACAAAAATTACTGAAGGTGTTGGTACGTACTGTAGTTTATCCAATACAAAGTAGATGTGTTCATAAGATTACTATTTTTATAGTAATGTGAGAAGTACACAGATACCTTATATTATGGCTTTGATGCTGCTCAGAGAGGAAGGAACCCACCTGCAATGTAGGACACTTGGATTCTATCCCTGGGTCAAGAAATCCCTGGAGGAGAGCATGGGAATACACGGCAGTATTCTTGCCTGGAGAATCCCATGGGCAGAGAAGCCTGGCAGACAAGCGTCCACGGGATCAGAAAGAGTCATATAGGATGGAGCAACTAACCACAGCACCTCATATGAAGAACCCTGGAACAGACCTGTGTTCACATGGAGAATTCAGACTTCATATGACATGAATCAAGGATATAGAATGTCTGTCTGCTAGAAAAATGAGGAAATGTATCTACTGAGAATTCCATCAGGTGTGGCGTTTTTAAACATGAGGTACGCTTGTCCCTGATTTCAAATGAAATATTCCAGGAAACTCCATGAGTTTCTCGCCAAGTAACACAACAGAGTTGCCAGGTCCTGATGCCAAAGTGAACCAAGGTTTAAATCTGAGTTTAGCAGACTCAGGTCCTGGCCACAGCTACATTCATCTCTACAACAAACACTTTCTTCTTCGTCACACTATTTAAAATACTGCCTGAACCTGAACACAAAGCTCTGCAAGCATCTCTCGAAGATACTGAATCCTACAGAGGAAGTGCGGCCAGGCATGTCAATCATTCTGCCATCCGCCCAATCCCCTGGGTTCTCTGACATCCCTTTATCCTTTCTGGTATTATACAGGCATTGGAGGTGGATGGCTGTTCGGTCTCATATTTGAGGATGACAAAGCCTGAACGAAACCCTGAGTAGTGTGTGTGTGATGTTGTTACCAAGAGTGGGTTCCTGCTGCCCGCCTTTCAAAAGCCAACTAAGAGCCCAGTTTCCTAGGAAGGAATGTCTGCTTTCATTCATATGCCGATGACGAGTGGGGAGAGTGGGCTTCTGTCCGAAGGCGGACTGCCCCACCCCACAACTGGCAACCAGTGGGGCAAGGGCTTTTATAGACAGAGGGAGGGGCCTCCTTGCAAAAACAGCAGTCAGCCTCGACAGTCATTTTGAAATCGGTCCTGAGCGGTTGACCAGCGTTATCTGGATGTAGTCAGGACAGTTAATCTTCAGTTCCAGGGTCGCTATCTTTCCGTGCCCTGGACGTCAATTCTCCAAATGGTGGCAGCTTCTGTCATGGCTGCAGTCTGGTCATCATACAGTAAACTTGTCCACTGGGTGGGGGTCTCAGCGTGCATAAAACCGCTCACAGGATATGACCCAGAATAATATCTATTGCCCTTGGGGAGGAACTGCAGGCCCCTGTCTTCGCTTCATGACTGCATTACTATTATTTCATCTCCTCTGTCTGTTTTCCTTTGCTATCCGACATTCTCCATTCTCCGATTCAGCTTACTCTTTCACTGAAATCTTTCACAGACAAAAGGCAGGCTAAAAATAGCAGGGGCGGGGCAAGGAACATAAGGTCCTGCACTGTCTCACACTGTCTCAATGGGGCCAGTGTGCTTTAGAAAATTCCAGATCATTCCCCACCCATTCATTTCATGAGGGCTCGTGAAAACCCCAGGGACGGAATTCTAGGATGTAGACAAAGTGAACAGGAAGAGTTATAGAGTTGGGAGGAATTCTGAGTCTCAGACTTGCCATGAACTTCTTCAATGTACCAAGAAGGGTTGCATCTCACGGGGGCATGCTTAAACTCACAGCTGAATGATGTGTAGCTCACTCAGTACTCGTGAGAACAGGAATGTGGTAACTTGTTAGCTACGTGGACTCTACCCCATGGAAAAATCTGAAGACCTCTGTGCACACTCGGGCACGTCTGTGGAAAACTACCTGGAGAGCAGGGTTTAGGTGATGGTGGAGGGCAGGGGTGTTGATGAGTCTTACTAGACACTGCAGGTATCAGCTAGGTGACACTCTATAGAGGATTCTAATGCCAAACTCTTCTGCCCTGTTTGCTATGGAATCCAGGCAGAGGAGACAGCTTCACTCCAGAAGAACTTCAGAAGTATCAGGAACTGAACAGTGAAAGGGGGATTCCAAATGAAAATATTGAAAATGTCATCGAAACAGGTAAAGCCCCAGAGGACAACAGGTATCCGAAATGAAAACACATCACAAGGATATTTATGTCAAATTTCCCTTTCTCAGAGACACCTGTTATAAAAGCTGCTTTGAAATAATCCGTTGAAATAGACACATGTCAATGGTCATCTTTCCCCTTATTCATTCTCTTTCACAGACAATTGTCCTCCATAAGAACAGAGAACATCAGTTGGGTGAGTAGACATGTGACAGATGACAAGGCTGAGCTTCTTTTTGGTAGGTTAACACTTTGGGGAAGGGTTTTTTTTAACTGCTTTAAGAATGGGACACATACAGAATGTCATATTACCCAGTCATGAAAAAGAATGGAATAATGCCATTTGCAGCAACATGAATGGACCTAGAGATGACCTTACTGAGAGAAGTCAGTCAGAAAGAGAAAGGCAAAAATATATGCTAAAACTTCCATGTGGAGTCTAAAGTGTGATGCAAATGAACCATTCATAAAACAGAAACAGACTCTCAAACATAGACTAGATTAATGGTTACCAAAGGGGAAGCAGGCAAAGGGTAAATTAGGATGACCAGATACACACTAAAATATATAAAATCAACCAAAAAAGATCCACTGGAAAGCACAGAGAACTCTACTCAATGTCTTGTAATAACTTAGAAGAAGAATCTATAAAAAGGTATACATTTACTGACATATATATAAATGAGGGCTTCCAAGGTGACTCAGAGGTTAAGAATCTGCCTTCCCATGCAGGGAACACAGGAGCGGAGGGTTCTATCCTTGGCTCAGGAAGATCCCTTGGAGTAGGAAATGGAAACCCCATCCAGTATTCTTGCCTGGAAAATCCAATGAACAGAAGAGTCTGGCAAGATATAGTCCACAGGACACTAAGTTTGGGACATGCCTTAGTGACTCAGCAACAACATATGTATAAATGAACCACTTTCCTCTATACCTGAAACTAATAAAACACTGCACATCAACTACACTTCGATAAAAATCAATTTTAAAAAATAATGGGATGACAAAACATTTCACATTGCCACATGTCAAAAGCTCAGACTTGCTTAAGTCTTTGGATTCCATATCTAAAGACTGACATGGTCTAGACTCCACAGAAAGATGCTTTGAGGACAAAGGAGGAGACTGTGTGAAGCCCTGAGCTGTGAGTTATGACTCACACTGTGAATGAAGGACCTTGAAGCCACAGCCCATTCATGATGATAAATGAGACTTCAGAAGAGACACAGATGTACAGAACAGACTTTTGGACTCTGTGGGAGAAGGCGAGGGTGGGATGTTTCGAAAGAACAGCATGTATATCATCTATAGTGAAACAGATCACCAGCCCAGGTGGGATGCATGAGACAAGTGCTCGGGCCTGGTGCACTGGGAAGACCCAGAGGGATCGGGTGGAGAGGGAGGTGGGAGGGGGGATCGGGATGGGGAATACATGTAACTCCATGGCTGATTCATGTCAATGTATGACAAAACCCACTGAAATGTTGTGAAGTAATCAGCCTCCAACTAATAAAAATAAATGAAAAAAAAAGAGACTTCAGAAGACATAAGTGGCATGTTTCACATAGATTATAATCTCCTACATTTCAGAGCTGTGAATACGTACCTTAGTACCTGTCAACATAAGACCAGATACCGGGGGAATACATGTAACTCCATGGCTAATTCATGTTAATGTATGAGAAAACCCACTGAAATGTTATGAAGTAATTAGCCTCCAACTATTAAAAATAAATGAAAAAAAAAAAAAAAGACCAGATACCGGACTGCTCACAACTAATTTCACCAGGTGGTAACTCCATGCAACCCCACAGGGGCAAACACACAGAGATGAACTTCAGTGAAATAAATCTTGTAGGAAAATTTCTCCACTGTTTCAATCAAAAACTGCTTTTCTAATTTCTCCTCTGGGAAATGTCATGTTAATCCTAGTCAGCTGAACAATGCTTTACTCTCCTTTCAGGCTTAAAGAAAAGAATGACGTAAGAATGCAAGCAGCATTGAAGCAGTAATGTGTCCCAATCACACGTATGAAGACAACAGACCTTTTCCTTGAAATCATCATCCCTTCTCTCCCAGGAAATCATGACCCAGAACCCATGGTTTTCCAACTATGAATGTCCTCTGTTCTTTCTGATGTTACTGGATTCCTAAACTGATCAATTAATTCACTAATGCATATATGTGTAGTGAACAAAGCTTCTACAGGCAAGTGCACAAAACAGGTCAATTCAGCCAAGAAGAAAATTGAGTGTACAAAGGAGGAGGAGGTAATGCTGTTTAGGGTGCATGGTATGAATCCAGCAAGTGTGTTCATGAGAAGAGAGAATAAACCACAGATGCTAGTTGCATATGGTGACATAATGTTCCTGTCAGATGTCATGGGAGAGGTGGAATTGGTTCATCAGACAACCTCAGAGAGAATCTGAGGTGTCCTACGTCACACCTGAAAACAACTCAAGTATGGGGTTGAGCAGCGTTCACCTGCTGCAGGAGACACAAGAATGAACCTTTGATCCCCGGGCCGAGAAGACGCTGCAGAGGAGGAAATGGAAACCCACTCCAGGATTCCTGCCTGGTGAACCCCAGAGACACAGGGGCCCGGAGGGCGACAGCCCATGGGGGCGCAAGAGTCAGACGCAATTTATCAACTGAACTCACACACACATACAACAGAAGTGAACAGTATTTATTAAAGGAGACCTGATGGTGTTCACAAAGCACGGCATCTGTGGTGTCCGACCAGGGGCGGCCGCTCTGCAGCTCAGACCCCAGAAGCAGAGACGTGGGCGCTGATGCAATGTGGGTGCAGAGTTACCTAAAGCTCTGCATAAGAGTTCCTCATCAGACAGTTTTCAAAGGAATAGTCACTGACTGGCGCCAACTGATGGGAGAAAAGGAGCATCGTGGGTACCAAATCATGCAACTGGACGGGACAAGAGACAAGGCAAAATGTTTAAGACAGATGGGAGAGATGAGGCAGTCCTAGACCATTCAGGGGACCTTCGGTAAGCTCCTCAGCTTATTCCTTGGAAGGAAAGTTATGACCAACCTAGACAGCATATTCAAAAGCAGAGACATTACTTTGCCAATAAAGGTCCATCTGACAGTCAAGGCTATGGTTTTTCCAGTGGTCATGTGTGGATGTGAGAGTTGAACTGTGAAGAAAGCTGAGCGCAGAAGAATTGATGCTTTTGAACTGTGGTGTTGGAGAAGACTCTTGAGAGTCCCTTGGACTGCAAGGAAATCCAACCAGTCCATCCTAAAGGAGATCAGTCCTGAGTGTTCATTGGAAGGACTGATGCTGAGGCTGAAACTCCAGTACTTTGGCCACCCCATGCAAAGAGCTGACTCATTGGAAAAGACCCTGATGCTGGGAAAGATTGAGGGCAGGAGGAGAAGGGGACAACAGAGGATGAGATGTTTGGATGGCATCACCGACTCAGTGGACATGGGTTTGGGTGGACTCTGGGAGTTGGTGATGGATAGGGAGGCCTGGCGTGCTCCAGTTCATGGGATCGCAAAGAGTCGGACACGACTGAGTGAATGAACTGAACTGAACTGAGGATGAGGAAGCCTGGATGCACCTGAAATGCTGCAGGAGTGACAGGATAGGGCACTGCTCACGTACCCTGCCGGGAGTCACTGTAAGCTAGATGTGCTTTGAATGCTTTTAACACCCACACCGTGGTCTCCAAGGTCAATATATTTGTCTCCATTAACTCGAGTTGTTGACAGAAAATGGAACAGTAGCAGCTGATGAGTAAGCTATACCTGCTTCATGGACCACTGCTTGTGTGGTGAAGGGGCTGGCATAACTCAGTGAGGCTATGAGCTTTTTCGTGTAGGGTCACCCAAAACAGACATGTCATAGTGAAGAGCTCTGACAGAACGTGATCCACCGCAGGAGGGGGTGGCAGACCACTGCAATATTCTCGCTGTGGGAACCCCATGAGCTGTGCAAAAAGGCCAACAGATATGACAAAGAAAGACGGGTCCCCCAGGTTGGAAGGTGTCCAGTATTGTTGCCGGAGAAGAGTGGAGGACAACTCCAAATAGCCCCGGAAAGAATGAAGCTATGCTCACTGAGGTCTCACCCAAGGAAGCTGCCTAAAACAAGAAGCCAATCAGAGAAACAATCACACTGACTTTCGGGTCCAGTGGTTCAGAATCCACCAGCCAATGCAGGGGACACAGAGACTGAATCCCTGATCCAGAAAGATCCCACGTGCCGCACAGCAAATAAGCCCATGCACTACATCAACAACTGAGCTTGTGATCTGGAGCCCCAACTGGAGAACCATCACCATGAGACGCCCTCCGACCGCAAGTCGAATAAAGCAAAGCACAGCAACCAACACCCAGTGTGTGTTTTCAAATTAAAAAAATACATCAAACTGAGCAGAAGTTATAAGAATTGTGAGCACTTTGACCAGCACAAAACAGTTTAAAAAATTCTAACAGAAACATCTTCAGTGTGAGCCATGAAAGCAACATTAGAAACCAGACAGGAAATACGAACCATTAAAAAACTTTTTTACCTGAAATATTATTTTCAAGTATCTTCATCCAGTTAAAAATATATATCAACTCCTGGGGAAGACAGATCTATGACAAGTGCGTTGAGTTTAATCAGTGTTGACATAGGAACTCTTGGAATTGTGCAGAGTGTTAAGATGCAGGAAGGCAGAGACAAAGAATAAAGGTCACTGGTGATTTACGCAAGACACAACTAAACTAACACATCTGTCTCCACACACATAACCCCGTGTGTGGATGTGTGTCTGTGTGTCTATGAGATAAAAACACATAAAAGTTCTATTCTAAGCGACTGACCAGGTATTTGTGCAATACTATTAGTCATAGTCAC
Organism: Alces alces; assembly: GCA_015832495.2. Lineage (NCBI taxonomy): Eukaryota > Metazoa > Chordata > Mammalia > Artiodactyla > Cervidae > Alces > Alces alces. The sequence goes on from JADEYB020000024.1 coordinate 3,125,644, forward strand.
CATGCTGTTCCTTACATCTTTCTTTAAATCACATGACCTCCTTAGGTAATGATAGCTAGACAGGAAAACACACACACAAAAACAGTAGAACTTACTTAAATTAATTAAAGCCTTATGTTTGAAACATAAGTATCTGCTTATGTTGAGAACTCTGCAGCCGGCATTTATTCAAGAATTATTTGTTTTGGCTCCAAAACATAGCAAAACTGATGTCTTGCTCTTTCAGATACCCTTGGTGAGATGAAATACACACTACTCTGGCTTCCCTTGTGCTTCAGCTGGTAAAGAATCTGCTTGCAATGCCTGGAGACCTTGGTTTGATCCCTGGGTTGGGAAGATCCCCTGGAGAAGGAAACACCTACCCACTCTAGTATTCTGGCCTAGAGAAATTCCAAGGACTGTATAGTCCATGGGGTCGCAAAGCGTTGGACATGACTGAATGACTTTCACTTTCAACGATCCATAAATGGATGAGAAATTCTATTTCCACAGGCTTGTGAACCATGAATGCTTTGCTTTTGACACAAAGTTGTTGAAGGCTACCCATGTGATCTTCATGTTCCAACTTTCTTTAACACTGTCCCAAAAAATGAGGCAAGAATGGGGAAACACAAACCAAAACACACACAAATCTGCTCATGGGGAAGGGACAGGAATATACAGACAAAGAGATTTTGGATACAGTTACAAAGGAAATTCAGAAAAAAATAGTAATCTTATAAAGAAAACTACTGGAGAAATTTGGAGAGGGAAATGGCAACCCACTCCAGTACTCTTGCCTAGAGAATCCCGTGGACAGAGGAGCCTGGCGGGCTGCCGTTCATAGGGTCACCCAGAATCAGACACGACTAAAGTGACTTAGCTTGCATGCATGCATTGGGGAAATTGGAAATGCACATGCAAATATATAAGAGCTTCAATCCTTTCATTGGTCCATGTTTGACAATTTACACAGAGACATAGATCTACATTTAAGACCAAAAGCAAGAAAGACTCTAGAGGTGGATAATCTGTGACCAAAGATTAGGTGGTTACTGATTAGAATAAACACCAAGCAGGATCCCACATGGGGAACAGAACGTGAACAACCAAGCCTCAATCAAAATATTTACATCTTTGAGGGACAAGCTTAAGGAAACACAAGACAAGCCAGTGAAAGGGGAAAACTATTGGCATATCTCCATCTGAAAAGAGACTCACATGCAGCATGTGTTGAAAAACGTACTAACTTCACTGAAAACAAACAAATAATTCACTCAGTGATGAACAAATGACTTGCAGAGACACTTATCAGAGAAAATTGACAGAAGGCAATTCCACCTCTTTATCCATTCAGGAAATGGAAAGTACCACCGAAACTGGATACAATCACACATTATTATAATAATGAAATGAAAACAACTGACCATACTGAATACTGGGAAGGACAGACCAATGGAAATTTTCATCTCCTGTTGGCAGAAATCGAAAATCAGAAGGCGCTGAGATCTAGCAGTTCCACACCTAAGTCTCTACCCACGAGATGAGATGGCTCAGTTCCTGACAAAGACCTGTCTATGAACATGCATCCATCAACATTGGAATGGATAAACATGGGACATGTCCTGATGATCCTATGCAGGGACAATGGGAACAAGGTCTAAAAACATATATAAAAACATAAATAAATATGTTTATTCAAACGACTACGTTGAGGGAAAGAAGTCAGAAACACACACACGAGGAATGGAATAAGAGGTACAAAATACTATGTGTAAAATAAATAATGGACAAAGATTATTTGAAAAGTAAAAATTGTACAACATAGGGAATAAAAAAGCCAATATTTTTATCACTTCAAAAATAGAAATAAAAGTATGAATACCTATATGTTACACCTGTAACAAAAAATGTTGTATGTCAACTATACTGCAATTTCAATATTAAAATAATAGAGACCCCTCGGAGGAATTCGCTGATAACTGGTAGAGGCACCGCATGTTTATCTCCTTCAACAGAAAGTGACATCATTAGTTTTAGAAAAGCAGCTTAAACCGACCTCTTCAATGTGGAAGGGATAACACAGCAGTTGTTCAAGAAGCACAGAATGCCAAAATGCTCAGCTGCCAACCAGGATGTCAGAAGACTGCATCTATGTTACCTACGTCTTGTGATTAAACACTGTTAGGTCATTATATACTCTGCCAAGAGATGGGTTCAATAAAAAGTGCCACCAATGCACATTCTCTCCATTAACTGGGACGCCCTCAGATTCTCTAGAAGAAGGATGACCAGAGTCAGAAGTTGAAGGTTCTGTTGCTGAGTCTGGCCCTTATCCTGGTTTGTGCTGCCCAGGAAACTCCAGCTGAGATAGACCCCCCACAGGTACCCAGAATGAGCTGATCTGCTAGAAGGCCTTGCTTGTTTGAGTGTGTGAGTGCGTGTTTGCGTGTGTGTGTCTGTGAGGTTGTGTGTGCATGTGACACAGATATTCTTGTTTATATGTATGACCAGATTGTATACATACCTTGCTCCACGTATCTACATGAGCGTAATACCCTCTGTGTATATGCTCTTTTTTTAAATCTTATTTGCTTGTATGTAAAAAAAAAGTGCTATCATTCAGAAAGTTATGAACTGTGACAGTCTTTACTGTCATCGTTTTACTTATTTCAAATAACTCTGAATGCTCTGCTAAAATCTCTGAATTTGATGCTTTCTGCTCCAATAAGAAAAATGATTTCATGTCATGTTATTCAGCAAGGTAGGGGGTAGAACTCCTCTTTGCTTAATATGATTCAATTTACATCTCTTCTGTGGTAAATGCAGAAGCATAGATACTGCTGTATATTGGTGACTAACCAGAAAAGAGACTGACTGATGTTTATGAAGAACTTCCTTCTTAGGTTACAGGATGCTGGCGCGCTATTTACATACTGTGGATAACAAGGAGAGGATTGTGGACAGGGGCCCGCTGAGCTGTTACTATCATCAGATTGAATGCAAAAACGACTGCAAATACCTCTCTCTCCCTTACATTTTATGTCAAGTAAGCACAATCATCCCCAACCGAGAACAAGGAGTCTGTTGACTTCTGACATGGGGTCCGGTCTCCAATGAGCAGCGAAAGGTGTGAGTCAGAGCTGTGAAGCTGAGCGTGCAAACTCTATTGACGTAAGGGTGTCCTCAAGTCCTGGGGAGTGAATAGTGAGGAAGGAATGTCTTGTCTGATTGCTCTTCAGGATTGACAGGAGATGCCAGTTTTTCTCAGAAGAGCTAAAGGGACAAGGAGGAGATGTTTGCATCATAGAATGTGAGTATTCCAGCTCCTCTGACGGGTTGTCTTACCCAAACCACGGAATGTGTTCGGACTGACAGTCTCCGTTTCACCGAAAACAGCTAGATGTCTGGACTGGTGAACCATTTCCTCTACTCATTACCAATGCAACCTTGGAAAAGCCATTAATTTTTCAGCAATCAATTCTGTCCCACAACACCAGGATGAGGTTCAAGGCTGGAATGTGGCCGTTGGTGGTCTCTGAGAAAAAGCCCCAGAACACTGACCCCTCGTGTTCCTCGGGCGTGGAGAAGTGTGATAACCTACATAGGATAATAACGACTCTTTCACAATTTTTGCTTTTATTTGACCTACATGATGAATTTTGCCTTAACTAAAGAAATTCTTTAAATATTAAAAGTTCTTCATTAGCAAGTTTACTAAGTAGGACATGATTAATTTAAAGCCCCAAAATGACAACAGCTAAACTAAAAGTGAAAATTTCAAGCTAATTTTTACATAATTTGAAAGGGACTTTAGCATAGACTTCTATCTCTATAGCTTAAAATAAGGAGAAACACTTCTCAAATACGAATATCAATGCATAATTTGAAAGGGGAATTAACATAGATTTCTAACTGTAATTAAAACAACAGGAAATAAATCTCAAATATTAATATCAATACTGTAACATTCTATTCAGTGATCAAATGTTTCATTATGAGGGAAAAAAGTGTACAACAGAGCACTCTGATCTTGGTCTGATGCATTTATTTTATTTTCCACTGTGGAACACAGACACAGGAGCCAATCTGCAATCATTTCAGTGTTTATGTCTGACATGTTGCAATAGACTAATTTTTACCTCTTTTATTAGCTCCTCTACTACGAAGTAAGTCTGGAGGATGTACTAACTTTGATTTAAATACGATTCGTTTAACTGTTTTCAATTCCTTTGTACCCATGGCTGTGCTGGCAAACTGGGTCACAAAATTCCTGGATGTTTAACAGTCAGCTCCTTTGAGCTCGGATGAGATGGTTGAGGTTCAAGCCTACTGTGGTAACAATGAGCAACTTTGCTCTCATTCACAGACTGCCCAGTCTAGAAGACTGGACATCTGAATTCTCTCCAGGAGAAGGGGGTGTGGAGAGAGCTTTCCTAGTTCACTAAATGTCTTTAACCAGTTTTAGCAGCACATCACTAGAAATCTCAGTGAGACAGACTCTACCATCTGAGGGAAGGCTGATGATTGCATGTGAAGAATAAGACACTCTCAAGTGAAAAGAAGTTAATCATATTGAGGTTGGATTTTTTTTTTTTCCTTCTGTTACGGATGCGGATACAAATCTTTTCCAACTGATTCATATACCAGACAATATGCTGGTAACTTATTTTGAAAACGATGATGGACAGAAGATCACAAAAATAACTGAAGGTGCTTACAGGTACTGTAGCTTACCCAGTACAAAGTAGATGTGTTCATGTGATCAGTTTCATTACAGAAAGTAGAGAGGTATGCACATCACTTATATTAGGGCTTGACTGGTGGCTCAGATGGGAAAGAAGCCACTTGCAATGCGGGAGCCCTGGGTTGGGAAGATCCCCTGGAGGAGGGCATGGGAACCCCCACCAGTATTCTTGCCTCAAATCCCCGTGGGCAGAGGAGCCTGGTGGGCTACAGTCCATGGGGTCGCAGAGAGTTGGACACGACTGAGCGACAAAGCAGAGAACTTTTTTATAGCACACTGAACAGACGTGTGTTCACAAGGAGAGTTCAGATTTCATGTGACATGAGTCAGGGATACAGTTTGTCTGCTAGAAAAATGAGGCCATGTATCCACTGGGGATTCCATCAGATGGCTCTTTCAAAAGCGAGATACACTTATCCCCGATTTCAAATGGAATACTCCAGGATGTTCCATGAGTTTCTCACCATGTATCACACAGCAGAGTTTCCAGGTCCTGAAACCAAAAAGAACCGAGGTTTAAATCTTGAGTTTAGAAAACTCAAGGGTCCGGGCCATGACTGCATTCGTCTCCACCACAAATGCTTTCTTCTTTGTCATGACCTTGAAAGTACTGCCTGAAGCTGAACCCGATGCTCCGCAAATACCACTGGATCACACTGAAGACTGCAGAGGCAGTGTGTTCTGGGATGCCAGTCATTCTGCCATCAGGCCAATCCCCTGTGTTCACTGACATGTCCCTTTATCCGTTCTGATGTTATACCCTCATTGGAGATGGCTGGGTGTCATGTCTGGTCTTTGAGGATGACAAGCATGAGTTTTTCCCTCTGTAGCATGTGTGATGTTGTTATTAAAAGTGGGTTCCTACTGCCCACCCACCAAAAGCCAAGTAAGAGGCCAGCTTCATAGAAAGGAAACTCTGCCTTTGTTCAAATGCCCGCAACTGGGAGGAGGGGGGACTTCGGCCCAAAGGCAGACTGCCCCACCCCACAACTGACTCTCAGGGAGTTAGAGCTCTACAGACAGACGGAGGGGGCTCCCTGCCGAAGCAAGTCGACTCCGGCAGTCACGTTGGACTTGGTCGCTGGTCTGACAGGCGTCATCGTGATCGGTTTAGGCACCGTTCATCAACAGTGGCAGGGACGCTATAACCCCATCTCCTTGACGTCAATTCTCTGAACCGTGGCAGCTTCTGTCATGGCTACAGTCTGGTCATCCTGTAGTTAACCTGTCCACCGGGTGAGGGTTTCAGTGTCTGTAAGATGGTACATGACCCAGAATAGTATCTACTGCCCTTGGGGAGGAAACAGAGGTTCTTGTCTTTGCTTCATGAATACATTATCATTTGGTCTCCTTTGACGGTTTTCCTTGCTTTCCCATGTTCTCATTGTTGACTAAACTTTTTCTTTGACTAAAATCTTTCACAGACAAAAGGCATGCAAAAAACACAGCGGGCGGGGTAAGGAACACAGAGTCTCATACCGTCTCAATGGGGTCAGTGTGCTTCTGAAAAATCCAGATCATTCCCTGCCCCATTCAGCTCATGAGGGTTCATGAAAACCCCAGGGATGGACGTCTAGGATGTAGACAGAGTGGACAGGAAGAGTTAGAGCTGCGAGGAGTTCTGAGTCTCAGACTCTCCATGACCTTCTTTGATGTGCCACGCAAGACTGCGTTTCACTGGGGCATGCTTAAACTCACAGCTGAATGATCTGTAGTTCACACAGTAGCTGTGAGAACTGGAACATGTTAACGGGGTGAACTCTGCCCTTACGGACACATCTGAAGACCTCTGTGCACACTCGGGCACGTCTGTAGAAAACTACCTGGAGAGCAGGGGGGTTTGGAGATGGTGGAGGGCAGTGGTGTTGGTGAGACTTACCGATCGCTACAGGTATGAGCCCGGTGACACTCTATAACCTATAAAGGATTCTAGCGCACACGTCTTCTGCCCTGTTTGCTATGAAATGCAGCCAAAGGAGACAGTTTCACTCAAGAAGAACTTCGGAAGTATCAGGAACTGAACAGTGAAAGGGGAATTCCAAATGAAAATATAGATAATGTCATTGAAACAGGTAAAGCTCCAGAGGACAACAGGTATCCTAAATGAAAACACATCACCAGGACATTCAATTCAATATTCCCATTGGCACAGTAATCTTTTTTCAAAAGCTATTATGAAATAACCCTTGGAAATAGAGGCATGTCATTGGTCATTATTCCCCATATTCATTCTCTTTCACAGACAACTGTCCTCTATAAAAGCAGAGGGCATCAGCTGGGTGAGTGGAAATACACCATGTACAACACTGAGCTTTTTTGCACTAGGTGAACACTTTGGCGGTGGCTGTTTATTGCTTTAAGAATGGAATACATACACAATGGAGTATTACCCACCCATGAAAAAGAATGAAATCATGCCATTTGCAGCAACATGGATGGACACAGAGATGAACTTACTAAATAAAGTCAGTCACAAAGGAAAGTGAAATATCATGTGATCACTTCCATGTGGAGTCTAAAATATGATGCAAATGAACCATTTATAAAACAGAAACAGACTCTCAACATAGAAAACATTAATGGTTACCAAAGGGGAAGCAGACAAACGGTAAATTAGGAGCTTGAGATGAGCAGACACACACTAAAATATATAAAATAAACAACAAAGACCTACTGGAGAGCGCAGAGAACTATACTCAATGTCTTGGAATAACTTTCAGAAGAAGAATCTAAAATTGTATACATTTACCTACATATATATATGAAAGTGAAGGCTTCCCAGGTGCCTCAGAGGTCAAGAATTTGCCTGCCAATGCAGGAGACACTGGAGAGGCAGGTTCTATCCCTGGGTCGGGAAGATCCCTTGGAGTAGGAGATGGTAACCCATGCCAGTATTCTTTTCTGGAAAATCCTTTGGACAGAGGACTGTGGGAAGCTATATTCCATATGGTCACAGAAGAGTGGGAAATGAATCAGTGACAAAACAACAACAAAAGTATAAATGAATCACTGCCGTATACCTGAAACGAACCAACACTGCACATCAACTAAATTAGAATAAAAATGAATTGAAAAAATATGGGGTAACAAAACACTTCACCTTGTCGTGTGCCAAAGGTCTGGGCTTCCTTAGAAGCCCACTGATGCAAATATCCACACACTGACCCTGGTCTAGCCTCCACAGTGCGGTGCTTTAAGGGCAACAGCGGAGACCGTGTAAAGCCCCGAGCTGTGAGTTATGATGATCGTTGGGGAATCCCACTGTGAATGAAGGACCTTGCAGCCAAAACACCTTCATGATGATAAATGAGACTTCAGAACATGTAAATGGCACAGGTCACATAGGATATTATTTCCTGCATGTCAGATTTCTGATTATGTAACGTAGTAACTCTCAACCTGGCACAGGTCACATAGGATATTATTTCATACATCTCAGACTTCTGAATACACAATATAGTAACTCTCAACAGAAGAGCTCACACTGGTCTGCTTATAGCTGGTTTCACCAGGTGGAAGTTCTATGCAACCCCACAGGGGTACACACACAGGGGAAATTCTGTGAAATGGGTCTTGTAGGAAAATTTCTCCACTCTTTCCATCAGCAACTGCTTCTATGCTTTCTTTCATGCTCTGGCCAGCATCATGTTAATCCTAATCAGCTCAACAATGTTTTACATCATTTTCATGTCTAAAGAAAAAATAAATACAGTAAGAACATGAACAGCATTGAAGCACTAATGTGCCCCAATAATCCAGATGAAGATAATAGACCTTTTCCTTGAAATCATCATTTCTTCTCTCCCAGGAAATCAAGGCTCTGAACCCATGGCTTTCCATCTATGAATGTCTTCTGCTCTTGCTGTTACTGGATTCCTAAACTGATCAATAAATTGATTAATGCCCATACGTGTAGAGAACAAAGGAGCTCTATTTGCAAATGCACAAAAGATGTAAATTAAATTAAGCAGAAAATCCAGTGCACAATGAAGGAGGTGATAACTCTGTTTAGGGCGCATGGTATGAATCATGCCAGTCTCTTTTCGAGAAGGGAGAATAAAGCACAGATGGTAGTTTTATATAGTGAAATAAGGTTTTGACCAGGTGTCACGTGAGAGATGGAACTGGTTAGACAAGACAACTACACACAGAATCTGAGCTGTTTTAAGTGACGCCTGAAAAAAACTAAACTATGTTGTTAAGCAGCGTTCATCTGCCATGGGGTTGCCAGGGGTGGTAAAGATGTTGCAGAATGCAGTCTTACATGGGCTCCCAGGAGGTGCAGTGCAAAAAAAAATACACCTACCAATACAAGAGACACATGAGACGCAGCTTCGATCCCTGGGTCGAGAAGATGCACTGGAAGAGGAAGTGGTAACCCCCTCCAGTATTCTGGCCTGGAGATCCCGTGGACAGAGGAGCCTGGCAGGCTACAGTCCATGGGGTTGCAAGAGTCAGACACGATTTGTCAACTGAGCACAGAAACACATATAAGAGAAGTGAACAGTGTTCACTAAAGAAAGGTCACTGACGGTGTTTACAAAGCGTGGGGTCTGTGGTGTCCGCCTGGGGGTGGCGGTAAGCTCCAGCTCAAAGCCCAGAAGCAGAGGCCTTGCTGCTGATGCAGGTGCTGAGTTAGCTAAAGCTCTGCGTGAACGTTCCTCATCAGACATTTTCCAAAGTAACAGTCATTGATTGGTGCCAACTGACGGGCCAAAGGAGAATCAAGGATACCCCACAGGTCGTGGCACTGGACTAGACAAGAGACCAGAAGACGTCTAAGGGAGATGGGACAGATGAGGCAGTCCTAGACCACGCTGCAGACCTCTGGTAGGCTCCTGAGGACGTGGAAGGGTGGGTGCACATGCAATGCCGCAGGATAACAGGGAAGCCAGAACAAGGCACTGCTCATGTACCCTGCCCGAGCTCACTGTAAGCTGCACACACCTTGAATGCGTGTCACAAACACACACGGCACTCCAAGGTCAAGGCATTTGTGTCCACCGACTCGAGGTGTTGACAGAAAACGGACAAGAGAGGTTGACAAATAAGCTCTACCCCCTTCACGGATTACTGTGTTGTGTGCCGAAGGGGCTGGCATGACTCAGGGAATCTATGAGCCATTTCGAGTAGGACCAGCAATGACAAACGTGTCACAGTGAAGCGTTCCGACAGAACATGATCCGCGGGAAGACGGAGTGGCAAACCACTCCAGTATTCTTGCTGTGGGAACCCCAAGAGCTGTGTGAAATGGCAAACAGATGAGCCCCCCCACACACACACACCGGTTGGAAGGTGTCCAATATTGCTACTGGGGAAGAGTGGAGGACAACTCCTAATACCCCAGAAAGAATGAAGCTAATGCTCACCCAGGCCTCACCCAAGGAAGCCACCTACAACAAAAATTAAAACTAAGAAAGAACAACCTGGGCAGAGGGACTTCTCTAGGCATCCAGTGGTTCAGAATCCACTGCCAATGCAAGGGACACAGACTGACTTCCTCGTCGGGGAAGATCCCACAGGCTGTAGAACAACAAAGTGCATGCACTTCATCACCCGTGCTTGTGCTAAAGAGCCCAAAAGGCAGAACTGTCACCGTGAGAAGCCCTCCAACTGCAAGTAGAGAAAGGCAGAACACAGCACGGAGACCCAGTGTGTGTTTCTAAATTCAAAAAAATAATAACAATAACTGAGCGGAGGCTATAAGAAGTGTGACCACCGAGACACACCATGAAAAGGCTTTTAAAAATTCTAACAGAAGAAGCTGCAGATTGAATGATGAAAGCAACATTAGGAACCAGGCAGGAAACATGAGGCATTAAAAGTTTTTATCTGAAAAAGTAATTTCAGGGGTCTTTATCCAATTGGCGATATATCAAATCCTGGGGAAGAAGGATCCTCTATCACAAGTGGATTCAGTTTAACCAGTGTGGATATACGAACTCTTAGAAGTTTGCAGGGAGATAAGGAGCAAGAAGGAAGAGTCAAAGGAAAAATGTCACTGGTGATTTATATAACACACAAGGTAACTAACACATCTGCACCTCACTATACCCCATGTGTGTGTGTGTATGTCTGTGTTAGAGATAAAAATACTTAAAAGGTCTCCTCTAAGCAACTGACAGGTCATATGTGCAATCCTGTTTGTCGTAGTCACCATCTTGTTCATTCCATCTTTCCTTAAATCACATGAGCTCTTCAGATAATACAATAAACAGAAAAACACATAGGGAAAAAACATAGAACTTAAGTTGATTCAAGCCTTATGTTTGAAAGTGAATATCTGCTTCTGTTGAGAACCCTGCAGAGTCAGCATTTATTCAAGGATTATTTCTTTTGGCTCCAAAATGTAGCAAAACTAACGTCTTCCTATTTCAGGCACCCTTTGTGAAAATCAAAACATACATGCAATACTCATCCACAAATGGATGAAAATTCTACTTTCACAAGCTTGTGAACTGTGAACATTTTGCTTTTGACACAAAGGTGCTGGGGGCTAGTCATACGACCTTCATCCTCTAACTGTCTTTATCATTGCCCAAAAGAAGATATCTACATTGGGGAAATTCAAACCAAAACCCAACGAAACCTGCTCTTGGGGAAGGGACGGGAATATACCGACAAACAGATTTTGGATATAGTTACGAGAAAATTCAGTGAAATAATTACCGTATAGGGAAAAATGCTGGAGAAATTGGAAATTCATTTGACCAAAAAAAAATAATAATAATAACTTCAACTTATTCATTGTTCCATGTTTTACAAGTAGCACAGAGACTCGTAGACCTATATGTAAGACAGAAAGCAAGAAAGACTGTACAGGTAAAGCACACGTGGATACTCTGTGGCCAGACATTAGGCGGTTACTGATTAGGACATACACCAAGCAGGATCCCACACTGGGAACAAAACATTAATAACCAAGGCTCTATCAAAATACTTACATCTTTGGGCAACGACATTAAGGAAGCAGAAGAGAAGCCTGCAATGGGAGAAAGATATTGGCACATCTCTCTCTTAAAAGAGACTCATATCCAGAATACTTTTAAAACCTACAACCTTCATAAAAAATAAAAACAATTCACTCAGGAATGAACAAACGGCTTGCAGACACACTTCACAAAGAGAAGGGACAAATGGCCATCGCCCCTCTTTATTCATTCAGGAAGTGGAAATTACAGCTGTAACTGCATCCCATCACATACTTATCATACTATCTAAACTGAACACAACTGACCACACAGAACGCTGGCAGGGATGAAGCAACAGCAACTGTCACCTCCTTTTGGCAGGAAGCAAGAATCAGAAGGCGCTGAGATCCACCAGTTCCACCCCTGAGTGACTGCCCAGGAGATGAGCAGCTTAGTCGTTACAAAAACTTGTCTATGAACATGCATCCATCAACACTGCAAAGGATGAAAAGAGGACATATCCTGAAGACAGTATGCAGGGCCAATGGGAACGGATCTGCAAAAACATGTAGGTATTTACTCAAATGAATATGATGAGGGAAATAAGCCAGAAACACACACACTCATTCAATGTTTGAAAAATTCTAAAGAATACCAATTAATCATCTATTGTGCCATAAAACTGAGGAGTGGGTTCCCAAATCTGGGCTTGGGGAGTTGGTTGACAAGGGCTGGAGTAGGTTTCACCGGGGAGCCCAAGGGTAGTTTTGAAGCTGACAGATATACTCAGATACTACCTGGGGGAAAGTTTTCACAGCTGTATTCATCCAAAGTGTATCAACTGCACAACCTGAAATATGTGAGTTTTTCTTGTGTATCACTTACATCTCAACCAAGAGTTTTAAAAATTCGTCTTTCAGTTCAGCCATAGAGGCCAGTTCAGTGACACAGGTCTAGTTCAATTTCTGTATTTTAGGCCTCTAATTAGGATCCGTGTACTTAGTTTTTTATTATTACCATGATCATGATTTCTTCTACTAAGGGATTCCTGTCCACAGTAGTAGGTCTAATGGTCGTCTGAGTTAAATTCACCCATTCCAGTCCATTTTACTTGGCTAATTCCTCAAATGTCAAGGCTCACTCTTGCCATCTCCTGTTTGATCACTTCCAATTTGACTTGATTTATGCACCTAACATTCCAGGTTCCTATGCAATACTGCTCTTCACAGCATCAGACCTGACTTCTGTCACCAGTCACATCCACAACTGGGTGTTGTTTCTGCTTTGGCTCCATCTCTTCATTCTTTCCAGACTTATTTCTCCACCGATCTCCAGTAGCATACTGGGCACCTACGACCTGGGAGTTCATCTTTCAGTGTCCTATATTTCTGCCTTTTCATACTGTTCATGGGGCTCTTAAGGCAGGAATACTGAAGTGGTTTGCCATTCCCTTCTCCAGGGGACCACGTTTTGTCAGAACTCTCCACCATGAGCCGTCTGTCCTGGGTGGCCCTCCACAGCATGGCTCATAGTTTCATTGAGTGAGACAAGGCTGTGGTCCATGCGACTAGATGGGTTAGTTTTCTGTGATGGGGGTTTTCAGTCCATCTGCCCTCTGATGGAAAAGGATAAGAGGCTAATCAAAGCTTCCTGATGGGATAGACTGACTGAGAGGGATACTGGGTCTTGCTCTGATGGGCGGGGCCATGCTCAGTAAATCTTGAATCCAATTTTCTGTTGATGGGTGGTGCTGGGTTCCCACTCTGCTATTTACTTGGGGCCAACTATGGTGGAGGTAATGAAGATAACGGTGACCTCCCTCAAAAGATCCCAGGCATGTACTGCTAAAGTCCACGCCCCCAACTCTGCAGCCGGCCAACACTGTCCACGCCTTTGCCAGAGACTCCCAGACACCCACAGGCAAGTCTCCTATGGGGTCACTGCTCCTTTCTCCTGGGTCCTGGTGCACAAGCCTCTGATGTGCCCTCCATGAGTCTATTTCCCAGTCCTACATAAGTTCTGGCTTCTCTATAGTGGGGTTAATGGTGACCTCCTTCAAGAGGACTTACGCCATACTCACACCCAAAGTGCCTGACCATGCGCCAGACCACTGCCAACCCGCACCTCCACCGGAGATGCTCAAACACAGTTCTGTCTCAGTCTCTGTGGGATCTCTGGGTCCTGGTACGGACAAGGTTTGTTTGGGCCCTCTGAGAGTCTCTGGCAGCAACAGGGTTTGATTCTAAATGTGAATTCGCCTCTCCTACTGTCTTGCCATCTTAGAGAAATGGAGTAGCCATCATAGTCAACAAGACAGTTGGAAATGCAGTACTTGGATGCAGTCTCAAAATCGACAGCATGATCTCTGTTCATTTCCAAGGCAAACCATTCAATATCGCGGTAATCCAAGTCTATGCCCCGACCAGTAATGCTGAAGAAGCTGAAGTAGAACAGTTCTACGAAGACCTACAAGACCTTCAAGAATTAACACTCCAAAAACATGTCCTTTTCGTTACAGGGAACTGGAATGCAAAAGTAGGAACTCAAGAAACACCTGGAGTAACAGGCAAATTTGGCCTTGGAGTATGGAATGAAGCAGGGCAAAGGCTAATAGAGTTTTGCCAAGAGAACACACTAGTCCTAGCAAACACCCTCTTCCAACAACACAAGAGAAGACTCTACACATGGACATCACCAGATGCTCAACATCAAAATCAGAATGATTACATTCTTTGCAGCCAAAGATAGAGAGGCTCTCTACAGTCAGAAAAAAAAAAAAAAAAAAAAAGACCAGGAGCTGACTGTGGCTCAGATCATGAACTTCTAATTGCCAAATTCAGATGTAATTAGAGAAAGTAGGGAAAACCATTAGACCATTCAGGTATGACCTAAATCAAATCTGTAACAATTATACAGTGTAAGTGACAAACAGATTTAAGGGACTAGATCTGATAGACAGAGTGCCTGATGAACTATGGACAGAGGTTCATGACATTGTACAGGAGACAGGGATCAAGACCATCCACAAGCAAAGGAAATGCAAAAAAAGCAAAATGGCTGTCTGAGCAGGCCTTACAAACAGGTGTGAAAAGAAGAAAAGTGAAAAGCAAAGGAGGAAAGGAAAGATATTCCCATATGAATGCCGAGTTCCAAAGAATAGCAAGGAGATCAGCGATCAATGCAAAGAGACAGAACAAAACAATGGAATGGAAAAGACTAGAGATCTCTTCAAGAAAATAAGATACCAAGGCAACATTTCATGCAAAGATGGGCTCAATAAAGGACAGAAATTGTAGGACCTAAAAGAAGCAGCAGATATTAAGAAGTGGCAAGAACACACAGAACTGTACAAAAAAGATCTTTATGACCCAGATAATCACGATGGTGTGATCACTCATCGAGAGCCAGATCCTGGAATGTGAATCAAGTGGGCCTTAGGAAGCATCACTATGAACAAAGCTAGTGGAGGTGATGGAATTCCAGTTGAGCTATTTCAAATCCTAAAAGATGATGCTGTGAAAGTGCTGCACTCAATATGCCAGCACATTTGGAAAACTCAGTAGTGGCCACAGGACTGGAAAAGGACAGTTTTCATTCCAGTGCCTAAGAAAGGCACTGCCAAAGAATGCTCAAACTATCGCACAATGCACTCATCTCACACACTAGCAAAGTAATGCTCAAAATTCTCCAAGCCAGGCTTCCACAATACGTAAACTGTGAACTTCCAGATGTTCAAGCTGGTTTAAAAAAGGCAGAGGAATCAGAGATGAAATTGTCAGCAACAGCTAGATCATCAAAAAAGCAAGACAGCTCCAGAAAAAAAAGCTATTTCTGCTTTATTGACTATACCAAAGCCTTTGACTGTGTGGATCACAATAAACTGTGGCCTCCACCTGACCTTTAACTTGAAAAATCTTATGGCATCTGGTCCCATCACTTCATGGTAAACAGATGGGGAAACAGTGGAGACGGTGGCAGACTTTATTTTGGGGGGCTCCAAAATCACTGTGGATGGTGACTGTAGCCATGAAATAAAAAGACGCTTGCTCCTTAGAAGAAAAATTATGACCAACTTATACAGCATATTAAAAAGTAGAAACATTACTTTGCCAACATTACTTTGCCAACAAAGGTGCATCTAGTCAATGCTATGGCTTTTCCAGTAGTCATGTATGGATGTGAGAGTTGGACTAAAAAGAAAGCTGAGCGCAGAAGAATGATGCTTTTGAACTGTGGTGCTGGAGAGGACTCTTCAGAGTCCCTTGGACTGCAAGGAGATCCAACCAGTCCATCCTAAAGGAAATCAGTCCTGAATGTTCATTGGAAGAACTGATGTTGAAGCTAAAACTCCAATACTTTGACCACCTCATGCAATGAGCTGACTCATTGGAAAAGACCCTGATGCTGGGAAAGATTGAAGGCAGGAGGAGAAGGGGATGACAGGGGATGAGATGGTTGGATGGCATCACTGACTCAATGGACATGAGTTTGAGTAAACTCCGGGAGTTGGTGATGGACAGGGAGGCCTGGCGTGCTGCAGTCCATGGGGTCACAGAGAGTCGGAGACGACTGAGCGACTGAACTGACCTGATGATCATCACAGGGCCGGTGTCATCCTGGAAGCAAACTGCCCAAGCGAGTACCATTTAGAGAGTGGCTGTCCACAGGTTCTTTAATCTAGCTTGCCTGATGCATGAACAGGCAGGAGGATGGTTAAAAGAACCTGGATCTCAGTGTCAGGGGCTACATGTAAGGCTAAAATCTCAAACGCTGCACTGAGTGTAGCTTATAACCTAAAAGCAAAATTAAATTGGGAGAGATAAATTTGGGAGGGATCCTTGAGTGGGACAGAAGATGAAAATTGGCTCCTATTGAAATTTTTTCATTAAAATTTAATAAAATATAAAAGAAACCATGTAATGATGGTTTAGTCACTAAGTCATGTCCAACACTTGTTATCCCAGGGACTGTAGCCCGCTAGGCTCCTGTCTGCATGAGATTCTCCAGGCAAGAATACTGAGTGGCTGCTATTTCCTTCTCCAGGGGATCATCCCAAGATCCCAAGTCAAGGATGGAATCTGCACTCATCTCTTACATTGGCAGGTGGATTGTTTACCACTAGCAACACCTGTCAAGCTCAAAGAAGGCATAGGAAGTATATCCATATATATGGATATATACATATGGATATATATGGATATATATATTGATATGTATATGGATATATATATATGGATATATATATATGGATATACTTCCTTCAGTTCTTCACATCAGGTGGCCATATTATTAGAGTTTCAACCTCAGCATCAGTCCTTCCAATGTATATTGAGGAATAATTTCCATTAGGTTGACTGGTTGGATCTCCCTGCATTCCAAGGGACTCTCAAGAGTCTTCTCCAACACTACAGTTCAAAAGCATCAATTCTTCAGCGCTCAGCCTTCTCTATGGTCCAACTCTCACATCCATACATGACTACTGGAAAAACCACAGCTCTTAGTAGACGGACCTTTGTTGAAAAAGTAATGTCACTGCTTTTTAATATGCTTTCAAGCTTGGTCATAGCTTTTTCTTCCAAGGAGCAAGCGTCATTTAATTTCATGGCTGTAGTCACCATCTGCAGTGATTTTGGAGCCCAAGAAAATAAAGTCTCTCACTGTTTCCATTGTTTCCCCTCTATTTGCCATGAACTGATGGGACCAGATGCTGTGATGTTAGTTTTTGAAGGTTGAGCTTTAAGACAGCTTTTTCACTCTCCTCTTTCACTTTCATCAAGAGGCTCTTTAGTTCTTCTTCACTTTCTGCCATAAGGGTGGTGTCTTCCGCATATCTGAGGTTATTGATATTTCTCCAGGAAATTTTGGTTCCAGCTTGTGCTTTATCCAGCCCAGGTTTTCACATAATGTACAGTGCATATGAGTTAAATCAGCAGGGTGACAATATACAGCCTTGATGTACTCCTTTCCCAACTTTCAACCAGTCTGTTGTTCTATGTCCAGTTCTAACTGTTGCTTCCTGACCTGCATACGGATTTCTCCAGAGGCAGGTAAGGTGGTCTGGTGTTCCCATCTCTTGAAGAATTTTCCACAGTTTGTTGCGATCCACACAAAGTCTTTAGCGTAGTCAATAAAGCAGAAGTAGATGGACTTACCTGTAGCTCAAACAGTAAAGAACCTTCCTGCGATGTAGCAGACCAGAGATCAATCCCTGTGCTGAGAAGTTCCTCTGAAAAGGAGAATGGAAATCCACTCCAGTATTCTTGGCTAGAGAATTCCATGGACAGAGAAGCCTGGTGGGCTACAGTCTGTGGGATCGCAAACAGTCAGGCCCGACTGAGCAACTAACACACACACAGATGCTTTTCTGGATCTCTCTTGCTTTTTTGATAATCCAATGGATGTTGGCAATTTGATTTCTTATTCCTCTGCCTTCTCTAAATTCAGCTTAAACATCTATCTATATATATATAAACACACACATACACACATCTGTTATATCCATACACAAATCAGTGGAACACTTGGCAACCATAAATATGTGAAGTTTAAAGCAATGTGGATGGACTTTTAGGGTATTATGCTAAGTTAAATAAGTCAGATAGAGAAAGACAAATACTGTATGATATGGCAAATGACTGTGACAGTTTATGACTCTATGAATCATAACATGTTAAGATTTTTTTAAGCCCACAAATAAGATGAAGAAAAAAATAAAAGAATGGATAGCCAAAGGGTTGTATTCTACTTCAGTTCAGTTCAGTCGCTCAGTCGTGTCCGACTCTTTGTGACCCCATGGACTGCACCACCAGGCCTCCCTGTCCATCACCAACTCCCGGAGTCGACTCAAACTCATGCCCATCAAGTTGGTGATGCCATCCAGCCATCTCATCCTCTGTCATCCCCTTCTTCTCCTGCCCCCAATCCCTCCCAGCATCAGGGTCTTTTCCAATGAGTCA
>JADEYB020000024.1:3145041-3164771 GCA_015832495.2 Alces alces
ACCGCAGAAAACCACTAAAAAAGCTCAGCTGCCATCCAGGATGCCAGAAGATGACATCTATGGAACCGCATCATGTGATTAACCACTGTGTGATCATTATGTATTCTGCCAAGACACGTATCCTATAAAGAGTGCAACAATTTAAAACCTATCCAACAACTGGGATCCGCTCAGCTTCCCTAGAAGAAGGAACACCAGGGTCACAAGATGAAGGCTGTGTTCCTGACTCTCCTCTTTGGTGTGGCTTGTGGGGCCCAGGAAACTCCAGCTGAGATAGACCCCCTCAAAGGTACCCAGAAGGAGGTGATCTCCTCGAAGGTCTTGCTTGTTTGAGTGTGTGTGTCTGTGTGTATGGTTGTTTTTGTGTACATGTGAAAGATAAACTCATTTATATGTATAATCAGATTGTATCACAGACTGTGGTCCACTGAGCAAAATACAACCCTTTGTGTAACCAGTCTTTTTTTTTTTCTTCATCTTATTTGTCTATAGGCTTAAAAAAAAATTTAACACGCTATCATTCAGAGAGTCATTCAATCATGACGTGTTTTATTTCAAAAAATCCCAAACTCTACGTTTTCTGCTCCAACAGGAATCATGAACTCATGTCATGTTATTCAACAAGGTAGGGGGGAGAACTCTGCTTAATAAGGTTGAATTTACTTCTCTTCTGTGTGAAATGCAGAAGCAAAGGTAGTGTTGGGTACTGGTGAGTAACCAAAAAAGATATTGACTGATGTTTATGGAGACCTTCCTCCTTAGATTCCAGGAGAGTGGCGTACCATTTATGCAGCTGCAGATAACAAGGAGAAGATTGTGGAAGGGTGCTCACTGAGGGGCCGCTATCGTCGGATTGAATGTATCAACGACTGCGAATACCTCTCCATTACATTTTATGACAAGTAAGCACAACATCCTCCCCACAATGGAAAGCAAGGAAACTGCTGATGTTGGGCATGCGGTCCGGGCTCCAACGTGCAGTGAAAGGCATGAGTCATGACTGCAATGCTGAGGGTGTAAACTCTATTCAAGGGCATCTTCAAGGGCCGGGTAATGGATGGCAAGCAAGGAATGTTTTGTCTCTTGGTTTTTCAGGGACGATGGAACATGCCTGTTACTCAAAGAAGTGGCAAAGAGAAAAGGATATGTTTATATCATAGAATGTGAGTATCCCAGCTTTTACAATGGGCTGTCTTCCCCAAACCATGGGACGTGTTCAGTTTGATAGCCTGGGTTCCATCAGGGACAACTAGATGTCTGGATGGGTGCACTGTTTCCGCTACTCATTACCAAGGCAATCGTGGAAGAGCCATTTAACTTTTCAGAAATCAACTCTGTCCCACAACACCAGGGTGAGGTCCAAGGGTGGAATGTGGCCATTGATGGGCTCTGGGAAAAAGCCCCAGAATGGTGACTATACTCGTTCCCTGGGCATGGTGAAGTGCAAAAGATTATATATATATTATGTATATGTATATATGTACATATATATATGTGTGTGTATGTATACGTATATTATATATGTACATATATATGTATGTGTACATATATTATATACATGTACGTATGTATGTATACATATATATGTACACATATATCTGTGTGTATGCATATGTATATACATATATAGTTATATATATATTATATATGTATGTGTGTATATATATGTATGTATATGTATATAGATTATATATGTATGTATGTATCTATGTGTATATGTGTATACATATATATAATTATTTTAAGATTATAAAGACTCAAAATATTTTTTTATTTCACCTACATGATCAAATTTGCTTAAAATGAAGAAATTTCTTAAATGTTAAAAGTTCTTTATTAGTAACTGTAGTAAGTAGAACATGATTAATTTCAAGTCCCAAAATGAGAACAGCTAGAATAAGAGCTCTGCAATGCAGGAGACCCAGGTTTGATCCCTGGGTTGGAGAAGGAAATGACGACCCACTCTAGTCCTCTTGCCCGGAGAAGGAAATGACGACCCACTCTAGTCCTCTTGCCCGGAGAAGGAAATGACGACCCACTCTAGTCCTCTTGCCTGGAGAATCCCATGGACAGGAGAATCTGCTGGGTGAGAGGCCGAGGTGCACAGATGTCAGACACGACTGAGTGATTTTTCGCTTCACTTCAAAATAAGAGTAAAAAATTTTAAACTAGCTTTTACATACACTGAAAGTGACTTTAGCATAGACTTTGACCTCCACAGTGTGAAATAACAAGAAATATTTCTCAAATATAATATCGGCACATAACTTGAAAGGGGCTCTAACATAGATTTCTATCTCTGTAGTTGACAATAACAGGAAATGATACTCAAATGCTAATACCAACACTGTAACATTACGTGAAGTGATCACATGTCCATGGGTTTCATCTTCACTTAAAACATATACAACAGAGCACTCTAATCCTGGTCTGCTGAGAGTATTTTAATTTCAACTGTGGACGTGCAACCACAGAATCTAATCTGCAATCATTAAAGAGTATATATGCCCAACGTTAGGCAACAGGCTAACTTGTACCTCTTTTGTTACTTCTTGTGCTAAGAAACAACTCTGGATCATGCAGTACCTTTCATTTTACTAAGATTCATTTAATTATTTAGAATTCCTTTCTAACCATGACTGTACTTGCAAACAGGGTCACAAAATTCCTGAAAATGTACCAGTCAGCTCTTGTGAGCGGGTATGAGATGGTTGAGGTTCAACTCACACTACAGTTGCAACAAGCAACTTTGCTATCGTTCACAGAAGGCTCAGTATAGAAGACTGGAAGTCTTAAAGATCTTCAAGAGAGCAGTGTGTGGAGAGAACATCCCTACTTCACTAGTTGTGTTAAAGAATCTAACAACACACCACTAGAAATGTCATTGAGACAGTTTACCATCAGAGGGAAAATGGATGATAGAGAGCGTGTGAAGAATAAGACACATTCAACCGGAAAGTAAAGAAGTTAATCATACTGAGGTTTGAATGTTTGTTCTTGTTTTTTGTTGTTGTTGTTTTTTGTTTTTTTCCTGTCACAGACGCGGGTGCAAATACTTTGGAACTGATTCATGTATCAGAAAACATGCTGGTGACTTATGTTGAAAACTATGATGGGGAGAAGATCACAAAAATGACCGAAGGTCTTGGTAAGTCCTGTAGCTTACGTACATGAGGTTGTATGATCAGTACTTTTATACTAAGAAGAGAGGTACACACTCCTTAAAATAGGGCTTCACTGGTGGCTCAGATGGGAGAGAACCCACATCCAATGCAGGAGACCTGGGTTTGATCCCTGGGTAGGGAAGATCCTGTGGAGGTGGGCATAACAACCCACTCCAGTACTCTTGCCTGGGAAATCCCCATGGACAGAGGAGCCTGGCGGGCTACAGTTCATGGGGTCGCAAAGAGCTCACAGGATATGACCCAGAACAGTATCTCTTGTCCTTGGGGAGGAATTACAGGTCCTTTTCTTTGTTTCATGACGACATTATTATTATTTGGTCTCTTTTGACTGTTTTCCTTTGCTTTCCCACATTGTCATTTCTCTGATTAAACTTATGCTTTGACCTAAATATTTCACAGACAAAAGGCAGGCCAGAAACATGGTGGGTGGGGCAAGGAACACAGGGTCCTGTTCCGTCTCACTAGGATAAGTGTGGTTTTGAAACTTCCCCATCATTCCTGCACCCATTCATTTCATAAGCGTTCATGAAAACCCCAGGGATGGACTTCTAGAATGTAGACAAAGTGGACAGGAAGAGATAGAGTTGGGAGGAATTCTGAGTCTCAGACCCACCATGACCTTCTTTGATGTCCCATGAAAGACTATCTCACAGCGGGATGCCTAAGGTCTCAGCTGAACGATTAGTTGTTCTCTGAACTGGAATGTAATAACATGTTAACTATGTGGACTCTACCCGCCGGACACATCTGAAGACCTGTGTGCACACTCGGGCACGTCTGTAGAAAGACAGCTGGAGAGCAGGGTTTAAATGATGGTGGAGGGCAGTGGTGTTGGTGAGGGTTACTGGACACTACAGGAATGAGCCAGGTGGCACTCTATAACCTATAAAGGATTTTAATGCACACGTCGTCTGCCCTGTTTGCTATGAAATCCAGGCAAAGGAACCAGCTACACTCAAGAAGAACTTCAGAAGTATCAGGAACTGAAGAGTGAAAGGGGGATTCCAATGGAAAATATAGGTAATGTCATAGAAACAGGTAAAACCCCAGACGATGACAGGTATCCAAAATGAAAGACATCACTAGAACATTCAATTCAAATTACCTATTGGCAGAGATGTCTTTAACAAGAACTGTTTTGTAATAATCTTTTGAAATATAGGCATGTCAATGATCATTTTCCCCCTTATTCATTCTCTTTCACAGACAGTTGTCCTCGATAAGAACAGTGAAGAGTGGTTGGGTGAGTAGAAATATGACACATACAACCTATTTTTTTCTCAGTAGGTTAACACTTTGGGGGAAGGGGGCTTACTGCTTTAAGAATGGGATACATACCTAGTGGAATATTACTCAGCCAGGAAAATGAAAGAAATAATGCCATTTGCAGCAACATGGATGAAGCTAGAGATGATTTTACTAAGCAAAGTAACTCAGAAAGAGAAAGGCAAATACCATATGCTATCACTTCCATGTGGAATCTAAAATATGATTCAAATGAACCATTAAAAAACAGAGACAGACTCAAACACAGACAAAATTAATGGTTACCAAAGGGGAAGCAGGCAGGCAAGGGGTAGATTCGGAGTTTGGGATGAGCAGATACACACTAAAATATATAAAATAAACAACAGAGACCAATTGGAGAGAGCAGAGAACTATACGCAATGCCTTCTAATAACTTTAAGAAGAAGAATGAAAATAGGTATACACATACCTAAACGTATATGTAACTGATGGCTTCCCAGGTGACTCAGAGTTCCAGAATCTGCCTGCCAATGCAGGATACACAGGCAGTGTGGGTTCATCCCTGGGTCAGGAAGATCCTTGGTTCAGGTACCCCACGCCAGTATGCTTGCCTTGACAATCCAATGGACAGAGGAATCTGGGAATCTACAGTCCATATGGCCACAGAAGAGTGGGACACAACCCAGAGAGAAAACAACAACAAATGTATAAATGAATCACTTTGCTCTATACCTGAAACTAACACAACATTGAACAGCAACTGCATTTCAATAAAAATTAATTTAAAAAAGAATGGGATGACAGAACACCTCACCTTGTCAAGTGTCAAAAGCTTGGGCTTCCTTAGCCTTTGGATTAGAATATCTAAACCCTGACATCGGTCTAGAATCCACAGTGAGGTGCTTTACGGACAATGGAGATGGCGTGAAACCCTGAGCTGTAAGATAGGATGATCGCTGGGGAATGCCACTGTGAATGAATGACCCTGCAGCCACAACACATGGATGATGATAAAGGATATCACAGAAGATGTAAGTGGCACAGGTCGCAGAGCATATAGTCTCCTACATCTCAGAGCTGTGAATGCATAACATAGTAACTCTTAATATCAGAACTGATACCAGACTGTTCCCAGCTGGTTTCACCAGGTGGTAATTCTACAGTACCCCCAGGGATACACACACAAGAGAAACTTCTGTGAAATGGGTCTGGTAGGAAAACCTCCCCACTGCTTTTCCATCAGCAATTGGTTCTAGTCTTTCTTTCATGCTCTAGCCAATATCATATTAATAATCATCAGCTCAACGTTTTCCTTTTTTTACGCTTAAAGAAAAACATGGAGTAAGAATGCGAGCAAAATCAAAGCACTCATGTGTCCCAATCATCCAGATGAAGATAGCAGACCTTTTCCTTGAAATCATCATTGCTTCTCTCCCAGGAAATCATGACCCTGAACCCAAGGCTTTCCCACTATGAATATCCTCTGCTGTAGCTGATGTGACTGAATTGTTCAATAAATTGATTAATGCACATATTCGTAGTGAACAAAGGTTCTATGTTTTCAAATACTCAAAACACGTAAATTCAACCATGCAGAAAATCGAGTGTACAATGAAGGAGGAATTAACTCTGTTTAGAATGCACGGTGTGAATCCTGAAAGTGTCTCTGCAAGATGAGAAAATAAACCACAGAAGGTAGTTTTTATATGGTGAAATGAGGTTCCAATCAGATGTCACACGAGAAAGGGAACTGGGGAGTCAGACACCTTCAAGTAGAATCTCAACTGTACTAAGTGGAGCTTGAAAACAACTCAACGATGGTGTTAAGCAGCGTTCATCTGCTGTGGGGTTGCAGGAGGTGGTAAGGTTTGCAGAATGCAGTCTTATATGGCTTACATGGTGTATATATACACCAAATATATATATATATATATATACACCAAATATATATATACCAAAAATACCTACCAATGCAGGAGACACAAGAGACGCAGGTTCAATCCCTGGGTCGAGAAGATGCCCAAAGGAGGAAATGGAAATCCAATCCAGTATTCCTTTTTTTTTTTAATTATTCATATACTTTGTTTATTCAATAAGTGTTGATAAGATCTTTTCATTTATTTATTTAATTTTAGGCTAATTACTTTACATTGTGCAGTGGTTTGCAATACACTGACATGATTCAACCACGGGTGTACATTTGGCCGCCATTCTGAACCCCCTTCACACTTCCTTCCCCATCCCATTCCTCACGGTCATCCCAGTGTACCAGCCCTGGGCACCCCGTCTCATGCACTGGACCTGGAATGGTCATCTATTTCACAGATGATAATATACATGTTTCAATGCTATTCTCTCAAATCACCCCACCCTCGCCTTCTCCCACAGAATCCAAAAGTCTCTCCTTTACATCTGTGTCTCTTTTGCTGTCTTGCATAGGGTCATCGTTACCATCTTTCTAAATTCCATATATATGTGTTAAAATACTCTATTGGTGTTTTTCTTTCTGACTTACTTGGCTCTGTATAATAGGTTTCAGTTTCATCCACCTCAGTAGAACAGATTCAAATGTATTCTTTTCAATGGCTAATAATATTCCATTGTGTATATGTACCACAGCTTTCTTATCCATTTGTCTGCTGATGAACATCAAGGTTGCTTCCATGTCCTGGCTATTATAAACAGTGCTGTGATGAACACTGGGGTACACGTGTCTCTTCCAATTCTGGTTTCATCGGTGTGTATGCCCAAGAGTGGGATTGCTGGGTCATACGGCTGTTCTATTTCCAGATTTTTAAGGAATATCACACAGTTCTCCATAGTGGCTGCAATAGTTTGCATTCCTGGCAGCAGTGTAAGAGGGTTCCCTTTACTCCACACCCTCTCCAGCATTTATTGTTTGTAGACTTTATGATGGTGGCCATTCTGAATTCCGTGAGATGATTCCTCACTGTGATTTTGATTTGCATTTCTCTAATAATGAGTGATGTTGAGCATCTTTTCATGTATTTGTTAGCCATGTGTATGTCTTCTTTGGAGAAATACCTATTTAGTTCTTTGACCCAATTTTTGATTGGGTAGTTTATTTTTGTGGAATTGAGCTTCAGGAGATGCTTTTATATCTTTGAGATTAATTCTTTGTCAGTTACTTCATTTGCTATTTTCTCCCCTTCTGAAGGCTACCTTTTAACCTTGCTTATAGTTTCATTCATTGTGCAAAAGCTCTTAATTAGGTCCCATTTGTTTAATTTTTGCTCTAATTTTTACTCTGGGAGGTGGGGCATAGAGGATCCTGCTATGATTTACATCAGAGAGTGTTTTGCCTGTTTTTCTCTAGGAGTTTCATAGTTTCTGGTCTTACATTTAGATCTTTAATCCATTTTGAGTTTATTTTTGTGTATGGTGTTAGAAAGTGTTCTAGTTTCAACTTTTCCAAGTGACTGACCAGTTTTCCCAGCACCACTTGTTAAAGAGATTGTTTTTTCTCCATTGTATAATCTTGCCTCCTTTTTCAAAGATAAGGAGTCCATAGGTGCATGGATTTATCTCTGGGCTTTCTATTCTGTTCCTTTGATCTATATTTCTGTCTTTGTGCCAGTACCATACTGTCTTGATGACTGTGGCTTTGTAGTAGAGCCTGAAGTCAGGCAGGTTGATTTCTCCAGTTCCATTCTTCTCTCTAAAGATTGCTTTGGCTATTCAAGGTTTTTTCTATTTCCATAGAAATTGTGAAATTATTTGTTCTAGCTCTCTGAAAAATACCATGGTAGCTTGATAGGGATTGCATTGAATCTATAGATTGCTTTGGGTAGTATACTCATTTTCACTGTAATGATTCTTCCAATCCATGAACATGGTCTATTTCTTCATCTATTTGTGTCCTCTTTGATTTCTTTCATCAGTGTTTTGTAGTTTTCTATGTATAGGTCTTTTGTTTCTTTAGGTAGCTTTATTTCTAAGTATTTTACACTTTTTGTTGCAATGGTGAATGGAGTTGTTTCCTTAATTTCTCTTTCTGTTTTCTCATTGTTGGTGTATAGGAATGCAAGGGATTTCTGTGCGTTAATTTTATATCCTACAACTTTACTATATTTATTGCTTAGCTCTAGTAATCTTCTGGTGGAGTACTTAGGGTTTTCTATGTAGAGGATCATCTCATCTGCAAACAGTGAGAGTTTTACTTCTTCTTTTCCAATCTGGATTCCTTTTATTTCTTTTTCTTTTCTGATTGCTGTGGCCAAAACTTCCAAAACTATGTTGAATAGTAGCGGTGAGAGTGGGCACCCTTGTCTTGTTCCTGACTTTACGGGAAATGCTTTCAATTTTTCACCATCGAGGATTATGTTTGCTGTGGGTTTGTCATATATGGCTTTTATTATGTTGAGGTATGTTCCTTCGATGCCTGCTTTCCAGACGGTTTTTATCATAAATGGATGCTGAATTTTGTCAAAGGCTTTCTCTGCATCCATTGAGATAATCATTCGGTTTTTATCTTTCCACTTGTCAATGTGGTGTATCACACTGATTGATTTGCAGATATTGAAGAATCCTTGCATTCCTGGGATAAAGCCCACTTGGTCATGATGTATGATCTTTTTAATATGTTGTTGGATTCTGTTGGCTAGAATTCTGTTCACGATTTTTCCATCTATGTTCACCAGTGATACTGGCCTGTAGTTTTCTTTTTCTTTTCTTCTTCTTTTTTTCTTTATGGTATCTATGCATGGTTTTGGTATCAGGGGGATGGTAGCCTCATAGAGTGAGTTCGGAAGTTAACGTTCCTCTGCAATTTTCTGGAAGACTTTGAGTACGTGTTAGCTCTTCTCTAAATTTTTGGTAGAATTCAGCTATGAAGCCATCTGGACCTTGGCTTTTGTTTGTGCCCACTCCAGTATTCTTCCCTGGAGAATCCCATGGACAGAGGAACCTGGCAGGCTACAGTCCATGGACTTGCAAGAGTTACGACATGATTGATGAACTGAGCACACACACACACGTGCAACAAAAGTGAACAGTGTTCACTAAAGAAAAGGCAACGATGGTGTTTTACAAAGCACGGGGTCTGTGGTGTCCGACTAGGGGGAGCTCCTCTCCAGCTCAAACCCCAGAAGCAGACTCCTTGCTGCAGATGCAAGTGCAGAGTTACCTAAAGTTCTTCAGAAAAGTTCCTCATCAGAAATTCTTCAAAGTAATAGTCATTGGTTGGTACCAACTGAGGGGCAAAAGGAGCATCATGGGTACCCCACAGGTCATGACACTGGACCAGGCAAAAGACCAGCAAAAGTGTGTAAGGGAGATGGGAAAGATGCGGCAAAAATCTACTCTGGAGAACTCTGGTAGGCTCCTGAGGATGTGGAAGGCTGGTGCACCTGAAATACTGTGGAGTGAGAGGAAAGAAAGAACAGGGCACTGGACACGTACCCTGCCAGGGCTCACGGTGAGCTGCATGCACCGTGAATGCACGTTCCAACAACACTCTGGTCTCCAAGGTCAAGCTAGTGCTGTTTGTTGACTCAAGCTGTTGACAGAAAATGGAACAATAGTGGCTGACAACTAAGTTATACCCACTTCCTGGATCACCACCTAGTGTGGTGAACGGGCTGGCATAACTCAGGGAAGCTGTGAGCCGTTTCATGTAGGGTCACCCAAGACACATGAGTCACAGTGAAGAGTTCTGACAGAACGTGATCCACTGGAGGAGGGAGTTGCAAACCACTCCAGTACTCTTGTAGTGAGAACACCACGAGCTGTGTAAATTGGCAAACAGTTATGACACTGAAATATGACCTCCCCCGCCCCCCAGGATGGAACGTGTCCAATACTGCTATTAGGAAAGAGTGGAGGACAGCTACTATTAGCCCCAGAGAATGAATCTATGCTCACTAAGGTCTCAACCAAGCAAGCCAGCCTAAAGCAAGAACTAAAACTAAGAAATAGAAAAATTAACTGAGCAGAAGGACTTCCCTAGGGATCCAGCGGTTCAGAATCCACCTGCGAATGCAGGGGCCACACACGGAATCTTGATCCTGGAAGATCCCACAAGCTGTAACGACAACAAAGGCTACACAAACTCTGCCTGCCTGAGCAAGAAAAACATCACAATGACAAGCCCTGAGGCCATAAGGCAGAACACAGCAAGTAAGACCAAGTGCGTCTTGTAAAATTGGAAGAAGAAAAAAACAACCTTATCAGAAGTTATAAGAAGTGTGACCACTGAGATACCCCATGAAAATACGTTTAAAAAAATGCTCAGAGAAACAGCTGCCATTTGAATAATGAAAACAACATAAGGAAGCAGGCAGGAAATAAGAACCATTAAAAAATTTTTATCTGAAAAATTATAAAGGCTCTCTACCCAGTTGACAAAATATCAAATCCTGGGGAAGACGGATCCTCTGGCACAAGTGTATTAAGTTTAATCAGTGTGGATATACCAACTCTTAGAAGTTTGCAGGGAGTTAAGGAGCAGGAAGGTAGAGTCAAACAAAAAATGTCACTGGTGATTCACACAGTACACAAGTGAACTAACACATCAGTTACTCACTTCACCCCGTGTGTGTGTGTGTGTGTGTGTGTGTGTATGAGATAAAAACACTTAAAAGTTCTGCTCTAAGCGACTGACAGGTTATATGTGCAATCTTATTTGTCATAGTCACCATGCTGTTCATTCCATGTTTCTTTAAATCACAGGAGCTCCTTAGGTAATTATAACTAAACAGGAAAAAACACACACACACACCCCAAAAAAGCAGTAGAACTTAAGTCAGTTAAACTCATGTTTGAAACTGAGTATCTTCTTATGTTGATAACTCTGCAGCCAGCATTGACTCAAGGATTATTTCCTTTGGCTCCAAAATGTAGCAAAATTAATGCCTTGCTCTTTCAGACACGCTTTGTGAAAATCAAAAGAAATATGCACTGCTCTAATGATCCATAAATGGATGAAAACTCTGTTTTCACAAGCTTGTGAATCGTGAATGCTTTGCTTCTGACACAAACTTGTCGAAGGCCACGAATGGGATCCTCATGTGCTAACTGTCTTTCACACTTCCCAAAAGGAGAACCAAGATTGGGGAAATACAAACCAAAATACAAACAAATCTGCTCTTGGGGAAGGGACAGGAATATACAGACAAACATATTTTGGATACAGTTACAAAGGAAATTCAGAAGAGAATAATAATCTTATAAGGAAAACTGCTGGAGAAATTGGGAATTCATATGACAAAATAATATAAATAACTTCAACTGTTTCATTGCTCCCCATTTTACAACTGACACAGAGAGACTCAAAGACATGTATTTAACACCCAAAGCGAGAAAGACTCTAGAGGTAAACCACAAGTGGACACTCTGAGCAAAGACTGGGTGATTACAAATTAGGATATACACCAGGCAGGATCCCACACTGGGAACAGAACATTAATAACTAATCATCATTCAAAATATTTACATCTTTGAGGGACAACCTTAAGGAAACACAAGTGAAGCCAGCAATGGGGGGAAAATATTCGCACATCTCCATCTGAAAACAGACTTATATCCAGAATATGTTAAAAACCTACAAAGTTCATAAAAAACAAATAATTCACACAATAATGAGCAAAGGACTTGCAGAGACACCTAACAAAGGAAATAGACAAATGGCAAATCCACCACCTTATTCATCAAGGAAATGGAAAGTACTTCTGAACCTGGATACACTCACACACTTATTACAGTCTCTGAAATGAAAACAAATGACCACATAGAGCCCTAGCAAGGATAGAGGAATGGAAAATCTCATCTCCTGTTGACAGGCATCGAACATCAGAGGCACTGAGATCCAGCAATTCAGCCCCTAAGCCCCTACCCAGGAGATAAGATGGCTCACTTCCTTACTAAATCTTGTCTATGAACATGCATTCTTCAACACTGGAATGGATGAAACTGGAACGTATCCCAGTGATACAATGCAGGGGCAATGGGAAAGGAGTCTACAAAAATATACAGCTGTTAATCAAAGGAATCTGCTGAGGGAAAGAAGTCAGTAATGCACACACAGGGAGTGTGTACAAAGTGGTACAAAGTACATAAATAATATTCAAAGATTATTTGAAAAATAATGATTGGAAAACATAGAGGATTAAAAGGCCAATATTTTATAACTCCAAAAGGAGAAATAAAATTATGAGTACCTATAAGATACACCTGTAACAAAAAATACTGTACATCAATTATACTGCAATTTCAATATTAAAAAAAAAAATTATTGACCCCTCTGAGGAAGGTCCTCCTAAGTGATTCCTGGTAGAGATACCACATATTTATCTTCTTAAAACAAAGGTGCCAACATTACTTTTAGAAAATAAGCTTAAACAGACCTCTTCAATGTGAAAGAAATAACACAGGGGTTGTATAAGAAGCACAGAATGCCAAAATGCTCAGCTGCCAACCAGGATATCAGAGGATCACATTTAGGTCACCATGATCTGGTGATTAACCACTGTTTGATCAACATGTATTCCGCCAAGAGACGTATCCTATAAAAAGTGGAACCAATTCACAACCTCTCCAACAACCAGGACACCCTCAGCTTCTCTACCAGAAGGACGACAAGAGTCCCAAGATGAAGGTGGTGTTCCTGACCCTCCTCTTTGGTCTGGTTTGTCGGGCCCAGGAAACTCCAGCTGAAATAGACCCCTCAAAGGTACCCAGAATGAGCTGATTTGCTTGAAGGTCTTGCTTGTTTGATTGTGAGTGTGTGCGTGTGTGTTTGTGCATGTGTGTGTGAGGTTGTGTGTGCATGTGACAGAGATATATTTGTGTATATGTATGACCAGATTGTAAGCCTTCTGTGGTTGACGTATCTATGTGAATGTAATATCTGTTTTTGGTATTTTTCATTTATCTTATTCATCTGTAGGTAAAACAGACAAACAAGTAAGAAAGCCTAAACAAGCTAACATTCAGAAAGATTTGAACTGTCACGGTCTTTACTGGCAGAGTTTTAGCTATTTCAAAAAACTCTGAATTGTCTGCAAAGAAATTCTGAATTCTATGCTTTGTGCTCCAGTAGGAAAGATGGTTTCATGTCGTGTTATTCAGCAAGGTAGGGGGTGGAACTCCTCTTTGCTTAATAAGATTCAATTAACATTTCCTCTGTACTAAATGCAGAAGCAAAGGTAGTGCTGTGTATTGGTGAGTAACCAGAAAAGAGACTGACTGGCGTTTATGAAGCCCTTCCTTTTAGGTCACAGGAGAGTGGCGCACCATTTATGCAGCCGCGGATAACGTGGAGAAGATTGTGGAAGGGGGCCCACTGAGGTGTTATAATCGTCAGATTCAATGCAAAAATGACTGCGAATACCTCTTCGTTTCATATTATATCAAGTAAGCACAACCGTCCTGCACTGAGAACAAGACGTCTGTTAGCTTCTGACATGGGGTCCGATGTCCAACGTGCAGTGAGAGGTGTGAGTCAGGGTTGTGAGGCTCAGTGTTCGAACTCTATTCCCGGTGGGGTGTCCTCAAGCCCTGGGGAGTGAATGGTGAGGAAGGAACGTCTTGTCTGTTGGGTTTTTCAGAATTGACGGGATATGCCAGTTTTTCTCGGAAGAGCTAAAGAGACAAGAAGGAGGTATTTACATCATAGAATGTGAGTATTCCAGCTTCTCCGATGGGTGGTCTTCCCCAAACCACGGAACGTGTTCAGACTGACAGTCTCCATTTCATCCAAAATAGCTAGATGTCTGGATTGGTGAACTATTTCCTCTACTCATTACCAATGCAACCTTGGAAAAGCCATTAATTTTTCAGCAATCAATTCTGTCCCACAACACCAGGATGACGTGCAAGGCTGCAATGTGGCCATTCATGGTCTCTGAGAAAAATCCCCAGAACACTGACCCCTCGTGTTCCTCGGGCATGGAGAAGTGCAATTACCTGCGTAGGCTAATAACAACTGTTTCACAATTTTTGCTTTTACTTGACCTACATGATGAAATTTGTTTTGACTAAAGAAATTCTTTAAACATTAAAAGCTCCACATTAGAAAGTTTAGTAAGTAGAACACGATTAACTTACAGTCCAAAAATGGCAACAGTTAAAATAACGGCCAAATTTTCAAACTCATTTTTACATAATTGGAAAGGGACTTCAGCATACACTTCTACCTCTATAGCTTAAAATAAGGAGAAATAATTCTCAAATATGATTATCAATACTTAATCTGAAAGAGGCATTAACATAGATTTCTATCTCTGTAGTTGAAAACGACAGGAAATAATTCTCAAACATTAATATCAGTACTGCAATATTCTATTCAGTGATCAAATGTCTGTATGTTTCATTTTCATGGGGAAAACATGTACAACTGAGCACTCTAATCTTGGTCTGATGCATTTATTTTAATTTCAACTCTGGACAAAGAGCCACAGGATCTAATCTGCAACCATTTCAGATTATTTATGTCCAACATTTTGCATTAGACTAATTTGTACCTCTTTTATTACAACTTGTACTAGGAAATAACTCTGGATGAGGTACTGACATTTATGTTAATATCATTCATTTAAATTTTTGAATTCCTTTCTAACCACACTTGTGTTTGCAAACTGGGTTACAAAATTCTTGAAAATTTAACAGTCACCTCTTACGAGCTCGCATGAGATGGCTGAGGTTCATCACCTACTAGAGTTGCAGTAAACAACTTTTTATCATGCACAGACTTCTCAGTCTAGAAGACTGGAAGTCTTCACCTTCAGGCGAAGGGGGTGTGGAGGAAGCTTTCCTAGTTCACTAACTGTCTTAACTAGTTCTAACAAGGCATCACTAGAAATCTCAGTGAGGCAGAATTCACCACCCAAGTGAAGACTGATGATAGCATGTGAACAATACATAAGGCTCAAATAAAAAGAAAATAAGTTAATCATATTGAAGTTTGATTTTTTTTTTCCTCTGCCACAGTCGCGGGTACAAATTATTTGCAAATCATTCATGCAACAGACAACATGCTGGTACTGTATTTTGAAAACGATGATGGACAGAAGATCACAAAAATAACTGAAGCTTCCGGTACGTACTACAGCTTACCCAATACAATGCAGTTGTGTTCATATTATCAATACTTTTACAAAAAGGAGAGAGATACACACATAACTTCTATTAGGGCTTCCCTGGTGGCTCAGATGGGAAAGAACCCACCTGCAATGCGGGAGACATGGGTTTGATCCCTGGGTTGGGGAGATCCCCTGGAGGAGGGAACGGCAATGCACTCCAGTATTCTTGCCTGGAGAATCCCAGGGACTGTGGAGCCTGGTGGTCTATACACCATGGGGTCACAAAGAGTCGGACACGACTGAGCAACTCAGCACAGCATCTTCTAGGAAGCACAGATGTGTGTTTACACGGAGAATTCAGACTTCATGTGACGTGAGTCAGGGATATAGTAAGTCTGTCTGCTAGAAAAATGAGGAAATGTATCCACTGGGGGATTCTATCAGATGGCTTTTGTTTTTTTTTTTTTTTTTTAATGAGATACACTTATCCCAGAGATCCAAGTCAATCTTTCAGGATGCTCCATGAGTTCCCTGCCAAGGATCACGCAAACAGAGTTGCTGGGTCCTGACACCAAAGTGAACCGAGGTTTAAATCTGAGTTTAGAAAACTCACAGGTCCCGGCCATGACTGCGCTCATCTCCACGACAAATGCTTTCTCCTTTGTCACAATCATGGAAGTGCTGCCTCAGCCTGAACCCCGCGCTCTGCAAATACCACTGGCTCACCCTGAAGACTGCAGAGGCAGACTGGTCTGGAATATCAGTCATTCTGCCATCCGGCCAATCCCCTGGGTTCACTGCCGCATCCCTTTATCCCCTCCGATATTATATCCTCATCAGGGATGGGTGGGGGTTGTGTCTGTTCTTTGAGGAGGACAGAGCATGAGTGTTTCCCTCAGTAGCACGTGTGATGTTGTTACCAAATGTGGGATCCGGCTGCCTGCCCTTCAAAAGGCAACTAAGAGGCCAGCTCCTTAGAAAGAAAAGTCGGCTTTTGTTCAGAGGCAGACAACTGGGGGGAGGGTGGACTGCTGCCCAAGGGCTGACTGCCCCACCCCACAACTGGCAAACGGTGGGACAAGAGCTTTTATAGGCAGAGGGAGGGGGCTCCTTGCAAAAACAGAGGTCAGCTCCAAAACTCATTTTCAAATCGGTCATCAGTGCTCTGACCAGCATCATCGTGATTGTTTTAGGCACAGTTAATCAGCAATTCCCTATCTTCCCATCTCCTCGAAATCAATTCTCAGAAACATGGGAGCTTCTGTCATGGCTACAGTCTAGTCAGCCTGTATTTAACCTGTCCACCAGGTGGGGCTTTCAACGTCTATAAGACAGCTCACAGGATATGGCTCAGAACAGTACCCACTCTCCTTGGGGAGGAAATACAGGTCCTTGTCTATGCTTCATGACGACACTATTATTATTATTTCATCTCCTCTGTCTGTTTTCCTTTGCTATCTGACGTTCTCAATTTTCTGATTCAACTTATTCTTTGACTAAAATCTTTCACAGACAAAAGGCAGGCTGAAAATAGCAAGGGCGGGGCAAGGAACATAAGGTCCTACACCGCTTCAATAGGATTAGTGTGCTTTTGAAAATTCCAAATCATTCCCCACCCACTCATTTCATCAGACTTCATGAAAACCCCAGGGATGCAATTCTAGGACGTAGACAAAGTAGACAGGAAGCATTAGAATTGGGGCTGATTCTGAGTCTCAGACTTGCCACAACCTTCTCTGATGTACCACGAAAAACTGCATCTCACCGGGGCATGCTTTAAGCTCACAGCTGAATGATCTGTAGTTCACTCAGTAGTTGCAAGAACTGGAATGTGTTGACATGTTAACTATGTGGACTCTACCCTCACGGACACATCTGAAGACCTCTGTGCACACTCGGGCACGTCTGTAGAAAAATTGCTGGGTTTTAGGTGAGGGTGGAGGGCCGTGGTGTTGGTGAGATTTACTAGACACTACAAAAACGAGCCACGTGACTCTCTATAACCTATAAAGGATTCTAACGCACACCTCTTCTGCCCTGTTTGCTATGAAATACAGCCAGAGGAACCAGTTTCACTCAAGAAGAACTTCAGAAGTATCAGGAGCTGAACAGTGAAAGGGGGGTTCCAAATGAAAATATTGACAATATCATCGAAACAGGTAAAGCCCCGGAGGAAAACAGGTATTTGAAATGAAAACCCATCACTAGGACATTCGATTCAAAATTCCCATTGGCACAGATATCTTTTTAAAAAGCTGTGATGAAATAATCCTTGGAACAAAGGCATGTCAGTGTTCATTATTCCCCTTATTCATTCTCTTTCACAGACAACTGTCCTCCATAAGAACAGAGAACATCAGTTTGGTGAGTAGAAACATAACAGATACAACAATGAGCTTTTTTCAGTAGGTTCACTCTTTGGGGGAGGGGGGTTTCACTGTTTTAAGAATGGGATACATACAAGATGGAATATTACTCAGCCATGAAAAAGAATGAAATCATGCCATGTGCAGTAAGATGGATGGACCAAGAGATGATCTTACTAACTGAAGTCAGTCAGGAGAGAAAGGCAAATATCATATGCCATCACTTCCACATGGAATCTAAAATAGGATTCAAGTGAACCATTCATAAAACAGACACAGACTCTCAAACACAGACAAAATTAACGGTTACCAAAGGGGAAGCAGGCAAGGGGTAAATTAGGAGTTTGAGATGAGCGGATACACAGTGAAATATATAAAATAAACGACAAAGACATAGTGGATAGCACAGAGAACTATACTCTATGTCTTGTCATAATTTATAAAGAAGAATCTAAAAGGTGTACATTTATGTACAGACATGTATAACTGAGGCTTTGGAGGTGACTTGGTGGTCAAGAATCTGCCTGCCACTGTAGGAGACATAGGAGACATGGGTTCTATCCCTGATTCAGGAAGATCCCTTGGAGTAGAAAAGGGTAACCCAGTCCAGTATTCTTGCCTGGAAAATGCAATGGACAGAGGAATCTGGCAAGCTATAGTCCACAGAACACAAAAGATGGGACACGACTTAGTGACTAAACAGCAACAACTAATATATAAATAAACCACTTTGCTGTACTGCTGGAAGTAACACAATGCTGCAAATCAAAGGCGTTTCAATAAAAACTAATTTACGAAAAGAACAGGATAACAGAACATTCCACCTTGCCAGGCAGCAAGGGACGGGGCTTCCGCAAGAGTTTGGATGTAAATGTTCAAACACAACACTGGTCTAGACGCCACAGTGAGATGCTCTGAGGACAGAGGAGGAGGCTGTGTGACGCCCCGAGCTGTGAGATATGATGACCCCCGGTGAATCCCACTGTGAATGAACGGGCCTTGCAGCCACAACACATTCATGATGATACACAAGACGACAGAAGATGTAAGCCACACAGGTGACGTAAGCCACACAGGTGACACAGGATATAGTCTCCTCCATCTCAGACCTCTGAATATGTAACTTAGTGACTCTCAGCATAAGAGCTGATTCAGGGCTGCTCACATCTGCTTTCACCAGGTGATAGTTCTATGCAATCCCACAGGGCCACACTCACAGAGGGACTTCTGTGAACCTTGTAGGGAACTTTCTGCATTGGTTCCACCATCCACTGCTTCTATCTTCTCTTTCATGCTGTGACCAACATCATATCAATCCTAATCAGCTCAACAATGTGCTACTTTTTTTTTTCATGTTCCAAGAAGAAAACAAAGTTAAGAATATGAGCAGCGTCACAACACTAATTGGTCACAATCATTCGTATGAAGATAACAGACCTTTTCCTTGAAATCATCATTTCTTCACTCCCAGGAAGCCATGACCCGTGACTTTCCTACTATGAATCTCCTGCACTCTTGTTGATGTTACTGGATTTCTAAACTGATCAATAAACTGATTAATGCACATATGTGTCAGTGAGGACATTTGCCATACCTCTAACGCACAAAGCATGTAAATCCAACCATGCAGAAATCAAGTGCACAATGAAGCAAGTGATAACCCTGTTTGGGACCCCTGGTGTGAATCCCAAAAGTGTCTTGGTGAGAAGACAGAATAAACCACAGATGGTAGTTTTACACTGCTTTGCCTGGACTGCAGTGAGAACAACATGCAATAATAATATACAGTGTCCACAAGTGAACCTATTTTTAACAAAGCAGAAATAGACTCTCGCAGACATACAGAGATCAGACTTGTGGGTGCCAAGAGGCAGGGGAGGGATCGGGTGGGA
>JADEYB020000024.1:3170129-3194996 GCA_015832495.2 Alces alces
CTCCTCTAGGAGTTTTATAGTTTCTGGTCTTACATTTAGATCTTTAATCCATTTTGAGTTTATTTTTGTGTATGGTGTTAGAGTGTGTTCCAGTTTCATTCTTTTACAAGTGGTTGGCCAGTTTTCCCAGCACCACTTGTTAAAGAGGTTGTCTTTTCTCCATTGTATATCCTTGCCTCCTTTGTCGAAGATAAGGTGTCCACAGGTTCGTGGATTTATGTCTGGGCTTTCTATTCTGTTCCATTGATCTATATTTCTGTCTTTGTGCCAGTACCATACTGTCTTTATGACTGTGTGGCTTCACTCCAGTATTCTTGCCTGGAAAATGCCATGGGCAGAGGAGCCTGGTGGACTACATGGGGTTTCGCAAGAGTTGGATGGAACCTTACACAAAAGTAAGGATACGACCGCACAAACACACAGAAACAGTTGGATACATGTGATTCATGAGGTCACAAGAGTTGGATATAACCTTACACAAAAACAACATAATAACTAGGCCAAAGATGATAAATAAATACTTACAGGACACAACAATGTGAATGTGCTTACTGCCACTGAACCGTACAGTTAAATATGGTTCAAATAATATATTTTATTATTATATGACTTGTACCACAATAAAAACAAACAAAAAATTCAGGGTAGTGGTTAATCATGGATTAACCCATGATTGCAGAGTGACTGCTAGAGTAGAGACACGTGGGCTGCTTACTGTTCGGTCGCTCAGTCTGTCCGACTCTATATGACCCCATGGACTGTACTCCACTAGGCTCCTCCGGGAGAAGGAAATGCCAACCCACTCCAGTGTTCTCGCCTGGAGAATCCCAGGGACAGTGGAGCCTGGTGGGCTGCCGTCTATGGGGTCGCCCAGAGTCGGACACGACTGAAGCGACTTAGCAGCAGCAGCGGCAGACACGACTGGATAACACAGCAGAGGCTCCTCTGTGCGTGGGATTCTCCAGGCAAGAATACTGGGGTGGGTTGCCATCTCCTCCTCCAGGGGATCTTCCCAACCCAGGGATGAAAACCAGGTCTCCTGCATCACCAGGGGTTCTTTACTACCGTATATATTTTATTTTTCGGCACCACCTTCTCTGATGCCGAGAAGAGTCGGCCAGTGGAGATATGTGAAAAGACAGCCGCTGTTCCCCTTCATTGTGTCTCTCCTTACAGACCCTTCAATGTTCTTAAAAGCGAGCCTACTTAGCTGTCATGCCCTGCAGGGGCGGATGAAAACCAGTTCAGCCACTCTGACAAGCTCCTTCCTGCTTCCCTTACACAGTTACATTGTCGACAAGCTCTCTGCAGTATCCCCCCTAGGTGTTTATGTAACATGATTGAGTCCCGTCTGCAGGAAAGCCAACTGCCTGCTGGTTTGTCCTCAAAAGCCCCAAACTGGAAGTACTCTCATTATGCCCACAGCACAGAGAAGGGATCAAAAAAAAAGAAAAAATGATAGGATGTTTGCACATGGAGTTCTAATCAGAAGTGAAGTGGAACAACCTACCAACGTGGGCAACTTCCTCCTGTGACCGAAAGTGGGGTCTGGCTGCTCCCTGCTGCGAAGCCAGTGAAAAGACCAGGCTGCTGGTAAGGAAAGTTTATTTTGGAAGCCGGCAACAAAGGAGACGAGGAGACGGAACTCCTGTCCAAAGGCTGACTCTCTGCCCCCCTCAAATGACAGTCGGGGGGTAAGAGCTCTTATACCCAAAGGAAGGGTGCTCCACGGACAAAGAGCAGGCAGCTCTGACAGTCAACTCGAAACTGATCATCGGTTGTCTGCTCACCATCATCCTGAATGTTTTAGGTACAGTTAACCTTGAGTTCCAGGGTCCCTCCGCTCCCATTTCTTAAGGCTAGCTCTTGGAATTGCGTCACCTTATGTCCTGGCTACAGTCTGGTCATTGTCTACTCAACCTCTCCACCTGGTGAGGGTTTTGGTAGCTCTAAGACAGCCCACAGAACATGGCTCAGAGTATCATCTACAGCCCTTGAGGAGGAACTGAAGGTCCTTGGCTTTGCTTAATGACTAGGAAGAAGGAATGCACATGGCCTGGACTCCATCTCAGGCCTGTCCATGCTGCTGTGCATGGCCACC
The DNA here is from genome assembly GCA_015832495.2 of Alces alces. Classification (NCBI taxonomy): domain Eukaryota; kingdom Metazoa; phylum Chordata; class Mammalia; order Artiodactyla; family Cervidae; genus Alces; species Alces alces. The sequence goes on from JADEYB020000024.1 coordinate 3,172,231, forward strand.
TCTCCAGTGGACTCTGAAGTCTGTGCTTAGCGCCTGTGGGAACGACAATGGAAGCATAAGACCCCCTCTGGGCAGGGGAACCTTGAAGATCACATCCAGGTGACTCACTGCCTAAGAGAAAACAGACACTAATCACCCCTGCCTCCGGATCGGAATGTAACCACAGGCTTATCGGTTTAACTGGTGGGAATGTAACCGCAGGAACACATAACACGTGAATGATGGGGTTATTGTATTTACCCTTCCTTTGTAAGCATCAAGGGATTTGGGCTGGTGGGTTTGGACACGTACACACGGGGTCTAAAAGATTTTCACAAATGCTGGCCGGGGTCCTTGGCTAAGAGGAGACTCTGCCTTGGGCCCGCAGGTGTAATGAACTGCACTCCACTATCTGCACTGTCCTTCTGAGTGAGTTTGTGTCCCGGAGAGCGTGGCCACAACAACTAAACTATTATTATTTAGTCTGGCTGGACCGTCGTTAGGGAAATTAAATAAAGTCTTGTTGAGGCTTCAGAGGCAAAGAAGAGCGGGCCTCTGACCTTACTTCTAACCCGCCTGGACACTGCTTGCAACGCCAGACGAGATGGGGCAGGAATCTTGAAACTTGTGGAGGGGTCCTGGGGTCCTGGCCAAACAAGCCCCAGGCTTTACTACATGCCAAGTTTCGCAAGACAAAATTAACGGCACTGACATGAAACCAGAGCTGCTGTGTGCTTACAGACTGAGGATACCGGCGTGGGTGTGTGTGTTTGTGTGTGTCTGTGAGTGTGTGGTTTTGTATGTCTGTGTGTGTGTGTGATTGTGTGTCTGTGTCTACATGTGCTTTCTCCTTGCGTGTGTGCCTGTGTGTGCATGCACGCGTGCTATTTTTCTTGGTTCTGGACTGAACACCACGGGGACGACTCTGTAGTTAATGAGGACAGGTCACTGCAAGACTGCACACAGACACCACACGTGCTACACTTTACAGACGTTTCTCTAATAACCTGATGAATGAAGGGGTGACTCCTCTCAAGCACAGAAGGATTCAGAGTTTCCACAACTCGCTCATAAAGCCAACAGGAAGTGGGGGTTTGGTCAAGAGACGGGAAGTGCATGAATCGCTGAGTCAGGGAGACAGCTGCTGCCATTCAATTCTTAAGAAATAATTATCAGTCAGTTTAGTAAACACCTCACCACGGTTCCCAACACCCTAGATCCTTGGCAGACTGTGCTTCTGGAAAAGAGGACCCATTTCTGCCTTTAATATTGTGCACAGAAAGACTTGCACAATAGATGTGCAAAACTTTTTTAAACTCTGGAAGGTACATTAATTAGCCGAAATTCAAAATAATTTGAATTCCAAAACATATTTAAAGATTCACATAATGGAGGGAAGGCCCACATTTCCTGCTTCTGAAATTCTTCTTCACAGAGAATGAGACTATAAATCGCTGAAGGACGTATTTTTTTACCACACATGTATATTACACTACAATGAATTTACTAGGGTTCTCATATAATTGAGAAAAACATGAGGACTTATTTCCTTCACTTTAAACTTTATGTTTGAAACTGTGTATCTTCTTAGGTTATTATTAGGTTATGGGGGCTTCCCTGATAGCTAAGTTGGTAAAGAATCCACCTGCAATGCGGGAGAACTGGGTTCGATTCCTAGGTTGGGAAGGTCCCCCGGAGAAGGGATAGGCTACCCACTCCAGTACTCTTGGGCTTCCCTTGTGGCTCAGCTGGTAAAACAATCTGCCTGCAATGTGGGAGAACTGGGTTCCATCCCTGGGTTGGGAAGACCCCTTGGAGAAGGGAACGGCTGCCCACTCCAGTACTCTGGCCTGGAGAATTCCACAGACTGCATAGTCCATAGGGTCGCAAAGAGTCGGACACGACTGAGTGACATTCACATACTACCATATCACACACTACCATCTTCTTAGGCTGAGGGGTCAGCGAGTCTCAAGCTTTTACTCAGCTACGATTAAGGTTTGTAAAGTTTGCCTCTTTGTTCGCAAACTGTGAGCCCTGAAAACATGGCAGCCTAGAGGATGAGTATCCATGTAAGGACGATTCTAGTTCACGCAGTCTCACAAGGCCCCACAGAAGTCTCTAGGTGCTGGGGAGGGGCTTGTCTCTCAGAGTCTAGGGGAACAGGGTTGCTGAAAGAATGGCCTGGGGGCTTCCGTGCTGGTCCAGTGGTTACCATCTTTCAATGCAGCGGTCGTGGGTTCAATCCCTACAGTTCAAACTACAGTCCATGTGCCATGGCAAAAGATCCCGTATGCCACCAGGAAGACGCAACACAGCCAAATAAATCTATGAATAAATATTAACAACAACAACAAAAGAAAAACAAATAAATCTATGAATAAATATTAACAAAAAAAAAAAAAGAAGAAGGAGAACATGATGCTGATCTCGGACCTGGGTCCAAAACATAGCAAACCTAATGTCTTGTTTCAGATAGGTCCCCTGGGGAAAAAATCAGTAGAAGTATATAATAGGGTAATGATCTACAAATGGATAAAAAATTCTATTTTCACAAGTTTATGAACCGTGAACAGTTGATGCTGTTGACACAAATCTGGAAGTCTGGGAGTCTTCGCCTGTCTCAGGAAATGCATGGTATCTCCTTAAACACTGGCAGTGAATACATATTTTCTGGCTTGAGGCTAGGTCATGCTTTTTGCAGGTCAAACTCCCGGGGACAACCGCCCTCTGCTTCAACAAGCCACATCTAATTGCAAAATACCCTGTTTTACACGTGTTTGTCTATTAGCAGGCATTTCCTTTTAGCTTTGCTTCACTCCCGTCCGCCCACGTCCCATGCCAACCATTAACTGCTCCTCCAGTTCAACACCAAATGAGACTGTGTCCTAGTCCATCTGGCTGTCTCCCACAATTTATGGCCTTCTGTTAAGGGTTCTGTAAGTGTCCTACAGGGAAAGGTGTTTGGACAATTAAACTAATAACAGTTCCCAATTCCATCATCCTGGGAGCAGCCACACTGAGTCGGATCCCTTCAATGACCAAGATGGAAAAAAAAAAAACAGCAAAACAGAACAGGCTCCTTCTTTTGTTAATTTATTATCTCCAGGGTGAACGATTCCTTTCCAGGCACCTAATAAAGAGAAGTATCGATCAACCAACCCACAAAGAAAAAGGTAAAGTGGTTGCATGCTAAGTCACTTCAGTCGTGTCCGACTCTTTGCGATTCAATGGACTCTATTCTTTGAAAGGTGAAGTCCTAACCACTGGACCACCAGGGAAGTCCCATCAAGTGGGTGCTGTTTCTCAGGCCAATTTCAACTGTGAAAAATCAGAATTGTCTTTTTAGTTACCAAGGGCTTCCCTAATGACTCAAGACCATAGAGAACCTGCCTGCCAACACAGGAGACGTAAGAGACCTGTGTTTCCTCCGTGGCTAGGGAAGATCCCCTGGAGAAGGAAATGACAACCCACGCCAGTATCCTTGCCTGGAGAATTGCATGGGCAGAGGAGCCTGGTGGGCTATAGCCCATGGGGTCACAAAGAGTCTGACATGACTGAGCGACTAACACAACACAAATTTCCATTTTACTTCACTTTTATCCTAAAATAAATCTAGACAGTGGGTGGCAAAAATGAAGTCCAAACAGAGTGACTCAGCTGCTAGCTCCAGAGACCTAATAAGTCCCCGTGCTTACTTTTCAGCTGACTTGTACCTATCTGTAAATGTCATAATTTCCAGGAAAACATCATGGTCTTAATAACCCACCTTTCTGGAATGAAAATGAAAGTGGTATGAGGAAAGATACTTTTGGGTGACTGTTGGAACATTCTACGCTTCAATGATTGAGTTAATAGTCTCCTATTTAGTCTTTTTTTTCTCCTGACCATTTAAGTAAAATACTGAGAACATTTAAGAATGGCTCTCTCCATCATTTGTGTGAGTGCTAAGTACACAGAACAAAATGAAAATGAAGAAAGATATATGTCTGCAGATATGGAAGATATACAATGTGTACATTCCTATGTGTACAAATATATGCTGTTACTTAATAGAGCCTTTTAAATAAATCTCTCACTTTAATGCTTTTAGCAGTGTGCATGTTTGTTTGCTTCTTTGATTTAATTATCTTTATCAAAACTGAACTAATTAAACTGAGTGTCAAGAATTTTAGCAAAGAGAAGGAAAGGGAGAGAGAGAGAGTCAAATGAATCATAGTGTTGCTTTATAAATAGTTCTCTGTAAGGACGATACAAAGGAAGCAACAGAAAAAGAAAAACTGGATCATAAAAAATTGCACTAAAGTCTGAAATAGATACAGGATGGCTCCATGAACCCTGACACTTGGCTGAGCATGGATAATTGAACCTCATATCAAGAATTCTTAAAGTCACATTGAATAATGCAATAATTATAATTCGATGGTGAGTATGTATTATAGGTAGAGAATGAAAATGACGCAAGGATGTATGTACACTGCACAAAACAGTAAAACTCTATATATGTGTGTTAGTCGCTCAGTCACGCTGACTCTTTGAACCCCATGGACTGTAGCTTTTCAGGCTCCTCTGTCCATGGGATTCTCCAGGCAAGAACACTGGAGTGGGTTGCCATTCCCTTCTCCAGGGGATCTTCCCAAGTCCGGGGTCAAACCTGGGTCTCTCGAGTTGCAGGCAGATTCCTTACCATCTGAGCCACTGAGGAAGCCCTAAAACTGTATATGGTTGAGTTTAAAATACATTGTTTGGATTTACCCATCAAGATAGATATATAAGTAAACACTGTTCTAGATGTCTTTCAGCTCCTAAAAAAAAAAAAAAAAAAACACAAGCTTTTGAAAGCAAATATATTGATCTTATTTCCCGGAAATAAAACCTGAACACTGGGTTGTAAACGCCTACCAATATTCCTTATACATATGAAATCATCATTTCTTACTCCAAGTGCTTGCTTTAAAGTTAAGAGGTACTATTTATAAAATGGCTAGGGATGACGCTTTATTTACAGAGCACTAAAGCAGAAGTTGTTTTGTACGTTGCGTGAACAATCAACATTAGAGCAGGAATACAGGATGTTAAATGGAATTTTTTCCCTTTGCTTTCTTATGTTGTACAACATAATATATACATTTTTTACGTAAAACTCATGCAGTTAAATAGGAACAAAAGTAAAAGTCTGTCCCTACTTTTAACATTCTCAACCACCTAGAAAGACTGTCATTATTTATCATCTCACTGTAGATACAGATTAGATACTAGATATGGACAGACATTATGCAAATATAGAGGGTGGCAGTGATGACAGCTAAGTTTTCTACAGATTAACATTCAATTATTACAGTTTTACTCATGGAAACACACGCACTATAGACACACACACACACACAAAATGTCATGATAAAATAATGTATCCAGTGATGATTTGGGACTTCCTTGTAAAGAATCCGTCTGCAGAAGACCCAGGTTTGATCCCTGGGTCAGGAAGAGACCCTGAAGAAGGGAATAGCAAGCCACTCCAGTATTCTTGCCTGGAGAATCCCATGGACAGAAGAACCTCGTGGGCTACAGTCCATGGGGGTCACAAAAGAGTTGGACATGTCTTAGTGAGGAAACATCAACAATGATGATTCAGTTTAAAAAAAGCAGTGTGCTGAAGATCTTACTTAAGAAATGTTTGAACAGCAGTTGCTATGACATTGAACGGTAATAGGATTGAAAATGGAAGAAATTGAAATCTGAGGATTAAGACCATCAATGAGGCAGAGGACACATATTAATCAATATAGGTCTTGCATATATAATGAGCTTATAAGCCATGAAATACAGAGTTAGGAAGTATCAGTCTTTTCAATAATCTGAAATGGGTCAACCTAATATTAAACTATAAAAATAAGACTAACCTAATCCAGCTTGAAGTTGCCCTGGATGAAACCTCAGCAGTCCCAACAATGGACTTTGCCACCTACAAAGAGGCCTGATTTTGCCCACCATATATATGCACACATTACATGCTGCTGCTGCTGCTAAGTCACTGCAAAGTCATGTCCGACTCTGTGCAACCCCATACACGGCAGCTCACCAGGCTCCTCCGTCCCTGGTATTCTCCAGGCAAAAACACTGGAGTGGGTTGCGATTTCTTTCTCCAATGCATACATGCATGCTAATCCGCCTCAGTCGTGTCCGATAATGTGCGACCCTATGGACAGCAGCCTACCAGGCCCCTCCATCCACAGGATTCTCCAAGCAAGCATACTGGAGTGGGTTGCCATTTCCTTCTCCTACACATTACATACGGTCAAATAATATCAGAAAGTAACTTAACATCATGTCCTTTAAAAATCTCGGGAGGTACTTTCTCAAAATTAACATATTCCACAAAACTCTTGAGCACATACATTGATTGAGTGTGGCTTAAAAGATTTCTTGAAAACCTATTTATCTCAAGGACCCAACTGTAGATTTTCAACATGCTTGTCAGTGACCGACCAATGGGAATGAGTTTGTGTTCGAAAATTAACGTAACACCAAGGAAGACAAAATTTGACTCAAGGAAAACACTCTTTTCCCAATTTAACGGCATCCGTAAGATACCACTTTTAAAAAAGGTGCAACTAAAATCACTAGAGGATTTTTATTACATTTTTCTAAAGGTGATAATGGTGGGAATTCCCAGGTGGCGCTAGTGGTAATAAATCCACTTGCCAACACAGGACATGTAAGAGAGGCAGGTTCCATCCGTGGGTGGCGAAGATCCCCTGAAGGAGGACATGGCAACCCACTCCAGTGTTCTTGCTGGAACAATCCCATGGACAGAGGAGCCTGGCAGGCTACAGTCTATACGGTCACACAGAATTGGACACGACTGAAGTAACACAGCATGTAAGCACAATGCGAAAAAGACAGAATCTCTCCAGCCCAACTACTACAAGCTTGAGACATGATACACAGACAAAGGACAAAATTATACAGAGTTTCTGACCTGGGTATGCAAACGGACCCAAAGCTAAAGTACATTTATAAATGTCACCGCAAAATGTAGTTACGTGCTATGTTTAAGTTCTTTCACTATTAATTCTCCACAACGTTGTACTCCCTGATCTTCACGAAAAATTATATTTCTGTTGACTACATAAAATTTGCCAACTATTGGCAAATGTAAAAATGAAAGGAACTCATGATGAAAGGAAAACAACTATCCATTGAGAGTTCTACCTGAGGAAATACAACAGACAGTCATGAAATGTATTTCTAAAACATAAAACATCAGGTATACCCTGTTAATATTTATAGGGACAAACTGTTAGAGATTTCACACTCTGATTAACTTCCTATCAGTATGCAAGCAAGGAGATGATTGTGTTTGAAATTAGGAGATAAGGCATTTATATTTGCTATCCTAAGATGATATTTTTTTTTTGATGAAGCTAATTTCAGGTAGAGAAGTTCAGATTAATCAGAGGAAGTATGTGTGTTTAATAGTCTTCCATAAAAATCTAAAGTTATCCTCTCAAAGTAAGTAGAATGCAAGTGGTTTCCAGAACATCAATTAAGTACCCTTATTCCAATTCTGGTCCTGTTCAGTACAAATGAGATAATTTATGTTACAAGTATTTGATTCTTTTCCCTGCTTAGAGTATTAAAAAGCAGAGAGATCACTTTGCCAACAAAGATCCATCTAGTCAAAGGTATGGTTTTTCCAGTACTTATATACAGACGTGAGATGGACCATAAAGAAGGCTGAGTGCCAAAGAATTGATGCTTTTGAACTGTGGTGCTGGAGAAGACTGTTGAGAGTCCCTTGGACAGAAAGGAGATCAAACCAATCCTAAGGGACATCAACCCAGACTACTGATTAGAAGGACTGATGCTGAAGCTGAAGCTCCAATACTCTGGCCACCTGATGCGAACAGTCAACCCACTGGAAAAGACCCTGATGCCGGGAAAGGTTCATGGCAAAAGGAGAAGGGGGCAAGAGAGGATGAGATGGTGGATGGCATCACTGACTTGATGGGCATGAGTCTGAGTGGACTCTGGGAGTTGGTGATGGACAGGGAGGCCTGGCGTGCTGTGATTCATGGGGTCGCAAAGAGGCGGACACGACTGAGCGACTGAACAACTTAGTGTTATATGGCAAAACTGGTATGTGTTATCGGCTGTCCTATTGGCTAATTGTGGAATGTGGACCGAATTCCACATCTACACATAAGCTGTGAAGCGCTGAGGGTGGCATGGACTTCATTTCCTGTTGTGAAAGAGAAAGTGAAGTCGCTCAGTCGTGTCCGACTCTTTGTGACCCCATGGACTGCAGTCTACCAGGCTCCTCCATCCATGGGATTTTCCAGACAAGAGTACTGGGGTGGGTTGCTATTTCCTTCTCCAGGGAATCTTCCTGACCCAGGGATCAAACCCAGGTCTCCCGCATTGTAGGCAGACGCTTTACCGTCTGAGCCACCACAGAGGTCACCTGTTGATGTTCATTTCCTGTTGGATGCCCTGTATTTCAGGCAGCAAGGGAAACACTGATGATTCCGCTCCTTGATCAGGCTTCCAGTCCACCCGGATCAACAGAATGGGAAACACGGTCCCACTCCACCTCCCCAGGAGAGGCGGGTGTGCACACAATGAAAAAGGATGCTCCCTGGGACGCCGTGAGGCCCAAACCAGGAGGGAGGAACTACGAGTCTTCATCGGCACCCATGTACAGAAGAGGTTTGCGGAGGACATGAGTGTTCTTGTTCTGTCACCTCTCTTGCATTTTTCTTTCTTAATTATTATCACAGTGTACTTGCTTTATGGTCTTGTGTTAGTTTATGGTTTATAGTTGTGTTAGTTTCTGCTGCCCAGCAAAGCAAATCAGCTTTATGTATAAATATATCTCCCCCCTGCCCACTTTTGGGGGTGTCCTTCCCATTGAGGTCATCACAGAGAATTCAGTAGTGTCCCCTGAACCACACAGGAAGTTCTCATTAGTTACCCACCAGTAGTGGTTGACTTCCCCAGTGGTCCAGTGGTACAGGGTCTTTCCGCCAATGCAGGAGACGCCAGTTGGGTCCAACTGGCCCAGGTGTGTTGGTAGCAAGAGGTTATTCACTTCCATCATTCCAGAGATGCACTTACAGGAAATAGCTTCCATGTATGTACTCATCCAGGGCTTCGCAAGTGGCTCAGTGGTAAAGAATCCACCTGCCAATGCAGGAGATGTGGGTTTGATCTCTGGGTCAGGAAGATCCCCTGGAGGAGGAAACGGCAACCCAGTCCAGTATTCTCACCTGGAGAAATCCCACGGACATTGGAGCCTGGCGGGGCCACAGTCCATGGGGTGGCAAAGAGTCGGATACGACTGAGTCCGCACATCAACAGTATATATTTCCACTCTGGCTCCTGTTCACCTACCTAGAGTGGTCCAGACAACACACCTGAAAGGTGCATGTCCTCCGTCATTAATCCGAGATATGCTTTATGGATCTAACTGTAGTTTCAGAATCGATAGTCTCGCCTGTGTGTGGATCAACAGTGTTCAGTCCCTAAAACTTCACTTTTATCATCACAAAGCGGCCGATTCATTTGGCAACCTGGAGGGTGGGTTGCCATCTCTTTTCCACCTGGCAGCTTTGTTTCTGAAGAAAGCTATATATCCTTCTCTGCCAGGCAGCAATTCCTCAGATATACATGCCTCCCATTTTAAAAACACATACCTATACACATCCCACATCTTCTACAACAGAAAGAGACTCAGAGACTTAAACAACAAACTTAGGATTACCAGGGAGAGGGAAATGTTGGGGGAAGGGATAGTCAGGGAGTCTGGGATGGACATGGACACACTGCTGTGTTTAACATGGAGAACCAGCAAGGACCTGCTGGACAGCACAGGGAAGTCTGCTCAATACTCTGTAATAACCTGATGGTCACCAGGGGGAAGGCTGGGGGAAGGGACAGTCAGGGAGTCTGGGATGGACGTGGACACACGGCTGTGTTTAACATGGAGGACCAGCAAGGACCTGCTGGACAGCACAGGGACCTCTGCTCAATGTCAGGTGGCAGCCGGGATGGGGGGCGTTTGCGGGAGAATGGGTACATGTGTGTGGATGGCTGAGTGCCTTTGCTGCCCCCTGCAAGTATCACACATTGTTAATCAGCTATACCTCAATACAAAATAAAAAGTTTGGAAAAAAATGCATACCTGATCCCAGGACAGGTATGTCCCACAGAACTGCTAATAAAGACACGTGTGTTTGTGTATTTCTCTCTCACTGACACTCATTCATAAATAAAGCTTCCCCACATTTTATGGCTATTTAGAGGTTTTTCTTCGGTTTTTTTGAACAGGCATGTTGATGAGAATTTGAGGGAAGACTTGAAGTACAGCTGTGTAAGAAATCGTAATAATACATCTCCCATCTCACTTTGAAAAAAATATATACGGTGATTATTACATGATTGCCCTACATACGTTACATATTGTAATTCAGATAGCTTTATGCTCTTAATTACCCTAGGTAGCTAATGAAGTCACCTTGCTGAAAACACTGTGATAATTATGTAAATAATTTGACATATGTGTACAATATTGTTTCATATAAAAACAGATATATATATATATATACACAGTTAAGTCTGTGTTTAATTTTAATAGTGATACATTCCTATGCAAAATGAATGCAGAATACCCACAGTGGCGGACACAGTTTGTGTTTGAGTCTGCAGATGAACTAGGGATATTCTTTCACTTGGAGGACACCTGCTTTACAATGGCATATTAGTCTTTGCTATACGGGAACATGAATCTGCCACAATTATGCGTATAACCCCTCCCTCTCGAGTCTCCCTCCCACCCCGCCATCCCATTCCTCTCGGTCATCACAGAGCGCCGAGTTGGGCTCCCTGTGTATCCCCTGATTTCTTCCCATGTGGTGGATACACAGAGGACACCAGTAACATTGAACACAGGATGTGTGAAAGGTATTCTGGCATCATTTGCAACGTTACAAATGCAAAGCTATTCACAACTTTTCATTTTATACACAGGATGTGTGAAAGGTATTCTGGCATCATTTGCAACGTTACAAATGCAAAGCTATTCACAACTTTTCATTTTATTACCACGAAAATCTTTGAAAAGTAGAGGGAGAGAGCAAAGATGACACCGTCTTGGTGTATTGTTACAAGTAACATATTACTAAAAGGAGACGCGTGCCAAGAGAGTAAGCAGGTGTCTTGTCATTAAAAGGGCTTCCCAGGTGGCTCAGCCGGTCAAGACTCTGTCCACAATGCGGGAGACCTGGGTTCGATCCCTGGGTTGGGAAGATTCCCTGGAGAAGGGAATGGCTACCCACTCCAGTATTCTGGCCTGGAGAATTCCATGGACTATATAGTCCATGGGGTCGCAAAGAGTCGGACCCGACTGAGCGACCATCACTTGTCATTAAAGACAGCAGCTTCACAGTGATGTCTATCTCTTGTAACCACTCCAGCCTCCCCAACCCACCCCCTAAGCCCCCCATCCCCCTGCACTGTTTTGCTTAGGACTGCCTTGGGTACTGTGCTTACTCACTCAGCCGTGTCCGACTCTTTGCGACCGCATGGACTGTATCCCTCTGGGCTCCCGTGTCCATGGGAGAACACTGGAGTGGGTAGCCGTTCCCTTCTCCAGGGGGTCTTCCCGACCCAGGGATCAGACCCAGGTCTCCCGCCTTCCAGGTGGATTCTTTACTGTCTGAGACACCAGGAAAGCCCCAGAAAATGGAAGTGGGTAGCCTATCCCTTCTCCAGGGGAACTTCCGGACCCAGGGCATGCTCCAAATGCCTCCATGAGGCTGTTTCCTTACCACTGTAACCTGAGGGAGACCCAGACAGAAACTTCAGTGTATTATACATAATCCCTTCTGTTCTCAAGAGCTCCCTGGCATTTCCAGATGATTACAGATCCCACTCAACAAGCAAAGTGCTGACTTTACATGCCCACAATCTGCCTGTGAGTGTTTATATCTTATGAGGGAAATAATTTTTAGGAGATGGGTGAGTGGTTCCACATGTGAGGTCCATGTGGGTCATCGGCTCATTCTTGAGTCCTTCACGCTGGCAAGACATTGCAGCTAGGAGACAGTGATGCCGGCACCATAGGGAACCCGTGTTAATAATCGTTCCTTAAGATCAACAGTTTTTAGCTTCTTATTATGAAATGTAATCTGATTATGGTGACCGCTGATGGGCAATTAGTTGCAGACAGTGAGTTTTCAAAGCATGGGTGATGAACTTAAGATAGGGACGTTTTCAGAACCTAATGCAACGTGTTGCAACCAGTCCAACCAGTCCATCCTAAAGGAAATCAACCATGAATATTCATTGGAAGTACTGATGTTGAAGCTGAAACTCCAATACTTTGGCCACCTGATGGAAAGAACTAACTCATTGGAAAAGACCCTGATGCTGGGAAAGATTGAAGGTGGGAGGAGAAGGGGAAGACAGAAGATTAGATGGTTGGATGGCATCACTGACTTGATAGACATGAGTTTGAGCAAGCTCCGGGAGTTGGTGATAGACAGGGAAGCCTGGCGTGCTGCAGTCCACGGGGTCGGAAAGACTCAGACACAACTAAGCAACCGAACTGAACTGCAGCGTGTTGTCCTGATTCTTAAGCTTATAATGATCACGCAGACTTCTGCACATGTAAGTAGAGTATTTGCATAGTGTCCAAAAAATATCTATTCGTGAAAACGATTAGCCTGGTCCACAATGTTCTCCTATGGCAATTAGTATCATTCCTCTGTATTTGTGGATTTTATTTTTTAGCTAAACCACGCAGCATACAAAATCTTAGCTCCCCAACCAGGGATTGAATGCATGCAAGTCTGCAGGAAAGTCATCTGTATTCATGATGATGCAGAGAGAAGCTACAGGGAGACTGCATTTTAAGTGCCACCTTCTACTACTGATATTTTCTAATGAGTAAGCAACTGTCCTCACTGGAAGAGAGGATAATATACGGAGTATGTCTGGATATATCATCTATTAGGATTATGTGCTTAGTTTGGGAATTTTGTTGTTGTTCAGTCGCTCAGTACTGTCCAACTTTGTGACCCCATGGACTGCAGCCCACCAGGCTAACCTGTCTTTCACTGTTTCCCATAGCCTGCCTAAACTCATGCCCATTGAGTCAAAGAGGCCATCCAACCATCTCATCCTCCATCGTCCCCTTCTCCTCCTGCCCTCAGTCTTACCCAGCATCAGGGTCTTTTCCAGTGAGTTGGCTCCTCACATCCATATACATTCTTTTTTTTTTTTTTTTTTTGATGAGGACCATGTTTAAAGTCTGTGTTGAACTTGTTACAATATTGCTTCCTTTTTCTGTTGTTTGACCGTAAGGCATATGGGATCTGAACAGCACCCCCAAAATGGGATCAAACCCACACCTCCTGCATTGGAAGGTGAAGTCATAACCACTAGACCCCCTTCGAATTCCCTCTACTTCTTGTCAAAGAGAACTTTGGGACAGTAATCGTGAACACTTTGAAGGAGCCTTGAAAGGTTGAAAGGGTTAGTTCCCCAGTCGTGTTCGACTCTGAGACCTCATGGATGGTAGCCTGCCAGGCTCCTCTGTCCATGGGGATTCTCCAGGTAAGAATGCTGGAGTGGGTTGCCATCTCCTTCTCCAGGGGATCTTCCTGACCCAGGGACTGAACCTGGGTCTCCTTCATTGCAGGTAGATTCTTTACCACTTGAGCTACCAGGGAAGCCCTTGGAGATGTCCTATCCCATCTCCTGAGATTTATGTATGTAAGCACTGCAGACCCTTATCTAGAAGTCTCTGATCAGAGTGAAGGGTGAGTGTACACATTTCAAGTTCCTTTTACAGAGTACCAGTGGTCATTCATAATTACTGTGACAATGTTTTTTTTTTTTCGCCATCTATGATTTCCAGGTCTACAGTGAGAGTAATTCATCCATGAAACCACAGGATACCCTAGGAAATATGAACCCACAGTTGACCTGACGGAAGCTGATGTTCACTCTCCCTGCCTCCCCCAATCCTCCACTCCACCCCACCCCATTTCCTAAGGTGCTGATCCACTTCCCAGGTGGGAATCCAATTCTTACATTAGTTTGCAGGGGATAAAGACTCTAACAGTTTCCTGTATCTTTTCCTCTCTCTCTGCTTTTCTCTTTCTGTCTTTCCCCCTCCCCATCTCACCATGTCCTTAACCTCACACCTAGAGAAAAGATACAGAAGGAAATGGCAACCCACTCCAATATTCTTGCCTGGGAAATCCCATGAACAAAGGAGCCTGGTGGGCTATCGTCCACAGGGTCGCAAAGAGTTGGACACAACTGAGCGTGTAGGCGACAGAGAAAAGCAATGATCTTTATGCTTTCCGATTCATTTCAAATTACTACAAAAGTAAGTCAACTTGCCTTTATTACTCCCACAGAGTGGATATTATATCAGTTCAGTTCACTTCAGTCACTCAGTTGTGTCCGACTCTTTGCGACCCCTTGGACTGCAGCACACCAGGCCTCCCTGTCCATCACCAACTCCCAGAGTTTACTCAAACTCATGTCCATCGAGTCGGTGATGCCATCCAACCATCTCATCCTCTGTCGACCCCTTCTCCTCTCGCCCTCAATCTTTCCCAGCATCAGGGTCTTTTCAAATGAGTCAGCTCTTTGCATCAGGTGGCCAAAGGATTGGAGTTTCAGCTTCAGCCATCAGTCTTTCCAATGAACATTCAGGACTGATCTCCTTTAGGATGGACTGGTTGGATCTCCTTGTAGTCCAAGGGACTCTCAAGAGTCTTCTCCAACACCACAGTTCAACAGCAAAGTATATCACATATAAGATCCTAAATGAAATCTGAAATAGGGGAAGCTGGAATTATCACAGGGTCTTATAAGACCCAGTATGGAATCTGAAATAGGAGCACAGCGCCTAAAGCTTTTCCTTCTCCTAACCCACATCAGTACATTCACAATCATGTTTATTGTTTTGATGAGCTTCTGAGAAAACAGGAAAAGTGGGCCAGCTCTAGGTTGAACACTTTTTTTTTTTTCAGACAAAACACAAACGTCCTAAAAGGAAGTTCTCTAAATTATAGAAGAAAGTCTTGTCTCTGAACCAACACGTCTGATACCCACATCTGCCCCCAAAGGCAAGAATTAGTTCTGTGGAGTTTCCAACATAAGTTAATGCGCAATTTAAAAGCTACAGGCCAAACTCCTTTTATCATAATGAATTGCAAATTAGAGAAGCACATTCATTTTTAAATGTTAGCTCATTTGCATACAGATTGTATGTACATATACGCAGAATAAATATTCTTTCCACTTCAAATTCTATTCATTTATAGCAGTATATTTCTTCCGAAAGTTAGGGTTTTCTCCCCAAAGATGAGAATGATTCAGTTAAAACTCTTCTAGTTTTTACTAGAAAAAGCTCTTGGAAAGCATCCTAAAATCATTCCTCTTTCCACTAGGAAGCTAATAAAGTGTGAAGCCAGAACACACACACACACACACACCCCGAATCTAACAAGAAAAATGCTTTGGAAGAAATAGTATTTTTATTACTTTTTTAATTAGATTTAATCTCTTGCCTTAGAAGTAATAAAAATTATTTTTTTCTTTTCAAATTGATTTTGCGTTAGAGAAGCACAGATTTCTCTGCATTTTCATGCCAAAAGAAAAGATCCCTGGTGAGTTCCGAAAGGCACAGGATACAAAGTAATCATTTTCGATTTGGAGGGAAAATGGTATTTCTATAAAAACGATAATCCCCAACTCTGTAAATTGAGCATAGTGGAGATAACCAGTCCACCAGCTCCAGACATCCAATGCTGATTTGCAGAAGTAAGCTATTAAAGGAACTGTCACTTATTTCAATGAAAGAAAAAAAAAATTACATAGTTTTACAATTTTGTTATTTTGTCTTACTTGTTCATGTTTGAACTTCCAACTTAGACATTATTCTTCTCTTCTTGAGCAGCATCATACTTCAAAAGTGCTTTTTTCCTAAAATTCAAGTTTTTTTTTTTTAATGCAGAAACTTGAGTCTAAATAACCTATTAGACCACATCATTTAAAACAAGCAAACAAAAGGAAAAAAAATTCACTAGACCGGGATCTTATTTCTAGCCACTCAACATCAAGAATTATTATTTTCTAGATCCAACAAAAGTAATTCTCCAATATGTTTTAGCTTTATCACTGTTGGAGAAGGGCATGGCAACCCACTCCAATATTCTTGCCTGGAAAATCCCATGAACGGAGGAGCCTTACAGGCAACAGTCCATGGGGTCACAAAGCGTCTGGGCGACTAACACTTTATCACCGTATTTTCCACTCATGACATGATCCCTTAAAATCAGTGGCTTGGTAGTAACATGTTGGCCAAAGATACTGACTTCAGAGCCATTTTTCTTTTAAACACATGCAGAGAGGTGTGCTGACTGCTTTCTTCGGGAACCTTGCAATGAACTCCTTTTAGTAAATGTGAGCATCAGCGTCTGGTATTTAAATTACCTATCTTTCTCACACATATTACACTCACAGAGGGAAAGTAAATGAAAATAGCATATGCTTCCTGGTCCACACGTTAAACAAATATTTTCTTACGACAAAGGGAAAGGAAAATATAAATTTGTGTTATATGTTTAACAACAACAAAAAAATCATGTTAACCCAAAATACCAAGGGTGAACAAGAATTAACCATTTTTATTTCATGATATTAAATAGTGAATAACATGTTGGGGAGAAAAAGATGTTAAGGTATGCATATACATTTGTATTATATATACTGCATTATAATATATGATATTGTAGATGGAACATTATATATTAAAATGTGTATTTTACAATTATAACTTATAATTATTTGTTATTACTTAGAAATAGTTGTAACATTGACTATATATTATTAATTATATTAGAATTATATATGTAATATGTATGACATAAATGTATATTATATATATATGACATAAATGTATATGCTAGTGAAGGTGAAAGTCACTCGGTTGTGTCCGACTCTTTGTGACCTCATGGGCTATACAGTCCATGGAATTCTGCAGGCCAGAATGCTGGAGTGAATTGCCATTTCTTCCTCTAGGGGATCTTCCCAGCCCAGGGATGAAACCCTCCTCTCTTGCATTGCAGGCAGATTTTTTACCTTCTGAGCTACCAGGGAAGCCCACAGTTAACAATACTGTGTTGCATATTTGAGGTTACTAAGAGTGGATTTTAATAGTCCCCATCACAAGGACAATAGTTTGTAACTATGCATGTGTTGGATGCTAATTAGATTTATTGTGGTGACCACTTCACAGTGTATACACATACTGAATCACTATGTTCTATGCCTAAAATTAATGTAATGCTCTATCTCAATTAAGTCTCTCTAAAAATAAATTTTAAAATGCATATTATATTTATCTGAGAAAACTCAAAAATTAATCCTAACCCCACCCCTGACTCAGAAACTGCTGTTTTTGCTGTGGAGACTCACCCTGTATCATATTTTGGTATAGAAGTCCTTTGTATCATCAGGGATTCCACCGTCTAAATAAAAGAGGGTTAAGAGGCTTCTGGGCTTCCCTGGCAGCTCAGAGGTAAAGATTCTGCTTGCAATGCAGGAGATGCAGGTTCGATCCCTGGGTCAGGAAGATCCCCTGGAGGAGGACATGGCAACCCACTCCACTATTGTTGCCTGGAGAATGCCATGGACAGAGGAGCCTAGCGGGCTATAGTCCCACGGGGTTGCAAAGAGTCAGACACGACTAAGCGGCTAGTACAACATGCCTCTCAAGAGGGCGTGATAAACATCATTGAGCCGTGCATTTTCCCAGTGGCTTCAGTGCTCTGGACTTCCTGAGTGTCCGTGTTGACGATGCTGGAACAGAGTCACAGCCAGGAGGAGAGGGGATCCCGGATGACCGCAGTTCCCGCAAAGGAACCGGCTTTGATGGTGTTGCTCTGCTTCCCGGACAGATGCCGTTGTCATGTCCACCACCTCAGCACCGCGCTCCTCCCGCTTAGAGGGGACCACTCCCTTGTCTGGGCACTATCTCCACGAAGACTCCGTGTGTCCTCTCTCCGTGTCCCTTCCTTATTCTTGTCTCCGTCAGCAAGAGAAGAACTGCTCTGGGCGTGAAATCCCTGTGCCTTCCTGACGGAGTGCCCAGACTGAGGGTCCTTCCAGGCCCACCGACTCTGACTCCTTCTCAACTTACCCACAGGCCCCATCAACTGCTCACCCACTTATCTGAGAAGCGCCACAGGGCCCCATGCCCACGGGCTCTGGCTTAGTCCTTGCTTACGGAAACTCGCCGTGTCGTTTACCACTGCAGCAGTGCTGGTGGGGGTTGCCGGTTTAGCCGTGACGTCGTGCCCGACCCTCTGCGACCCCACGGACTGTAGCCCGCCAGGCTCCTCTGTCCATGGGGGTTCTCCAGGCAGGAATACTGGAGCGGGTAGCCCTTCCCTTCTCCAGGGGATCTTCCTGACCTAGGGATCAAACCCAGGTCTGCTGCATTGCAGGCAGTCTTTACCAACTGACCCTCAGGGAAGCCCCTACAGCAGTCCTACTTATTATCAATTTATCATCAATTAAATGTAAGGAGCAATGCCCAATCAGCACATTACAAATGCTAAAACGAGAGGGACCGCTTATGCAATGTACTCAGAGCACCGTTTTTCCCATTCAAGTGTTTCACAGTGTTTCTATTCTTTATTAAATTTATTAATTTTTAAATGAAGGATGATAGCTTTACAATACTCTTTTTTAAAATAGCTTTTTTACTCCTCAACAAATTGTGATATGTGAGATTTACTGATTTGGGCAATTAGCTAATTTTTCATTCATTAGTTGGACCATAAAGAAAGCTGAAAGGAAGTAAAAGTCGCTCAGTCTTGTCCGACTCTTTGTGACCCCATGGACTATACAGTCTATGGAATTCTCTAGGCCAGAATACTGGAGTGGGTAGCCTTGAGCATCCAAGAATTGATGGTTTCAAAATGTGGTGCTGGAGAAGGTGCTTGAGATTCCCTTGGACAGCAAGGAGATCCAACCAGTCCATCTCCAAGGAAATCAACTCTGAATATTTATTGGAAGGACTGATGCTGAAGCTGAAGCTCCAGTACTTTGGCCACCTGATGGCAAGAGCTGACTCACTGGAAAAGACCCTGATGCTGGGAGGGATTGGAGGGCAGGAGGAGAAGGGGACGACAGAGTGTGAGACGGTTGGATGGCATCACTGAATCAATGGACATGAGTTTGAGCAAGCTCTGGAAGATAGGGACGGACAGGGAAGCCGGGCATGCTGCAGTCCATGGGGTCACAAGGAGTCAGACACTGACATTGAGACTGAACAAAAACACTCACTGGTTGACCCACGGGAACTATTTTTACATATTTATAGATTTTATAAGGGGTTCGCTGGTAGCTCACCTAGTAAAGAATCCGCCTGCAATGCAGGAGACCCTGGTTTGATTCCTGGATCGGGAAGATCCCCTGGAGATGGGATAGGCTACCCACTCCAGTATTCTCAGGCTTCCCTGGTGGCTCAGCTGGTAAAGAATCCGCCTGCAATGCAGGAGACCCTGGTTTGATTCCTGGATCGGGAACATCCCCTGGAGATGGGATAGGCTACCTGCGCCAGTATTGTGGGGCTTCCCCGGTGGTCAGTTGGTAAAGAATCCACCTGCAATCCGGGAGACCTGGGTTCAATCCCTGAGTCGGGAAGATCCCCTGGAGAAGGACGTGGCAACCCACTGCAGTATTCCTGCCTGGAGAATCCTACTGACAGAGGAGCCTGACAGGCCACGGTCCATGGGGTTGCAAAGAGTTGGATACGAGTAGGCACAGCACAGCAAAGACTTTATAAATGCATGACTTTAAGTGACGAACTAGCTCCTCAGCGTCCCGGTGGCCACCATCTGCAGGGTCTTAGCAATTCTGAGTTCCAGCACGTCTGAGTCTCTTTCTGGAAAGACAGACCACGGGCCTCCACGAGAGACAGGGAAAAACAAGAAAAGTCCTAAACAAATGCACTGAAATGCTCCACCACACCCTGTGTAGGAATTGTCCGGCTGGATCCGGTATCACTGATTTTCTTTCAATCACAAATACTTCAGAGCAATTTGAGGGAAGTGAGTCAGACATGACTGAGCAACTGAACTGAAAAACTGAAGGACTAGATATCAGGATCCTATTATTAAAGAACAAACTTTTTTTCCCTCGTGTCTTCCAAAAAGGAAAAAAATAACATTAAAAAAAAAAAAAAACAGTTGTTTTGGTGATGTGAATAGACTGGGTGACTTGCAGGGGGATTGTTTAAATGCTGAAGGGCAGTAAGAAGACAGGGCAATGGCTCAAAGGAATAAGGGAGCTTCATATACAGGTTCGCATAATGGAAGTCTTTATTCCCCTTTTAAAAGAGCCTATTGTTTCCTTGGGAACATTCCTGTTCATATTCAGCTACAATCAGGAGGCCGAGATCATCTGCATCGTTTTAATTCTCAGTTAATTTTTTTTTTAAATGTCTCCGAACTCACTCAAGCGTTGCCAGAATCTGAGACTTTTTGACGCCCGAAGTATGTCTGTTGCCAAACTGAGAAGGCAAGTTTTACTGTTTGTTTGTTTTTTTTCCTGTCTCAGGATTTTACACACTGAAGCTCAGCGTGAAAAGCAATGGGAATTTAACTCTTAAAAAAAAAAAAAATGAAGCCTAGGATGGACTTGCCTGGTGGCAGTGTGAATAAGAATCCGCCCGCCAATGCTGAGGACATGGGTTCGATCCTTGGTCCGGGAAGATCCCACATTCCACGGATCAAGTAAGCCACCACAGTGAGAAGCCTAAATGCCTCAGCCAGAGAAAGCCCACGCACAGCAAGGAAGACCCAGCACAGCCGAAGATAATTTAAAAATAAATAAATAAATATTTTAAAAATGAACCCTTTCTGCATCTAAACACACGACCCCGTGGATGATATAGTCCATGGAATTCTCCAGGCCGGAATACTGGAGTGGGTATCCGTTCCCTTCTCCAGGGGAATCTTCCCAACCCAGGGATGGAACCCAGGTCTCTAGCATTGCAGGTGGATTCTTTACCAGCTTTATGAGCCATAAAGGAAGCCCATCTAAACACATACTCAACTGAAATACAGGGGAAAGACAAAAACAGCCCATCTAGAAGTTGATTGAATGGAAGTTTAGCTCTTGTTCTTCCCATCATCTGAAATTCAGCAGGAGTTCAAACTGCGCTTTTTCTCTCATTTGTTTCCCACCCATCCCATTCAGAGTCTTTTTTTTTTTTTTTGGTATCCTATCAGCATTTCTACCTACATCGGTTTGAGCAAGCTCTGGGAGTTGGTGATGGACAGGGAGGCCTGGCGTGCTGCAGTCCATGGGGTCACAAAGAGTCAGACACAGCTGAGCAACTGAATTGAACTGAACCTACATTTTGAGTGGAGGGGTAGAAGCCAGTGAAACTGTAGGACATACTGTGCATTTATGTAACGGTGAGTACCCTGAGGTTTGGGTATAAATACCACTACTGGGAGGTCTGTCATTTTTCAACGGATTCATCTTTCTTTCATCCAGTGAACAAATTATCAAACGTAGGCTCTATTCCCAATCCTGATGTAGGAGTCTGGGTCACTTCAGCAAAGCAAACTGTCACAGGCATCTAGTCCTGAGGCCTTACATTCAAGGGGAAATGGGTGGAGAAAAGAAAAAAAAAAAAAGAACGAATAAAATAAACCACAGACGATGGGAAAAAAAATTATAGCTGTTACGGAAAAAAATAATCTGCTCTACCCCCTGAATTCTATAACAATGGATTATTATACTTGCTTTGCAATTTCATTTTTTTAAACTTTTTATTTTGCACTGAGGGAGAGCAGATGAACAGGCTTATCCAGAAGTTGATTGAATTAGCTCTTGTCCTTCCCATCATCTGAAATTTAGCAGGAGTTCAAACTGCTCTTTTTCTCTCCTTGTTTTACTCCTGGGTGGGGCTAGTGGTAAAGAACCTTCTTGCCAATACAGGAGACATAAGAGACAGGAGTTCAGTCCCTGGGTTGGGGAGATCCCCTGGAGGAGGGCTATGGCAACCCACTCCAGTACTCTTGCCTGCAGAAACCCATGGACAGAGGAGCCCGGCGGGCTACAGTCCACTGGGGTCAGAAAGAGGTGAAGGACACCAAGTGCCTGAGAAATACACATACACACAGCCGATTGACAATGCCGTGACAATTTCCGGCGAACAGCTAAGGGACTAAGCTGGACATTTCATTTCTCACGTAACAAAAACCTGTGAGGTTTTAAACCTAGTTTAAAAATCTAAAATGTTTCCAGGTAGATCGGACACTTAAGTGTAGAACTGCTAGAACCAATTTTAATGAAGATTTGATTACAAAAGGATTTTACTGAATGCTTATAATAAACGAATGATACATTAGATCAGCACATTTCTTGCTTATTAATCAGAAAAACATATGGAGTTACCAAAAGGAAGAGACCCTGATGTGGGAAAGATTGAAGGCAAGGGGAGAAGGGGACGACAAGAGGATGAGATGGTTGGATGGCATCACCTACTCAATGGACATGAGTCTGAGCAAGCTCTGGGAGTTGGTGATGGACGGGGAGGCCTGGCGTGCTGCAGTCCATGGGGTCACAAAGAGTCATACACAGTTAGTGACTGAACAACCACAAAATTTATATGCTAAATCCTAAGGCCTTGTTTCTTTATTGACTCTACCCCCATTCAAAAATAACAAGTATTTTTTTTTTTT
>JADEYB020000024.1:3196364-3213234 GCA_015832495.2 Alces alces
AAAGGGGTGCCTTCTGGAAAGGGGTGCCTTCTGGAAAGGGGTGTCTTCTATAAAGGGGTGCCTTCTGGAAAGGGGTGTCTTCTGGAAACGGGTGCCTTCTGGAAAGGGGTGTCTTCTGGAAAGGGGTGCCTCCCCAGACCATGAATGTGGTGCAGCTCGGACGTTGGTTCCATGTGGGAAGTAAACATCTGTGGTTTACCAGTCAAGCCAATCTGTTTATTCTGCTACAACAGCCTGGACCGGACTAAAATCGCAGGTTGCAACTGTATCTCAAACTTGAATTACGACTGAAAGCAAGACGCTGGTTGAGGAATGGCCAACAGAGTCTTGGAGAGGGAGCTTTCACCGTCTGCAGTGACAGAACCGTGTCTCCTCCCAGGAGCTGATTAAAGAGGCTGATCCGCAGACCCTGGTCCTGATGTTCTGGGGGGCGGGCTGGGTGTGGGGCTCGGGGAGATCCCCCATCTCCTGGCAGGGTGGGAAGAGCAAGCCAAGAGCATGTCCTTGCAAAGGCCAGCCTGTGTTCAGTCTGCACAGCTCAGCGGGCCGTGCTGCCTGCCAGACTTCATGCCCACTCTGCCTGCGAACAGAGACTCCGGCTGTAACATGATCCGAGCCACACTGGCCCCCACGCGTTCTCCAGGGAGACCTCCGATCCCTCCCAGGTCCCGCTGGGTGCCCGTGAGCAGAGCCCAGCTCTGCAAGGCTCCCTGGAGACCGGATGTGCGGCTGCGCCCGGGAATTCCAGGAGGCCTGCGGGGAAGGCTGGAATGTGGAGCTTCGGTTTGCAAGGAAGTCGCTGAATTGAAAGGGGGAGCGGGACACCCCGGCGGAGAGCCCTGCCTACAGTCAGGCCGGCAGAGGTGGGGGGCGCCCGGGGGGTGGGGGCTGAGGACGCGGCGTCGGGGGGCGGCGCGCTGAAGAGCCCCTGGGTGGAGCCACGGCTGAGCCGGGGAGAGACGCCCTGCACGGGGAAGGGGCTCCTCTGCGACTCGGACCCTCTCCCTCGGTCAGCGCCTCTCCGCACCACACCCCACTTGCTCTCCGCCTGTGTGTCTCCCCCTCCGCGCTTGTCTGTCTGTTTGTAGCTCCTTGACTCTCTCTGTCTCTGTCTCCCTCTCTCTCTGTTCCTATCTCTCTCTCTCTCTGTCTCTCTCTATCCCTCTCTCTCTCAAATGAGAGTTCACTTGTCCCCCAAACAATGCTGAAACCGTCCTGAATCCTCCATGCATGAAGCCATTCCTCTCAAATTCTTGGGAGTAATTCAGTCAACGCTTAAATACAGGATAAGAGACAGTCCCCAGCTGCATAGTATTCACCAAAGGGGGGGAAAAAAAAGGATAATACCCTCTGCCTGCCATCCATCTGAGGATGGAGCGAGACTACAAAGCCGTCTCACGCTGCGTGATGAAATGGTGCTAATAAAGGCGTGTGCTCCTGCAGGAGAGGTGGGAGGGAACCCTCTACTGGAAGGAATTGCCGTTAATTACACGTCCCTATTTCCATGCCAACACAGACACTGTGTAGCTCTGTACAATGCCCAGTCCTTGAATTAATATCCTTTCCTTTGTGATGGTGTCTTGGAAAAGAAAGTGGGATTTTTAGTTAAAGGGAAAGATTACATGAAAATATCACATTTGTGTATTTTATGTATGTTTTATAAATATATATATAAAAATGTATGTATATATACATATACACATATATTTTATATACATAGACAGAGAGAGAGAGAAAGGGCTTCCCGGATAGCTCAGCTGGTAAAGAATCCACCTGCAATGCAGGAGACCCCGGTTCGATTCCTGGGTTTGGAGGATCTGCTGGAGAAGGGAACGGCTACCCACTCCAGCATTCTGGGGCTTCCCTGTGGCTCAGCTGGTAAAGAATCTGTCTGCAATGTGGAGACCAGGGTTCAGTCCCTGGATTGGGAAGATCTCTGGAGAAGGGGATATATATACACATACATTCAGAGACAGGAAATATGTATGTGTGTATATATATGTGTGTGTGTGTGTGTGTATAGACAGAGAGGAAATATTTATATATACATATATGTATATACAGAGAGGAAATATGTGTGTGTGTGTGTGTAGGGAGAGAGAGAGAAAATATGTATAGATATACATAGAGGAATATACATATATATAGTCTGCGATTCATATTTTGGGGCTGCATACTTCTCTTAGGGGCTTCCCAGGTGGCACTAGTAGTAAAGAACCTACCCGCCAATACATAAGACATAAGACACCCGGGTTAGATCCCTGGGTCAGGAAGATCCCTTGGAGGAGGACATGGCAACCCACTCCAGCATTGTTGCCTGGAGACTCCCAAGGACAGAGGAGACTGGTGGGCTACAGTCCATAGGGTTGCAAACAGAGACAGAGAGGACTTAACATTTAGACAATCCATGAAGTGTATATATGGCAATTTCTGTCTACCTATCCATCCATGGGGTTGCAAAGAATAGGACATGACTGAGCACGCACGCACACACACGTGAACTTCACGAAACGCAGGATGAACTGTCCCTACATAACTGAACAGATCATGAGATTTCTGCAAGGATTCAACCTCCCGGATTGCAATCGTGCATCTCTGATTCACAGTGCAAGTAGGCAGTTCCACTTAAATAGCACCAATTGTCAGTCTAAAAGAGCAACGGGTCCTTACTGATTTCCTCGGAGGTGTCTGTCACCGTGTTATGGAATGATTACCGCCTGCTTGGAGAGGAGACAGCTCTTGTTATTGTTTGAAAAAATAAAAATAAAAAACCACCTTCTGGTCAACCAAACCATGTCTCTCTCACCCTAACGTGTTTCAGAGCCTAGAGTAGCTGCAAACCAGGTCCGAACCCTGCGACCCTGCAGAGAGCTAATGCTCTGAGTATATGTTGTGTCGTTTGATGTCACGTCTTCTGTGTGGCTACATGAGGACCTTCACAAAGGGTCTCCCCGTCAGCAGGCTTCTTCACCAGTCTTCACAAAGGGTCTCCCCGTCAGCGGGCTTCTTCACCAGTCTTTGTTGTACTTACACAAAATTGATGAAACAAACTAACACGGATTCATTTTGTGTAAAAAGTAATTACAACGATAAGGAATGTAGTCTTTGGACATATCAATCATCATATTGCCAATGATATATCTATCGTAATGTATAGATACAATGTATAATACATTAATACATCATATAATATTCACTAGCATAGTAACATGATTTTTCTATTATATGGCTTCTTTCTTTCACTGTTCTCAAAGGATTGATATGATCAAATATAAAGCATTTATTTTGCATGAAAATGATTCTTTAAATTAATTAATTTTAATTGGAGGCTAATTACTTTACAATATTGTGGTGGTTTTTGCCATACATTGCCATACATTCATACACTGACATGAATCAGCCACAGGTGTACATGTGCCCCCCTAGGAAATGACTTTCTAAATAGTGTATCCTTCAGTTCAGTTCAGTCATTCAGTCGTGTTCGACTCTTTGCGACCCCATGGACTGCAGCACGCCAGGCCTCCCTGTCCATCACCGACTCCTGGAGTTTACTCAAACTCATGTCCATTGAGTTGGTGATGCCATCCAGCCATCTCATCCTTATGACGTCCTTATATTCGGTTGGTCAAAAAGTTGACTCAGGTTTTTTGAAAACAGGTATTAACACACAAAAAAATGAACAAACTCTTGGGCCTACCCAATACCACCTTAGTAAATGAAACTATATCACTCTGTTAATGTATTATGTATAACATATAACTGGACTTCCCTGGTGGCTCAGATAGTAAAGACTCTGCCTGCAATGCTAGACACTAGGTTAGCAGGTATCACTATAGAATGTCATAATTCTGTTATATTTGTTGTAATTTATTCGCTCAGTGGTGTCTGACTCTTCTGTGACCCCACAGACTGTAGCCCACCAGGCTCCTCTGTCCATGGGATTCTTCAGGCAAGAATACTGGAGTGGGTTGCCACGCCCTCCTCCAGGGGATCTTCCCGAACCAGGGATCTAACATGCATCTCCTGCATTGCAGGCAGATTCTTTACCACTGAGCCACATGGAAAGCCCTTCTGTTATACAGGGCAACCGTACTATTATATTTACACGCACTGTCTTTCTATTCTGTGACAAAGCTAAATGCCTTCTACAGGTCTCAGTGACTGCCTTGGGGCACAGACACATTCAACAGTTGTGTGTGATCACTGTCTGTACACGCGAAAAGAAGCAAAAATTGCTCGGTGGGAGAAGGGAGCGCCTGTTAACAGGATGGGGATGTGACCTCAGCTGTTCACGGGCAGGGGTGAGAACACGGCAGGTTCTGAGAGGGTCGACCCTGGAGTCCCTTCTCATCATCAGGTCAGTTCCGTCACTCAGTCGTGTCCGACTCTTTGCAACCCCATGGACTGCAGCACACCAGGCTTCCCTGTCCATCACCATCTCCCGGAGTTTGCTCAAACTCGTGTCCATCGAGTCGGTGATGCCATCCAACCATCTCATCCTCTGTCATCCCTTCTCCTCTCACCTTCAAGCTTTCCCAACATCAGGGTCTTTTCCAGTGGGTCAGTTCTTCGCATCAGGCGGCCAAGGGATTGGAGTTTCAGCTTCAGCATCAGTCCTTCCAATGAATATTCAGGATTTCTCATCTCAGGTTCCCGTCTGCTTTCAGTCAGACTGCAGCTGAGTCACATGCCTACCCGCCCACGGCAGGCAGGTACACATGTACTGGCATCGGTTTTGTCCACAGCTGGTTAACAAAAAGCAGGGCGTGCCAGAGACAGAGGCAGTGACAGCCATCCAGGGAGTCAGAAATCAAAGCCTCCCAACTTTCCCCTCTAAAGCCTGCCCTGTAACACTGACCCAGGAACATCTCAGACGTTCTCTGCTGAGATGCTGCTGAGAACATCTGCTTGCATGTCGCTGGTCCGTCGAGGACCAGGACACCCCTCTGTCTTAGAAGAGCCAGGAGCAGGCGATGGGGAGTATTTTGCTCCTCTGAGCTTCTCCCCTGTCTTCCCTCCCTTCCTGTCTCCTGTTCTGCCCTCTTTCCCGCCCTGCGCTTCCATCCTTCCTCACTCCCTTTCCTCTTTCTTCCCTTTCTCCATCCATCCTTCCTTCCATCCTTTTCCCCCGCTCTCTGCTTCCTTCCTTCCTCTCGCACCATCCATCATTTCTGACAGTGAGACCACTGAACTGAGCTGTCCAGCAGCTCACAGCAGAGGATCTAAAATTACTCTGTGTGCCTGCATCCTCAGTCGCTTCAGTCGTGTCTGACTCTTTACGACCCCGTGGACTGTAGCCTGCCAGGCTCCTCTGTCCATGTGATTGTCCACGCAAGAATACCAGAGTGGGTTGCCACTTCCTTCTCCAGGGCATCTTCCCAACCCAGGGATGGAACCCACTGCTCTTTTGTCGCCTGCATTGGCAGGCAATGTCGTTTTTGGTTTTGTTTTTTTCATTTATTTTTATTAGTTGGAGGCTAATTACTACACTGCACAACCTGGGATATTACATCAAAATGTGGGCTGGCGAAACGGAAATGGCTTATGTCCGAGGACTACAGAGAATGATACAAACATAGAATTTTTTTTTTTTTTGGTGTAACATTATGCCAAAAGATTACAGCAAGAATGAAAACCACTCTGTAAATGGATCTCCTTGCTGTATCTTTTTGGTCTGCTACATTTCAATTTCATGTGCTGGTGGATTTTATTTTCTTTCTTAAAACACATCTAGGATTTGCTTTACAAACCTTTCACGAAAATTAATGTTTAAGAGTGAAGATTTGCATGCATTAGTCTGGTCGCCTTCAATGTGTTAAATCATTTAATCCTTACAAAATTTTGAACCACTCTTATTACATTTTTACAGACAGGAGTGTGGCCCACAGAGGCTAAGTTATCCAATATCATACCTTAGTGACAAGGCCAAGATATACTGGGTTGGCCAAAACGTTTGTTTGGGTTTTTCCATAACGCAAACCGGAATGAACTTTTTGGCCAACCCCATAAAATGAAAGCTAGGATTCTAAAGCCCATGCTCTATTCTATTGTATAGACTTCCTCCCATTAAGAGTGTTACTTGCTCAGTCGTGTCCGACTCTTTGAGACCCCATGGACTGTAGCCCGCCAGGCTCCTCTGTCCATGGGATTCTCCAGGCAAGAATACTGGAGTGGGTCACCAAGCCCTCCTCCAGAAAATCTTCCTGACTCCGGGAGAGAAACTGGCAGCCGGGTTCTTTACCACTAGTGCCATCTATAGACTTCCTCCCATTATTACATTACAAATATAATTACCAGCATGTAAGTTTTAATATCGGCTTCCCTGGTGGAAGCACGAGATGTGGGTTCGATCCCTGGGTGGGGAAGATCCCCTGGAGGAGGGCATGGCAACCCACTCCAGTATTCTTGCCTGGAGAGAGGAGCCTAGCGGGGTACAGTCCATGGGGTCGCAGAAAGCAGGACATGACTGAGCGAATAACAGTAGCTACGTATATATGCCAACAGGTAGATGATAGATACATGTTCGAGATAATCAGTGGTTATGAGTTTTAAGAAGTTGTTAACTCACTTGAAATTTCTAATGAGATCCCCAAAGTTTCTTTGTGTTAGGATTACATCTCTTGATAGTTGTCATATTAGAAGTTAAAACTGGAAAAAAAAAAAAGGGACTTCCGAGGTGGTCTGGTGGCTAAGACACCGAGTTCCCAGAACAGGGACCCTGGGTTCGATCCTTAGTTGGGGAGCTAGATCCCACATGCTGCAACTAAGAGTCTGCATGCCTCAACTAAAGACCCTGCACACTGCAATAAAGATAAAAGATCCCACATGCTGTAACTAAGAGCCGGTGCAGCCAAATAAATTTTAATGAAAAAATATATATATTTCTTCCTTCACTCTTTTACACACAACAATAAAAACCCCTGACATTGTGCCATTTATAACATGTTGCTATACAACGATATTTTCTAAATTAAGAAAAAGCAGCAATACTAGTGATGCTATAGTTTGCTTTGCAAATCTCTTGTCTTCACAGAAGGCAGTGAGAAACTCATATCTGCTTCTGTGTTCAATCCACTGTAATGCCACGTGGAACACAGCTTCTGGAAAACTCCAGTGACAGGAAGAAATTACAAAAGGGAAGTGATGTCTTTGTGCAATAAAGAAAATAGAACTGAATACACGGGCATCGTGGAAGTATCTGGGGTGAGCCATAAATCTCCAGGGCAAACAACTCACTCTGAGATTTACTAATCAGTCTACCTGTCTATCTATCTATGAAATCTAGCTATCAAACTATCTATGCTTCTATTTACCCATTCATCGACCTACATACCGATCTAAATATTTAGGTCCATGTAGTTTTTCAACTATCCAAATCTATCAATAAATCAATCTATCCATCTGTCTATCTACAAGTCTAGCAATATAACCATCCACTCATCCATCCATCCTTCTGTCCATCCATTTATCTATTCATCCATCCATTCCCCCACCCATGTATCCATCTGCTCATCCATCCATCCTTTCACCAATCCATCCATCCATCCACCCTTTCATCTGTCCATCCATCTATCCAGCTATCCATCCATCCATCCATTCATCCATCCATCCATCCATCTATCCATCCATCCACCCTTTCATCTGTCCATCCATCTATCCAGCTATCAATTTATCCATCTACCACCCATCCATCCATCCACTCACCCATCCATCCATCCATCTACCCTTGCATCCATCTATCCAGCTATCCATTTATCCATTTACCCACCCATCTATCCATCCATCCACTCATCCATCCACCCTTTCATCCATCCATCCACGCATGCATCCATTCATCCTTTCATCCATCAATCCACCCATGCATCCACTCATCCTTTCATCCATCCATCCACCCACCCATCCATCTATCTACCCTTTCATCCATCCAGCTATCCATTTATCCACCTACCCACCCACCCATCTATCCATCCATCCACTCATCCATCCACCCTTTCATCCATTCATCCACCTATGCATCCATCTATCCATCCATCCACTCACTCATCTGTCTACCCTTTCATCCACCCATCCATCCATCCATCCATCCACCCATCATCCATCCACCCACTGACTCATCTATCCACCCTTTCATCTACCCATCCATCCATCTATATACCATCCATCCTTTCATCTCATCCATCCATCATCCACCCATCCATCCATCTCCCTACATACTGATCTACTTATGTAGAGCTACATAGTTATCTAACCACCTATCATTACTTTTATATTTACATCTATGCTTTTACTTAAATATGTAGTTATCCTAAAACTGAAGTGAACTTCTAGAAAATGAAATTCCAAAGGAATAATATAGAAAGCCAACAGCAAATACATGGGCATGACCATGACTTTTATCAGCAGAGTATATTCTGAGAATTCCCTCCTAGCCCTTGTATTTCTCTCGTAATCAGGAATTTTCTGCAAAAGGTGGTAAGGAAATTTTCCTCATTTACCTTGACACTATTTTGGACACTTCTCTGAATATTCTGCTTACTGATAATGAGACAGACTGCTTCTTCAGTCTATATATGTCAAGAAAACAATTTGGTATGCACATTAATTACTCTAGTGCTAAGCCTAGGAACAAATGAGCATTATGAACATATTCCATATTTTTCTCCCTCAAAGTATGCAGTTTAGATTTGTCCTTCCATTATCTGTTCATTCATTCTTTTGCCCCTAATTGTTCAGACCACTTTATTTCCCTTATAAATTTGGAGGAATTTCTTATAGAGTTAGGTATTATTTCCTTGGCTGTGAGATTAGACATAGCAAAAATGTTCCTTCAATTGATCAATACTTTAAAAAATATTTACCCATATCAATCCCATGTATTGATGGTAAAAATACTGACCAATTTTTGTGCCATATATGTTGCAATTTAAAAAAGAAACACTCTACAACCCTAAGCCAGTTGGACATTTTCCTACATTTTTTCTATTAAAAAAGGTTTACATTTTGCATGTAGATTTATCTATCTAGAATACAACTTTGATTATGGATCTAGCGAAAGGTGCACTATTATTTCTTACATAGACAGAGCTAGTTTTCAGTGGCATATGCTGAATGCTCAGTCTTTTTGCATTGATCCATGACATTGACTGATTTGTATATTAAGTTTCCAATCAGTGGTAGTTCTGCCAGTTTCTGTACTACTCTGTTAGTCTCTAATTGTTGGACCATCAACAAATTATTTTTAATATTTTTTAAGTATGTTAGTTGCTCAGCCGTTTCTGACTCTTTGCAACTTCATGAACTGTAGCCTGCCAGGCTCCTCACAGCATGTTAAAAAGCAGAGACATTACTTTGCCAACAAAGGTCTGTCTAGTCAAAGCTGTGGTTTTTACAGTAATCATGCATGCATATGAGAGTTGGACTAAAAAGAAAGCTGAACACCAAAGAACTGATGCTTTTGAACTGTGGTGTTGGAGAAGACTCTTGATGAGTCCATTGGACTGCAAGGAGATCCAACCAGTCCATCCTAAAGGAGATGAGTCCTGGGTGTTCATTGGAAGGACTGATGCTGAAGCTGAAAGTCCAATATACTGGCCACCTGATGAAAAGAACTGACTCATTGGAAAAGACCCTGATACTGGGAAAGATTGAAGGCGGGAGGAGAAGGGCATGACAGAGGATGAGATGGTTGGATGGCATCACTGACTCAATGGACATGAGTTTGAGTAAACTCTGGGAGTTGGTGATGGACAGGGAGGCCTGGCGTGCTGCGGTCCGTGGGGTCGCAAAGAGTCGGACACAACTGAGCAACTGAATTTACTTCACTCATGGCTTTGCAAATATTTATCAGGTAAGACAGTCAGCTCTGCTCATTCTTATTTTTTGGTTTTAACTTAGCCATGTTGTATTTCCTACTCTCCATATAAACTTTCTGGTAGTTACTACAATTTGTAAAAGACCAAGAGGAACTCTGACAGGTATGTCTCTAACAGCACAATTAAATCTGGAGGGAAGTTATCTTAATATATTTGTCATGCTTTCTAGTATCTGCATAATCAACTCTATTAGTTTGTGTTCCTTTGTTGAACTGTAAGTGTTTAGAGAAGTTAATTCTGAGATTTGTATTACTTTTAAGTTGATATTCCAATATACTTAATTTGCATTATGCTTAACACCTCATTATTGAGTAGAAAAATCCTACAAAAATTTTTTAAGTTGATCTTGCAAACTAACCTTTTGTCTAATAATCTTGCTGAGTCCTCATGAAATTTGAGTCATATAGATATTGTATTTTTTTTTCTTTTTTGTCTGGTAGGAGATCAGTTCTTCTGCAACTAATGGCAATTTTAACCCTTCCCTTACACTCTTTATTTGGCTAGTTTATTTTCCCTTCCTTCTAGTATTTACTAGGATTGGAATTATTACTTGTCATTCAGTCGCTCACTTGTGTCTGACTTGTTGTGACCCCATGGACTGCAGCATGCCAAGCTTCCCTGTCCTTCACTGTCTCCTGGAGTTTGCTTAAACTCATTCCTTTGAGATGGTGATGCCATCCAACCATATCATCTTCTGTCACCACCTTCTCCTCTTGCAGTCAAACTTTCTTGGCATCAGGGTCTTTTCTCAGGTATTATAATCTACAGTAAAAATTGTATATATTGTGTATGTTGAAATATGTATGATGAACTATATATATATATATATATATGTATAAAACCCTCATATGTAAATGGTCTTGACCATAAAATCCATATTCATGCACATTTATGCCTCCATATGACAAACCATATCACAATATAATTAATGGGTAATATGTAAGTAATCATAGTTGGATAGCCCTTGACCCTCAAAAGAAAAATATCAAGACTTCCCTGGTGGCCCAGTGGTTAAGGATCCACCTGCCAATGCAGGCGACATGGGTTCGATCCCTGGACCGGGAAGATTAAACAAGTCATGGGGCAACTAAGCCCATGCTCCGCAACTACTGACCCTGTGGTCTAGAGCCTGTGAGTCACAACTGCTGAGCCTTTGCTCCCCACGGCCCATGTTCTGCAACTACTGAAGGCCTTGTGCTCTAGAGCCCGTGCTCCGTAACGAGAGAGGCCACCACAAGGAGAAGCGCACCCATCACAGTTGGAGAGTGGACCCTGCTCGCCGCAGACAGAGAAAGTATGAGCCCAGCAATGAAGACTCAGCACTTTGAAAAATTACAAATAAAAAAATACAAAACAGACATCAGGGGTCAAATATCATCTTTATTATTATAAATATATATTTGTATCATTCCCTGGTGGCTCAGATGGTAAAGCGTCTGCCTGCAATGCAGGAGACCTGGGTTCAATCCTTGGGTCAGGAAGATCCCCTGGAGAAGGAAATGGCAACCCACTCCAGTATTCTTGCCCGGAAAATTCCATGGACGGAGGAGCCTGGTCACAAAGAGGAGCCTGGTGGGCTACAGTCCATGGGGTTGCAAAGAGTCGGACATGACTGAGTGGCTTCACTTGCACTCTCTAAAGAAAACTATTGATTCCTATAAATATACAAAAGCCAATTTAAAAACCTTCTCGATGTCAAAAGGCCTCAAACTGAACTTAGCACCAAATATGACACCCTAATAAGCATTGGGAAGTTTTGCTGTAAATGGCCAGGTGGTACACATCATAGCATGTGGGGGCCACTGTTTTCTTCAGCAGCTGAACTCTGTCATTATAGCTTATAACAGTGGGCAGAGCTGTGTTCCAGGGAAGCTGTTTTTAATCCAAAAAATGGGACACAGTTTCCAGTCCTTCAGAGAGAACTGAAAATGGGCTTCCTTGATAGCTTGATTGGTAAAGAATCTGCCTGCAATGAAGGAGACCTGGGTCAATGCCTGAGTCAGGAAGATCCTCTAGAGAAGAGAGAGGCTACCCACTCCAGTATTCTTGGGCTTCCCGGTAGCTCAGCTGGTAAAAAAAAAAAAAAAAAAATCCGCCTGTAATGCGGGAGACCTGGGTTTGATCCCTGGTTGGGAAGATCCCCTCGAGAAGGGAAAGGCTACCCACTGCGGTACTGCGGCCTTGAGAATTCCACGGACTGTATAGAATTAAGTGTCTATAATAAAGATAATGGCTAAAACACATGAATATTCTAGCATATTTCACAAAGAGACCTACTTATAAAATCTGCCAGAGGCTATGATTTGAGTATATAAGCATTCTCTTTGTACATGAATATTCTGTTCTGTAATAGAATAAATTCTATTCATTTTATCCACAGAGATAAGTTCACAAAACAGTACTTATTTTAATTTCCCAAAATTTGGTGTGTCAGGAAACGTGGACTGAAAACTCCGATCACAGTCATTTGTTTTTTTCCTTTTCCCCATCCTTTGCTGTTGCTTCCTTTTTAATTACTGTGATACAATCTGCCTAGGTTCACAAAAGCTAATGTGTTTAGTGTAGAGGGGATGGTTTCAGCTTTGACATCAGCCACTCCACACTGGAAGCAGGATATTCTGTACATAGTCAATTCTAAATAGAAGATTCGTCTTCTATTTGATGTGGGGTGAATGGAGCTTCCTCTTTTTTGGAGAATGAGCTTGAGGGGACTGCCATCTGAGAGTGGCTACAAATTACAAGTCAGATGAAGGACCTTGGAGTTCAGATGAGATCCTCGGGGTGAAATAGAGTGGGGCCCTAAGGGGCTCCCCAGGCACGGAGGCCTTTTCTTCCGCTGTCTCTTTTATCCAAGACTCCAGCCTCTGTGACCTTCTCTGAGCTCCACAGAGTGGATCTGACCAGTTGCCAGTCAAGGGAGCAATTGAAGCATCAAGACTTGCTGTTTTTGAATACTGATGCTGGAGAAGATTTTTGAGAGTCCCTTGGACTGCAAGGAGATCAGACCAGTCCATCCTAAAGGAAATCAACTCTGAATATTCACTGGGAAGATGGATGCTAAAGCTGAAGCTCTCATAGTTTTGGCCATTTGATGCAAAGAGTCGACTCACTGGAAAAGACCCTGATGCTGGAAATATTGAGGGCAGGAGGAGATGGGGACGACAGAGGATGAGATGATTGGAAGGCATCACCAAGTCAAAGAACATGAGTTTGAACAAACTTCAGGAGATAGTGATGGACAGGGAAGCCTGGTGTGGTGTAGTCCATGAAGTCACAGAGTCAGACATGACTGAGCAGCAACAGAAAAACAACAACAAATCAAGGGAGGAGTAGCCAGGAAATCCAAGGTTAAAGGGACCACAGAAGCTCATCAAGATTAGGAGATCAATCACCTGAGAGAGATTCAGTTCAGTTCAGTTCAGTCCAGTCACTCAGTCATGTCCGACTCTTTGCGACCCCATGAACCGCAGCACGCCAGGCCTCCCTGTCCATCACCAACTCCCAGAGTTCACTCAAACTCATGTCCAGGAGTCGGTGATGCCATCCAACCATCTCATCCTCCATCATCCCCTTCTCCTGCTGCCCTCAATCTTTCCTAACATCAGGGTCTTTTCAAATGAATCAGCTGTTCACATCAAGTGGCCAAAGTATTAAGAGTTTCAGCTTCAACATCAGTCCTTCCAATAAATACTCAGGACTGATTTCCTTTAGGATGGACTGACTGGATCTCCTTGCAGTCCAAGGGACTCTCAACAGTCTTCTCCAACAGCACAGTTCAAACGCATCAATTCTTCGGCGTTCAGCTTTCTTCACAGTCCAACTCTCACATGACCACTGGAGAAACCATAGCCTTGACTAGACGGACCTTTGTGGACAAAGTAATGTCTCTGCTTTTCAATATGCTGTCTAGGTTGGTCATAACTTTCCTTCCAAGGAGTAAATGTCTTTTAATTTCATGGCTGCAATCACCATCTGCAGTGATTTGGAGGCCCCCAAAAATAAAGTCAGCCACTGTTTCCATTGTTTCCCCATCTATTTGCCATGAAATGATAGATTCAGTTCAGTTGTAGTGATAGTTTTCACAAGTGATAGTTTTCCATGATCAAGGATGTCATCTTGCCATCTACCTCTGCAAGGGCTAAATCATGTGCTGTAGAAGCTGCTGACCTTCACATTCCCTGAAGAGAGGACATGGCGGAAAGCAGAAATGAGGCATCTGTGCTCTGGGAACAGCTGGTAGGACAGGGCTTCAGCTCGTTAGATGTTCTCAGGAGCTGATTTTATGAGCCCATTTCCTGTATCGCCTCCTATATAGAAAAGCACAAACATCCTGCCTGGTGACGACTGTTTCTCATGATGAACAGAAGCTCCAGGAGACTTGTAGAGAATTTCTGGAAAAAATACGTGCCTGACTGCACAAATTCCCCCTTCACCAAAACCACATATATCCTGACCTTGCCCCGCTGCCTCTTTGGAGTATCTGAGAGCTATCTGGAGAGCGTTGGCTGGTTAAGTCAGATACTATATCCTGACCTTGCCCCGCTGCCCCTTTGGAGTATCCGAGAGCTATCTGGAGAGCGTTGGCTGGTTAAGTCAGATACTATATCCTGACCTTGCCCCGCTGCCCCTTTGGAGTATCTGAGAGCTATCTGGAGAGAGTTGGCTGGTAAGTCAGACACTGCAGGCGCTGTTTCTCTGTGTGGGGAGAATGTCTCTCTGAAACAAGGAGAGAGACCCCCTCCCCGCATTGCAAGGCATTGAGAGGGGAGAGAAACTAGCATTTCAGTGACACATGCCATCAAACTTCGCTTTTCTCAAGACTCTTGTTCTCGTCCTTTAATACATATTTCACCAGCCTGGTGGGAGTTCAATCATTTCCTCTTTGTTCTCCCATAGAAAAAAGTTTTAGGAATACAAATGAAGAGAAAAAAAGGAAAGAAAAAAAAAAGGCTCAGAAGGTCTGTCATTATTATGAGGCTGTCAGACACTGGAAAATATAGGCAGCCATAGAATTCTGTTTTTACAAGTACAGTAATGACTTCTAATCATTAATTACACGGCACGATAGTAATTAGCATGATAGAGACACTCTATCCTTTAACATTTATTTACTTTGCTTTGGGTGATGTGTGATTTAATTTTAGCACACTGCACTCTGCTCATTACATAAACTGGTGTTTACCCCAAACTGCTATTTTTATGGAGATGAAAATGTCAGTCCATTCTACAAACTGATTTTTAATGAGGAAAAATCCAAAGAGACCTGAGGGAGGGAGGGAAGGAAGGTGGGATGGAGGGAAGGAGAGAGGGAGGGAAAAATAGATAAGGTTTTTAAAGGAAAACAAAGATAATTTCACCAAGGATATTAGAAAAGACCTAGGAAGTAGGAATGTAAAAAGTGAGTGAAAGAGAAGTTCAAGATTTCTCTTCCTCTATGTGACATCTTTACTTTCATGATTTGTATCTCCATTATAACTGACATTTGTGATCTACACGTCGCAGGACTTTGTCAGACTATTTAGCATTTTTGTAGCACAAGAGTGCTGGAGGAGACTCTTGAGAGTGCCCTGGAGTGCAGGGAGCTCCAACCAATCCATCCTAAAGGACATCAGTCCTGAATATTCATTGGAAGGACTGATGCTGAAGCTGAAGCTCCAATGCTTTGGCCCCTGATGCAAAGAGCTGACTTATTGGAAGAGACCCTGATGCTGGGAAAGATTGAAGGCAGGAGAAGAAGGGGTGACAGAGGATGAGATGGCTGGATGATCACCAGCTCAATGGACATGAGTTTGAGCAAGCTCTGGGAGATGGTGATAGACAGGGAAGCCTGGCGGGCTGCAGTCCATGAGGTTGCAGAGTTGGACCTAACAACAAGATTCTGTTATCAGGTCACATTTAACTTTGTGGTTGAATGACCCACATCTCTTTCTACCTGTTGAGTGTAAACTTGGGTCTTTAAGTGAAAACATGTATAACGTAATGAATATAGCTAGTATTTTACAATAAGTATAAATGGAGTGTAACCTTTAAACGCTGAATCACTGCATTCTGCACCTGTAACATATATAACATTGCATGTCAACTCTATGTAAAAAGGCATGAGAGAACAAAATTCAAACATGCGTAAGATACAAATAGGGCTTCCCTGATGGCAGTGTGGTTAAGAATGTGCCTGCCAATGCAGGAGACACAGGTTTGATCCCTTGTCCCGGAAGATCCCAAGTGCCGGGGAGCAACTAAGTCGGTGTGTCACAACTGCTGAGCGTTCGCTCTAGAGCCCATGAGCGGCACCTACAGACCCCATGTGCCACAACTACCGAAGCTCCTGTGCCAGAGACTGGGCTGTCAAACAAAAGAAGCCACTGCAATGAGAAGACCACCCAACTGTAACGAGAAAGTAGCCCCCCGCTCGCCACAACCAGAGACAAGCCTGCACAACAACGAAGACCCACCACAGCCAAGAATAAACAAAAAAATCCAATTAAAAAAATTATCATTAAAAAAATAAGGATGCTGAATGAAATGACCTCTAAAGCAACTTCCGTTTCCAACATTCCTAGATCTGGTA
Source organism: Alces alces (assembly GCA_015832495.2). NCBI lineage: Eukaryota > Metazoa > Chordata > Mammalia > Artiodactyla > Cervidae > Alces > Alces alces. Next base: position 3,212,805 of record JADEYB020000024.1, read on the forward strand.
AAGGCTAGGCTTCAGGAAACAGATTTTTTCCAACACCGAGGTGACCTTGACTTAGATATTCAAGTGCAACGAAGACAAGCAGCGATGCATTCCCTGTGAACACGTGAAAGTACTTAATTAGTCTGAACAGCCTGAGTGAATCAGAAGGAAGTGGTGAGGTGAGAGGTTGTCCCCATGCATAAGCAATAGCCCTGCCATGAAGTCCACTGGGATGTCTGTTCTTCCCCATCTCCCGGTCGGCATCCCACCCACCACCCAGCATGGCGAGTCTGCACGCCCTGAGTTACCATCCCCTTCACTTCAAGATGGCACCCATGAGGTTTGAGGCAAGTACACAGCAGCTGCTCTTGGTACATCTCGCTCTAGGAAGAAGGGGGACAGAAGCTCGAATCACTCACAAGGGAAGGGAAGCTCACTCAGACGTTAAGGC
>JADEYB020000024.1:3226218-3266883 GCA_015832495.2 Alces alces
AGATCATGATAATTGATAAAGATAGGTATATAGAAGTAGAAACAAATATATATGTATATATAAAGACTATATATAGAGCATATACGTATAAAGGATATATTTCTATCTGTAGGTAATCAAATCTACATAAATTCCAAGGACAGAGGAGCCTGGCGGGCTTCAGTCCACAAATTCATAAAGAGTCAGACACAACTGAGCAATTAAACAACAGCAGCAACATAATGCAGTTATAGCTTCATCTGTCTTAACTGCAAAATCATTTTGAGGCCCAAAGATTAGAAAATCTGATGCTAAATGTTTAACAATCTATGAACAGCAAATCAGCTTTGAAACTTTTGATTTCCCATTTTATCAAAACTATCCTGAATGTACCTTTATAATTTTCACTGGAAATTGGGCTCTTGTTGGTACAAGTGGATTGGCTGTCACAGTAAGTGAACTAAGTCAGAGAAAGACAAATATCATGTGATGTCACTTATATGTGGAATCAAAACATTATACAAACATTATTTTTTTGTGGAACATTCATTCATTAAAAACAGCCAGACAATCGGTAACTGGTTGCTCCATGCAATTTTTTCAGAATCTGAGCAAAGTAGTTCAAAAGGAAGAAGTGGTCTCAGTAGATTTTTGGGAGCTCTTTAAACCCTGTTTGGTGAATATACGGTTGGCCATCACACAGGAGCATTACTTAAGAAAAGGAAAGAAGGGAGAGGAAAGGAAAGGAAAGGAAAAGTAATTTTTTTATATCCCCAAAGGAAAACAAGATACCTTTATATATTATTTGGGGCTTCCCTGATAGCTCAGTAGGTGAAGAATCCACCTGCAATGCAGGAGACCCTGGTTCGATTCCTGAGTCAGGAAGATCCGCTGGAGAAGGGAAAGGCTACCCATTCCAGTATTCTTGGGCTTCCCTTGTGGCTCAGCTGGTAAAGAATCTGTCTGCAATGTGGGAGACCTGGGTTCGATCCCTGGGTTGGGAAGATCCCCTGGAGAAGGGAAAGGCTACCCACTCCAGTATTCTGGCCCGGAGAATTCCATGGACTGTATAGTGCATGGGGTCTCAAAGACACGACTGAGCCACTTTCACTCACATCACCTATGTAATTTGAGCTAATCCTGAAAACAGTAGTGTTTTTCAATAGCATAACTCGGAACTATGCTTCTGAGTCAGAAAGCCAGTCAGTAGTTAAAAAGTCATTTTCAAAATCCTAATATTTTACAAGTGGGCTTGTGCCCTAGTTTCTCATTGAAATGAAGTTTTACTCAAGGCATTTATTATTCATTAGGCTTGAGTCTTGGCTTTAAATCACTCTAATGAGGAGGTAGGAGGGAACCGAAATTTCCCATTATACGCTTTCACAGGAAACGTTTAAACACGTTGCCTCTGCATTATTTAAGACAGAGCAGCAGGAGCAATTCTGAAATACCATCCACCTACTCTAGCAGCTGTGCCAACTGACATTTAAATCATTCAGGGTTCTATGGACAATGGTGGAGGAGAAGAGCGATTAGGCCGTTTAGAATGGCATTAGGGGCTGTCCGCCTGACGGGAAGGAGCGGACAGAAAGTGGGGTGGTTAATTACAGGGGACGGTCGTGCCCGAGAACAGCACAGCGGCAGAGGAGAAGGCCCCAGTTCTGTCTTCGGTCATGGGAAACGACCAAGTGATACCGCCGAATCCTCATGGCGAATGGGAACTGGGAAAGTCACGAGAAAGCTGTCGTAAGAGAAATTAAAAAAGAAAAAAAAAAAATTTGTCTTGGATGAGTGAGGGTGTCAAAGGAGGAAAACTCAGACCTCCCTGGAGGCTTGGTGATGAATACGTCACGCTTCCACTACAGGGGGCGTGGGTTCCATTTATGGTCTGCGAAGTTCCATATACCGGGAGTTGTGGCCAAAAAAAGGAGAAGAAAAACAGACACACATACACACAATGAAAGCTTTACCTTAGGTGTTTGGAATCAGCAGGTAGACACTATTAGGTATAAACTAGATAAAGCAACAAGCACCTACAGTAGAGCACAGGAAACTATAATACATATTGTGTACTAAACTATAATGAAAAAGAGGCTGAAAATTATATATATATACACACACACACACACACACACTTTTACATACACACACATATGTATAACTGAATCAGGTCACTGTACACCTCAACCTAACACAACATTGTAAATCAACTACAGTTCACTCATAAGAAGAAAAAAAAACTCTGAGTGACGCTGCTGCATATAACACTGGGGATGTCCTTGGAATTTCTGCGCTTTGGCACGACTGATATTGGGGGCCAACTTCAACTTGGTTGTAGGGGTACCGTCCTGGTCATCACGGGACATTTATAGATGCCTCCATGGCTCCCATCCGCTAGATGTCAGAAGCACCCCTACGCTACTTATGACAGCCAAAAACATCTCTACCTCTCTCCTGAGGGGCCAAATTACCCCACCTGAGGACCAGCACCAATGGAAAGCTGAAGCATATAGCTTCTAATCTGTAGGACACAAGAGAATTTATAATTCCCGGTCATCAACAGACTACTGTTCTATCTACACTAGATATTCTGTTGGTCTATGTTGGGTCTTGGCGCTAGTGGTAAAGAGTCTGCCTGCAGGCTTGAGCCCTGGGTCAGAAAGAACCCCTGAAGAAGAAAATGGCAAACCACTGCAGTATTCTTGCCTGGAGAATCCCACAGACAGAGGAGCCTGGTGGGCTATGGTCTATAGGCTCGCAAACAGTCGGATGGGACTAAAGTGACTTTGCGTACACAAATAGCTGCTAGCATAACTTATATACATACATATAAATACACACACACACACACACACACACACACACTTGATTTCCCATGTCTATACAAATCTAATAGCATAATTTCTAATACAGTGAATTGAGAAGGAATTCCAGGTTATTTCTTTTAATATTCAAAGTTTTAAAGGACTGTCACTTCGGGCTTCCTTGGAGGCTCAATGGTAAAGAGTCTGCCTGCCAATGCAAGAGACCGGGGTTCCATCCGTGGGTTGGGAAGATTCCCTGGAGAAGGGAATGGCAACCCACCCCAGTATTCTTGCCTGGAGAATCCCATGGACAGAGGAGCCTGGCGGGCTGCAGCCCATGGATTGCAAAAGAGTTGGACAGGACTGAGAAACTAAACAACAAACATTTAGATCCATCACTTTTTATATAAAACCCAGTTTTCTCTTCCTAATTTTCACAATATCCCATTAAAATGTGTCAAGAGGTCATAAATTTTTACATCTGTATTGAGACTGTTTTTAAATTTGAAAGGGTAGACTATGGATATTTTTATCACATCAACAACACTGAAGGAAAACTCTTGGGGACTTCTATAGTGAGAACCAACATAGTTTCTTGATTTTTATAGACTGAATTCTGTCTTCTCCCTCTCCCCAAAATGTATATGTTGAAATTCTAACTCTCAGGAGTTCAGAATGGGACTGTTTGGTCTTTAAAGGGGGAGTGAAGGTAAAATGCAAAGAAGGCAATGGCAACCCACTCCAGTACTCTCGCCTGGAAAATCCCATGGACAGAGGAGCCTGGTGGGCTGCAGTCCATGGGGTCACAAGGAGTCGGATAAGACTGAGCGACTTCCCTTTCACTTTTCACTTTCAGGCATTGGAGAAGGAAATGGCAACCCACTCACTCCAGTATTCTTGCCCGGAGAATCCCAGGGATGGGGGAGCCTGGTGGGCTGCCGTCTCTGGGGTCGCACAGAGGCGGACACGACTGAAGCGACTTAGCAGCAGCAGCAGAAGATAAAACGAGATCACTAGTTTGGGTCCTGATGTCATAGGACTGGGATCCTTATAAGAAGAGCTCAGGACACAGACAGCCAGAGGCACGACCATGTGGGGACACAGGGAGCAGACGGCTGTCCGCACGCCCAGGAGAGAGGTTTCAGGAGGATCCAGCCCCGCCCACACCTGCGTCTCAGACTCCAGCCTCTAGGACTGCGGGAGACACCACAGTCTCTTATTGCTCGAGCCACTCCATCCTTGGTATTTTATTGTGAAAACCCAAGCAGAGGAATATAATCAGGTTCAGCCTTACCAATGCTTTTTGATAAATAATCTTACCTTAACTTGGAATAAAACAAAAAAGAAAATGACATTTTTTAAACTGAAATACCTACTTCTTCACCCTCAATGATGCTAACGGACTGAATAAAACAGGAATGAAGAATTATTATTGCTCCTGTTAATGTTAAATTTAAATTTATATCTTTGAATTCATGATCCCAGAAGATACTTCAAAACACTTCATCTTCACATTCACAACTGTAATCGTAGTCCCTCAGATGATTATTGTATTTTTAAAGCAAAGCCGTGGCCATTTCCTTAACATTCTTTATTAATCATGTTTAGATTTGGTTCCTGACGTTAGTTATTTTAGAATCCAGATGACTGAATGCCCGACAATCATATTTCAACATTGTAATAAAAAAGAAAGTGTAGTCATTCAGTCTGGTCTGACTCTTTGTGACTCCATGGACTGTAGCCCGCCAGGCTCCTCTGTCCATGGGATTCTCCAGGCAAGAATACTGGTGTTGGTTGCTGTTTTCTCCTCCAGGGGATCTTCCCGACTTAGGGACTGAACCCAGGTCTCCTACACTGCAGGCAAATACTCTACTGTCTAAGCCACCAAGGAAGCACCTCTAATAAACTGAAGTGAAGTGTTAGTCACAGAGTCCTGTCTGAGTCTTTGCAACCCCAAGGCTTGTAGCCCACCAGGTTCCTGTGTCCATGGAATTCTCCAGGCAACAACACTGGAGTGGGTTGCCATTTCTTTCTCTAGGGGATCTTCCCGACCCAGGGATCCAACCCAGGTCTCCCACATTGCAGGCAGATTCTTTACCATCTGAGCCACCAAGGAAATCCGTCTAATAAAGTGAAGTGTTACTCAGTCATGTCCCAGTCTTTGCGACCCCATGGACTGTAGCCCACCCAACTCCTCTGTCCATGCGATACTCCAGGCAAGAATACTGGAGTGGGCTGCCATTTCTTCCTCCAGGGGATCATCCCGAGTCAGGGATCAAACCCACGTCTCCTGAACTGGCAGGCAGATCCTTTACCGCTGAGCCACCGGGGAAGCCCCAGCATGACATCAAGTACTTTAAATTTACTGTTGAACTTGAGTGGCGGTTCTACACCCTGCACCCTCAGGCTGCCTCTCTTCCACGCCCACCTCAGATCACGGTCGTAAGCAGGAAGACATGTTCCTCTGGGGGGTTTTCCCGGTAGCTCAGCTGGTAAGGAATCCGCCTGCAATGCAGGAGACCCTGGTTTGATTCCTGGGTTGGGAAGATCTGCTGGAGAAGGGAAAGGCTACCCACTCCAGTATTCCTGGGCCTCCCTGGTAGCTCAGCTGATAAAGATATCCGTCTGCAAGGCAGGAGACCTGGGTTCCATCCCTGGGATGGGAAGATCCCCTGGAGAAGGGAAAGGGCTACCCCAGTCCAGTATTCTGGCCATGGAGAATGCCATTGACTGTATGGCCCATGGGGTCGCAAAGAGTCAGACGCGACTGAGCAACGTTCAGTTCTTCCTGTTCCTCTGGCATGCTAGCATCATCAAAAAGGCCTTGTGCAAGGCATATGCAAAGAAACAACACAGGCGCCCTGGGTTCCTGCAGAACCCTAGCGTCGCTCGCCAGTGGAAACTCAGCCAGCACGGGTTTCCAAAATCACATCTGTGGTGGATAAGCGAGTTGGAAAGAGTAGTGTTCAATAAGATAGACACGCACAATTCGTGTCAGGTGAGGGGGCTTTAATCCTGTAGGGGTACATCACGACCCATCATTCCTTCAGTGCTGCATGAGAATCACTTGGGCTGTTGTTACAAAGCTCCTTCTAACCCTGCACACCTGGTGGGTGTGGGGGGGAGTGCTGTGTTTTCAACCAGCTCGCCCAACACACTGCAAGCCGCGGACCCTCACACAAGCGGCCCCCAGTCTTTTCCACACTAGGACCCTGCTTCGTGCAAGAGAATGTTTCCAAGGACCTGGGAGTCGGGGGATGGTTTCGGGATGATTCAAGCACTTTACGTCTTTTGTCGCTTTATTTCTGTTCTTAGTACATCAGCTCCACCTCAGATCCTCAGGCATTCGATCCCGAAGGCTGAGGACCTCTGCCCGGGACTCCACCATGCCTAGCAAGCCCATACTCCTCCACGACACAGGGATTACAAAGGAAAAAAGATGTACTGATAGTTCACTTACTTGGACAAAAGTCATGCATGTAGGTGATATTAGAATCTTCCAGCCAAGGTGCATGATCTTAACAGAAAAGCAATCATTCAAACAGGAAAAACAAAACAAGCAACCAACCAACTAACCCAGGGCTTCCCTGGGGGTCCAGTGGCTTGTTGCAGAAACCTGTAATCAAGAAACCAAGCACCATACCCGGAGAGTTGGAGAACTCAGGTTTATTACACTGGCGGACCCAGAGGAGTTAACTCTCCAAGCTCTGAGCCCAACTGCGAACAAAGGAGTTACAGAGTTTTTATAGATAGATTATAGTGGGCAACACTGGCTGTTAATAGGCTGGTTTAAACTAAGGGGTTTTGCACACCAAGAAAAGCAGTCAAGATGGGGGAGGGGGAATGCCTGACCTTTACACGGACAGGCATGATTAAGCAGGTTTCCAGGGGCCAGGCAATTGCAAACAGCAAGACAAGGGTGAGTGAGATCAGCTACAGTTCCTCGAATTGTTAAGTCCCCACTTTCTGAGACTACGAGACCTACGTGATCCAGACTTTGGAAGGAGCAAGCTGAGTTACAGAGGCAGAACGAGCAGGAGGTTATATAAAATTTTAAACTTCTCCTCTTCAGTTAAGAATCTGCCTGCCAAGGCGGGGCACACGGGTTCCATCCCCGGCCTGGGAAGATCCCACGTGCTGCGGGGCAAAGAAGCAGGTGCATGACAGCTACTGACCCTTAGCGCAACTAAAGCGGGTGGTCCACAACAAGAGAAGCCACCGCAATGAGAAGCCCAGCGCAAAACCACTCCTAGAGAGGAGCCCCCTGCTCACTGCACCTAAAGCAAGCCTGTGCACAGCAAGGAAGACCCAGCACAACCTAAAACAAATAAATACTTTAAAAATTAAAACAAACAAACAAAAAAAGGCCAGCACTGAGTCTCAGAGCACGAAGGATACGGAGGCTGGGGTTGACCGGTCTGCAAACACATAAGGAAATGCAGAGAGGGAAAGAGAAGGGGGGCAGTCATACAAACAGCAACAACATTACCGAATGCAATAAATACTGCAGGTCTGAAAAGCACAGAGGACGGCAACCTGGGGCCGTGTGCACTCAGGCCCAGGCGTCCCAGACCCAGGCTGCTAGAATCAGTGGCACCAAAAAAAAAAAAAAAGGCAAAACTGCAAGAAGTCTTTACCAACAAAGGAAGGAAAGAAATGAGTGCAGGCAAACCAAAAACTCGCCAGGCTGAGCACAGAGTCACAAGTGGGCCAACAACGTAAACATGGAGATTCCTAGATGCAGGAAGTGAACTTACCTGCTCAACCGCAAGCCTCAGGGAGGAAACTGAGGTGTCCTGGTCACAGGGAAATCCCAGAGGGCACAGCGTGTCCAGCGAGCAATCTGGGGAGCACCGAGGTGCCGAGCTGCAAACTGAGCAAACGGCTCCGCTCTAGCCATCCACGACCAGTCTGCCGAAAAGCTGCGTCGTAAACGTAGGTCGTACAGCTGCGTCTGCTTTCTGACCTGCCTGGCGCACTAGCTTAAGCTAGGCTAGGTTAATATGCTGTCTAGGTTATGACCAACCTCGACAGCATATTAAAAAGCAGAGACATGACTTTGTCAACAAAGGTCTGTCTTGTCAAGGCTATGGATTTCCCAGTGGTCATGTATGGATGTGAGAATTGGACTATAAAGAAAGCTGAGCACCAAAGAATTGGTGCTTTTGAACTGTGGTGCTGGAGAAGACTCTTGAGAGCCCCTTGGACTGCAAGGAGATCCAACCAGTCCGTCCTAAAGGAGATCAGTCCTGGGTGTTCACTGGAAGGACTGATGCTGAAGCTGAAACTCCAACACTTTGGCCACCTGATGTGAAGAGCTGACTCATTAGAAAAGACATGATGCTGGGAGGGATTGAAGGCGGGAGGAGGAGGGGACAACAGAGGATGTGATGGTTGGATGGCATCACTGACTCGATGAACAGGAGTTTGAGTAAGCTCCGGGAGTTGGTGATGGACAGGGAGGCCTGGAGTGCTGCGATTCATGGGGTCGCAAAGAGTCGGAGACGACTGAGCCGCTGAGCAGAACTGAACTGAACAGTACACTGAGTGTAATCCCAACTCAAATTACCCTCAGTCTGATTTCAAAAACATGCATGGCCACTTCAAGACGACCAGACTTGAAGAGACGTATGAGAGAGGGGAAGTAAGACCTTGACATTCCTTTTTCTAAACCGTATATGGGCAGAATTCATAAACCAAAGAAGACTTGGAGTCAGTGGAAGTTTTATTTCAAGACTTAGTTGAAGCCTTTTTTTTTTTTTTTTTAAAGAGGGGCTTCCTTGGTGGCTCAGACAGTAAAGAATCTGCCTGCAATGTAAGAGATCGGGGTTCGATCCCTGGATCTGGAAGGTCCCCTGGAGGAGGAAATGGCAACCCACTTTAGTATTCTTGCCTGGAGAATCCCATGGACAGAAGAGCCTGGTGGGCTACAGTCCATGGGGATCGCAAAGAGTCAGACACGGCTGAAGAACAACAACCAGGCGGACAGCCTCTTACTCATAAGCGGTGCCACAGAATGAACACGGGTTGGGGAATCCAAGCTGAGTTTGGGTGACCTTGGCAGGTCCGCCTTGGCAGGGAAATGAAAATGCATGTCCAGGGTCTAAGAGAGGACTCAAATACTAGCTACTTAATTCAGTGTTAGTTACTGTTACGCTTTTTATAGAGGGAATCCTACCCTTAGTTGACTCTCTGGATCTCAGGACTACTCCGGGTTCTCTTTATTCTGACTGGTTGGCAGTGTGGATCACCAGCATGGTACACTGTTGAGGATGTGAGCAGGAGGAAGCATGCACTCTCAAAGCACAGGTGCTTTAGCTAGGTATATGGAAAAAGCTGGAAAAGAATGTTTAATGCCAATGGGGCAATATTTTTAAAAAATTTAAAAAAAAAAACAGGGAGGGACTCGCCTGCTGGTACAGTGGCTAAGCCTCCATGCTCCCAAAGCAGACAGCTGGGGTCCGATCCCTGGTCAGGGAGCTAGGTGCCAGGTACTGCAGCTAAGACTTTGCAAGACCCCACGTGCCACAACCAGAGACCCCAGAGACCACAACCACAGACCCTGCATTTCACCACCACAGAACCCGCACGGCACAGTTAAATACGCCACATGCCACACCTAAGACCTGGCACAATCAAATTAATATTTCTTTTAAAAGCCCTATATGTAAAAAAGAAAAGGAGACACAGATGTACAGGACAGACTTTTGGAGTCTGTGGGAGAAGGCGAGGGTGGGATGCTCTGAGAGAACAGCACTGAAACAAGTATACTATCAAGGGTGAAACAGATCACCAGCCCAGGTGGGATGCATGAGACAAGTGCTCGGGGCTGGTGCACTGGGGAGACCCAGAGGGATGGGATGGGGAGGGAGGTGGGAGGGGGGATCGGGATGGGGAACACATGTAAATCCATGGCTGATTCATGTCAAGGTATGGCAAAAACCACTACAATATTGTAAAGTAATTAGCCTCCAACTAATAAAAATAAATGAAAAAATAAATAAATACTCTTTTTTTAAATCACTGGGAGAAGCAGTGACTTCCAAAAGCAACCAGTCCCAGTTCCCAGCCTTCTTCCACATTCCCCAGCTGGTAGCATCTTTCTGGTTGGCACCACCACCCAGACATCACACACCCCCCTGCCCCACCCCCAGATGTATCAGTCCTGCCCGGTGAACCCTTCTCCAGGTGCCTGAAGAGCCAGCAGGCCTTGTCCTCCTCAGAGGTCGGGGTCCCAGGCCCCCAGACTTGGAGCTTGTGAAGCTCAGTCTCTCCCCTCTGATCCCCGCCTCCGGGAGTGGCAGCTGCTTTCTCTGGATACTATCTCTGTGACCACAGACACTCTCTTGCCCTTTTCAGTCTTCTAATAGCCCCTGAACCATTTCCCTCTATTAAATTCTCTGCTTAAAAAAAAAAAAATTCACAGGGAGACGGCTGGGTTCATTGACAGAAAGGCTGGATTCTGCGTGGAGGCTGTAGTGAGCGTCTGTGGTTTTAGGCTAGTAGGGTTGTTCCTCGGTACCTCTGCCACTGTTTCATCTGAACCTAGGACTTGCCAGGTGGCCGAGTGGTAAACAATCCACCTGCCAATGCAGAATACGTGAGTTCGGTCCCTGGGTCACGGAGATCCCCTGGAGGAGGGCATGGCAACCCACTCCAGTACTCTTGCCTGGAGACTCCCATGGACAGAGGAGCCTGGTGGACTGCAGTCCCTGGGGTCACATGGTGTTTGAAACAACTGAATGTCTGAGCACAGGGAAATTGAAATAGATGCCCCGAACATAAAGAGTGCAAATTCTTCCAAGTGATCTTTCTAACAAAGAATTCAGTGGGAGTTGTACGTGTTCCCAGGTTAAGCAGTGTAACTATGTGTTGCCTCTGTAAGTGTGGCAGTTTAGATTGTATAAATCTAATGAAGGGTGAACGGATAGGGAATCTGGGATGGACATGGACACACTGCTGTGTTTAACATGGAGGACCAGCAAGGACCTGCTGGACAGCACAGGGAAGTCTGCTCAATACTCTGTAATAACCTTATAGTCACCAGGGGGAAGGCTGGGGGAAGGGATAGTCAGGGAGTCTGGGATGGACATGGACACACTGCTGTGTTTAACATGGAGGACCAGCAAGGACCTGCTGGACAGCTCAGGGAAGTCTGCTCAATGTCAGGTGGCAGCCTGGTTGGGAGGGAAGTTTGGAGGAGAATGGATACATGTGTATGTGTGGCTGAGTCTTGTTGCTGTTCCCTTGAACATATCACAACACTGTTCATCGGCTATACCCAGGGATCAAACCCAGGTCTCCCGCATTGCAGGCGGTTTCTTTACCAGCTGAGCCACAAGGGAAGCCCGACTATACCCCAATACAAAATAAAAAGTTCAAAAGAAAAAAAAAAGAAAACCAACCTCAAGAACCATCCACCGTGTATGCTTAGGCAGTCAGCGTGGTGAAGCCTTGGTTATGAGTGTGATGAACTAAGGTGGAAACTGAGACTTGTCTCATCTCTGCTCTTAAACCTCCTGAAATTCGGCAACCAGTGCCTAAGACGTTAGTGGGAACCAGACTGAGAGGAGCTTGGATTCTTAATTTGGTTTTTGTATGTGGTGTGAGAGAATCTTGAAATTTCGTTCTTTTACACATAGCTGTTTGGTTTTCCTAGGAGCCCTTATCAAAGAGACTTGTCTTTTCTACATTGTATAGTCTTGCCTTCTTTGCATAGATTAACTGGCTCAAGGTGTGGGTTTATCTCTGGGTTCTCCATCATGCCTCGTTGATGAGTGTATCTATGTTTGTGCTAGTTCTATGCTAATCACCTTAGCTTTGCAGCAGGGTCTGAACTCAGGGAGCATGTTTCCCCAGGTTTACTCTTCTTTCTCAAGACTGGATCGGCTATTCAGGGTCTTTTGTGTGTGCGTACAAACTCCTGGTCCAATTCTGTGAAAAAGTCCATCTGTGATGGGATAGGAATTGCACTGCATCTGTAGGTGGCCCTGGAAAACATGTTCTTTTCTAAGATTGATTCTTCCATTCCAAGAACACAGTGTTTCATGCCATCCGTGTGTGTCCTCTTTGGTTATTTTCATTAGCTTCTTAAAGTTTTTGGATCACAGGTCTTTTGCTTCCTTTCTGGTTGTTGTTCAGTTGCTCACTCATGTCCGACTCTCTGCTTCCCCAGGTAGGTTTATTCTTAGGTGTTGTATTCTTTTTGATAACCGTGATTGTTGCCTTAATTTCTCTAATGGTTCACTGTTTGTGTATAGCAATGCCGCAGATTTCTGTATACTAATTTTGTATCCTTCAACTTTTACTAAACTGACTGATGAGCTTTAATAGTTTTCACATGTCTTTAGGATTTTCTGTATATGTATATGTTTTGTGAGTGAGTGCTCAGTCGCTTCGCTCTTGCTTAGGTCTTCCCTTTTGAGCTGTGTCTGATTCTTTGCAACCCCATGGATTATAGCCCTCCAGGCTCCTCTGTCCATGGATTCTGCAGGCGAGAATCCTGGAGTGGGTTGTCATGCCCTACTCCAGGGGATTTTCCCGACCCAGGCACAGAACCCACATCTCTTATGTTTCCTGCATTGACAGGCAGGTTCTATACCACTAGCAGCACCTGGGAAGTCATGTATGTATAGCAAACAGTGACAGTTTTACTCCTGCTTTTCCAGTTTGTATTCCTTTTATTTGATTTTGTTTTCCTCTGCTCTGACTAGCACTTCTAAAACTGTGTTGAATAATAGTGGTGAGAGTGGACATCCTTGTCTTGTTCCTCATCTTAGAGGGAATACTGTTAGCTTTTCACCATCGAGTATTACATTAGCTGATAGCTCAGTTGGTAAAGAATCTGCCTGCAATGCAAGAGACCTGGGTTCAATTCCTGGGTCGGGATGATCCCTTGGAGAAGGGATAGGCTACCCACTCCAGTATTCTTGGGCTTCCCTTGTGGCTCAGCTAGTCAAGAATCAGTTTGTAATGAAGGAGACCTGGGTTCGACCCCTGTGTCGAAAAGATCCCCTGGAGAAGGGAAACGCTACCCACTCCAGTATTCTGGCCTGGAGAATTCCATGGACTGTATAGTCCGTGGGGTCACAAAGAGTTGGACATGATTGAATGACTTTCACTTTCCTTTCACTTTGTCATTTGTGGGCTTTATTTTGTTGAGGTGGGTTTCCTGTCTGCCCGCTTTCTGGAGAGGTTTTCTCATAAATGGATCTTGACATAACAGCCTTTTTATGAGCAAGCTCTTCGTTTATGGGATCAATCTTGCTGGTGCATTTTCCTGGTCTGTGTGAAGAGCACAGTCGTACAACAAGGGAAGGAAACCAAATGTCTCCCAATAACCAGGAGAAAGGTACCCCCAGCCTCCTCAAGTCCTGTTTTACTGCAGATGCTGCAGACATATTTTAATCGCTTTTTAAAAAAACTCTGTCAATTTTAACCAGAGGATAATTACAATACTATGATAGTTTCTGCCATGCATCAGGATGAATCACCCATAGGTATACATGTGTCCCCTCCATCCTGAACCCCCCTCCCACCTCCCTACCCACCCCTTTCCTCTAGTCTGTCACAGAGCACCGGCTTTGGGTGCCCTGGGTCATACATCAAACTCCCACTGGCTATCTGTTTGACAGATGGTAGTGTGTATGTTTCAATGCTTCTTACTCTCTCAAATCAGCCCACCCTCTCCTCCTCCCACTGAATCCAAAAGTCTGTTCTTTACGTCTCTGTCTCCTTCACTGCCCTGCATGTAGGACCATCTTTCTAGATTCCATCTTTATGCATTAGTAGACGATATCTGTCTTCCTCTTTCTGACTTGCTTCATTCTATATAACAGGCTCTAGGTCCATTCACCTCATTAGAACTGAATCAAATGTGTTCCTTTTTACAGCTGAGTAATGTTCCATTGTGTATATGCACCACAACTTGGTTATCCATTCATCTGTTGATGACCATCTAGGTTACTTCCGGGTCCTGGCTATTGTAAATGGTGCTGGAGTGAACATTGGCACACGTGTGTCTTTTTCAATTCTGGTTTCCTCGGGGTACTAGTTTCTTTAAATTGAACTAGAGTTGCATTTACAGGGCTTTGCTCATTTCTCCTGTACGGCAAAGTGACTCAGTTATATACCTATATACATTTTTCTTCATATTGTGTTCTTTCTATTAGGGTTTGGACAAGGAAGTGGCAACCCACTCCAGTATTCTTGCCTGGAGAATCACATGGGCAGAAGAGCCTGGTGGGCTCTGGTCCATAGGGTCACAAGGAGTCAGACACGACTGAAGTGACTAAGCATGCACGGTTTACCCCGGCAGGTGGGATATAGTTCCCTGTGCTCTACAGAAGAGTCTCGTCATTCACCCACTGTAATACAAAGAGTTTGCGCCACCTGACTTCAAACGCCCAGTCCGTCGCTCTCCCTCTTCCCTCCCCCATGAAAACTGCAAGTCTGCTCTCTGTGTCTGAGCCTGCTGCAGGCTGATTTCTGCTGTATTTTAGATTTCACATATAAATGATATCATGCGACATTTGTCTTTGTCTGACTTGAAACTTCACTCTGCATGATCATCTGTAGTTGAAATCTACGTTACTGCAAATGGACTGCAGCCTGCCAGGCTCCTCTATCCATGGAATTTCCCAGGCAAGCATACTGGAGTGTGTTGCCATTTCCTCCTCCAGGGGATCTACTCGAACCAGGGATTGAACCCATGTCTCCTGCCTGGCAGGCAGATTCTTTACCACTGAGCCACTGGGGAAGCCTTGAATATTTTATTCAAGGATCCTACTAAAGACAGTAGCCCTGATATCTCCACTTAGATAGCCCTGACAGACTGCTGCAAACAGGTTAAGTGGGGAGCCAGAATACATAGATGCTTCTGCTTGGGGGATGGTACATGTAGTGGAACATCAAAAGATGACTTCTATTCACAAAAACGCAAACATCTGAAGGTAATAATATTAACTCTTTTTCTGTCTTTGGGAAGTCAGTATCTTTAGGCCTTTTATACAGTAAAAACATGGTTGGATGGCATCACCAACTCGATGGACATGAGTCTGAGCGAGCTCCGGGAGTTGGTGATGGACAGGGAAGCCTGGCGTGCTGCAGTCCATGGGGTCGCAAAGAGTCCAACCCGAGTTGCCTACTGAACAACAGAAATGTTTGGGAAGTTGTAAGGGTATGGGCTCACTGAAGACAGTCCAGGACGTCTTTCAGGCATGGTAATAAAGGCGATTCTGCTTGGCGGTTGTCTTTTCAAGGGTGTTTGTGCTGCTAATTACTTTTTGATGTCCCAGGATGCCGGCAAGGACGTGGAACCGTAGGAAGTCGTTGTCGGTGGGAACACAGAACGGTACAGGCACTCTGGCAGATAATTTGTAAGTTTTGGTTTTCTACCAAATTTATTTTATTTATTTATTTGGCTGAGCCAGGTCTTAGTCACACCATACGAGATCTTTTAATTCCAGCACACAAGATGTTTAGCTGTGGCATGCAAATTCTTAGATGGGGCATGTGGGATCTAGTTCCCAGACCAGGGATCAAACTGGGACCTCCTATGCTGGGAGCATGGAGTCTTAGCCACTGGACCACCAGGGAAGTCCCTGGCACTTTCTTAAAAGTAAACATCCTGTTGACCATGCGATGCAGCAAGAACAGCCCTTGGCATTTCCCCTAAGGTGTCGAGAACTTATCATCTGCACAGAAACTGCAGTGGATGTTTGCGGCATCTGTATTCACAACCTGGAAGCAGCCACAATGTCCTTCAGTAGGTGAACCAGCTAATAAAATGCGGTACATCCACGCAACAGGCCATTAGTCGTCACTAAAAAGAAATGAGCCGGCAAGCCGTGAAAGGAAATGGAAGAGACAACAATGCTCTTCAGAGTTGAGGAAGCTAGTCTGAAAAAGCTACTTTCTGTATGATGCTGAGCTGGTGACGTTCTAAGGAAGGAATAATGATAGGAAAGGTAGAAAGGTCAGTGGCTGCCTGGGCGGGGAAGGGAGGAACAGCTGCGGCATACAATGTTTAGTAGTGAGATTACCGGTATTTTAACTGTGGACACATGGCACCATGGGTGTGTGCATCCTACGTTGTTCCAGTCTTGTCCCACTCTTTGCGGCCCCAAGGACTGTAGCCCAATGGGCTCCTCTGTCCATGGGGTTCTCCAGGCATGAGTGCTGGAATAGGTTGCCATTCCCTCCTCTGGTGGGGTGTGTGTGTGTGTGTGTGTGTACGTGTATGAATATACATATATACATTTGAATATACATTTGAATATAGATGTATATGTTTGACTATACATGTATATGTTTGAATATACATACATGCATTTGAGTATGCATACATTTGAATATATACATATGTTTGAATATAGATGCATATATTTAATATGCATGTATGTGTTTAAACATACACATATGCATTTGAATATAGATGTATATGTTTGCCTATATGTGCATATATTTGAATATACTCATGTATATTTGAATATGCATGAAAGTTTGAATGTGCACATATACATATGAATATAGATGCACATATTTGAACATATATGTGTATACTTGAATATATATACATGCATTTGGATATGCACACAAACATTTGAATGTGTATGTATATGAATATACACATATACATTTCAATATAGATGCACACATTTGAATATGCATATATACATTTGAATATAGATGTAACGTTTGACTATATGTGCATACATTTGAATATACATACATGCATTTGAATATGCACATAACATGTGAATATAGATGCACACGTTTGAATATACATATGCACACTTGAACATAGATACATACATCTGAATATACATGTATACATTTGAATATACACATATACATTCGAATATGCACACATACATTTGAATGTGTATGTATACATTTGAATATACATGTATATATTTGAATATGCATATATATGAATATATGTTCAAGTCCATAGAACATATTAACACCAAGAAGAAATCCTAATGTAAATGATGGGGTGATGGTGATCTGTCGTATAGGCCTATTAGTTTAACAAAGGTGCCACTCTTGGTGAGAGGAAGGCTGATAATGGGGGAGGCTGTGCATACGTGCAGGCCAGGGTATCTGGTAAGTCTCTCCACCTTCCTCTCAATTTTGCTGGAAACCTTCTAGCACAGGGAATTCTACTCAATATTTTATAATAACCTATATAGGGAAAGAGTATGGAAAACATATACATTATATATAATGTGTGTATATAACTGAATCACTGCTGTATATCTGAAACTAAAAAACATTATAAATCAACTCAGGTTAGTTCAGTCACTCGGTCCTGTCCGACTCTTTACAATCCCATGGACTGCAGCACACCAGGCTTCCTTGTCCATCACCAACTCCAGGAGTTTACTCAAACTCATGTCCATTGAGTCAGTGATGCCATCCAGCCATCTCATCCTCTGTCATCCCCTTCTCCTGCCTTCAATCTTTCCCAGCATCAGAGTCTTTTCCAGTGAGTCAGTTCTTCGCATCAGGTAACCAAAATATCAACACTTCAGCTTCAGCATCAGTCCTTCCAATGAACACCCAGGACTGATTTCTTTTAGGACGGACTGGTTGGATCTCCTTGCAGTCCAAGGGACTCTCAAGAATCTTCTCCAACACCAAAGTTCAAAAGCATCAATTCTTCCATGCTCAGCTTTCTTTATAGTCTTTATATAAATCTTTACATATATAAATATATATAATATTTAAATATGTCTTTATATAAGTCAACTATATTCAATTTAAAAATAAATGCTAAAATAAATTTAAAAAGTAAAAAGATTATGCTGTGAAACTAAATTAGCTATGCAATCTTTAAACTCCACAGAGACCTCTCATAGCTTAAATTATAAGTATGAGATTCAAATACTGTCTTCAAAAGAACACACTGTATTTGCTCAACCCCAAAGAAGTGTGGGCAATGTGAGTCACCTATGACCTTTCCTTAAAAACTCAGCAGCCCCAGGGAATCCAGCAATTGCCTTCCACAGAGAGATGCAAACTAAGTGAATTCAGAGACTGAGTGGCTGTCTGTACACAGATGTTCACAGTGGTGTGATTTACAGTATCTGAAAGTGCCAACAATCTAACTGTCCATCCATGGCTGAATGGATAAACAGCATGGTGTATCCATACTATGGACTATTGAAAAAAAGTGAAAGTGGTAAGTCACTCACTCCTGTTCAACTCTTTGACACCCCGCTGGACTGTAGCCTGCCAGGTTCCTCTGTCTGTGGGATTCTCCAGGCAAGGGTACTGGAATGGGTTGCCGTGCCCTCCTCCAAGGGATCTTCCTCACCCAGGGATCGAACCTGGGTCGCCTGCATCTCCTGCCTTGCAGGCAGACTTCTTTACCTCCTGAGCCACCAGGGAAATCCCAATTCGGCCTTCAAAAGGAAAATCTCTTGATACAGGCTACAGCGTGAATGAACCTTGAGGACAGGATGCTACATGATGCAAACCAGATAGAAAGAGAAATATTGCAAGATTCCTTACATGTGGGACACCGAGAGCAGGTACTAGATAAGCAGAGTGGGGTTGGGAGGTTAGGGCTGAAGGAGACAGAATGAAGTAGCTAATCGGTACAGAACTTTACTTTTGCCCAAAAAGCTTTGGAGACAGATGGGGGGTGATGGTTGCTCAATAGTGTGAAAGTACTTAATGCAACTGAACTACTCTTCAGGTTTTGTTTGTTTTTTAAAGTCTTTATGAAACTTTTTACAATACTGTCTCTGTTTTATGTTCTGGTTTTGTGGCCATGAGTCCTGTGGGATCTTAGCTTTGAAACCAGGGATTGAACCCATGCTCCCTGCGTTGGAAGGTAAAGTCTCAACCACCAGAGTTCCAGGGAAGTCCCCTACTCCAGTTTAAAGGGATAAAATTTATGTGTTTTTTTTTAACCACAGTTTAAATAATAATAATAAGCTGGCCCTAGGGATACAGAAGCGTGAGGTTGAAAGTCCCATGACGTCATCAATCCGTGTGCATAGTAATTCGCTTCAGTCGTGTCTGACTCTCTGTGACCCCATGGACTGTAGCTCACCAGGCTCCTCTGTCCATGGATTCTCCAGGCAAGAATACTGGAGTGGGCTGCCATGCCCTCCTCCAGGGGACCTTCCCCACCCACGGATTGAACATGCATCTCTTGTGTCTCCTGCATTGCAAGCAGATTCTTTACCAGTAGCGCCACCTAGTTGGGGGCTGTATATACATTATTTGAAGCCTAGAAGTAACTAGGCTTGTGGGAGACTTGGGTTCAATCCCTGAGTCAGGAAGATCCCCTGGAGGAGGGAAAGGCTACCCACTTCAGTATCTAGCCTGGAGAATTCCATGGACTGTATGGTCCATGGGGGTTTCAAAGAGGCAGACACGACTGAGCAACTTTCGCTTTCACTTTCAAACATAGGTACACTGGAAAGAAAAAGATATTTTCACATTGAAGGCTATCTAAAAAAAGAATTTCTATTTAAAAAAAAAGCTTCCTGGCTCTGCTCTCCAGTAGGTGCTAAAAAGGTCACACTTTTAAAAGGAAAATGGCTCATTAGCATTTTACTCCTAGAACTCTGATTATTATTGCCGCTGCACCCCTGCTTTTGAGCAGTCTGTGTTGTTTAAGACTATACGTGGCTGAAGGTTCACCAAACCTACGGCCACTGACCTAAAATAAAAACTGCTTAATTAGGAAGTTAACCTAAAACAAATGTTAAGGAAATTATGCAGGAAGAAAATAAATTTTTTTAAAAAAATCCTTTTTGTATTACAATGGGAAAAGAAAGGCCGTTAGCCAAGTGCTACGTGTAACCTTCGGTGTTTGTGCAAATGCAGAATTTTATGGGTTGCCTGTTTCTCCACTGGGAGATTTTACAAATGGAAGAGGGAGTGGACAAAGCATCGTGAAAAGCCAGTGTGAATATACGATACTTGTTTTTCTCTTTCTGAGTTACGTTACTCTGTACAACAGACTCTAGGACCATCCACACCTCTCAACTACTGATTCACATTCATTCCTTTTCATGGCTGAGTAGTATTCCATTGTATGTGTGTGCCAAAGCTTTATCTGTTCATCTGTCGACGGACATCGAGGTTGCTTCTCTGTCTTTCCAGCTGCAAACATTACTGCTGTGAATAACGGGGGGGGTACATAACTCTTTTTGAATTATGGTTTTCTCGGGGGTATATGTCCAGTAGTGGGATTGCTGGGTCATAGGGTAGATTTATTCTTAGCTTTTTAAGAAGTCTCTGTACTGTTCTCCATAGTGGGTGTACCAGTTTCCTTTCTCACCAACGGTGCAAGAAGGGCTCCCTTTCTTCCACATCCTCTCCAGCATTTATTGTTTGTAGATTTTTTTTTAAATTTTATTATTTGTGGCTGTGCTGGGTCTTCACTGCTGTGCCAGCTTTTCTCTCGTTGTGGCGAGTGGGAGCTCCTCTCTCATTGTGGTGTGTGGGCTTCTCACTGCGCTGGCTTGTCCTGCTGCAGAGCGTGGCCTCCAGGGCGCATGGGCTCAGCAACTGCGGCTCCCAGACTCTGCAGGAGTTGTGGCGCACAGGCTTCGTTTGCTCCATGGCGTGTGGGATCTTCCCGGACCAGGGACTGAACTCAGGTCTGCTGCATTGGCAGGCGGATTCTTTACCGGTGAGCCGCCAGGGAAGCCCCCTTTGTAGATATTTTCCATGCTGGCCATTCTAACCGGTGTGAGGGGATTCCTCTTTGTAATCACTACCGTGTGTAAAGTAAACAGTTAGCGGGAAGCGGCCGTGTGACACAGGGAGCTCCGCCTGGTGCTCTCTGATGACCTAGAGGGGTGGGGTGGCGTGGGGGGAGGAGGGAGGCTTAAGAAGGGGATATAGGTATACATACGGCTGACTTGTGTTGCTGCATGGCAGAAACCAACACAGCATTGTGAAGCAATTATCTTGCAAGTAAAAAATAATTCTAAAGGGAAAAGCCACGGTGAGTTCCTTCCTTTGAGCAACAGTAGGGTCTCGCGACCGTCTCTCCCAAAAGGAGGCTTCCTTATGAATCAGGCCCTTTGGCTCCACACAAAGGGAAGACAAACACATGTGTCTCCCTGACATCCTGCCCCAAGTGGAGCAGTTGCTGTTGAGTCGTTCAGTCATGTCTGACTCTCTGTCACCCCGTGGATGGCGGCGCAACAGGCTCCTCTGTCCTGTACTATCTCCCACAGTTTGCTCAAACTCATATCCATCAAGCCAGGGATGCCATGCAACCACCTCATCCTCTGTCATCCCCTTCTCCTGCCCTCAGTCTTTCCCAGCATCAGGGTCTTTCCCTAAGAATGGGCTCTTTGCATCAGGTGGCCCAAGTATTGGAGCTTCGGCATCAGTCCTTCCAATGAATATTCAGAGTTGATTTCCTTTAGGATTGACTGGTTTGATCTCCTTGCAGTCCAAGGGACTCTCAAGACTCATCTCCAGCACCACAGTTAGAAAGTAGCAATTCTTTGCCACCCAGCCTTCTTTATGATCCAACACTCACATCCACACATGACTCCTGGAAAAACCATAGCTTTGACTAAATGGATCTTTATCAGTAAAGTGATGTCTATGCTTTTTAATACTGTCTAGGTTGGTCTTAACTTTTCTTCCAATAAGCAAGTTTCTTTTAATTTCATGGCTTTAGTCACCATCAACAGTGATTTTGATCCCAAGAAAATAACGTCTGTCACTGTTTCCATTTTACGCCATCTGTTTGCCATGAAGTGATGGGGCTTGATGCCATGATCTTAGGTTTTTGAAAGTTGAGTTTAAAACCAGCTTTTTCACTCTCCTTTCCCCTTGATCTAGAGGCTCTTTAGTTCCTCGTCACTTTCTGCCATAAGGGTGGTGTCATCTGCATATCTGAGGTTGATAGTTCTCCCATCAATGTTGATTCCAGCTTGTGCTTCAGGAACACCCTGTCCCAGGGTGAGCAGATAGTTCAGGAAAGTCAACTTCAGGGGCGAGAGGCAGGCAGAGTACACCCTAGGACTTGTTTTCCTGCGGACGCTGTCACAAACACCACGGGCTGAGGGGATTAAACCAGAAATGTATCATCTCCCAGTTCTGGAGTCCACGAGTCCAAAATCAAGGTGTCGACAGGACACCCTGCCTCGGAAATCTGAGAGGGAGAACGTGTGTTTGCCTCTTGGAGCGTTTGGTGGTTGTTGGTGCTCCTTGGTCTTCCTGGCCATGAACGGGTTGGGTGGGCCAGAAAATCCTTTTAGATTTTTCTGTAGCATCTTACAGGAAAATTCTCACAAATGTTTTGACTAACCAGATACATCACTTTAGTCTCTGCCTCCAGCATCACAAGGCCGTCTTTCCCCCCTGCCTCTTCACATGGTCTTCCCTTCTCTGTCTGAGTCCTTTTTCCTTTATTCCTGGCCCTGCTGTGAGCCTTGTGGGATCTTGGTTTCCCAACCAGGGATGGAACCTGGGCCCTTGGCAGTGGACATGCAGAGACCTAACCACTGGGGCCAACCAGGGAAGTCTCCCTCCATGTCTGTATCTTAATCCTCATCCCTTAAGTGGACACCACTGATGGTGGATCAGCACCCACCCTAATGAGCTCATCTCACATTGATCGCATCCTCCCTGACCATCATATCTGCCTCCCCTCACATTTGTTCAGAATGATCATGTCTGCTCATGATGACTGGGAATTCCCAGGTGACACTAGAAGTAAAAAACCTGCTTACCAATGCAGGAGATGTGAGAGACACGGATTCAATCCCTGGGTGGAGAATATCCCCTGGAGGAGGGCACGGCAACCCAGTCCAGTGTTCTTGCCTGGAGAAACCCATGGACAGAGGAGCCTGGCGGGCTACAGAACACGGGGTTGCAAAGAGTTGGACACGACCGACTGACTGACATTTTTAAATTTCAATTTGATAGAGAGATACATAGAAATAGATGATAGATAAATAAATACATGATAATAGATTACCAGACCACATGACCTGCCTCCTGAGAAATCTGCATGCAAGTCAAGAAGCAACAGTAAGAACAGGACATGGAACAACAGACTGGTTCCAAATAGGAAAAGGAGTACGTCAAGGCTGTATATTGTCACCCTGCTTATTTAACTTATATGCAGAGTACATCATGAGAAACGCTCAGCTGGAAGAAGCACAAGCTGGAATCAAGATTGTTGGGAGAAATATCAATAACTTCAGATATGCAGATGACACCAACCTTATGGCAGAAAGCAAAGAAAAACTAAAGAGCCTCTTGATGAAAGTGAAAGAGGAGAGTGAACAAGGTGGCTTAAAGCTCAACATTCAGAAAACTAAGATCATGGCATCTGGTCCCATCACATCATGGCAAATAGATGGGAAAACAGTGGAAAGAGTGACAGACTTTATTTTGGGGGCTCCAAAATCACTGCAGATGGTGATTGCAGCCAAGAAATTAAAACACACTTGCTCCTTGGAAGAAAAGCTATGACCAACCTAGACAGAATATTGAAAAGCAGAGGTATTACTTTGCTGACAAAGGTCCGTCCAGTCAAAGCTATGGTTTTTCCAGGAGTCATGTATGGATGTGAGAGTTGGATTATAAAGAAAGCTGAGCACTGAAGAATGGATGCTTTGGAACTGTGGTGCTGGAGAAGACTCTTGAGAGTCCCTTGGACTGCAAGCAGGTCCAACCAGTCCATCCTAAAGGAAATCAACCCTGAATATTCATTGGAAGGATTGATGCTGAAACTGAAACTCTAATGCTTTGGCCACCTGATGTGAAGAAATGACTCACTGGAAAAGACCCTGATGTTTGGAAGATTGAAGGCAAGAGGAGAAGGGGATGATAGAGATGAGATGGTTGGATGACATCACCACTTGATGGACATGAGTTTGAGGAAGCTCCGGGAGTTGGTGATGAACAGGGAGGCCTGGGGTGCTGCAGTCTATGGGGTTGCAGAGAATCGGACATGACTGAGCGACTGAACTGAAGATAATAGAGAGATATGGATAGATAGATACATTGAAAGGTGCATAGAGAGACAGACACAGATGATAGACAGATAATAGGTAAATAAATGATAGGTAGATAATAGATACATAGGTAGATAGATAATGGATAGATAGGTGACAGAAGAGACAACAAATGATAGATGATAGACTTAGAGATATAGATAGAAGATGGAATGCACGATAGATAGATCAAAGACGATAGATACATAGAATAGATGACAGGTAGATAGATGGTCTGGTTAGCTCAGCGGGTAAGGGATTTGCCTCTAATGCAGGAGACACAGGTTTGATCCCTGGGTTGGGAAGATACCCTGGAGGAAGAAATGGCAAACCATTCCACTATTCTTGCCTGGAGAATCCCATGGGCAGAGAAGCCTGGGGGGCTGCAGTCCATGGGGTTGCAAAGAGTCAGACATGACTGAGTGACTTAGCACACACACACCCATGATGATTAAAACTGTTTGAAAAAGACCCTATTTCCAGGAAAAGTTCACATTCCTACTGCCAAGGATTTGGAATTGGAAATATCTTCTTGCAGGACACAACTCACCCCCATGGCACCACCCATGTGAGTTTGAGGGCAATGAATATAAGCGTTGAGGGTCCCACGGTCTCAGAACCGGTGAGTGGACGAGGCTCTGTGTGTGACCCTAATCCTGGCTGACCCCTGGGGGAATGACCTCGCCATTCCTCAGACTTTCACCCATACGAGGAGTACTGAAAAAGGATGGGGGCTGGCAGGTGTTCCTGCATCTGGTGACCATCCCAATGGTTCTCACCCAACCCCAGCCTGCTCAAACCCTCTCCTCATGCATACAGTCTCAGTATTTTCTTCACCATATATTTCTTGGCATTAATTTTGCTTTTCACAAACGTGGCCTTAAACGTTATCAGTCTGATGCCTGAATTTTCAGAACCCCTTAACTTCTTTACCCCGAATAAGACTCCTTGTCCCCTCACCCTAGTCCTCGCCTGGACCAATGATTATCAGAACGTGGTGCCGGATGTAACATTCTAGCTCCCCCAACGCGGTCAAGTTGCCCTGAGTGATAACGTTCTCCAAAAAGCCGTGTGTCCTCTCAAAGCTCACGTCCGCTGGCTGTCTCAGACCCACGGCAATTTACAACCTGCTTCCACATAGATTTTATTACTTCAAATGGATATTTAAATAGGCGTTTCAATAATTTAAGCAGGCATGTCAATAATTCATTGAGCATCAGATCACTGGTGAGGGGCAAAGTGGGAAAGCAGACTAGGATGTATATGTCCTGAGTTCATTTCTTTCCAGTTCAGTACATCCAGACATCCAGATGCTGGTAAAACCAGATGTGCCAGGTGGGACGTCAGCCCAGGAGGGTGTTGCGCTGGGCCCACGGGGGTCGGGATGTGGAAATCTCATATTTAAGACTTGTGTTCTTTCTCTCATGTTGACATCGAGGGCTCACTTAGTTATATCAGAGCTTACTAGATCAGGGTTCCCTGGTAGCTGTTCTAACTGTTGCTTCTTGACCTGCATACAGATTTCTCAGGAGGCAGGTAAGGTGGTCTGGTATCCCCATCTGTTTCAGAATTTTTCACAGTCTCTTGTGATCCACACAGGATTATAAGGTGGAACTATACAGTTTCTTTTTGGAGGATTTTATGTACTAGTTCCCTGGGAGAGAGTGTCCCAGTTTTGGGTAAAATACACTGGAGTATTTTATGTGAGATAGCAGGTGGATATGCTTCATACTGTTATTTCCTTTTTTTATTATTATTATACTTGAAATGCCTGAACCATAAATTACTTTTCAAAAGAACCAGGTGAAAACCAAGCCATAAAAAGCAGAGATGATATCAAGCTTCATTATGGAGGCCAAGCCATAAGCACATTCAGTTCACCCAGAGCGGGGGTGCTAATCAGTCTTGCAGGAGTCCATGTGTTAATAGGCACCATGGGCTTCCCTCATGGCTCAAATGATAAAGAATCTGCCTGCCAATACAGGCAAACTGGGTTTGATCCCTGAGTCAGAAAGATCCCCTGGAGAAGGGAGTGGCTACCCACTCCAGGATTCTTGCCTGGACAATCCCATGAACAGAGGAGCCTAGTGGGCTACAGTCCATGGGGTCGCAAAGAATCAGACATGACTGAGCGACTGTCAACGTTCACTCTAAGAAGATTATAATAGGGGCCAACTGGGTCTTGGGTACTGTGGACGGCATGGTTGAGTAGGAACAGTGGGATAGCTGGATTCTAGTTTTCCACCTCAAACCACACACACACACACACACAAACTTGTAGAGCTAATAAGCGGATTCAGTAACACTGCAGGGCTGTGGTTTTTTCGCTTGTTTTCGTGTGTTTGTTTTAATTCCACACAAGATCATATATTGATAGTATTTGTCTTATACAGAGCTTGACTGGATCAGAGCTCCCTTGATCATGATGGTTTCCCTGGTGGCTCAGATGGTCAAGAATCTGCCTGCGATGCAAGAGACACAGGTTCGATCCCTGGGTCGGGAACATCCCCCGGAGGAGGGCATGGCAACCCACTCCAGTATTCTTGCCTGGAAAATCCCTTGATCATATCAGACTTGGATCCTCACATTCTGAGTTCATTTCTTTCCGTCTCTGAAAATCCACCTAAAAACACCACTGGCAGTAGTTCAGTTCAGTTCAGTCGCTCAGTCGTGTCTGACTCTTTGCAACCCCATGAACTACAGCACGCCAGGCCTCCCTGTCCATCACCAACTCCCAGAGTTTACTCAAACTCATGTTCATTGAGTCGGTGATGCCATCCAGCCATCTCATCCTCTGTCGTCCCCTTCTCCTCCTGCCCCCAATCCCTCCCAGCATCAGGGTCTTTGCAAATGAGTCAGTTCTTCGCATGAGGTGGCCAAAGTATTGGAGTTTCAGCTTCAGCATCAGTCCTTCCAATGAATACCCAGGACTGATTTCCTTTAGGATGGACTGGTTGGATCTCTTTTCAGTCCAAGGGACTCGCAAGAGTCTTCTCCAACACCACAGTTGCATCAATTCTTCGGCGCTCTGCTTTCTTTATAGTCCAACTCTCAGGAAATGTGACTTAGGAATGTGCTATGTGTCTGACAGATTCATGATAACACTTAGCTAATGAGAGAGGAACTTAACTGTATGCTTTTTTTCACATGTTCATTCTATTAAGATAGAATGGATGTATTGGTTCAGCTGTGTAGCATAAAAGTTTGATATTTGTAATACACTGTAAAATTATCACAATAAGAAGTCTAACATTTGTCAACATCCCTAGTTCCAGAAAATTGTTTTCTTGTAAGAAATCTAAAATTCTGCTTTCCTAGTAGTTTCCAAATATGCACTTCAGTGCTAACGATGGTCACCATGCTATACACCACAACCCCATGTGTGCTCAGATGCTAAGTCATGTCTGGCTGTTTGCAACCCCATGGACGGTAGCCCACCAGGCTCCTCTGCCCATGGGATTTTTCTAGGCAAGAAAACAGGAGTGGGTTGCCATTTCATTCTCTAGGCGATCTTCCTGACCCCAGAATCGAACCTGGGTCTCCTTCACTGGCAGGCAGTTTGTCTACCACTGACCCACCAGGGAAGCCCACATTATATCCCCATGAATTCCTTATTTTGTAACAGAAAGGCTGTACCTTTCCACTCCCTTCATCCCTGTCATCTTGCCCCCCCCCCCCCCGCTTGCCTTTGACAACCATCAGTCTCTTCTCTGTAGGTAAAAGTTTGGTGTCTGTTTGTCTTTTTTTTTTTTAATTGTGTGTTTTTAATTTGTTTTGATCTCATATACTGAGATCATAGAGTATCTGTCTTTCTCCAACTTATCTTACTTGGCGTAATTCTTCCATGCATGTTGTCACAAATGGCAAGATTTCATTCTTTGTTATGACATATTTCCTGACACAGACACGCGCTGCATTTTCCACATCCACTCATCCACAGATGAGCATTTATTTAGGCTGCTTCCGTATCTTAGCTCTTGTAAACAATGCTGCACTGAACCCAGGGAGGAGGTACACTCGGTCAAATCAGTGTTTTCATTTTCTTGGCGTAAATACCCAGAAGCGCAATTGCTCTCCGCAAGCTAATTCTCTTTCAAATTTTCTGAGGAACCTTCTCTCATTTTCCATATTTTCTGCACCAGTTTACATCACCACCAGTAGTACACAAGAGTTCCCATTTCTCTACATCCTGAACAAGGCTTCTGATTTGTCCCTTTGATGACAGCCATTCGGACAGGTGTGAGGTGATGGCCTCACTGGGGTTTTCACTTGCATATTCTGTTTCAAAATGTTTATTTCTTTTTTTTTAAATTTTTGGTGGCATTTTTAATTTTTTTATAATTTTTTAAAATCTTTAAAAATTTTTTAAATTTTTCATTGCGACATGGAGGCTCTTCCTTGCGGTGCACGGGGCTTCCTCCAGTTTCGGCAAGCAGTGGCTAACCTCTAGCCACTCTCAATAGCTGTGACACACGGGCTTCACTGCCCCACCGCCTGTGGGATTCTAGTTCCCGGACCAGGGATTGAACCTGAGTCCCCCGAGTTGGCAGGCGGATACTAAACCACTGGACCACCAAGGGAAGTCCCCGTCCCCAGTCGTATTCTTGATGAGTCGTGCTGTTGAGCATTTTCTAGTGTACCTATTGGCCCTCTCTATGTCCTCTTTAAGAAAACCATGTATTCAAATTCTCTTGCCATTGTTAAATGGGACTTTTTCCCCCGACTAATAATTTATTTACATATTCTAGATATTGATCCCTTATCAGACATATAATTTGCAGATCACATTTTATTTTTTTCCTCGTCACTAAATTGCCTGTTTTCATGGTTGTCCCTTGTGGCTCAGCTGGTAAACAATCCACCAGCAATGCGGGAGACCTGGGTTCGATCCCTGGTTTGGGAAGATCCCCTGGAGAAGGGACAGGCTACCTACTCCAGTATTCTTGGGCTTCCCTGGTGGCTCAGCTGGTAAAGAATCCGCCTGCAATGCGGGAGACCTGGGCTCAATCCCTGGGTCAGGAAGATCCGCAGGAGAAGAGAAAGGCTACCCAACTCCAGTATTCTGGCCTGGAGAATTGCTCGGACCATATACTCCAGGGGGTCGCAAAGAGTCGGACACGACTGAGTGACTTTCACGTTCAGTTTCACTTTCTTTGCTGTGCAGAACATTTATTTATTTATTTTTTAGTTTGACGTTGTCCCATTTGTTTGTATTTGCTTCTGTTGCCAGATCAAAAAGATCATGACTAAGACCTATGTTGAGAAGCTTTTGTGTGTTTTCTCCTACGGATGTTACGGGCCTCAGTTCTTGACATTCAAATCTTTGATCCGTTTTGAGTTGAATTTTGTGAGTGTGGTGTAAGATCAGGCTCCAGCTTCATTCCTTCGCATGTGACTATCCAGATTTCCTATTCCCGTCGTTTTAAAATTAGTTTCCGGCCGTGCTGTGTGTCTCCGTTGCTGCAAACAGGTATTCCTAGCTGGCGGCAAGCAGGGGCTTAGCTTTAGTTGTGGAGTGTGGGTTTCCCACTGCGGTGGATTCTCTTGTGCAGCATGGGGTCTGTGGCTCAGGCTTCAGTAGTTGCTCTACAGCGTGTGTGGTCTTCCTGGACCATGAGCCCTGCGTTGGCAGGGGGATTCTTAACCACTGGACCAACCAGGGAAGTCATCCCCCCACCATTTACTGAAGACACAGTACTTTCCCTACAGTATATTCTTGGTTCCTTTGCTATACATTGGCCAAATATGTGTAGATAAATCTCCAGGTTCTCTCTTCCCTTCCACTGATCTGTGTGTGTGCGCGCGTTTGGTCCAAGAGCACACTGTTTTCATTACTGTGGCTTTGTAACAGAGTTTGACATCAGAAAGGATGATGCCTCTGACTTCTCTGTCAAGGTTACTGTGGCTTCTTGGGTCTCTTGTGGCTTCACAGAGATCTTAGAACGGCCTTAATCTCTTTCTGTGAAAGATGCTACTAGAGTTTTGATGGAGATTGCATTGAGTCTGTAGAGTTTTGGGGTAGTAGAGACATTTGTTGGAATGTAATTTTTATTTTATATTACAGTACAGTTTTTGGCTGTCTGAGCCATGGCTCAGAGAGTAAAAAAATATGCCTAGAGTGCAGGAGACCTGAGCTCGATCCCTGGGCCGAGAAGATCCCCTGGAGAAGAACGTGGCAGCCCACTCCAGGATTCTTGCCTGGAGAATCCCATGGACAGAGGAGCCTGGTGGGCTATAGTCCACGGGGTTGTCAAGAGTCAGACATGACTGAGTGACTAAAACACACACACAGTTGATTTACAATGTTGTGTTGGTTTTAGGTGTCCAGCACAGTGATTTAATTATACACTAAAAAAAAAAAAAAAATCCACGCTTTTACTGATTCTTTTCCCATAAAGGTTATTACAGAATACTGAGTAGAATTCCCTGTGCTATACAGTAGGTATTTGCCGATTACCTATTTTATATGTAGTAGTGTGTATACAGTGAAAGTGAGCGTCGCTCAGCGGTGTCCAACTCTTTGTGACCCCGTGGACTGCAGCCTGCCAGGTTCCTCTGTCCATAGAGTTCTCCAGGCTATAATACTGGAGTGGGTAGATGTTCCCTTCTCCACAGGATCTTCCCAACCCAGGGATCGAACCCAAGTCTCCCGCATGGCAGGCAGATTCTTTACCAGCTGAGCCACCAAGAAAGCCAAGTAGTGTGTGTATGTTAATACCAAATTCCTAATGTACTTCCCCCACCCACCTTTCCCGTTTGGCAACCCTAACTTTGTTTTTGAAGTCTGTAAGTCTGTCTCTGCTGTGTATATGAGTTCGTTTTTATATATATATTTTTTAGATTCCACATGTAAGACATATCATATGGTATTTGTCTGGCTTACTTCACTTAATATGATAAACTCTAGCTCCATCCATGTTGGTGCAAATGGGATGATTTCATTCTTTGTCATGGCTGGGTAATATTCCACTGTATATATATATATATATATATATATATATATATATATATACACACCACGTCATCTTTATCTGTTCCTCAGATGATGCAAATGTAGGTTGCTTCCGTGTCCTGCCTATTGTAAAGAGTGCTGCAGCAGACACTGGGGTGCATGTTACTTTACAAATTATGGTTTCCTATGGATACATGCCCAGGAATGAAACTGCTAGATCATATGGCAGTTCTCTTATTGGTTTTTTAAGGGACCTCTTTACTGTTCCCCATAATGGGTGTACCAGCTGGCATTCAAATAGTGTAAAAGGGCTCCTTTCTCTCCACACCTTCCATAGCATATATTGTGTGCAGACTTTTTAATGATGATTCTTATTGGTGTGAGGTGGAGTTGGTTCCTATTTGCCTTTCTCTAATAATTAGCATAATTGAGCATAGTTTCGTAAGGTTTTTGGGCATCTGTATGTCTTCTTTGGAGAAATGCCTACTTAGTTCTGATCACTTTTTGACTGGGTTATCTGTTTGGGTTTTTTTTTTCTTTTTTTTTTTTTTAATGATCTGCATGAGCTGAGCTGTTTGTATATTTTGGTGATTAATCCACTGTTGGTCATTTCGTTTGCAAATATTTTCTCCCTTTCTGTGGGTTGTCTTTTTGTTTTCCTTGTGGTTTCCTTGGCTGTGATAAAGAATTTTTTTAAGTTTAATGAGGGCCCATTTGTTTCCTTCTAATCTCAGATTCTTTACTCTAGGAGGTGGAGCAGAAAAGATATTGCAGTGACTTATGTCAAGGGTTGTTCTGCATATGTTTTCCTGTGAGTATTTTATAGTATCAGGTTACATTTAGGTCTTGAATTCATTTTGAGGTTTTTTGGTTTGTTTTTTTTTAGTGTATGAGGTTAAAGTGTTCTAATTTCATTCTTTTACATGCAGCTGTCCAGGTGTTCCAAAACTACTTATTGAAGACTGTCTCTTTTCCATCATATATTCTTCTCTCCTGTGTGTTCAGTCACTATAGTTGGTCCAACTTTACAACCCCATGGACTGTAGCCCACAAGGCTCCACTGTCCATGGGATTCTCCAGGCAAGAATACTGGAGTCGGTTGCCATGACCTCCTCCAGGGGATCTTCCCAACCCAGGGATCGAACCTGTGTCTCTTAAGTCTCCTGCACTGGCAGGCAGGTTCTTTACCACTAGCTCTAGCTGTGTGGCTTTATTTCTGCACATTCTGTCCTGTTCCATCCATGCACATTTCTGTTGGGCCAGTATCATACTGTTTTGACTTTATAGTATATAGTATAGCTTTGTGGCATAGCCTGAAATCAGGGAGCCTCATTTATCCAGATCCATTTTTCTTTTTCAAGATAGCTTTGGTTATTCAGAGTTTCTTTTGAGTTTCTACACCTGTTTTAAAGCTTTTTGACAAAACCCACTACAATATTGTAAAGTAATTAGCCTCCAACTAATAAAAATAACTGAAAAAAAAAACTTAGCATGCCTACATAAAACTTTTTGTTTTAGTTCTGTGAAAAATGACTTTGGTCATTTGATAGGGACTGCACTGAATACATAGATGGTAGTACAATCATTTCACAATATTGTTTCTTCCAGTCCAAGGACATGGTATATATCTATTTGTATTATCTTCAGCATCTAGAGTCTGTAGAGAACAGGTCTTTTGCATCTTAGCTGGGTTTATTCCTAGGTATTTTATTCTCTTAGATGCCACAGTAAATGGGATTTCCCCCTTTTCTTTCTGATTTTTCTCTGTTAGTGTGTAGAAATGCAAAAGGTGTCAATTTTGTGTCCCGAAACTACCAGATTCATTGATGAGCTTTAGTAGTTTCCTAGGAGCATTTTTAGGGTTGTCTTGGCATAGTGTCATGTTATCTACAAGTCTGGAGAGTCTGTTCACAGTGTAAGGGACACAAGAGATGTGGGTTTGATCCCTGGGTCAGGAAGATCCCCTGAAGAAGGGAATGGCAACCCATTCCAGTATGCTTGTCTGGAGAATCCCATGGACAGAGGAGCCTGGTGGGCTATAGTCCACGGGGTCGAAAAGAGTCGGACACGAGTGAAGTGACTTAGCACCTGCAAGCAGTGACATTTTCTTCTTCCTTTCCAATCTGCATCTTTATTCTTCTTTTTTCTCTGTTCACTATGGCTACAACTTCAAAAACTATGTTGAATAAAACTGGCAAGAGCGGGTCTCCTTGTCTTGTTCCTGATCTTAGAGGAAATGCTCTTGGCTGCAGGATTCTTGTATATGGCTTTTATTTTGTTGAGGTAGGTTCCCTCAACAATCTGGACAACAATATGCCCACAATCTGGACAGCTCTTATCATAACTGGGTGTTGAATTTTGTCAAACGCTTTTTCTGGAGATGATAATGTGGTTTTTATTCTTTAGTGTGTTGATGTGTTGTATCACACTGATTGTTTTTCAAATACTGAAAAATCCTTGCATCTCTGGGACAGATCCCACTTGATCATGGTGTATGATCCTTCTAATGTATTGTTGGATTTGATTTCCTAGTATTTTGTTGAGGATTTTGCATCTATGTTCATCAGTGATACTCTCCTGAGACTTTTATCTTTTTGTGGTATCTCAGGTTTTGGTATCAGGGTGATGGTGGCCTCATAAAATGATTTTTGGAGTGTTTCTTCCTCTGCAGTTTCTGGGAACTATTTCAGAAGGGTAAGTGTCAAGTCAAAGTGAAAGTCGCTCAGTCATGTCTGACTTTTTGTGACCCCCATGGACTATATAGCCCGTGGAATTCTACAGGCCAGAATACTGCAGTGGGTAGCCTTTCCCTTCTCCAGGGGATCGAACCCAGACCTCCTGCATGGCAGGCGGATTCTCTACCAGCTGAGCCACAAGGGACACCCTCCTCTAAATATCTGATAGAATTCCCCTGCGAAACCATCAGGTCCGGTACTTTTGTCTGCTGATAATCAGTTTCATTTTCAGTACTTACGATTGGTCTGTTCATATTTTCTGTTTCTTCCTGGCTCAGTCTTGGAAGATTGTCCCTTTCTGAGAGCTTGTCCGTTTCTTCTAGGTTTTTCCCTTTTATTTGCATACAGTGGTTTGTAGTAGCTGCTTATGGCCCTTTGCATGTATTTCCCCCACTTTGGGTGCTCTGGGGTATCTGCTGCGATGTGTGGGCATCTCTGGTTGTGATGTACAGGCTGCAGAGTGTGAGGGCTCAGTAGCTGCAATGCTTGGGGTCTCCAGTTGTGACACATGGGATCTTAGCTCCCCCCTGCACTGGGAGCGTGAAGCCTTATCCACTGGACCACCAGGCAAGTCCTCTCCTGTCCATGTGCAACGTCTCCTTTCTCATTTCTAATGATACTGATTTGAGTGAGCCCTCCCCCACGCCACCCCCGCTTTTTTTCCCTGGTGAGTCTGGCTAAAGGTTTATCACTTCAAAGAATCAGCTTTTAGTGTCACTGCTCTTTTCTTTTTTTAATTTATTTATTTTAACTGGAGGCTAATGACTTTACAATATTGTAGTGGGTTTTGCCATACATTAACACGGATCAGCCATGGGTGGACATGTGTCCCTCATCCTGAAGCCCGCTCCGACCTCCCTCCCCATCCCATCCCTTAGAGTTGTTCCATTGCACTGGCTTTGAGTGCCCTCTTTCATGCATCAAACTTGGACTGGTCATCTATGTCACAGATGGTAACACACATGTTTCAATGCTGTTCTCTCAAACCATCCCGCCCTCGCCTTCTCCTACACAGTCCAAAAGTCTGTTCTGTACATCTGTGTTTCTTTTGCTGTCTTGCATATAGGGTTGTGGTTACCCTCTTTCTGAATTCCATATGTATGTGTTAATATACCGCACTGGTGTTTCTCTTTCTGACTTACTTCACTCTGTATAAGAGACTCCAGTTTCATCCACCTCATTAGAATTGACTCAAATGTATTCTTTTTTATAGCTGAGTAATATTCCATTGTGTACATGTACCACAACTTCCTTATCCTTTCGTCTGCCGATGGACACCTAGGTTGCTTCCATGTCCCAACTATTGTAAACAGTGCTGCAATGAACAGTGGGGTACACGTGTCTCTTCCAATTCTGCTTTCCTCGGTGTGTACACCCAGGAGTCAGCATCTTACATATACGATGTATGTAAGCATTTTTATGGTGTATTTTTTAAAATGCCCTTTATAAGCATTAAACTCAGCGTCATCAGCAAAACTCTAGTTTCCCTAATTTATATATTAGAGTCTATAGGGTAGTAACTAAATTCTCAAATCAGATGACCAGCAAGCAGAAAAGTTGAGATCAAATATATATATTTGATCATACATAAAAATTGAGATCATACATCTTATGTCAGTATACAGTAAAGAAAAATAAATTATTTCAGTACATTGTTCCCACATTTTTACAAAACTCTGTTTCTTCTTAGAATCTAGCTGTATGTCTACTGGACTATGAATGTTTAATTAGAAAATAGTGAATGTCATCGTCAAGTTTTGATTCAATAACTTCATTTTTAAAAACCCACTAATAGAGTGGGTGACAAGAACAGTTGCTTCTTGATCTTTAAAGCTAGCGAAATAAAGCTGAGTTTCCCCCATCGAGGAAAATTTTAATGGTGAACAGACATACAGATTCTAACTTACTCACCATGAAATAAAAAATTTAAATATAATTGCACAGACATTAGCTTAGCAAACATTTAAGTACATACTGGATGCACAAACTGCAACACACCAAGCTTCCCTGTCCTTTTCCATCTCCCAGAGTTTGCTCAAACTCATGTCCATTGAGTTGGTGATGCCATCCAACCATCTCACCCTCTGTCGTCCCCTTCTCCTCCTGACTTCAATCTCTCCCAGCATCAGAGTCTTTTCCAGTGAGTCGCCTCTTCACATTAGGTGGCCAAAGTACCGGAGCTTCAATGTCAATCCTTCCAATGAA
The DNA here is from genome assembly GCA_015832495.2 of Alces alces. Taxonomy (NCBI): domain Eukaryota; kingdom Metazoa; phylum Chordata; class Mammalia; order Artiodactyla; family Cervidae; genus Alces; species Alces alces. The sequence goes on from JADEYB020000024.1 coordinate 3,261,890, forward strand.
TATTCAGTGTTGATTTCCTTTAGGATTGATGGGTTAGATCCCCTGAGTCCCTTGGTATTCTTTAGTAAAATAGAAAAGCTATGTTTTATCTTATTCAGCTAACCCTTTCACTGAGAAACCAGGACATATGTAATTGCTGTTTGTTTGGTTTTGTTTTTTTTTTTCTTTTTGGATAGAATTTGGTTTTGATCTCAACTTTTCTGCTTGCTGACCATGTGATTGTAGAATTTAGATACTACCCCAAAGATTCCAGTATATAAATTAGGGAAAGTAAAGTTTTGCTGACAACAGCTGAGCTTAATGCGTATAAAGAGCATTTTTCAAAAATACACCATAAAAGCTTACATATGTACACAAAAAAATGCATTGACAGCATGTTTTTTGGCTGTATTGTTGTAAAAGAAAAAAAATGGAAATGAGTTAGAGCCAGCAGGAGGTGTAAATAAGTAAATTTGAGTATCTGCCTGCATACAATAGTGTATTCTACTGGAGTTTAAAAGAGTTGGCTAGATTTATGTATAACAAGGACTTCCCTGGTGGCTCAGTGGTAAAGAATCTGCTTGTCAATGCAGGAGACCTGGGTTCGATCCCTGGGTCAGGAAGATCCCCTGGAGGAGGAAATGGCAACCCACTCCAGGATTCTTGCCTAGAGAATCCCATGGACAGAGGAGCCTGGTGGGCTACAGCTCAGGGGGTCACAAAGAGTTGGACACGACTGTGCAACTAACACACACATGACTACATAACAAAGAGTCAAAAATTAGGAAAATACATGTACATTAATGTACTTCTAATACCAAATTTAAAAGTATTCACTGTGTTTTTTTACATTTTCAGTGACAATATAGCTTTCAGATTCTGTGAGAATTTTATAAAGCAGTTAGTCTACCTCCACCTCTGCAGAGAGAGGAAGTTGAATACTGAGCCAACTTCAAATGTATCAATCATAATTTGACTTAATTATTTAACTTCAGATTTATCAAGCATAATTTGATTTAAAGAACAGAACCAAGGTGTACTTAATCTTTTACAAATTATGACTGGTGGGCACATGGATTTTGGGGGAAAAAATGTGATAGCAATGTATAACTTATAGACATTTCTGAATTAAAAATAACAAATGCATCATATTGGGTTGGGCCATTTTTTTTTAAAAGCCTTTGTTGAATTCATTACAATATTGCTTCTGTTTGATGTTTCAGATTTTTGGATGCAAGGCATGTGGGATCTTTGTTCCCCAACCACGGATCGAACCCACATCTCCTGCCTTGGAAGGTGAAATCTTAACCATTGGACCAACCACCGGGGAAGTCCCAAATGCACCATATTGAAACTTGGCTCTATATTCTTTGATTTCCAGGATATTCAGTTGCAAGATAAAACATTCTCACCTAAGCTGAGTATACGCTACAAGGAAGCTGGTATCTTGGGGGACAAATGCAGAATTTGTGTATCAACTAATAACTATAAAGTGTAGTATGGGTTCCTTTGAGAGCTTAGATTCAGAAAGATCAGAAACAAGGTGTATTGAATCTTTTACAAATTATGACTGGCGGGCACATAGATTTTGGGGGAAAAATACAATAGCAATGTATAACTTTTAGACATTTCAGAATTAAAAATAACAAATGCATCATATTGGGGTGGGCCATTTGGTCTGAGCCAAGTTGGGCCATATTGGTTTGGCCCATATTTGTTGGTGGTTTAGAAACTACAATAACAGGACCGCCTAGGTGCCGGTATCAACAGTGATAAAAGCGCTGCACTTTCTGGAACTGTCAAACTTAAATGAGGTTTGCCTTCTATGTGCTAAGCCGCTCAGTCATGTCCGACTCTTTGCAACCCCGTGGGCTGGAACGCACCAGGCTCCTCTGTCCAGGGGGTTCTCCAGGTGATAATGCTGGAGTGGGTCACCATGCCCTTCTCCAGGGGATCTTCCTGACCCAGGGATCAAACCATGTCTGTTAAGTCCCCTGCATCTGCAGGTGGATTCTTTACCACTTCAGCACTACCTGGGAAACCCTAAATGAGATTTTGGTGGCTTCAAATACTGAAACACAGAGATGCAAATGTCACAGGCAAAGAGAATGAAAACCGTACCACAACTGCTCTTACTAAGTACAACTATGTACATCAGTTCACTCAGTTCAGTTGCTCAGTCATGTCGAGGCTCTTTGCAACCAACTCATGTGTCCAACTCTTTGCGACCCCATAGACCACAGCACACCAGGCCTCCCTGTCCATCACCAACTCCCAGAGTCCACCCAAACCCATATCCATTGAGTCAGTGATGCCATCCAACCATCTCATCCTCTGTCGTCCCCTTCTCCTCCCACCCTCAATCGTTCCCAGCATCAGAGACCTTTTTAGAGTCAGCTCTTTGCATCAGGTGGCCAAAGTATTGGAGTTTCAGCTTCAGGATCAGTCCTTCCAGTGAATATTCAGGACTGATCTCCTTTAGGATGGACTGGTTGGTTTTCCTTGCATTCCAAGGGACTCTCAAGAGTCTTATCCAACACCACAGTTCAAAAGCATCAATTCTTTGGTGCTCAGCCTTCTTCAAAGTCCAACTCTCACATCCATACATGACTACTGGAAAAACCATAGCCTTGACTAGAGGGACCTTTGTTGACAAAGTAATGTCTCTGCTTTTTAAAATGCTATCTAGGTTCTTCATAACTATGTACATAAACAGAGATGAACTCTAAACCTGGCTGCATGCCATACTTAACATTTATGTATATATCTATGGTGTGTTGGTGTTTATTTCAAGTCTGAATTCATGTTACTACTTCTTTTTCATAAATTTTATGTTACTGAAGTATAATTGATTTATAATGTGTTAACGTCCGCTGTACGGAAAAGTGACTCAGTTATACTCATATGAACATTCTTTTTCATTTTCCTTTCCATGATGGTTTATCCAAAGATGCTGAGTATAGTTCCCTGTGCTCTGCAGTAGGACCTTGCTCCTGACCCATCCCGTGTATCATAGTTTGCATCCACTAACCCCAAACTTCCAACTCTTCTCTTCACCCCCCTCTGGCATCCACAAATCTGTTCTCTCTGTCTGAAAATCTGTTCTTCTTTAGTAGATAAGTTGGGTTTGTGTCGTAGTTTAGATTCCACATATAAATGATATGATGCAATACTTGTGCTTCTCTGCCCGGCTTATGTCACTTAGTATGATAATTTCTGTGTCCATTCACATTGCTGCAAATGGCATCATTTCCTTCTTTTTTTTTTTAATAGCTCAGTAGTAGGATTTCATTGTCTATAAATACATCTTCTTTATGCATTCATATGTCGATGGATATTTAGGTTGCTTCTATGTCCCAGCTATTATAAATAGTGCTGCTATGAACATACGGAGAAGGCAATGGCACCCCACTCCAGTACTCTTGACTGGAAAATCCCATGGATGGAGGAGCCTGGTGGGTCCATGGAATCGCAAAGAGTTGGACACGACTGAGCGACTTCACTTTCACTTTTCACTTTCATGCATTGGAGAAGGAAATGGCAACCCACTCCAGTGTTCTTGCCTGGAGAATCCCAGGGACGGGGGAGCCTGGTGGGCTGCCGTCTATGGGGTCACACAGAGTCGGACACGACTGAAGCGACTTAGCAGCAGCAGCAGCTATGAATACACAGGTGCGCGAATTTTTTTTCAAACTAGGTCTTTGTGCAGATATATGTCCAGGCGTGGGGTTGCAGGATTATACGGCAACTCTTAGTTTTCTTAGGAACCTCCATACTATTTTCCAGCAGTTTACATTCCCACCAATAGTGTAGGAGGGTTCCCTTTTCTCCACAATGTTTCCAGCAGGTACTATACGTAGACCTCGGAATGATAGCCATTCTGACCAGTGTAATGTGGTACCTCATTGTAGTTTTGACTTACATTTCTCTAATAACTGGTGATCCTGATTATCTTTTCCTTTGCCTGTTGGTCATCTGTCTTCTTTGAAGAAGTATCTATTTAAGTCTTTGGCCCACTTTTTTTATTGCATTGTTTTTCTTGGCATTGAGTTATGTGGTTTTTATTTTTGGACATTTGGGAAATTCAGCCCTCGTCTGTTGCATCATTTACAAATATTTCCTCCCAGCCAGCAGGTTCTCTTCTTGTCTTATGTTTTCCTTTGCTTTCCAAAACCTTGTTAAGTTTGATTGGGTCCCATTTGTTTATGTTTTGCTTTTATTTCTATTGCCTTGGGAGAGAGTGACCTAAGACGACACTGGTGCAATCTTCATCAGAGAATGTTTTGCCAGTGTTCAGTTTTAGAAATTTTATGGCATTGTGATTTATATTTAAGTCCTTAAGCCATTTTGAGTTTATTTCTGTGCATGCTGTGAGGGTGTGAACTAACCTCATGAGGCTGTCCGACTTTCCCAACAACACCTGCAAAAGAGACTGTCTTTTCTCCACTGTATATTCTCGCCTCCTTTGTCAAAGATTAATTGACTTTGCTGTGTGGGTTCATTTCTGCTTCTATTTTCTGCTCCATTGATGTATATGCCCTTTTCTGTGCCAATATCACACTGTTTTGACTACTGTAGCTTGGTAGAATTGTCTGAAGTCTGGGAGGGTTATGCCTCCTACATTGTTCTTTTTCCTCAGGACTGCTTTGGCTATTCTGGGTCTTCTCTTCAGTTCAGTGACTCAGTCATGTCTGACTCTTTGTGACCCCATAGACTGCAGCACTCCAGGCTTCCCTGTCCACCACCACTTCCCAGGGCTTGTTCAAACTTGTTGGTGATGCCATCCAACCATCTCATCCTCAATCATTCCCTTCTCCTCCTGCCTTCAGACTTTCCCAGCATCAGGATTTTTGCCAGTGACTAGTTGTTTGCATCAGGCGGCCAAAACTTTGGAGCTTCAGCTTCAGCCTCAGTCCTTCCAATGAATATTCAGGACTGATCTCCTTTAGGATTGACTGGTTGGATCTCCTTGCAGTCCAAGGGACTCTCAAGAGTCTTCTCCAACACCACAGTTC
>JADEYB020000024.1:3271478-3297743 GCA_015832495.2 Alces alces
TTCAAAAGCATCAATTCTTTGGCACTCAACTTTCTTTATAGTCTAACTCACACATCCATACATGACTACTGGAAAAACCATAGCCTTGACTAGATGGACCTCAGGTTCATTTAGAATTTTTTTTTTTTCCTTTTCGATGCAATTCTAAAAGAGATTGCATTTCTTACATTCCATTTCTGAAATTTCATTGTTAATGTAAAGAAATGCAACTGATTTCTGTGTGATAACCTTGTACCCTGCAACCTTGCTGAATTCATTTATCAATTAGACTAGCTTTTATCTTGGGTCCTTAGGGTTTTCTAAATATAGTATCAGAAAGAGTCGAACACAGCTTAGAGACCAAACAACAATATATAGTATCCTAGCATCTATGTATAATGACAGTTTTACCTCCTCCCTTTCAATTTGGATACCTTTTATCTCCTTTCCTTGTCTGATTGCTGTGGCTAGGGACTTCTAATACTATATTGAATAGAAGTGATGAGAGTGGGCACCCCTGTCTTGTTTCATATTTTAAAGGGAAGATTTTTTTTTTTTACCACTGAGTATTATAGTGGTTATGGGTTTGTCATAAATAACTTTTATTATGTTCAGATACATTCCCTCAGGGCTTCCCAGGTGGTGCTAATGGTAAAGAATCCACCTGCCAATGCAGGAGACTTTGGTTCAATCCCTGGATCGGGAAGATCGCCTGGAGGAAGAAATGGCAACCCACTCCAGTATTCTTGCCTGGAGAATCCCATGAACAGAGGAGCCTGGTGGGGTACAGTCCATGGGGGGTCTCAAAGAACCAGACATGACTGAAGCCATCACGCCCACACATGTGTGTGACATGTTCCCTCTATACCACTTTCGTAAGAGTTTTTTTAATAACAAATGGAGGTTAAATTTTATCAAATGCTTTTTCTGCATCTATGGAGATCATCATGTGGTTTTGGTCTCTTTTTTCCTTTTTGTGGTGTACTACATCAGTTGATTGTGTTGAACCACTGAACCATCCTTGTGAACTTGGGATGAATCCCACTGGGTCACAGTGTATGATCATTTTGTCGTGTTGTTGGATTCGGTTTCCTCATATTTTCTTCAGAATCTTTGCCTCTGTTTTCATCAAAGATACCGGCCTGTAATTTTCTATTTTGGTACTGTCTTTGTCTTGTTTTGGTATCAGGGTGATGGTGGCTTCATAAAATGACTTTGGGACTGTTCCCTCCTATATATTCTTTAGAAAGAGTTTGAGAAAGATCGGTACAAGTTCTTTTTCTGTTTGGCAGAATTGGCCTGTGAAGCCATCTGGTCCTGGACTTCTATTCACTGGGAGGTGGTTTTTTTGTTTTTTGGTTTTTTGTTTGTTTGATGGATTCTATTTCACTTCCATCTTGTGATCAGTTTTTTCAAATTACTTCTTTTTTGGTTCAGTTTTGCTGGCCTATGTTTCCACAAGCTTGCCCGTATCTCCCAGGTTGTCCAGTTTGTTGGCATATAATTGTTCATAGTTTGCTCTCATGATTCTTGTATTTCTGTGGTGATCAGTTGTGATTTCTTCTCTTTCATTTCTTATTTTTTTTTTTTTTTTAATTTCGGTCTTCTCTGTGAGGCTGGCTAGAAGCTTGTCAGTGTTGTCTACCCTTTCACAGGACCAATTCTTGGTTTTATTTATTTTCCTACTGTTGTCCTAATCTATGTTTTATTTATTTCCTCTGTGATATTTATAACTTCCTTCATTGCACTGATTTTGGGTCTTGTCAGTTCTTTTTCTGATTGTTTTAGTCCACAGGTTAGATTGAGGTTTTTCTTGTTTCTAGAAGATTTTTTATGATTGTTGTTTATTTAGACAATATTTTCGCCTGTGTTTTCCTCTAAGATTTTTATAGTTTCTGGTCTTACATTTAGGTCTTTATTTTATCTTTGTGTATGGTGTTAGGCCATGTTCTAATTTCACTCTTTTCTGTGCAGCTGTCCAGTTTTCCCAGCTTTTGAATATTCTCCCAATATTTTTCATATGCACTTTTTCACTGTGCTGGGCCTCCATTGCTGTATGTGGGCTTTCTCTAGTCGCAGTGAGCAGGAGCTGCTTCTCTTGTGGGGCATGGGCTCCAGGTGTATGGGTTTAGATGCTCCATGGCATGTAGGATCTTCTCAGACCAGGGATCAAACCCATGTTCCTTGCACTAGCACATGTATTCTCAACCACTGGACCAGCAGGGAAGTCTCTATACGGTTGTGTTTCCATTGTCTGTTGTCTTACACTATTTTTAAATTTCCTCTTTGATTTCATTTTTGCCCCATTGGCTTTTTTCAGTAGCATATTGTTTAATTTCCATGTAATTTTTTTGTTGTTGTTTTTGATTTTTTTTCCCTTTGTTTCTTTATCTGTGAATGATTTTCTCGCTTGATGCCTTTGTGGTCAGAAAAGACGCTTGACATAATTTCTATACTCCTAAATTTGCTGAGGCATAGTTTGTCCCTTGCCTGCCTGCTAAGCTGCTTCAGTCATGTCCAATTCTTTGCAACCCCATGGACTGTAGCCCGCCAGGCTCCTCTGTCCATGGGGATTCTCCAGGCAAGAATATTGGAGTGGGTTGCCATTTCCTTCTCCAGGGGATCTTCCTGACCCAGGGATCAAACCTACGTCTCCTGCATTGGCAGGTGGGTTATTTACCACTAATGCCTCCTGGAAAGCCTATTTGGTTCCGTAGTATGTGGTCAATCCTGAGAATATTCCATGTGCACTTGAAAAGAATGTGTATTCTGGGGTTTTTTTTTTTCTTTCTGTGGGGGGATGGAGATGTAACATTCTGAAGATGTCAATTAAGTCTAGCTGTTCTATTGTATCCTTTAGGATCTGTGTTGCCTTATTGATTTTCTAGAAGATCTTGGTGTTCATGTGAGAGGGCTGTTAAAGTCTCCTACTATTATTGTATTCCATCAGTTTCTCCCTTTATACCTGCTAGTCTTTGTGCTACCAATAAAGGGTGCATATATGTTGGTGAGTGTAATATCTTCTTGTATTGTGTGTTCCTATATGGGATGCATATATGCTGACAAGTGTAATATTCTCTTTTTGTATTGATCCTTTGATCACCACATAGCATTCTTCTTTCTCCCATGTTATAGCTTTTGTTTTAAAGTCTATTTTGTTTGGTCTGGGGCTTCCCTGATAGTTCAGTTGGTACCTGCAACGCAGGAGATCCCAGTTCAATTCCTGGGTTGGGAAGATCCACTGGAGAAAGGATAGGCTACCCACTCCAGCATTCTTGGGCTTCCCTGGTGATTAAGCTGATAAAGAATCTGCCTGCAGTGCGGGAGACCTGGGTTCGATCCCTGGGTTGGGAAGATCCCCTGGAGAAGGGAAAGGCTATCCACTCTAGTATTCTGGCCTGGAGAATTCCCTGGACTGTGTAGTCCATGGGGTCACAAAGAGTTGGACATGACTGAGCAACTTTCACTTTCACTTTGTTTGGTATGAATATGGTGACCACTGCTTTCTTGTCATTTCCATTTTCATGAAATACCTTTTTGCATTCCCTCACTTTCATTCTTTGTGTATCCCTTTGTCCTAAAGTAGGTCCTTACATCAGAAACATACTGGTATGATTTTCTACTGTTTAAATCTACAGATGGCTTATGGTCCAGAGTATCAATTATATTTGAGTATCTTTCTTAGTGGTACTCCAAAACAGTATGTCGGAGAAGGAAATGGCAACCCACCCCAGTATTCTTGCCTGGAAAATCCCATGGACGGAGGACACTGGTGGGCTACACTCCAAGGGGTAGCAAAGAGTTGGACACAACTGAGCAACTTCACTTTCTAAAGGCAGCATATTCTGGACTCTTTTTTGTTTTTTAATTCACTCTGCACTCTATGTTTTTTACTGGAGCATTTAAGTCCATTGACCTTTTAGGTCATTACTGAAAGATATATATATGTTTATTATTGCCATTTTAAATCTTGTTTTATATTCTTGTCTCTTTCATTCCCCTTTTCTGATTTGATGATGTTCTTTTGTATTATGCTTATGTTGTCTTCTTTGTGAATCTATTTTATGCTTTTGATTTGTGGTTGCCCTGTTTTTCTAGTGTGTTAACCCCTTTGTCATGGTCTCTGCATGGGTTAGAAAAGAATTTCTAGACATGAGGGTGAATGAGCAGAGAATAGCATTCATTAGAGTGGGAGACACTGTTAGAACAGCAGAATGGCTCAAGGGAGAGCTGATGTCCCTTTTGCAGGCTAGTAGCTGATTTTTATAGCCTCAAGACAGAAAAAGTCCCTACTGGAAAGGGGACATCACGGGATTGGTTAGGCTGCCAAAGGGTAATAGAGTGGGTATTTTACCAACTAAGGTGTCAGGGAACTGGCTGGTTTAGGTTAGGAGGGCTCACAGCAGCAGTTGCTATGGGGCTTGGTTAATTCTGGAGATGTTTGTTCTGTGACCCGTGGTACAGGGGTCCACACCCTTCCTATACCTTACCTACTGCTTTAGACTAGTAGTCTATATAGGCTCAAACATATTCTGGGGGAAAACATGTGCATTTCTTACTGTCCTTCCCCACATTTTATGATTTTGATTTCTTCTTTTATATCCGTGTGTGAAACCTCTTGCTGTTCATTATCATCTCTTTCACGGAATCTTTTTTTTTTAAATCTCTGCCCTGACTTACATAAGTGATTTACTTTCCCATTGTAACTTTCCTATAGCTTCTTGCTTCTTTTTTATTTAGAGAAGACCTGTTAATATATATATATATATATTTTAGGATAGGTTCAGTATTGCTGTGTTCGTTTAGTTTTTGTTTGCCTGAGAAATTCTTTCTCCTGCGGTTATAAGTGATCATCTTGCTGGGTCCAGTAGCCTAGGTTGCAGTTTTTTTTTTTTTTTTTTTTCCTTTTCAGGACTTTGAATATACCTTGCTGCCCCCTTGTGGGCCTCCAGTGTTTCTCCAGAAAAATCCAGATAGTCTAGTGGGGGATTCCTTGTGTGTAACTCTTTTGTTCTTCTCTTGCTGCCTTTAGAATTCTCTTAAGTTCTGCCATTTTAATCATGATATGGTTTGAAGTGGACCTGTTTGGGTTCATCTTGTTTGGGATGCTCTATGTTTTCTGTACCTGCATATGTTTCCACCTTTAGGTTCTCAGCAATGGTTTCATAATGTCTTAACATTAAAAAAAAATAAGCCATAACTTCTTTTTGACTCCCTTTTCTCTTCCTTCTTCTCAGTGATCTCTGTTATGCATAGGGCTTCCTTGGTGGCTCAGACAGTTAAAAAAAATAATAAAATCCGCTTGCTATGCAGGAGACCCAGGTTCAATCCCTGGGTCTCAAAGATCTGCTAGAGGAGGGAATGGCAACCCAGTATTCTTGTCTGGGGAATCCTATGGACAGAGGAGCCTGGTGGGCTACAGTCCATGGGGTCGCAAACAGTCAGACACAACTGAATGACTAACACTTTACTTTTCAGCCCTTCTATGTGTTTGCTTTTCCTACTGTGATTTTTCCCTTTCTTAGAGATTCTTGCTTCTTTTCTATGTAGAGAAGAAGCTTCGAGTTTTCTTTTAGGATAGGTTTAATATTGCTATATTCTTCTAGTTTGCTTGTCTGAGAACTTCTTTCTCTCCCCATCTATTCTAAGTGAAAACCTTGCTGGGTAGAGTATCCTAAAGTCAAATTCCCTCAGTCGTGTCCAACTCTTTGCAATCCCACAGACTATACAGCCCATGGAATTCTCTAGGACAGAATACTGGAGTGGGTAAGCCTTTCCCTCCTCTAGGGGATCTTCCCAACCCAGGGATCAAACCCAGGTCTCCCGCATTGCAGGCAGATTCTTTACCTGCTGAGCCTCCAATGAAGCCCAAGAATACTGGAGTGGGTAGCCTACTTCTTTAGCAGATCTTCCCGACCCAGCAATCGAACAGGGGTCTCCTGCACTGACGCGCATTCTTTACCAGCTGTGCCACAAGGGAAGCCCAAGAATACTGGAGTGGGTAGCCTATCCCTTCCCCAGAATATCTTCCCGACCCAGGGATCGAACTGGGGTCTCCCGCATCGCTGGTGGATTCTTGACCAGCTGAGCCACCAGGGAAGGCCAGAGCATCCTAGGTTGCAGGTTTTTCTGTTTCAGGATTTTGAATAGATCTTGCTGCCCCCTTGTGGCCTGTAGAGTTTCGGCAGAGCAATCAGCTCACAGCCTTAAGGGGAGTTCCTTTGTAAATATCTGGTTGTGTTTCTCTAGCTGTCCTTGGAATACTCTAACTTTTGCCCTTTTAATCACCATATGTCTTGGTGTAGGTCTGTTTGGGTTCATCTTCTTGGGGACCTTTCCTTTTATACATGTGGCTGTAATTTCTTCAAAGACATTTTTGACTCCTTTCTTTTTTTCTTCTCCTTCAAGAATTCCTATTATGCATATATTGGCATGTTTTGTATTATCCTATGGGTGCCTTATATTCTTTTTTTTCTCTCTCTCCACTCACTGTGCTGCATTGATTGGGTGAGTTTGATCCTAGTTTGGGGAAGATCCTCTGGACGAGGACATGGCAACCCACTCCAGTATTCTGGCATGGAGAATCCCATGGACAGAGGAGCAAGGCGGGCTACAGGGCATGGGGTCACTGAAGAGTCAGACATGACTCAGCAGGGAAATAACAACAATAACAGTTGACCACTAGGGAATTCCAGTACTGACCTTTTAAATTTGTATTTCAGGTAGAAAGAGTGCCATCATGAAAATACTTCTAAAGAAACAGATTTTTCTGCATGATGAATGTTGTCAAAACACTGAATAAACTGATTCCTCTTTCTCTTTTTTTTTTCTCCTACAGAGTTACATGACAATCTTATTTACAAGTTGGCTGTATGAGACCTTCTGCCAGAGCTCAGTAACTATTCTGCAAGAAGTGGTCCATATGTAGATTTATGTTTGATGTATTTACAGGAGGAGATGTTCGTGTCCTCCTGTCCTGCCATCTTGATTTGTGTTGACATTTTGAAAGTGAAAGTCACTCAGTCGTGTCCGACTCTTTGCGACCCCACGGACAATACCGTTTATGGAATTCTCCAGGCCAGAATACTGTAGTGGATAGCCTTTCCCTTCTCCAGGGGAGCTTCCCAACCCAGGGATTGAACCAGGGTCTTCTGCATTGCAGGCAGATTCTTTCAGTTCAGTTCAGTTCAGTTGCGTCCAACTCTTTGCGACCCCATGGACTGTAGCACACCAGGCCTTCCTGTCCTTCACTATCACCCAGAGCTTGCTCAGACTCATGTCCATTGAGTCAGTGATGCCATCCAACCATCTCATCCTCTGTCATCCCCTTCTCCTCTCACCTTCAATCTTTCCCAGGATCAGGGTCTTTTCAAATGAGTCAGTTCTTTGCATCAGGTGGCCAAAGGATTGGGGCTTCAGCTTCAGCAGCAGTCTTTCCAATGAATATTCAGGACTGATTTCCTTTAGGACGAACTGGTTGGATCTCCTTGCAGTCCAAGGTGCCCTCAAGGTGTTTCTACTATGTCTCTACCAGTTTCTACTATGTCTTTAGCAGTTTCTTCTACGGTCCTCTATCATACTCCTTTGCCCATTACCATTTGAGCTTATTATCTCAATAAGTGGTCCCACCAGCCTGTCTTAAAGAGGTGGAAACTTTTGGTTAAGCTAGAAACTTCCTTAGAGAGGCAGAGACTTTCAGGAAGAAAGTTATTGGCAGGTGCTGTCACAAGAATTGGGCTGTAGTTCTGCGAGGAATGAGAACATAATTTCCTTCGCGGACATGTTCATCAGATCCGAACTCCTAAAGGGAGGGAGACAGTTGATGCCTCTGTGCGGATTGAGTTTCACATGTCCGTGTGTTTCACCCTCGCCTCTGGCAGGAGGGAGACTCTGCAGATGCCACAGAGATTTATTGCCCTGCATGCTCCTCTCCACATCAGGTATTCATAGAACACTGTAATATTTCTCCTGGGTCAGAATGACAGAAGATGAAGATGGGCAGATTTTGCAGCTAGAGGACAGGAAACATTTGTGCCCCCACTGGATTAGCTTTCTGAGGCCTGTTTTAAGAATAACAATCCTTGGAAAATATGACCAGGAGCTGTTAGAAACACATCATGACGGGATTGGCATTTTTTTTTTCCCTCTCCCTTGCACGGTGAGGAGGAGAAGGGTACATGGAATCATGATGGATATACATGAGAGTATATCCTCCCCTAGAGCCCCCGGATGCTGAAAACTTCGTACTAAGGGCAGTGTCTGCAGTTACTGTGAAACACTATGCAAATGCACACGAACCATCAAACACTGAGAAATGTTTAAAACACACACTCAGTGCTTTATGTGTCCTTGGAGTTGATAAGTAAGCTTGATAATGATAAGCACTCTTGGGCTTCCCTTGTGGCTCAGCTCGTCAAGAATTCACCTGCAATGCAGGAGACCCAGGTTCGGTCCCTGGGTCGGGAAGATCCCCTGGGGAAGGGAAAGACTACCCACTCCAGTATTCTTGGGTTTCCCTGGTGGCTTAGCTGGTTAAGAATCCACCTGCAATGCGGGAGACCTGGGTGCAATCCCTGCTTTGGGAAGATCTCCTGGAGAAGGGAAAGGCTACTCACTCCAGTATTCTGGCCTGGAGAATTCCATCCATGGGGTCACAAAGAGTCAGATACAACTGAGTGACTTGCACTTGATAGGGAAGTCTTAAGCATATCCATGGGATGACTAGGGTTCAGGGCCAACTCTCATCTTAATTTTTTTTTTTTTTTGTCAATAAAGTTGTATGCACACCGAGTCATATTCATTTCTCTGTATCTTTTTAAGGTTCCACATAAGTGATATCATATTTCTTTGAGTTAATTCACTGAGTATGATAATTTCTAGGTCCATCCATGTTGCCTCAAATGGCATCAGTTCATCCTTTTTTATGGTCCAAGAATATTCCATTATATATATGTACCAAGTCTTCTTTATCTACTCATCTGTTGATGGACTTCTAGGTTGCTTCCATGTCCTGGTTACTGTAAATAGTGCTGCCATGAGCACTGGGATTTTTCTGGGAATATGCCCAGTAGTGGGATTGCTAGATCACACGGTAACTCTATTTTTGGTTTGTTAAAGAGCCTCCATACTGTTCTCCATAGTGACTCCACCAATTTACACTCCCACCAGCACTGTATTAGGAAGGGTCCCTTTTCTCCACACCCTCTGCAGCCTCTATTGTTTATACACTCTTTGATGATGTCCATTCTGACTGGTCTGAGGTGATCTCTCACTGTACTCCTGATTTGCATTGCTCTGATGTTTTGTGATGTGGAGCATCTTACCATGTGCTTTTTTTGCTAAATCTATGTATTCTTTGGGGAGAAATGTCCATTGATATCTTCTGCCCATTTAACATATTTTTATTGACATTGAGCTGTACAAGTTGTTTGTCTATTTTGTAGGTAAATTAATCTGAAATTTTGTCTGATTTTGAACAGTATATAAGAGAACCAGACTGTGCATGCCTTTCTCAGACTCTGTCCTTGAACTCTGTGTTCAGAAATATACCCAGGGTGATTTAAATATGTGTGCTTTATTATTCCTCATTGCTGTACAGCATTTTTTTGTATTAATATAAGAGATTTTTTTTACCCAGTCTACTTTTGACAAGCATATGTATGATCTGGGGTATTGCTCATACAAAAGAAGCTTCTATGAATATCACAGTATGTGCTTCAGAGTCTAAACATTTGTGAGTTATCAGTGATACATGCATTCAAGTATAATTGTTGGTTCATAAGTTATCCTTGTGGTAGATTTCCAGCAGAAGCTGACCTCTATTCTGAAACCTGATGACAATTTACAATCCAAAAAGATGTGGGTGATAATGTCCATTGATTCACAGCTCCAAGTTCAACTGGGATTTTTCGGGTATGTTATCCTAGCCAATTTTATGGGTAAAGACATGATATATTCTTGTTACAGTTATGTTTATATTCTATGGGTGAACTTAAAAACTTTTCATATGTGTGTCTATGAGTTGTAAATGATTACTTATCTCTGAACTACTTATTTATAATTTCCCTCATTTAGCTTTGTCTTGGGCGTTATGTATTTCTGTGCATTGTTTTTAATATTTCTTGGAGAAACGGACTGAAAATCTATCCTCAAAAATAGATGGCTCATTTTCCATTCTAACGTTAGAGACAGAATTTTACATTTTCAGGTAAGTCAGTAAATCAAATGATGTTTGGGGTTTTCATTTATGCATTCCACAATCCAGTGTGATAAAGTCATTTTAGAACATTCTCCTGAAAGGTTAGCAAATTTTGATATTTGGCTCTAAGCTCTTTAACAAGCCTATAGTGTTAACTGATTCATTTTTTTAAGGGTGCAAGCATAGTTAACTGAAAGTTGGCCTTTTGGTAGTCAGTATTCTGAGAAGTGTGTTTCTCTATTTCTCTTCCCCCACTGAACTGTTTATGTTCCTGCCAAAATGCTCGTATTGATTTGACCACCGTCTGTAGGTCTGTGTGGGTTTTCTCTCTGTTATGATCACATCATCGTGGACATAGAAACACCTTTCTCTAGCCAGCACAGAACAGACGTGGTGACCGAGGCTAGGAAGGTATTGCTCCTGTGAGAAATATTACATGTACATCATCAACTGTAGGTTTTTACGAAGCCTTTGCCTTTGTTAAAAGAGCTCCTTTCAATTCCAGTTTTCTAAGCAATTTCTCATAAATGTTTGTAGGATTTTTTTTTTCTTTTTTTTGCCATCTGTTGAAAAAAATATTCCAGCCTTAAGGGGAATAATGTGCTTTTACTGAAAGGGGCACACTCTGCTGTCATGAAATGGGCTTCAGTTGATTATAAAGTTGTTTTTATACAATCAACCTGTGTGTTAATTCTACATCCACCCTGATGAGTGACTTTGGTGTGGAAGAAGCTGTCTGACCACACCCTTCCCAGGTGACCTTGAATTTCATAGATTCCTGCATCTCCAACCAGCATTGCAAACCCTCAGAACTCAAGGCTGGGACAGGTAGGTGTCAAATGTCACTGCTATCCTAAAGGACCAGTGTCGGAATAAATAATTTCCAACAATTTCTCTCACTGTAAGTTTGTCTTATTCTTGATCTGTTTTTAAATCCAAATGGATGCATGGTTATTTATCATTATTGGACTAATGTGTATATTATGAAGCCAAATATTTAAGAGTGAAGGTTGGTTAGCATCAATGCTTCAAGAAACTGTTCGTATGACATGTCTGAAGATACAGTATATAGGTACAGCTTTGTACAAAAGAAGCTGCTATGAATATTGCTGCAAAGTACCTCAGGGTCTAAACATTTGTGAGACATCTGTGATATGTGTGTGCAAGTACCATTGTTGATTCATGAGTTACTCTTATGTTGGTGGATTTCCAACATAAGCTGAACATTACTCTGAAACGTTGATGACAGTCTATAAGCTGAGAAGATGTGGGTAGTAATAATGCCCCACTGATTGACAGCTCCAAGTTCCGTCAGTATCTTTCAAGTATGTGTTGTCTTAGCCAACTTGACGGGTAAAGACGTGATACTTCCTTATTACGTTTATCTTTATATTCTATGAGTGACCACCTACGTGTAAAAACATTTCATGTCTATGAGTTCTAAATGATTTAGTTCAGTTCAGTCGCTCAGTCGTGTCTGAATCTTTGCGACCCCATAAATCGCAGCACGCCAGGCCTCCCTATCCATCACCAACTCCCGGAGTTTACTCAAACTCACGCCCATCGAGTCGGTGATGCCATCCAGCCATCTCATCCTCTGTCGTCCCCTTCTCCTCTTGCCCCCAATCCCTCCAAGAGTCAGGGTCTTTTCCAACGAGTCAACTCTTCGCATCAGGTGGCCAAAGTATTGGAGTTTCAGCTTCGGCATCAATCCTTCCAGTGAACACCCAGGACTTATCTCCTTTGGGATGGACTGGTTGGATCTCCTTGCAGTCCAAGGGACTCTCAAGAGTCTTCTCCAACACCAAAGTTCAAAAGCATCAATTTTTCGGCGCTCAGCTTTCTTCACAGTCCAACTCTCACATCCATACAGGACCACTGGAAAAACCATAGCCTTGACCAGATGGACCTTTGTTGACAAAGTAATATCTCTGCTTTTTAATATGCTATCTAGGTTAGTCATAACTCTCTTTCCAAGGAGTAAGCATCTTTTAATTTCTTGGCTGCAGTCACCATCTGCAGTGATTTTGGAGCCCAAAAAAATAAAGTCTGACACTGTTTCCACTGTTTCCCCATCTATTTCCCATGAGGTGATGGGACCAGATGCCATGATCTTAGTTTTCTGAATGTTAAGCTCTAAGCCAAATTTTCACTCTCCTCTTTCACTTTCATCAAGAGGCTTTTTAGTTCCTCTTCACTTTCTGCCATAAGGGTGGTGTCATCTGCATATCTGAGGTTATTGATATTTCTCCTGGCAGTCTTAATTCCAGCTTGTGCTTCATCCAGCCCAGCATTCTCATGATGTACTCTGCATATAAGTTAAATAAGCAGGGTGACAATATACAGCCTTGACCAGTCTGTTGTTCCATGTCCAGTTCTAACTGTTGCTTCCTGACCTGCATACAGGCTTCTCAAGAGGCAGGTCAGGTGGTCTGGTATGCCCATCTCCTTCAGAATTTTCCACAGTTTACTGTGATCCACACAGTCGAAGGCTTTGGCATAGTCAATAAAGCAGAAATATATGTTTTTCTGGAACTCTCTTGCCTTTTCGATGGCCCAGCGAATGTTGGCAATTTGATATCTGGTTCCTCTGCCATTTCTAAAACCAGCTTGAACATCTGGAAGTTCTCGGTTCACATATTGCTGAAGCCTGGCTTGGAGAATTTTGAGCATTACCTTACTAATGTGTGAGATGAGTGCAATTGTGCAGTAGTTTGAGCATTCTTTGGCATTGCCTTTCTTTGGGATTGGAATGAAAACTGACCTCTTCCAGTCCTGTGCCCACTGCTGAGTTTTTCAAATTTGCTGGCATATTGAGTGTAGCACTTTCACAGCATCATCTTTCAGGATTTGAAATAGCTCAACTAGAATTCCATCAAATCCACTAGCTTTGTTCATAGTGATGCTTCCTAAGGCCCACTTGACTTCACGTTCCAGGATGTCTGGCTCTAGGTGAGTGATCACACCATCGTGATTATCTGGGTCGTGAAGATCCTTTTTGTACAGTTCTTCTGTGTATTACTGCCACCTCTTCTTAATATCTTCTGCTTCTCTTAGGTCCATACCATTTCTGTCCTTTCTTGAGCCCCTTTTTGCACGAAATGTTCCCTTGGTATCTCTAATTTTCTTAAAGAGATCTCTAGTCTTTCCCATTTTGTTGTTTTCCTCTATTTCTTCCTCTATTTCTCTATCTAAATGATTACTTCTCATATACATCTCTATATATTTAAAATATACACATATTGAGGTAACTGAAAATTATGTTTCACAGATATCAGATTAGTTGTTGCCAAGGACTAGGATTGTAGGGAAAGAATCAGTCATAGAGGCTCATGAGGCAACTTTTTTTTTAATATAAATGTATTTAATTGGAGGCTAATTACTTTCCAATATTGTAGTGGTTTTGCCATACACTGACATGAATCCGCCACAGGTGTACATGTGTTCCCCATCCTGAACCCCCTCCCACCTCCCACCCCATCCTTATAAAGCATAACACTTTTTACAGCAATAATTTTATCCTTATAACTTGATGCTGTTCATATTGCAAATACATTTACATATTGAAAGAATACAGAAATAAAAGCTACTCAGCCTAACGTATCTATGGATTTAGGGTGATAATGATGTGTCAGGGTAGGTTCATTGGTACAAAGTACCACTCTGGTTGGGGATGTTGATGGGGGGGGAGGGGCTCTAGCTGTGTGGGATGAAGGGGCATGTGAAACTCTCTACTTTCTATTCAGTTTTGCTGCAAACCTAACACTGCTCCAAAATATAAAGTCTATTAAGAAAAAACTACTAAAAAAAAAAAGAAAATAAATGATTACTTCTCTCTGAACTACCTATTTCTAATTTCCTTCCTTTTTTGTATCGGGAGTTATGTATTTATGTGTGTGTGTTTTATATTGGCAGGATAAAAAGACTGAAAATATATCCTTGAAAATAGATGGTTCACTTCTCACCCTTTGCCATTAGAGACAGAATCTTACATTTTCACGTAAGTGAAGCAATCAAACTTTCTGTTCAGGGTGTCGTGTACCTGCTTAGTCACTCAGTTGTGTCCGGCTCCTTGTGACCCCATGGACTGTAGCCCGCCAGGCTCCTCTGTCCACGGGATTCTCCAGGCAAGAATATCGGAGGGGGGTGCTATTTCCCTCTCCTTTCTCAGTTTTAATTTATTTGGTTAACAATCCAGGGTTGTAAAGTCCTTTTCAAATATTCTTCTAGAAGTTCAGGAATTTGGGTATTTGGCTTTAAGGTCTTAACAAACCTACCAGGTTTAATTGATTCGTTTTTTAAGGGCACAAGCATAGTTAACTGAAAGTTTACCTTTCTCTACTCAGTATTCACAAAGAATGTCTCCACGGGTTCACTCTTGTTTTCCCACTGCAATGTGTATCTTCCTGCGAATGCCACGCCCTTCTAATAAGGGTTTATCACGAGGGCATGAAATCTCCGCCCACCTGCATCTTTTTCCTTGAAGGGCTCCTTGTCTCCTCACAACACGGTTTTTCTAAAACGAGTTTTTGAAACAGCTTATCAAGTCCCACAGAACGTAGTTTTGACAATTTTATTTGAACTTAATTGAATCAGTCGGTTAGTCAGGATAGAACTGACATCTTTGAGTCTTATACACGTCGACGCCAACAAAATTGTTGTTTTGTTGCCACTATAACGTGATACGCTTGTCCATGTTTTCTAAAGGATTATTACTGGTTGCATTTTCTAAAGGAAACTGACTATTATAAGTTGATTTTCTAACCACGCCATTAAAATGCTCATACTGATTTGACCTCCTATCTGTAGGTCTGTGTGGGTTTTCTCTCAGTATTACCACATCCTGGATATAGAATACCTTTCTCTAGCCAGTGCAGTAAAGAATAGAAGTGGTGACAGAATACAACAGGGTACAATATTGTAAAGTGATTAGCCTACAACTAATAAAAATAAATGAAAAAAATAAAAAATTTTTAAAAAAGAATACAACAGTGTATTTTTTCCTGTGCTAAATAACACGTGTACATTATTTGCTGTGTGTCTTCAGAAGGCCCTTTCCTTTCTTAAGAGAGCTCCTCTGAATTTCCATTTACAAGGACACAGGCTCACAAATGTTTATAGATTTATTTTTTGACATCTATTGACAAAAATGTCATTTCAGATGACCATTTATCAGTGGTGAATTGCTACGGTTTAAAAGATATTTCAGGATTAAGGTGGGGATAGTAAGCTTTCACGAAATGGGTTTCAATTG
Source organism: Alces alces (assembly GCA_015832495.2). Classification (NCBI taxonomy): domain Eukaryota; kingdom Metazoa; phylum Chordata; class Mammalia; order Artiodactyla; family Cervidae; genus Alces; species Alces alces. Next base: position 3,286,910 of record JADEYB020000024.1, read on the forward strand.
ATTATGAAGCCTATTATTTTTATACAATCAATGTGAGTGTTAATTCTGTATCCATCCCAGTGAGCAACAAGTGGTCTGGAAGAAGCTATCTGATCACACTCCTTCTGAGCGATACTGAATTTCATAGATTCCTGTCTCTCCGTCAAGCACCACAAACCCTCAGAACTCAAGACTGGGTGTTAAACATAACTGCTGTCCTAAGGACCAGTGTCAGAATAAAATATTTCCACTACTTTCCCCCGCCTTTCCTCCATTTCTCTGATTGTTGATGTGTTTTTAAATCCAAATGGATGCATGGTTATTATCATTATTGAATTAACGTGTACATTATGAAGCCCAACATTTAACAGTGTGGCTTGGTTCAATGACACTTCAAAGAACCATTGATATTATCTGTCTGAAGATTCAGTACATAGGTGGACTGCTGCTGAATGTCAGCGAAAACTTACAAGATTTTCCATTTGAAAAAACAGTTGTGTTTGGGAGCTTGTGTCAACCTTTACTTCAGTGATTACATCTTGAAGAGCTATTATGTGCTGTTCTGATCGTTACGCAGCCTGCGTGGATAGATGGAAGTGCTTTATCTTCTAGTGGACAGGCGAGTTTTAGGCAGAAGAGAGAGGCTGTACAGTCTTCGAAGTGCATTTGGACAGAAAGCATTTGTGTGTGCGTGTGTGTGTGATTTGATACGAAACTTTGGGCCTTTCCAAATTCACAAGACCATACAGCTGTATGTTACTAATAATGCTCCAAATAGTTGATGCTTCTTATTTATCATCAGCAGAGGGATATTCAAAGGTAAGTGAACTGCTGTGTGTCAAAGCTTCACGTGGAGGGGTAAGTGGGCATTCACACACTGAAGAAAGCCTGCCTTTTTCCCATTTTCCTTCCCTCTGCATGGGCATGACTCTTTCTGACGCTGAAATCTCTGGCACCTGACATTAAGTCTTAGGCCTCGCTGCTCGTCTGGAGTAAACCATGCCATTTCATTAAGGGAACAAAAGATGATGCTGATGAGAAAGGCATCGGGGTAGAGAGAGGCGGTTTTAAAACCTTGCACTAAATTACACAATGAACTGACTATATATATAATACTTTATCATCCGTGGAAAGGTGACACAGCCAGAGAAATGTGCTCATCACATCCAGAAATTAGAAGTTTTGGTGGAGGGAGTCAGCAGCCCCACAGCTTTCATTTCTGTGAGAAGCCTCACATGCACACACAGATGTATGTCAATTGATTGTCCTCTGACTTCGGTGTTTCTGGTTTGTTCTGTAGTCAGAGCAACAATTCTCTGTGCTCATACTGGGGGCTTCAGTTCAGTTCAGTCACTCGGTCGTGTCCGACTCTTTTCGACCCCATGGACGGCAGCATACCAGGCCTCCCTGTCCATCACCGACTCCCAGACTTTGCTCAAACTCATGTCCATCGAGTCAGTGATGGCATCCAACCATCTCATCCTCTGTTGTCCCCTTCTCCTCCCGCCTTCAATCATCCCCAGCATCAGAGTCTTTTCCAATGAGTCACTTCTTCCCATCAGGTGGCCAAAGGATTGGAGTTTCAGCTTCAGCATCAGCCCTTCCAATGAATATTTTCAGGACTGATTTCCTTTAGGACTGAGTACTTAAGTGGCTTAAAATGTGTTGTTTTCAATTCCCTAGCAACTTTGACCAGTGAAAACACACACACACACACACACAAATTTGAAACGTGAGCTTTATGAAATAATTAGTCCAATGGGAAACCACAGAATACACTGACACCATGGAATATATTCTCACTCTGGAACACATTTGCAAGTCTTAATCACCTGTCACCTCTGAGATCTTTTCAGTTCAAGATGTAAAGTCACTAGGTGTCAGCTTCCTCAGTCGTTACATGGATAAAATGACCAGCTACACATGGTTGTCTTTAGGATGAAAAGTGTACGCATTCTTCATAAACTGACATGAGGTATGAATTTCACTTTGGCATATGTTTCACATTTCATGTTTAAATAATGTGAATAGTATGATAGCTTACACTGAACGGTGTCGGATTTGTGATCTCTGAAGAAGATTCAGCTCGGGGACCAGGGACCAGGCCTCATCACTGAAGGATTGTGTATAGCACAGTTTTATTACAGTGAAAAGGGGACAGACAAACCTTCTGACACAGACATCAGAAGGGGGAAGAGGAGTGCTCACCTCGCTAGTCCTAGAAAAGGGAGCTATATACTTTTTCAATTCGTTATTACAATATTTGGTTATTACAATAATTACCATATTACAATAATTGGTTATTGTACAACTTATCAAAAGAATGTCTCAAGATTGTAAAGATTTTACCAGGCTCACTCCCACAATTTACATTTTAAAAATGATAGGATTGGAACTTAACAATAAAAAGATCTTACCAGACCCATTCCCATAATATACATTCTGAGATAACAGGATTAGTCAGAAGGTTTTCAAGAAGGAGAAACTGTCCTCAAGGAGGATACCTTGTTGTTATATAATCCTTAGTACAGAGTTTAAGAGGTAAAGGAGTACCTCAAGGCTGTATATTGGCACCCTGCTTATTTAACTTATATGCAAAGTACATCATGAGAAATGCTGGGCTGGAAGAAGCACAAGCTGGAATCAAGATTGCCGGGAGAAATATCAATAACCTCAGATATGCAGATGACACCACCCTTATGGAAGAAAGTGAAGAAGAACTAAAGAGCCTGTTGATCAAAGTGCAATAGGAGAGTGAAAGGGTTAGCTGAAAGCTCAACATTCACAAAACTAAGATCATGGCATCCAGTACCATCACTTCATGGCAAATAGATGGGGAAACAGTGGCTGACTTTATTTTTCTGGGCTCCAAAATCACTTCAGACGGTGATTGCAGACATGAAATTAATAAAAGATGCTTACTCCTTGGAAGGAAAGTTATGACCAACCTAGACAGCATATTAAAAAGCAGAGACATTACTTTGCCAACAAAGGTCCGTCTAGCCAAGGCTATGGTTTTTCCAGTGGTCATGTATCGATGTGACAGTTGGACTACAAAGAAAGCTGAGCGCCAAAGAATTGATGCTTTTGAACTGTAGTGTTGGAAAAGACTGTTGAGAGTCCCTTGAACTGCAAGGAGATCCAACCAGTCCATCCTAAAGGAGATCAGTCCTGGGTGTTCGTTGGAAGGACCGATGTTGAAGCTGAAACTCCACTACTTTGGCCACCTGATGTGAAAAGCTGACTCACTGGAAAAGACCCTTGATGCTGGGAAAGATTGAGGGCAGGAGGAGAAGGGGACGACAGAGGATGAGATGGTTGGATGGCATCACCAACTCAATGGACATGCGTTTGGGTAGACTCCGGGAGTTGGTGATGGACGGGGAGGCCTGGCGTGCTGCAGTCCATGGGGTCGCAAAGAGTCAGACACGACTCAGCCACTGAACTGAACTGAACTGTACCCATTTTCTCTCCTGCTGTATGTCTAGCTACATTCTGCCGCTCTATATTTAGCAGTCTTCTCTCTATATATGCCTTCTCCCTCTCCCTTTGTATCTATCTATGCTTGCATCTATCTCCCTTTGTATAAATCTATCTTCCGTCCCTCTTATATAGGAATCTTACCTATATCCTAACTTCTCTCTCTCTCCCTACCTTCTCTCTATATGTCTAGCCACCTTCTGTGTCTCTGTATTGAGCTATCTTTTCTCTACCTCTCTCTTCTCTTCACTGTCTAGCCAGCTCTCTTCTCTCTCTGTGTTTTTATCCTCTCATAATACTTACATGATACAACTGGAGAAGCATACGAACAATATACACAAGTACTTTTGTATATTCTTTTAAGTATATATATATATTCTTTTAAGTATATATATATATTTTCTTTTAAATATATACATATATACACACACACACACATATATATATATATTGTTCTGGGCATTACCCAGGTAATATATATACATATTACCCTTTTCCCCATATATACACATATACATATATTTTCATCCTACATGTGCGCGCGCACACACACACACACATTTTCATCATCTTCTTCCTGTGGTGTGGCCCTTGGATCAGGTTCCTGCCTCTCCTAGGCTTCCTTAAGGTTTGTACCAGGCCCCAAAGGCATGAAGGAATGATGATGCTAGGACAGAAGCCGTTAAATAAGTGGAAGGTGGAAGCTGCACACTACCGTATTAGAGAAGGCAACCATCATTGACTCCGTCTTACTTATTCCAGTGAAGTCATAATAACTGTGTGTGTTCAAATAGCTACTGAAGGATGTAGAGAGAATGAAGTTTGTGTTTTGAGTATATTCAGTCATCTTTTATAGCATTCACATTATCATTTCTGTCATCTCATCGTTTTTTTTTTTTCATCTCATCATTTTTACACACATCATCAACATCTTTTCCTTCTTCCATCTAACCATCATTATTTGTCTCTCTCTCATCTATCCTTCCATCTCTCCCACTTTTACACACAATCAAAGTGTTGAGAGGTTGGGGGAAGGACAGTGAACGTCCAAGGTCTTTTTCCTAGGAACGTGTTCCTTAGTACCTTCAATTACACATGTCTAAGCATAACTGGGTGACATGGCTCAATGAGTCTGGGGGCATAAAGGGAAAAGGGGGTTGCAAATATATATTCTATATAAATTTCATGCCATCTTCCAGATAGTAATTTAACTCCTGTATTGGATAAGACTTGGTAAATAAAATTATATATATCTACTCCCAAGTATTAATTTGATTTTTTAATAAGTCATTTTCAAGTCATAATCCTTACAGAAGAAGTACAGCCCTGTGTCTTACTGAAAGCGCTGTGACATGCGCCCTGCACTGAATTTATAAAGCAAAGAGCTGGCTTTTTTTCAGGGTAAGTCTAGGCTACACATTACAGAACAATTTTCAGTCATTTAACTCATTTTCTGAAAGCAGCATGAGTCAAACCACCACATGTTGTGGTTACCGATACGTTATTCCAGGGTATAAAGACTGTTTTTCTAAAAGAAAATTATTGTAATTTTGAGACATGATAGAAACACTCAGAAAACTGAATCATGGAAGCAAAGCTAGTTTGTTATTTTAGATCAATAAAGTTATGCCAACATCTGGATATATGGAATTAAGGAAAGCTGACAATATACTGAATTCTATCATGCGTGGTTTTAAAACATGCACACCTCAAGAACTGTGCCTCATATTGTTTTGTGTGAGTGACTGCTTTCACTGTAATCCCTGCCTTTGTAAGAATTAATTCTCTATCTCAGTCTCAACAAATCCACACATTTTCAACACCTACCTTCTTTGAATTCCACTGCCAAGATTTGATTTTAGTGCACTGACACTCAACAGAAATAGTTAGGTCCCTGTATTTGTGATGACATTTTCTCCCCCCTCTCCTGTTTCTGGAGAATTACCTACACAAGAGAAGAATCAGGTAGGAAATTATTCTAAACAAACACAGGTGAGAGCCCAAAGACCACTGCTGATCACTGGTGATGGCTCTAGTGGGCTTCAAGCTATTGGGGACAGCCAATCAGTATTCTAATGTCCACTTTTTGAGAAAAGACAATGATGGAAATAGGTGACTACAGTTACTTGGCAACTGAAAGTTTTTTTTGGGGGGGGTGGTATATGAAATTTCTGTGGTTTCTGAGTCAAACATAGCAAGCTACAAATTGAAAATAAGCTTATATTTAATTAGTAGCAGGCCATCTTTGAGCAAACGCCATGTGGACACTTAAGATTACTTAGTACTTACTTAGGATTCCAATGACCTGATGTTACTGGGAAACTCAGCACCAAGAAGTTGCCTTCAATAAATGTCTTGCTGTAACCCCCTTAAAGCAGCAACAGCAACATACTCAGTAGGTTTACCCTCTGTAACAGAATGTACAGCCACCTCTAGACGTGAGCAAAGCTGACTCTTACCAGAGCCCTGCTACCCGGGGAAGCAGCCACGATGAGGAGATCTCTCACGTTCTGTGTTCTGGGAAACTCCTTTATCACCTGAGTTGGTAGGACTGCCACCCCGGCACGTCTACCTTGGTGACAAGGCCACATGCAGACCCTCAAAGTTCCCATCTGTGTCGTGAGTGACGCTCTACACTGTCCACACTTACTGACCAAAACAAAATGCTTGTCAGTTCGTCTTTCCTCTGCAGGTGGTGAACGATGACGCCTGGGATTGACCCTCTTTCAGTTCAGTCAGCTCAGTTCAGTCGCTCAGTTGTGTGCGACTCTTTGAGACCCCATGGACTGCAGCACACAAGGCTTCCTTGTCCATCACCAACTCCTGGACTTTACTCAAACTCACGTTCACTGAATCAGTGATGCCATCCAATCATCTCGTCCTCTGTCGTCCCCTTCTCCTCCTGCTTTGAATCTTTCCCAACATCAGGGTGTTTTTCAATGAGTCAGTTCTTCACATCAGGCGGCCAAAGTACTGGAGCTTCAGCTTCAGCATGAGTCCTTCCAATGAATCTTCAGGACTGATTTCCTTTGGGATGGACTGGTTGGATCTCCTTTCATCAACATGATAATAGGTCCCCGTGTCTTAGCTTACAGGGATCCCCGACTTCCAGGATCTAATGCCTGATGATCTGAGGCGGAGCTGATGCAACAATACTAGAAATAAAGCGCACAGTAAATGCAGTGCTGTTGAATCATCCCGAAACCTCCTCCCCCTCCCGCCACTTCAAGTCGCTGGAAAAAGTGGCTTCCGAGAAAGTGGTCCCTGTGGCTAAGAAGGCTGGGGACCTCTGTCACAGAACACAGATTCTGTCTCTGCTTGAGGGAGAATGAGTTGCTGAACTATTTAGTACTCCCTGCGGGTGGCACCTATGGGTTTTCCATCTTGCTCCCTGCTTCCTGGCATGTTTATGCTGTCCTGAGAAGACACGTCCCGCTAGGGTTTGGCAGCCCCGGAGCCTGGACTTGTCAGTAACATCATGGTTAGGGAACAAGCCAGCGCCTTTTACAAGACGAAGCAATTAAAAAGTTCTGGTGGTTTTAAGAGATGGTGGGCAAGTTCAGACAGCAGTTGCCTAGCCGTGAGAGTACAGCGTGGAGCTGCAGGGAGGGTGAGGTCATTCCATCCACGGCCCAGACGCTCTGGGAATCGGCAGGGAACTGTCTTTTCTGTACCCGAGGCGGACACAAACAATCAGAAGCAGGTGGTGCTGGGCAGGGAGAGTGAAGAGGCTCAGTGACAGCAAAGGTGCCTGCACCCTGAAAAGATTCTGGGAGCACACAGCACAAAACCATGACCGCTGCAGGCCGGGCTTTACTTTGCCAAGTGGGAATGACAGCGTAGAGCAAAGGCATCCTCTTCCTCCCCTCATAATCTGATTGTAACTTCTGAAAATTATCACGAGTGAGGCCACCACTTCAATAAAGCATTCCAGAAATGTCAAACACTTCAAGCAAGTGCATTCAGTTCAGTTCAGTCACTCACGACCCCATGGACTGCAGCACGCCAGGCCTCCCTGTCCATCACCAACTCCCGGAGTCCACCCAAACCCATGTCCATTGAGTCAGTGATGCCATCCAACCATCTCGTCCTCTGTCGTCCCCTTCTCCTCCTGACCTCAATCTTTCTCAGCATCAGGGTCTTTTCAAATTAGTCAGTTCTTCGCATGAGGTGGACATAGGACTGGAGTTTCCACTTCAACATCAGTCCTTCCAATGAACACCCAGCACTGATCTCCTTTAGGATGGACTGGCTGGATCTCCTTGCAGCCCAAGGGACTCTCACGGGTCGTCTCCAAAATGCATATCCTACCTCATTGAGTACACAGCTCCCTAGGACTGCAAAGAAGCCAAGATGAAGCTGTTGGAAATATAACCGAGGTGGACAGGCCCTTCAGGAATTGGCTGTGGGTACTCACACTCTCTCTCTCTCTCTCTCAGCACTGGTCTTTGGTTTTTGTTTTTTGTTTTTTTAACCAAAGCAGCAATGCTTGAGGTGATGTATTAGGAAGATGATAAATGTCACTGCTCACGGTAGGTTGAGGCTGTGCTCACATCTAAATACAAGACCACCACGAGGTGGGTGCTGGCCCCCGCTAAGGGGCAGAGGCTAAACCCTCTGCACTCTTCTCAGTGAGCTTGCAGAAAGCGCCCCACTGTGTGTGTCTACTGTGTTTCACTTTGACATCCGTGGCCTGGGACACAAACACACGTCAAGAGCATAACCCTGGCTTTGCTTGCAGGCTGCCTTTTCGAGATCAGGCCAACGGTCAACTGGGAGATCTGGGCTGTGGGTGGGGTGGTGGGGAAAGGGGGTGTCTTTTGCAGATAGTGACCCCTGAACCACAAATCTCCACGCACATAAACGCACTAGCTCCTTAGGACGGCAGACATGGACTCATTATGCCCTTCGTCGAAGAGTACGTGCCAAGTCACTTCAGTCGTGTCTGACTCTTTGCGACCCTGTGGACTGTAGCCTGCCAGGCTCCTCTGTCTGTGGGGTTTCCCAGCCAAGAATACTGGAGTGGGCTGCCATTTCCTCCTCCAGGGGATCTTCCCGACCTAAGTAAGAATCGAACCCACGTCTCTTATGTCTCCTGCCTTGGCAGGCAGGTTCTTTGCCGCAAGCGCCACCTGAGACATATAAGACTTGAAAATCTTATGCCAAGTTGCTCAAGTCTTACAAATACCAGGGGTGACCCCATGTGGGATGCAGAAAGATTCCCACTCGCCTCCACTTCCCAAAGCTTCCCCCATCCTGACCCGGGAATCTGTGAAGAGACTGGACCTTACAGCTGGGGTTCCCCAATCTCCGGGATCCAGTGCCTGATGATCTGAGGTGCAGCTGATGGAATAACACTAGAGACAAAGTGCACGATAAATGCAGTGATCTTGAATCAGTGCAAAACCATGCCCGCTCTATCCCTGCTGAGTGGGAGAACTGTCTTCTATGAAACCAGTCTCTGGCACCAAAACAGTTGGAGACCGCTGTCTTGCAGGACAAAACTGGGTTTGGCAGATACGATTAAGTGGAGGACCTGAGCTGGGAACTTATCATGGATGACCCAGGTGGACTCCGCGTCACTGCAAGCGTCCTGTATCCCGTGGTGAAGCAGGGCTGAGACTGGACAGACTGTGAGAGACAGCTTTGTGAGAAAGACTGACCGGACGTGGCTGGCTTCACAGATGGACGGGGGGCCAGAGCAAGGTCACGTTGCACTCACTCCTGCGAGACCCAAGTGAGACTTCTGACCGCAGAGGAACAAGATAATCCACGTGAACTGGTTTAGCCCCTAGGAGCAGTATTCGTTACAGCAGCCAGAAGAAACTCATTGCAAGTGGAACAGGAGATGCATGTCCCAAGCAACTCGTCAAGGAAGAACACGGTGTGTCCGAGCAGGAAGGTTTTGTGAAAGCTGGTCAAGGAGTGCCATCCAGGAATGCCAGAGGAGCACTGTGTGCACCGGTAAGCGGGAGACTCGCAGCCTTTCTGGAGGACAGATCTCAGGAGCCTCAGGCAGGCCAGACGGCAGAGCCATCCCCATGTTCACTACACTCCCCAAATCTGCGGGAGAACAGGAGGTCCCAGTCGGTGCCTTCTCCACACTGGGAATCATGATAAAGGACTCGCGGGCAAGGCTGAGGTGGGCAGGGGACCATCCTATGCTGAGAACTAGGTCATTGGGATATAGTCCTATCCCAGCTTTGTAAATTTCATGGATTTTACTATTAAAACCAGAAGCTGACTCCTTGAAGCCATTTACTTAACTAAAGAAGTGGTGGTCATGCACGTAAGGGATCCTCTGTTCAGCAATTTTAAAAAATGCAAATACGTTTCAAAAAGAACCTTTCGTGCATACTGCTAAATGAAAGAGGGCACTCTCTATAATGCAGAAGAATCAGAAAAAATATATATGTGTACGCATGTTTGAGTATAGACATACACACATATTACAGCATCACTGATGTACACCAAGAACTTCAACTATACTTCAGTTAAAAAGGGAAAAAAGTATCATTCTAGCTGATTCATGTTGTTGTACAGCAGAAACTAACACAATATTATTGTAAAGCAATTATCCTCCAGTTAAAAATTTAACAATTCTAAAATTTCATAATTAAAAAAAAAAAGAAAAAATGGTTGCAGTCTGAATAGACTATACACTGAATGATTTCATTTATGTAACAGGATATTCTGGAATAGCCAAAACCAGAAAGGAAGTAAACACATCACTGTTAACCAGGCTTCAGTGTGGAGCAGTTTCAGGTGAAGTGCGGGGGACACTCTTAGAATGCACAGCTATTCTGTATGATGCATTGCTGGTAAACACATGACACTATGCATCTGTCAAAAGTCACAGAACTTTACAGTACAAAGACTGAAAGTAAGCTTTGCAAATTAAAACAAACAAAAGCAAACCACTGAGAAGTTTAGTGATTCCCAGGATGGATGCATATTGTGACAGAAGAATTTAGTGGTGTACACACTGCTGAATTTAAAATGGATAACCAGCAAGGACCTGCTGGACAGCACAGGAAAGTCTGCTCAATACTCTGTAATAACCTGATGGTCACCAGGGGGAAGGATAGGGGAAGGGATAGTCAGGGAGTCTGGGATGGACACGGACACACTGCTGTTATTTAACATGGAGAACAAGCAAGGACCTGCTGGACGGCACAGGGAAGTCTGCTCAAAACTCTGCAATAACCTGATGGTCACCAGGGGGAAGGATGGGGGAAGGGATAGTCAGGGAGTCTGGGATGGACATGTACACACTGCTGTGTTTAACATGGAGAACCAGCAAGGACCTGCTGGACAGCACAGGGAAGTCTGCTCAATACTCTGTAATAACCTGATGGTCACCAGGGGGAAGGAT
>JADEYB020000024.1:3298540-3322230 GCA_015832495.2 Alces alces
TGCACTTCACTCTAGTGAGTGTGCGGGTTTGTGTGTCACGTGTAGAGGTGACATATGTACACACAGAGGCGGTGCACTTCACTCTAGTGAGTGTGTGGGTTTTTGTGTCACGTGTAGAGGTGACATATGTACACACCGAGGCGGTTCCCTTCACTCTAGTGAATCTGCGGGTTTGTGTGTCATGTGTAGAGGTGACGTATGTACACACAGAGGCGGTGCACTTCACTCTAGTGAGTGTGCGGGTTTGTGTGTCACGTGTAGAGGTGACATATGTAAACACAGAGGCGGTTCACTTCACTCCAGTGAGTGTGCGGGTTTGTGTGTCACGTGTAGAGGTGACATATGTATACAGAGAGGCGATGCACTTCACTCCAGTGAGTGTGCGGGTTTGTACGTCACGTGTAGAGGTGACATGTACACACAGAGGCGTTCATTTCACTCCATTGAATGTGTGGGTTTGTATGTCACGTGTAGAGGTGACATATGTACACACAGAGGTGGTTCACTTCACTCGAGTGAATCTGCAGGTTTGTGTGTCACGTGTAGAGGTGACATATGTATACACAGAGGCGATGCACTTCACTCTAGTGAGTGTGCGGGTTTGTGTGTCACGTGTAGAGGTGACATATGTATACACAGAGGCGATTCACTTCACTCCAGTGAGTGTGTGGGTTTGTATGTCACGTGTAGAGGTGACGTATGTACACACAGAGGCAGTGCACTTCACTCCAGTGAGTGTGCGGGTTTGTATGTCACATGTAGAGGTGACGTATGTACACACAGAGGCGGTGCACTTCACTCTAGTGACTCTGACGGTTCCATCCCTGGTTGTGGAGATGGATCCCACAATGCTGCAACTCAGGGTTTGCGTGACACAACCGAGACTTGGTCCAGCCAAATAAAGAAATTAATATTTTTACAGAAAGAAAGAAACCAATTAGAGAAGGAGACCTCCAAAATTTTCCACGGATTGCTGCAAATACTCAAAGACTGATCATGGAAAGCTGGTTATCTCTTGGTGTCTACTAGGACCCACAGGCTGGCTAAATGTTTGCCAAATTAACAAGAGCTAAGATATCTTTTTCTTAAAAATAATATACTCGTCTTTTTTTTCCACTGAAGGAGTTCCTGTAAGGGTTTATGGGAAAATTTATAAGAGGTTAATTGGAGAAGTTTTATCACTTGTTTTTTTTTAAAGAAACACAGCAGTATAGAAACTGGGTATACTAAAATTGGCCCTGAGGGCAGAAGAGGATAGTAAACATCTTTTAGAGTGTTATACAATTACATGTTCTCTATTTTTTATTTTTAAGCAATAGTTGAAATTTTCAATGTCTCTCGCAGCAGTGTCAGTTTCAGGTTGTATGACCAGGACTTCCCTCGTGGCTCAGGATCCACCTTCCAAAGCAGGGGCCACGGGTTTAATCCCTGGTCTGTGAAGATCCCACATGCCGTGGAGCAACTAAGTCCGGGTACCATGACAACTGACCCTGTGCTCTAGAACCTGAGAGCCACAACTACTAAAGCCGCGTGAGAAGCCACCACAATGAGAAGCCCTCGCACTGCAACCAGAAAGAACCCTTGCAGCAATGAAGACCTGGAACAACCAAAAATACATAAATTATTTTTTTTAAGCTGTATGACTAGTTGGCTTCCTCTGTATTCTGTATCTTATCAGACACATACAATAGAGAAAATGATTATCCCATAATAAAAATCTCATGTGGGATAAGCGTCCATGAACCTGACAAAAGTAATTTATAGTATCACTTAGGTATTTATTACATAAATGGACTGATCCATTCACCTCACATACACTAGCAGAAGCAATATGTTCAGCAGACAACAAAGCTTATTTTGTTGCTATTTTTAACAGCACATGCTTGACATCTTGCATTATTTCAAAGAATCAACTTGCTCCCAGATGGGGTAGACCTCTTTCCAAGCATAAACACAGATGTTAATAAGGGAAGATAGAAATGAATGGTGTACATGCACAATCATTAACCAACAGTCTTCAACAACAGTAACAAAACCTTCAACAATAATTGAGGAAACTGAACACAGTTTGCTTATTATATTAAGGAATTATTGATCATTTTGTTGAGTATGACAGTAGTATTGTGTATTTCAAAGAAAACTGCCATCTGTTAGAAACAGATAAGGATGGTCAGGTGAAATAATACATGTGGCTTCAATAATTCTCGCTCTCTCTCTCTCTACACACACACACACACACACACACACACACACACACACAAAAAGGACTGCATTACCAAGGACCACATCAACAACTGTTCTAAGGGCTTTACAAGTATTACCCTGTTGTATCATCAAAATAACCCTTCTGGACCAACCTATTAGAAGTAGATCAACCTTCCTGACTTCAGACTATACTACAAAGCTACAGTCATCAAGACAGTATAGTACCGGCACAAAGACAGAAATACAGATCAATGGAACAAAACAGAAAGCCCAGAGATGAATCCATTTGTCTATGGATACCTTATCTTTGACAAAGGAGGCAAAATATACAATGGAGAAAAGACAATCTCTTTAACCAGTGGTGCTGGGAAAAGTGATCAACCACCTGTAAAAGAATGAAACTAGAATACTTTCTAACACCATATACAAATATAAACTCAAAATGGATTAAAGATCTAAATGTAAGACCAGAAACTATAGAACTCTTAGAGAAAAACACAGGCAGAATAGTCAGTGACATAAATCACAGCAGGATCCTCTATGACCCACTTCCTAGAGTAATGGAAGTAAAAGCAAAAATAAACAAATGGGACCTAATTAAACTTAAAAGCTTTTGCACAACAAAGGAAACTATAAGAAACGTGAAAAGACAGCCTTCAGAATGGGAGAAAATGATAGCAAATAAAACAACTGACAAAGAATTAATCTCTAAAATATACAAGCAGTTCATGCAGCTCAATAAAAGAAAAATAAATGACCCAATCAAAAAGTGGGCCAAAGAACTAAACAGACATTTCACAAGGAATACATACACATGGCTAACAAACACATAGTAAGATGCTCAACGTCACTCATTATCAGAGAAATGCAAATGAAAACCACAATGAGGTATCATCTCACACCAGTCAGAATGACTGCCATCAACAAGTCTACAAACAATAATGCTGGAGAAGGTGTGGAGAAAAGGGAACCCTCTTACACTGTTGGTGGGAATGCAAACTAGTACAGCCACTACGGAGAACAGTGTGGAGATTCCTTAAAAAACTAGAAATAGAACTGCCATATGATCCAGCAATCCCGCTGCTGGGCATACACACCAAGGAATCCAGAATTGAAAGAGACACATGTACCCCCGTGTTCATCGCAGCACTGTTTACAATAGCCAGGACATGGAAGCAACCTAGATGTCCATCAGCAGACGAATGGATAAGGAAGTTGTGGTACATATACACCATGGAATATTACTCAACTACAAAAATAACACACTTGAATCAGTTCTAATGAGGTGCATGAAACTGGAGCCTGTTATACAGAGTAACGTCAGACAGAAAAACACCAACACAGTATATTAATGACTATATATGGAATTTAGAAAGATGGTAATGATGACTCTATATGCAAGACAGCAAAAGAGACACAGATGTAAAGAACAGACTTTCGGACTCTGTGGGAGAAGGTGAGGGTGGGATGGTTTGAGAGAATAGCACTGAAACATGTATATTACCATATGTGAAATAGAGGACCAGCCCAAGTTTGATGTGTGAAGCAGGGCACTCAAAGCCAGTGCTCTGGGACAACCCAGAGGGATGGGGTGAGGAGGGAAGTGAGAGGAGGGTTCAGGATGGGGGACACATGTACACCCACGGCTGATTCATGTCAATGTATGGCAAAAACCACCACAATATTGTAGAGTAATTAACCTCCAATTAAAATAAATTAATTGTAAAAAAAAAAAGTAGTAGAACCTCTTTTTACAAATGGAAAGCAGTTCAATATAAATCTGTCTCCTTTAAAATCCCACTTTTACTCTGAGTTCCTCACTGGCCCAGGCAATCAGTAAATGGTTAACAATAAATACTGCTTTTTAACCACTCAAAGCCTCAATTTCCCCATCTGTGAAATGGGATAACAATGATCCCCAGCTCACAGAGTTAACATGAGAAGCCAACAAGAGTGCTGAGAGAGGGACCTCCCTCGTGGTCCAGTAGCTAGGATTCCTCGTTCCCAATGCAGGGGGGCTCTGGTTCAATCTCTGGTTCAGCAACTAGATCCCCCGTATCGTAACTAACAGTTGGCATGCCACAACGCCAGATTCTGCATGCCACACCTAAGACTCAGAAGAGCAAAACAAGTTTTTTTTAATATAATGCTTAGAGAATGTTCTTAACAATGAATTCGGTAAGGAGCCAAGGGCTATCACCTATGAATTTTTATCACTCAGTTCAGTTCAGTTCAGTCACTCAGTCATGTCCGACTCTTTGTGACCCCATGAACTGCAGTGCGCCAGGCTTCCCTGTCCATCACCATCTCCCGGAGTTTGCTCAAACTCATGTCGAGTCGGTCATGCCATCCAACCATCTTAACCTCTGTCGTCCCCTTCTCCTCCTGCCTTCAATCTTTCCCAGCATCAGGGTCTTTTCCAATGAGTCAGTTCTTCCCATCAGGTGGCCCAAGATTTGGAGCTTCAGCATCAGTCCTTCCAATGAATATTCAGGACTGATTTCCTTTAGGATTGACTGGTTGGTTATCCTTGCAGTTCAAGAGACTCTCAAGAGTCTTCTCCAACACCATAGTTCAAAAGCATCAATTCTTCAGCGCTCAGCTTTCTTTATAGTCCAACTATATCTTTACAGACTATAAACTTTATAGCCCAACTAGATTATGAGTTGGACTTTATAGTCCAATTATATCGTATTATAGTCCAACTATAACTTTATTGTCCAACAGTGTTACTTTAATCACTAATAATAATTTGTGGCTTGATGGAATTTTTTCAACAAAAATATTTTCTGTTTCTCTCTATGTCTAGGTTGAATGCAACATGTGTGTCACCATCAAGGGTCAGAAATGACTGGAGAACTCGTTTCTGCATCTGGTGTCAACCCTGGAGGAGTGGCCCATGATGATGCCTCCCTTGGAGCTATCCATGGCTGGGAAACACGCTACAAATCTGTGCTTTCATGTCATTCACCACACCTAAGTGTCCTTCTACACATACCCCTTATAACAAATTATAAATTGTAGTATAGATTAACTGCCCTAAAACCACTTAATAAAGCCGACACAGGAGAAAGCTTCAATGGTGGCTGGGAAAACATAGCTAAGCAGACCTGCCGATACGTAATGAAGCGTTCTGTGCTTGGACTGCTAACTCCATAATAAACCAATTTTAAAATTTTCAGACTTGTCACGAGAAAGTTATGTGACTTCCCCGAAAGGTGTGAGTCACCTTCCAGTCTGCTTATTAATTCTCTCAACAAAATTAAAACAGAGAAGCAAGCGATACAACACTGTGGGAAATACTGCTATTTCTATGTGTGCATGTGTCACTAAAATTGTATGCATTTACATTTTTGCCTCAATCCAACTATAAACTCTATCATACATTTATCTGTCAAATTAGGGCATTTTCATAAAGGAAAACTGTGATCATAAATACCCATGGCACAAAACTGGTTACATTATCTTGATAATAATTGGTAATTTATTGTGATAGCGGGGATGGCAATAAAGCTGTGTGATAGAGTTGAAAAGTGGAAAAGTCAATCTAATGATTTACTATCTTATAAGATAATAAAAAAAGTGAGATGTATGAGGTTCATGATTAAACTTGTTGGCATGCTGACATGCAGTACAGTGTTATCATGTTTGTTTGGCTATATTATCATTAATTATTTCTGACATTGTGTAGTCCTTGTCTAGAATGCGGTTTGTTAATATCATCCCTACATACAAAGACATCTGTCTTAATGTATTTTTTACTGGAGTCCCTGTCTCCTGTGTCCTGAATTGTTAGCATTTGGTTATGCTAATTGTTTGTCATAACAATATTTCACCATGTATCAGTGGTAATAAAAGAATATTCTGACAGTGGTATGGATTGATCTGGAAATTATATTGAATTTACAACAGAATCAAGATGTAGAGTAACCAGCTTTAGAGAAATCCAAAAACTAGAACACACACACAAGCAGACGTAGCGTGGCAAAACATGAAAGTTGGACCTACGTACAGCCTACAGACAATCTGTTTTTTCACATTTCTTCCCTCTATCTAATGTGTGGAAGTGTAAGTAGATGCTGAAGATAATGCGTTAGAATAAAAACATTTTCAGACAATGAGAAAACCAAGTATAGCCAGGGAAAGCTGAAAACTGAGGAGTCTAGTATTTGCTTTCATTCCATCATTTCTTCTTCCTGGTGTTAAAGCAGAAAGACCATCTTTTAACATGGTTTCAACGCCATCCTTCCTTCCGAGGAAGTGAAGCATTTTGTACGTCTAAGTGTAAGCGAGCCGACTCTGGTGTCTCAGTGGTGAAGAAGCCTCCTGCCACGGCAGGAGGCGTGGGCCCGACCCCTGGTCCAGGAAGAGCCCGCCTGCCTCGGGACAGCGAAGCCCATGAGCCGCAGGCACTGAGGCTGAGCCCCAGAGCCTGGGGGCCGCAACTGCTGAGCCCACGGGCTCTGACTGCTGGAGCCCGCAGGCCCCACAGCCCGAGCTCTGCAACAAAGGTCCCCGCAGTGAGAAGCTTGCGACCACAGCTGGACTGCAGCCCCTGCTCTCCACAACTAGAGAGACACCCGAGCCGTAACGAAGACCTGGCACAGCCACAAATAAATAAATGACATTTGACAGCACATGGTCAAGAGGCTCTTACAATCTTACCTATTTCTAATCTACGGATTCTGCATCTCCCTGTTACTGAGAGAGCACTGTTAAAATCTCCACCCATGTCCGTTGATTCCTCTCTGTTTTGAGTCTCTGCAGCTGAATTTCCGACTGTAGCTGGTCCTGCAGAACTTGAAGCGACTGCTACAGAGGGATAAACAATGCTGTGATCGCGAGGTCTGAAAGGAAGGTGGTGAAGCGCAAAGTAATAAAGGGGACTGCTACTCCCAAACGGGGAGTGACAAAGCGCAAAGAAAGAAAGGGGACTGTCACCCACAAAGGGGGGGACTGGGGAGACAGGCCGTCCCAAGCAAGTCCACTTGCTAGTGTCACCCGCCTTACACAACTGATATGTCGTCAATGGACGAATGTGTGTAAAATACCAGCACCAAGCACACCACAGCGTGCACGTTCATTAGAAGCTACCCACAGCAATCTTCATAAAGAGACTGCATGGCCTGGGGATCATTCAGGGATGGGGACTTTGTCTAGGAATTGCCCTGAGCAGACGGAGAAATGTGACGACATCTTGCCTGACCCTTGCCCCCATCTCAGGCTTCTGTACCCACGGGCCACCATGTCCTCTCTCCCATGTTTCCAGCCATCAGGTTCTCCAGCCACGGCCTGGTGACCTGCCTCCTCCCCAAGGAAAGCTCCCTTAAACACACTCCCTTCTGTTTCACCATCCTCACCGCTAGGGCCACTGCCCCACTTATGTGGCTTCAGAGTATATGTACAATTTCTAAACCCAACCTTCCTTATGGACATTTCTCTACATCTACCTTTCTAAGCACCTCCAAAATACATTGTTTGTCAGTAATTACATATTTTTTACAAGTACTCGTAATATTACCCTTACTGTTATTACCTTTTGTACATACCTCATATGACTTGAATAACATTTACATTCCAGAGGGCAGAAGCCAGAGTTCCTTGTACACACGAGTCCAAGCATAGCAGGAGGGGCAGGCAGGGGTGAAATATTTTTGAGAAGCCCATGTACATATAACAAGGTTCACCTGAGGAGCTACTCTCGGGAGCAATGCATCTCGACCATATACATTGTACTGAGCACCTACAGCATTCCTGCTACCTAACCTATTACTGGGAAAAGGGGTGTCTGTGATCTCTCGGGAACCAGCAGACAGAGTCTCGTTGCGACAACACTCTAAGAGTGACAAAGGTCATCACAGGTATGCAGAGCACGGAAGGGCCATTTTTACTGCTCTTGGGGACAGTAGAGACTGGCTGGGACAATGGGATGCTTGAGCAGATGGCCATTCACTAAAGGACAGACTTTCATGATGTCATCTAAACCCATGACAAATTCATCTAAGGGTGGCTCGTAACAACAGCTGAAGCATCCACATGGGAAAGACTAGAAAATCTGAAGTGAAAAGGGAAGCTGAGCAATGAGAAGAGTCGCCTGGGTTATCTTAGGACAGGGGGTCCTGTCCAAAATGCCCCTAAGACATCTGCTCCACGCCAAAAGGGACTTGATATCTAGCTGTCTTTACTGCCATTTTATGTACTGCCACCCTAAGGCTTCCCTGGGCTCCCTGATAGCTCAGCTGGTAAAGAACCTACCTGCAATGCAGGAGACCCCGGTTCCATTCCTGGGTCAGGAAGATCCCCTGGAGAAGGGAAAGGCTACCCATTCCAGTGTTCTTGGGCTTCCCTTGTGGCTCAGCTGGTAAAGAATCCGCCTGCAATGCAGGAGACCTGGATTCAATCCCTGGGTTGGGAAGATCGCCTGGAGAAGGGAAAGGCTACCCATTCCAGTGTTCTTGGGCTTCCCTTGTGGCTCAGCTGGTAAAGAATCCGCCTGCAATGCAGGAGACCTGGATTCAATCCCTGGGTTGGGAAGATCGCCTGGAGAAGGGAAAGGCTACCCATTCCAGTATTCTTGGGCTTCCCTTGTGGCTCAGCTGGTAAAGAATCCGCCTGCAATGCAGGAGACCTGGATTCGGGTTGGGAAGATCGCCTGGAGAAGGGAAAGGCTACCCACTCCAGCATTCTGGCCTGGAGAATTCCATGGACTGTATATTCCTTGGGGTCACAGAGTCACACATGACTGAGCAACTTTCAATTTCACTAAGGCTTCCCTGGCGGCTCAGATGGTAAAGAATCTGTCTGCAATGGAGGAGACTGGGTTTGATCCCTGGTTCAGGAAGATTCCCTGGAGGAGGAAATGGCAACCCACTCCAGTATTCTTGCTTGGAGAATCCCATGGACAGAGGAGCCTGGCAGGCTACAGTCCATGGAGTCACAAAGAGTTGGACACATGACTGAGCAGGTAAAACATACTCAAGACCCCCTAAGATAACTGCTCCATAACAAAAGGTCCCTGATATCTAGGCATGTTTGGTCCTCTCCAAAATGACCCCTAAGACATTTGTTACATACCAAAAGGTCCCCAATACCTGGTCATACTTGGGTCCTGCTCAAAATGAGCCGAAGATAACCACTCCACATCAAAAGGTCCCTGATATCTGGTCATATCTGGTCCTGTCCAAAATGACCCTAAGATATTTGTTCCACACCAAAAGGCCCCTGATACCTGGTCATATTTGGTTCTGTCAAAATGACCCTTAGACAACTGCTCCACACTGAAGGGTCCTTGATAGCTGCTGCTGCTGCTAAGTCGCTTCAGTCGTGTCTGACTCTGTGCAGCCCCACATATGGCAGACCACCAGGCTCCTCTCTCTCTGGGATGGCTGGTCTTGTCTAAAAGCCATTTGGCACGGACTGAATACGAACATGGATGCTTTGAAGGGGACCAAACATGAAGGGTCGTTTGGTGTGAAATGAGCGTCTTATAGACCAAACGTCTTACGGACATTTTGGAAAGGAATACGTGTCTACTAACCACCCAAATTTCTGACCTTTTCCAGATACCATTCCAATAATACATATTTTCACTGTGTGTGTGTACGTGTGTGTGTATGCACATATATGTCCATCACACGTATTATCAATTGAGTGCCAGAAAATGCTGGCAAACAAAGTAATTTTCCAAACAAAAAGAATGTATATATAGTTATTATATATAGTAAAATTTTAAATATACAAATATATAAAAATGTGTGTGTGTGTGTATATATGTGAACATACCTATGTCCATGTATGCAACTTGTATGAGTTTTCTATAGCTACTACAAAAAATCACTACAAAGCTGTTGGCTTAAAACTACTAAAGAGATGTGTAAAATAACAGATGTATTCCCCCTATTCCTGGAGGGCAAAGGTTAGAAATCAAGGTGTGGGCACCGTCCCACTCCCCCCGGAGACTCCAGGGGATGATCCTTCCCACCTCTTCCACCCTCTGGGAGGCTCCAGGAGTCCCTGGGTTTGTGGCTGCCTCCCTCCTGTCTCTGCCTCCATCTTCACGTGGCTTCTCCCGTCTCTGTGTATCCAAGTCTTTCTCTCCCTTCTAAGGACACCAGTCAGTGGACAGAGCCCAGCATAACCCTGTTTCACTTCACTTTACATATATATATATATATGCACAGCACATATTTACAAATGTATGCACACACATCTGCCCCACCTGTTATGAATTAACCACTGGGACAGGTATTGGAAAAACCACACAACTCTAGAATGAATGCTGCAGTGGTTCAGAGCCGTGAAGTACAGACGGAGAGGAGAGAAGGCAGCTGGACAGAGGAGGAACAATTCTCTCCTGCAGAAGCGACTCCTCCTGGTGAGGGGCCCACAGCTGCGATCTCCCTACAACCAAGGTTCATCGTGCAGTAGAGCTGACTGTCCTAAGCCAGGGAAAAGCCTGGACTTTGGCCATTGCCTCACTCCTGTGCTGATTTATGGCCAAGTCTTGTTCACTGAAGCAGAAACACTGGAGGAGGTCAACCATCAGCATTAACAGATCATTCTGTAAATAACAGCATGATATGAAATTGTGTCTCTGTGTTGGCATCTGTGTGTGTGTACTGTATGGTGGGTGAAGCCCATATTTACAATTCAGACCACATTTATGGTGACTGAGTGTGTGTTTGTGTGTGCCTGTTTCTCTTCTGCAGGGAAAAAGGCAGCAATTTTCATCTACATAAATCCCTGGTCTTCATTTTCTTGAATGACGGATACCTTCTCTGTGCTAACTCTGTCTACGTCTCCGTTACTCAGCAGCCTGAGTGAGGACACTCAGGCATTCAGGTAGAGTGAGTTACTCTCATGAGGACAGACTGCTCTGCATGTTACTAACAATACTGGGTAGCAAGACTTCTGGAAAGAGAAGTCTTACTATTTTTAATAATGAAAGAGTAAACCTCCTCTCAGAATTTCTTGGAGCCTGAGGGCTGCCATTTCCCCAGCTCTGCATTGCAAGGTCTACAGACTACCACTGTTGGCAAGCAAAAAGAAACTCCCAGAGATTTGTAATAAAAACCAAAAAAAAAAAAATCACTAAAATTTTGATTTTGCTTCCACCTAACAAACTAGTAAATGCTCTTACACACATACACATAAATACAGACATGCACACACATGCACACACACACACAATTCCCAGAAATCTGTAATAATAGACAATCACTAAAATTCTGATCTTGCTTTCACCTAACAAACTAGTAAATGCTCTTACACACATACACATAAATACAGACATGCACACACATGCACACACACACACAATTCCCAGAAATCTGTAATAATAGACAATCACTAAAATTCTGATCTTGCTTTCACCTAACAAACTAGTAAATGCTCTCTTACATACACATACACACACATACAGACATGCACACCCATACACGTCCACACAGACACAACTCCCAGAAATTTGTAATAAAAGACAGAAAAATCACTAATATTCTAATCTTGCCTTCACCTAACAAAACAGTAAATGTTCTCTCAAACACACCCACAACTCACAGAAACTTGTAATAAAAAACAGATAAGAAATCACTAAGGTTCTGATCGTGTCTTCACCTAACAAAATAATAAATGCTCTCACACACATACACACCCAGACAGACACACACACACACCCAGACACACACACACACACTCAAACACAAACACACACAGCCAGAAGGAAATAGAAAAACTGAGAAGTCCAAAATCAGTGTTAGATTTAAATATATCTCTCTCTGAACATGTCTGACAAGCAGAAAGGTATTTAGAACAGAGATGTAGATACAACATGGAATATTCAAAGGCCTGTACCAATGAACTTTTACAGAACATTGCACACTGGGAATAATTACAAACGTACTGCCCTGACCAGTACTCTGACACTCAGCAACAGAATAACACAATTAAAATGTGAACTTGACAACACTGTAGTACAATTAGAAATTGATAAAACATCAGTGAAAAACATGTCATTGGCTTGGATCATGAAGCACATACTTCTAAGCAATTCAGGGTAGTCAAAAGAAAAATAGAACTCAGAAAATAAGCAGAATCCAGAAACATCGACAACATCCTACACCAAGTCATGTGAAGTAAAGCTAAAGGGAACTAAGTTCACAAAATTTAATTTTTAATGTGACGAATTTTAAAGGAGAAATATAAAAGACACTGATGCTGGGAAAGATTGAGGGCAGGAGGAGAAGGGGACGACAGAGGATGAGATGGTTGGATGGCATCACCAACTCAATGGACATGGGTTTGGGTGAACTCCGGGAGTTGGTGATGGACAGGGAGGCCTGGTGTGCTGCAGTTCATGGGGTCGCAAAGAGTCGGACATGACGGAGCAACTGAACTGAACCAAACTGATAAAAGACAAAGTAATTAAAAGTTGGAAAACCTAGATTAAATGCAAAGGAGAGCAGCAAGAAAGAACTGAGAAGGAAACACAGAAGAAAATAACCACATGACTTACTGTGGAATGCCTGGGAGAAATCGATAGTATAGCTAATAAAATTTAAAATATTGGCTTATGGGAAAAGTAGTAATGGGAAAAACACTGACAAGCTCGGTCAGGAAGAAAGAAAGAAAAGCATAAACAGTCAATAGTATACATTGAAACATTAGATAATTTCTTGATAGAGGTTTAAAAAAATTATAATGCATCATTTTATATCCCACAGACTATGTATATAAACCATGAAACAGCCCAATACAACTCAGGAGACACTCTAATCGTGACATGACTGGATAATTAGCTACAATGCACGACATTTTCCAGGGTGGTGGTAGGAGTGGGGAGGAGCTTTGAAACAAGCTGGTTCTAAATCTGAAGGTCAGTAGTGAGTACATTCATTATACTCATTTCTCTACATTGGCAAGTGTTTTAAAATTCTACTATTTAAAAAACTAATCTCCCCAAAGGAACACCAGTCCCTGATTACAGGAATATCTTTAGGAGACTAATGCTAGGAGGGGGCTTCTTTTACTTCATAAAGTATTCGCTTCTCAACATTATGAAAGAATCAGAAGTACTCAGAGAAAAAGATAATGCTGCACTGATTCAACATTGTTATCTGAGGATGTACCTCCTGCAAAAAGGCAGGGAGAAAGACTATAAAAAGGTGAGGGTGATCAGAATCGAAGGAAACACGTGTAACCCAATGTTCATCACAGCACTGTTTACAATAGCCAGGACATGGAAGCAACCTAGATATCCATCGGCAGACAAATGGATAAGAAAGCTGGTGTACATATACACAATGGGATGTTACTCAGCTATAAAAATGAATGCATTTGAATCAGTTTTAATGAGGTGCATGAAACTGGAGCCTATTATACAGAGTGATGTAAGTCAGAAAGAAAAACACCAATACAGTATATTAACGCATGTATACTGAATTTAGAAAGATGGTAGCGATGACCCTATAAGCGGGACAGTAAAACAAAAACAGATGTAAAGAACAGACTTTTGGACTCTGTGGGAGAAGGCGAGGGTGGGATGATCTGAGAGAACAGCACTGAAACGTATGCACACCAGAGCCCAGGAGAAAGGAGCAGTGAGACCCCACAGGAGACTGAGCCAGACCGGCCTCTGAGTGTTAGGGTCTCCTGCACAGGCGTGGGATGGCAGTGGATTGCCAAAGGCAGCAGCAGTCCTGGGAGATGCGTCTTGGCATAAGTCCACTTAGAGGTCACCAACAGCCCTACTACAGAAGCCCACAGTCCAATCCTTTGGCCACCTGATGAAACAGCCAACTCATTCGAAAAGAGTGATACTGGGAAAGATTGAAGGCGAGAGGAGGAGGGGACGACAGCAGATGACATGGTGGGATGGCATCACCGATGCGATGGACATGAATGTGAGCAAGCTTCGGGAGTTGGTGATGGACAGGGAGGCCCGGCGTGTTGCAGTCCATAGGGTCACAAAGAGTCAGACAGGACTGAGCGACTGAATAACAACAAATAGAAACCCATAGAATCCAGGACTTGGTGGCCTCAAGCCAAACCAGTAACAGAGAATGAGCACAGCCCCACCTGTCAGCAGACAATGGAAGTTTGAGTGATCATGGCCCCTGCCCACCAGACCCAGGTTTCCCCACACCCTGTCCTTCCCGTCAGGAAGCTTGCACAAGCCTCTTATCCTGGTTTTCCCAACAGAAAGAGCAAGCATGTAGGTGGTGGAGGCGCTCTGAGTCAACATGCTGTCCTGATCTTCTCACACACACACACACACACACATCTGCACCCCACACTCTCCATGGACATTAACAAATTGTGGGTGCCCCCTCTTTAGATGTTAGCTATTCCCACCTGAAGCTAAATTCACTTTGGTTTCTCTTCTAACCCAAATCTTCACTTATCCTTTCTTCTTTGTCAAGGGAAAATGTTAGTCACTCAGTCATGTCTGACTCTCTGCAACCCCATGGATTGTAGCCCACCAGGCTTCTCTGGTCTCCCGCATTTGCAGGCAGATTTTTTACTGTCTGAGGTACCAGGGAAGACTCTTCCGTAAGAGTCGAATGCTACTTAGTAGAAAATTAAAGGGAAAAAGACATGTTATTGTCATTATTTCAAAATATGACTTAGGGCATAGATCTTAATTATGACAAAAAATATTTTTAAACATTTGGTAAGAAATAATATGTGACCCAGAGCCAAGATGGTAAAGAATCTGCGTGCCATGCAGGACACCCAGGTTTGATCCCTGGGTTGGGAAGATCCCCTGGAGAAGGAAACAGCAACCCACTCCAGTATTCCTGCCTGGAGAATCCCCATGAACAGAGGAGCCTGGTGGGCTACAGTCCACGGGGTCACCAGGGTGGGACACGAACAACCTAATGACTGAACCACTGCACACATCACACTATGAATTCTATAAGCATTAAAGTCAGAGTCTACCAAGAGTTGTTCCATTTCAATACTTAAAGTCAGGTGCGCACATATGAAATGTTTGAGGCAGTTAATTATTTCATAAGCAACAAACATAATCTTGGAAGAGATTTGTTTCTGTTAGTAAAGGGGGAAATAGCAAACGAATTGAGCAATAACTGCATCGGACTCTGAGAAATCAAAGAGCGATACTGTTTGCAGTTGAGTTTTGCTGTGTACTCCTCTCTGAGATGTCTTCCAGTTCTGTGTGAAAGGAATTCTTGATTTCGGTAGCTACAATGCTTTAAAAGATGCAGCTTATAATGGATTTCTAAGAAAAGACTTTCATCCAGTAATCCTATTCAGCTCTAAATACTCTTATCTAAAATACAGTTTTTGATTGTTACATGTTTTTTTTTTCCTTTCTCTAGATGGTTCAAGTTTTCTCGATAGTCTTTATGCTCACGGTTTTACATTTTAGATTCAGAAACTGTCTTGTTTTTTTGTTCTAATTCCATAATGCTGCACAAACTATAAACACTCAATGAAAGCTTTATCAAATATTTAATACTGATAATTAAAAGGAAAGATAAGAACTTGACATGGGAACATTGGGAAATCATTTCTTTTTTTAACTGTCATAATCTATGAACTCTATCTGAATTGCATTTTAGCCCAGTCCACTGGGTTAGAGAGATTTCAATACACTGAAATTGCCCATTATACTGTTACTGGTACAAAAACATATACACACACATACCATATAGAAACATGAGTTTTATATTAATTCCTGACTTTACAGAATTATTTCATAAAGCATAAATCAACTAATTATGGTTAGCTACTTATCACTTTAGTGAGTTGAACAAGGAAAAAAAAAAACACTAGAGCTTATGAAATAAAAGATATAAAATTCCATTAGTGTCTGCCCCACAGGAACCAGGTAATAAGCACGTGTAAAATAATTAGACACAATAATATCAAGTTTCACCAATAAAAATATTGGAAGGTATAACTGTCAACATCAATGACACTCAGAAAGGTAAACTGATTTCATCAAGGTATCATTACTGTGGAATGAATTAGATATGCCCTGCTACTAAGAGCGTATCTGGCTGAAACTGAAGTTGTGTGCGTTGCCTTGACAGGACACGGCTACGGTGGTCTCATGAGGTGACCTTTTTGGGTAGAAAGCTGGCGTTTCAACACCACAATTTATTTCTCTAAGTTCCTGAATGCTGCGCTCCAGTGCTTGGAGGGGTGGTTAGACAGCATTCCTTACTTTTGTCCCAAAGGCCAAGGTGTTTGACTTTGCAGGTGAGTTACAGACTGTGTGTTGACTTACCAAGATGGCAAAACACTACAGACCCCAAGTAGCCAGTTCTACAAAGGACACCTCAGCATAGCATTCATGACCGTGTCGTTTCCCTTTGTCTCATGATGCCTGTTCCCAAGAAGTCCAACATACAGCCAGAAGAAAGGTGATGGGCAGGACGCCGAAACGCCCAGAGGAGGCATAAAATGACTGTGTGCTTCAAAGTGATGCTGTCCCCGTGTTTTCATAAAGGAATTTTAAGGAGCGTGCTAAGATGCCTGTGGTGAGCTAAAACTTGTACTAAGTCTGAGATCCAAACACACATTAACCCTTTCAGGTCAACCAGTGCTCACAAGTTAGGAAGTCCACTGGACCTCAGGACATGGTAACCCTCAGAATATCTCACACACTGTTGTAAATTTGGGGTGTCAGCAGGATCATGAAGCAAAACACGTCATCTTGTTGTTGTTTAGTTGCTAAGTCATTTCTGACTCTTCAGGACCCCATGGAATGTAGTCCACCAGTCTCCTCTGTCCGTGATATTTCCCAGGCAAGAATACTGGAATGGGTTGCCATTTCCTCCTCCAGGGGATCTTCTGGACCCAGGGATCAAACTCATATCTCCTGAACTGCAGGCAGACTCTTCACCGTCTGAACCATGTCTTATGTCTAGTTCATGAGGTTAAAAACTAGCACATTTACTTAATTTGGGGGCCTTGCAACTTAATTTAGTGACAGGAAATCTGGTTTCAAACCGTACTGAGCTTTTGTACCTTTCTCACCATATGAAACAATTGGTTATTTCCCCTAGCTGGGTCAACAAGCTATTTCAAAGTCTGCCATGTTGAACCTCGAAAGAAGAAATGGAAGCTACGGTATCATCAACTTGTGTCTTGAGTGGAGACACTCCAGAGGACAAGTGTATCTTTATTCCCATGTCTGTTGGCCTCATACTCTATGGATCTTCTTGCATGCTTATTTCCAGACTGTCTCGGCTCTAATGCTGCTGCTGCCACTGCTGCTAAGTCGCTTCAGTCGTGTCCGACTCTGTGCGACCCCATAGACGGCAGCCCACCAGGCTCCCCCGTCCCTGGGATTCTCCAGGCAAGAACACTGGAGTGGGTTGCCATGTCCTTCTCCAATGCAGGAAAGTGAAAACTGAAAGTGAAGTCGCTCAGTCGTGTCTGACTCCTAGCGACCCCATGGACTACAGCCCACCAGGCTCCTCCGTCCATGGGATTTTCCAGGCAAGAGTACTGGAGTGGGGTGCCACTGCCCTCTCCACTGGGTTCTAATATCCTGCTCCAAACTCTTTTCTCTCATTTTATCTTCTTTCACAAGCCCTATGCACACACTGCTTTTTCAAATAGATCTTCTGTTGTTCTCCACTCTACCTTATGACCTCTGCTCTCTGGCTTTCTTACGGATGCAAAGAAAAGCTCAGTGACACATGTGAAACCATACAGAAGCCCTGTCTCCTTAGTCTTTGTGGATCCGAAACTTTCATGGAGACCATCGGGTCTGGAGCCACCTGTCACCTTCAAGCCTTACCACGGCCATGTGGTCAACCTACGGCAAAACTGCATCATGTCAGTGTCGTGATACCTGCACCTACCCCGTCATCGCCTGTGCGGGCTTCCTGGTGAGTGTTTCAAGAGAAATCACCTAGTTTTCAAGAGTGGGGGGTTCATGTTATAACATGATTGACCAGGGGATTTTTTTTTTTTTGCAGGAACTAATGCCTGTGGCCAGCGATTTATTGTATAAGTGAACATGTCTCCAGTCAATAACGTTTGGGCTTGGGGCTTCCCAGGTGGCTCAGTGGTAAAGAACCCACCTGTCAGTGCAGGAGACCCAGGAGACCCGGCTTGGATCCCTGAGTTGGGAAGATGCCCTGTAGAAGGAAATGGCAACCCACTCCAGTACCCTTGCCCAGAGAATCCCATGGACAGAGGAGCCTGGTGGGCTACAGTCCACAGGGTCACAAAGACTGTGACAAGACTGAGCCACTAAAGAATAACGTGTGGGTAACAAAAAAACATGTTAATACGTCTCTGCTCAATGATGTGTTAAGCAAGATAGACCCTACATGTTTCAGTTATTTCTAAATATTTATTTTTCTTTTTTTTTTTCCCATGTCATCTATTTGGCTGGACTTCCCTGGTGGCTCAGATGGTAAAGATTCTGCCTACAATGCGGGAGACTCGGGTTCAATCCCTGGGTCAGGAAGATCTGGAGAAGAAAATGGCAACCCACTCCAGTTTTCTTGCCTGGAGAATCCCAAAGACAGAGGAGCCTGGTTACAGTCTACAGGCTACGGTCCATGGGGTCGCAAAGAGTCGGACACGACTGAGCAACTTCACTTTCTATTTGGCTGTGTTTATCATTTAAATGTTTGGTTTATTTCTTCCTTTTACCATTTTTCCTCTCCACTATCTGTTCTCTATCACAGATGGCATGCCTTAATCGAAGTCTGCATGTAAACAATGCACTTCTCCTGCTCCTAGGTGTGACAAGTACCTTTAGAAATGTAAAGGGTGGACATTCTCTTTCCAGCTTATAAGCTGGTGCTGTCGTATATATTTAGGTAGCTCACATTGCACTATCATTGCCATAAGGCGTTCTTATTTTCAATTCATAAAGACGAGTTTCTCTGTCGCTGCACATTTCTCACTGTCAATAGTCTCCATGCCTCCTTGTGTCCTAGCCTTTTAATCTGAAATTATGCACCTTTCTTCTGAGACTTTCCCACTGTTATTCAAATCATGTTAAAAGTGTCTCTGAGACCTTCACTGCCATCAGTAAGGAAAATTCTAAGGCTATCTCTTGGACTTAAAATGTCTTGACTCTGCCCTTGCTGTGGAAGGATATTTTTTTTTCAAAATCAGAAATCTAGGCTGACATTAGTGCTCAGAAATCTGATGTCAGACTAGTTGTTATTCCTTTGGGGTTTTTTCCCCTCAATCCTTTCCAACTTTTAAGATCTTTTCAGGGACATCCCCTGGTGGTCAAGTGGTTAGGACTTGGTGCTGTTACTGCCACGGTCCTGGGTTTGATCCCTAGTTGCGGATAAGATCCCACAAGCTGCACAGTGCAGCAAAAAAAAAAAAACAAACAAAAAACTATTTTCTTTGCCTCGGTATTCTGATTTTAAAACCTGTGCTTTCTAGGTCTGAGTTGGTTTGTACTAATCATGGTTGGATTTACTCTGGTTTTTAAACTCAAAGTTGGTGACTTTAATCAACTTGGCAAAATTCTTAGGTGGTAAAATTTACAAGCTTTTCTTGAGCGCTGAAGAATTGATGCTTTTGAACTGTGGTGTTGGAGAAGACTCTTGAGAGTCCCTTGGACTGCAAGGAGATCCAACCAGTCCATCCTAAAGGAGATCAGTCCTGAATGTTCATTGGAAGAACTGATGTTGAAGCTGAAACTCCAATGCTTTGGCCACCTGATGCAAAGAGCTGATTCATTTGAAAAGACCCTGATGCTGGGAACGACTGAAGGTGGGGAGGTGAAGAGGACGACAGAAGATGAGATGGTTGCATGGCATCACCAACTCGAAGGACATGAGTTTGGGTAAACTCCGGGAGCTGGTAATGGACAGGGAAGCCTGGCATGCTACAGTCCATGGGGTCGCAAAGAGTCGGATACGACTGAGTGACTAAACTGGACTGAACTGAACCTTTTCAAAGAAAGCTTCACCCCTGCCCTGTTTTGTTTTGTTTCTTCCCTCACTTTTCCTCCTTGAAGAGATATATTTTAGACCTCTTCATTCTCTTCTCTATATTCTATAATCTCACTTTCTAGCTTTCCATGTTTTTGTCATAAGCAAAGCTAGGTAACTTTCAAAGACCCAAACAGTTTCACGTCATCATTCTTCCTTGTCTTTCCATATATTGGCATAATTATATTTTGTGTATTATCCATGTGAAACACGTGATACAACTGGACTATGGACACCACCTACCACCCGAGGAATGTGACACCAGTAACTGCTAAGCACAAGCAAGTTAAAACTGAGGTCAGTCCTGGGTGTTCAGTGGAGGGACTGATGTTGAAGCTGAAACTCCAATAGTTTGGCCACCTGATTCAAAGAGCTGACTCATATGAAAAGACCCTGATGCTGGGAAAGACTGAGGGCAGGAAGAGAAGGATGAGAATGGTTGGGTGGCATCTGACAGAGGATGAGCTGGTTGGGTGGCATCACCGACTCTATGGTGATGGGTTTGTGTGGACTCTGGGAGTTGCTTTGGCCACCTGATTCAAAGAGCTGACTCATATGAAAAGACCCTGATGCTGGGAAAGACTGAGGGCAGGAAGAGAAGGGGACGACAGAGGATGAGATGGTTGGGTGGCATCACCGACTCTATGGTGATGGGTCTGTGTGGACTCTGGGAGTTGCTGATGGACAGGGAGACCTGGCGTGCTGCAGTTCATGGGGTTGCAAAGAGCAGGACACAACTGAGAGACTGAACTGAACTTAATGGTAAAGAGCCAGGCTGCCAATTCAGGAGACATAAGAGATGTGGGTTTGATCCCTGGGTCAGGAAGATCCCCTGAAGGAGGGCATGAAAACTCATGCCAGTATTCCTGCCTGAAGAATCCCATGGACAGAGCAGCCTGGCAGGCTATATGGTCCATGGGGTCACAGAGTCGGACATGACTGAAGCGACTCAGCACTAACTATTTTAACGTCAATGTTGGCACACATTCTAAAAGGCAGACAGTGAATCTGGGCTGCCAAGCCTCCTGTGCACTCTGAACCAGTCCGCTGCGAGAACTTAAGCTGTCTCAACACGTGCACGGACGTGAAGTCCCTCAGTCTGTTCAGTAACTTTGGTCTGAACCTGTGGCCAGCACACAGCACCCATTTGCGCAGATTTGTCTGTGACAGACACAAGCAGTGGGGATTCCTGAGTTGTGTGTGACAAACACAGACAGTGGAGGTTCTGGAGTGGAAGGTCAGATCCGCAGTCACCTACTCCTGCCTTTTCACTGTAACACAGTACCCATTAATTTCTGGAGATTGAGTCCAGCTCTCAGAGAAAGCCCTGTGTCTTCCGCTCTTGGGATGAACGGAGAGTTCTTTCTGAAATGAGTGTGCATTTGTATTCTGCTCATGCTGGCTCTATTGACTGTAGGTGAAAGTGGATAAAGACAAATATCTTGGCAGAAGAGAGAAAGACGCATTTGCAGAAAAGAGCAACTCTGGAGGGTCAATTCTTTTCCATTAAGCAGTCAATTACAGTGAGCAGGCTGCCTGGTCCAGGGCTTTCTTTCCAGTGTGTGTCTTGGTGAAAAAATCTGAGATAGGGGGCCAAATTACCCTCAGAGAAGCTTCTGGTCTATTTTTTAAGCCATTTATGCCAAAAAAAAAAAAAATCCCACATAAATAATTTAGTACCATTTTAGGTGAATTCCACTATGCTGGGTTTTGAAAGTTAGAAACTGCAAAATGGACCTATTTGAAATTGTAAAATACAGTTCTTAGATGTGGGGATTCACACTTAATATAAATTTCTATTGCATGTTTAAAAATTTAGTGGTGCTCCTTTTCGAGTTTCCAGATGGTATATAAGCCATCTCACAAGTATGTTTAATGCAGAGGTATACAGATGTAAAATCCAATGAAAATTAAATTTGAAAAGCAACAATATATTTTATGCACATAAGTAAGTGTTAGTCACTCAGTCGTGTCTGACTCTTTGTGACCCCATATAGCCCACCAGGCTCCTCTGTCCATGGGATTCTCCAGGCAAGAATACTGGAGCAGGTTGCCATTCCCTTCTCCAGGGGATCTTTTGAGCCCAGGGATGGAACCCAGGTCTACTACACTGCAGGCAGGGTCTTTAGTGTCTGAACCACCAGGAAAGCCCTTATGCATGTAAAGCAATTTGGAAGTATGAAAGGGTTAGTCACTTAGTCATGTCTGACAGTCTGCAAACCCCATGGACTATAGCCCACCAGGCTCCTCTGTCCATGGGATTCTCCAGGCAAGAACACTGGAGCAGGTTGCCATGCCTCCTTCACGACCCAGGGATGGAACCCAAGTCTCCCGCACTGCACACGGCTTCTTTACCATCTGAGCCACCGGTCTACCCATATATGGTCAAAAGTTTATGACAAAGAAACTAGGAATATACGATGAAAAAGGGACACTGTCTTCAATGAACAGTGTTGAGGAAACTGGTCAGCCACACCCAAAAGAAATTAACTGGACCCCTATCTTACACCCAGAGAAGGCAATGGCACCCCCTCCAGGATTCTTGCCTGGAAAATGCCATGGATGGAGGAGCCTGGTGGGCTGCAGCCCATGGGGTCGCTAAGAGTCAGACACGACTGAGCAACTTCACTTGCACACGTTGGAGAATGAAATGGCAACCCACTCCAGTGTTCTTGCCTAGAGAACCCCAGGGACGGGGGGGAGGGGGGGTGGTGAGACTGGTGGGTCGCCCTCTATGGGGTCGCACAGGACATGACTGAAGTGACGCAGCAGCAGCAGCAGCTATCTTACACCACACCCAAACATTAACTCTGATGGACTAAAGACTTGAAGCCATAAAACTCCAAGAGGGAAATACACATTGGTGATAATTTTTGTGGATACGACTTCAAAAGGCAAAGAAACAAAAGCAAAAGTAAGTCAGTGGGAGTACATCAAACTACAAATTTTCTGCACAAGAAAAGGATCAATAAAAAGATAGCCTACTTAATGGGAGAAAACATACGCAAATCATATATTTCATACAGGGTTAATACCTAAAACAAACAACAGATACAACTGCAGAGAGGAAACAACCCAATTCAAAAACAGGCAAGAGGGTCTGAACAGGCTTTTTTCCTCAGAAGACATACAGATGGCCAACAGGCACCGCAGTGGTTCAAAACACCACTACTCATCAAACCACAATTAGGTAAGGCCTCATACACGTCCAAAAGTCTGTTCTGTACATCTGTGTGTCTTTTTCTGTTTTGCATATAGGGTTATCGTTACCATCTTTCTAAATTCCATATATGTTCGTTAGTATGCTGTAATGTTATCTTTCTGGCTTACTTCACTCTGTATAATGGGCTCCAGTTTCGTCCATCTCATTAGCACTGATTCAAATGAACTCTTTTTAAGGGCTGAGTAATATTCCATGGTGTATATGTGCCACAGCTTCCTTATCCATTCATCTGCTGATGGGCATCTAGGTTGCTTCCATGTCCTGGCTATTATAAACAGTGCTGCGATGAACATTGGGGTGCACGTGTCTCTTTC
>JADEYB020000024.1:3322860-3349801 GCA_015832495.2 Alces alces
ACCACTTGTTAAAGAGGTTGTCTTTTTTCCATTGTATATCCTTGCCTCCTTTGTCGAAGATACGGTGTCCATAGGTTCGTGGATTTATCTCTGGGCTTTCTATTCTGTTCCATTGATCTATATTTCTGTCTTTGTGCCAGTACCATACTGTCTTGATGGCAATTAGCCATCCAGTTGTAGGCAATTAGCCTCCCATTAAAATAAATAAATTTTAAAAAAATAAATAAAATAAAAAGCAAAATGCTTCTTCAGTAATCCTCTGGAAAGATGCCAAACCATTAACTGAAGAAATGAAAATCTGGAGCTGTCATAATAGATGAAAAATTAATCATCATAAAAAAAAGGAAAATGAAATTAATAAATGAAACACAAGAGTGAACTGGGATTAATGGAATGGAGGGGTGTTTCTCAACTGGGGGCAGTTTGGCTTGTCTGCCCGGGTGGTGCAGTGGTAAAGAATCCGCTTGCCGATTCAGCAGACCTAAGAGGCTCGGGTTTGAATTCTGGGTTGGGAAGATCCCCTGGACTGGGAAATGGCAACTCACTCCAGTATTCTTGCCTGGGAAACCCCAAGGACAGAGAAGCCTGGCAGGGCTACAGCCCATGAAGTCGCAAAGACTTGGGCAAGACTGAGTGAGTGAGCACGCCAGGTCATTTGGTAATGGGTTGGGAAGATCCCCTGCAGAGGGAATAGGCTACCCACTCCAGTATTCTTGGGCTTTCCTGGAGGCTCAATCAGTAAATAATCTGCCTGCAATGAGGGAGACCTGGGTTCCATCCCTGGGTCGGGAAGATCCCCTGGACTGGGAAATGGCAGCCCACTCCAGTATTCTTGCCTGGAGACTCCCATGGACAGAGGAGCCTGACGGGTTACGGTCCATGGGGTCCCGAAGAGTCAGACAGAACTGAGTGACTTTCACTTTCAGGCAGAACTAAGATTATACACTGCTGTGCAGCACGGCCCGATCTTTAAAAAAAATTCCTTAATTCAAAGATATGTATTTGTATTTCTCTGTTCTCCCTATATGCAGCCAAATAAAACTGGCTCTGAGAAAGAATCAGATGATTTGAGACACCACCTGTGATGTGACTGGCAATCCCCTCTCATCTGGTTGGCCAAACCTGCTTCTGTTCACTTAAAACACTGCAAGCCGCGGGATTGCCCTGGCAGTCCAGCGGTTACAACTTTGCCCTCCGGGCTTCCCCGGTGGTCCTGGGGTAAAGACTCTGCCTGCGCATGCAGGAGGACCTGAGTTCAGTCTCTCCTCTGGGAAGACCCCACGTGCCTTGGAGCAAGTAAGTCCCCTGCGCCACGACTGCTGAGCCTGTGCTCTAGAGCCTGGGAGCTACCAATACTGAGCGCAAGCACCCTAGAGCCTGTGCTCTGCAACCAGAGAAGCCACTGCCCTGAGAAGCCCAGGGAGCCACAATCAGAGGGGAGCCCCGCCCCGCCCACCCCCCTCACCACAACTAGGGAAAAGCAACGGGCACCCAGCACCGCCGAAAGTAAACACACTCAATACGTGAATAAAATAGGAATAATAATAAAAACTCCGCCTTCCAACGCCTGCACTGGAGGGGGTGTAGGTTCCATCCCCGGTCAGGGAGCTAGAGCCCACAGGCCTGGGGGCCAGACGACCAAAACATAAAACAACAGCAATGCATTCCACTGCGCCAGACGACCAAAACATAAAACAACAGCGATGCATTCAACTGCACCACGCTTTTTATTTTTGTTGTTGTTGTTTTTTTTCCTGTGTCAGTTCTGCCACGCAATTTTCTGCCCTCAGCTCTGAGATTTCCTCCTTTTTCCTGTGATGAAAGCTCTGGGCACGTGGGCTGGAGGCCTAGCGGCTTCCTTCTCTCTCTGTCTTCATTTCCTTTCATTTTCTTTGTCTAACCCTTTGGAGGCAGCTGAGAATGGCAACTGTCTCAATTTCCCATATCCCCACCTCAGCAGACAGATTATTGTCTTCCGGCTTATCTCTGTTCTTTAGAATCAACACAAAGGAAGCATTTGCCTCAGATCACTGACAAGCAATTGTTGGCACAGGGAAGGATTTTTTTTTCCCCCCTGATTAAATGATGTTTATATATGCTGAGATGTCTAACTTGAGAATAATAGTTTTTTTTTTTTTAATTTCCTATTTCACTTTGTTTTTTTTCCCCTGTAAGTGAATATAATTAAATATATGTTTCGATTTGGTCTTCGATGCTTCAGGTCCAAGTGAGAGTGAAAATGTAATCCACTCAGTCGACCTCGTGCACTTGTAGCCCACCAGGCCCCTCTGTCCATGGGATTCTCCAGGCAAGAATACTGGAACAGGTCATCATTTCCTCCTCCAAGGGATCTTCCCGACCCAGGGATTGAACTGATGTCTCAGTTCCTCCACCTCCCCCAAAATGAATGGATGTTTAGAAATCATGTATACATATCTGTTTTCCCTTTTCTTTTGTTTTTTTTTTTTTTTGGCCACAATGTATGGCTTGTGGGATCTTTGTTCCCTGACCGAGGATGGAACTTGCACCCACCGACTGCAGTGGAAGGTGAAGTCTTAACCACCGGACCACCAGGGAAGCCCAACAATGCATACATACAAACATTTCTGAAACTTAGTTCAAATTATAGCCAAGCAGTGTTCACATTAAATACTATTTGGGTAGGAAGACATTAGTTTTTATTTAAGTTTCTATACTGAATCGGACTCATTGGGAAGGAGAGTCCTTCTGATTTTCTTTAATCATATACAGATCCTTAAGTAAGACTCTCACTTCTCACTTGCCTTAAGGAAACATTTTGTAACAATACATCATGAACACATAAGTCAAAAGTGATTAACAAGGCAAGCTGTGCACCACCATTTGGGTTAAAAAGAAGACATGGGAAAATAGGCAAGACACAGCTGTGATTTAGAAGACCATCAACCCTTGAGGACGGCACCTATCCCCCCCAAAACTGAACACCGTCTATTCCCTGTTTTCAAACGTGCCCTTAGCATCATGTTTGTAAGAGGGCATCACTTGACCAAGGAACCTGGATCAGCCTCACAGGATGAAAAATGAAAAAGGGAAAGTCGCTCAGTCGTGTCCAACCCTCTGTGACCTATAGACTGTAGCCCTCCAGGCTCCTCTGTCCATGGAATTCCTCAGGGAAGAATACTGGAGTGGGTTGCCATTTCCTTCTCCAGGGGATCTTCCCAGCCCAGAGATGGAAGCCAGGTCTCACACACTGCAGGCGAATTCTTTACCGTCTGAGCCACCAGGGAAGCCTAAGAGTCAGCTGCTCAGTCGTGTCTGGCTCTTTGCGACCCCGTGGACTGTGGCCCACCAGGCTCCTCTGTCCAGGAGGCAAGGATTCTAGAGTGGGTTGCCACGTCCTTCTCCAGGGGATCTTTCCGACCCAGGGATGAAACCTGGGTCTCTTATGTCTCCTGCACTGCAGGCAGATTCTTTACCATCTGGGCCACCAGCGGAGTGAGCAGGAAGAGAAAGAGAGGCTAGACCCCACAGGGCAGAGTGGAAATCACCCTGAGAGCCAAGACGAGGAGGAAAGTTACCGGAAAAGGAAGAGCTTCTGCAAAGGGCACACTCTGAGGTCAGACTGCATAATCAGGGGACAATCAGAAGTGCATTTCATGATGAAAATGCACATCTACATTTGCAAGTGTACATTCATTCACATGTTGAAAGATTTCGCAAATATTCGTGCCTAAAGATTTCTTCAATGTAGACAAACTCCAAAGTACGGTGTTAGCATCAATTTACGGTTAACTGGAACAACACAAACTGCACGGGTTTGGTCCTGCTTGACACATTTACAGTGAGAGCTGGACTCTAAAGAAAGCTGAGTGCCAAAGAATTGATGCTCTCCAACTGTGGCATTGGAGAAGACTCCTGAGAGTCCCTGGGACTGCAAGGAGATCCAACCAGTCCATCCTCAAGGACATCAGTCCTGAATGTTCATTGGAAGGACTGATGCTGAAGCTGAAGCTCCAATACTTTGGCCACCTGACGTGAAGAACTGACTCCTCGGAAAAGACCCTGTTGCTGGGAAAGACTGAAGGTGGGAGAAGGGGAAGACAGTTGGATGGCATCACCAGCTCCATGGATGTGAGTTTGAGCAAGCTCTGGGGAGTTGGAGATGGACAGGGAGGCCCGGCGTGCTGCAGTCCACCGGGAGGCAAAGACTCAGACATGACTGAGCGAATGAATTGAACTGAACTACAAATTTATGTCCTAAGGCATTTTTTAATTTTTTGTGGAGAATAGTCAGGTTACTTACCAAGGAACCAACTAAACAACAAGATTAGATGCTAGAGAACCTAGGAATAAAAATCATGACACCTACGCCTGATGACTATCATTTTCCTCAATATTTCTTACTTTTTCTCTTTAGATCATGTTGATAGATTCATTATAAAGTTCCCATCTTTGCTCCTAAAGCTTGTGCGGAGGACAGGCAAAAAATAAATAAATAAATAAAATCAAGAAAGAAGCACAAACTTCCAGTTGCAAAATGAAAGGGTCATTGGTGTGAAATGTACAGTGTGGGGAATGCGGTCAACAGTTGATATAATATCTTTGTGTAGTGACAGAAAAAAAGGGAGATTCATCCTGGGTATTTTTATAGACACAACAAAACAGTGACAAATCAAGCAGTGGTATTTGTCGATACAAGAGACACACAAGCCAGGATGCTGTGTAAATTAGAAACAGGAGTATGTAAAGAATAAAGGCAGTTACTTTCATCATGAATGAAAGGGAAAGTTGCTCACTCGTGTCCAACTCTGCCTCACCATGGAGTGTAGCCTGCCAGGCTCCTCTGTCCACGGGATTCTCTAGGCAAGAATACTGGTGTGGGTAGCCATTCCCTTCTCCAAGGGAACTTCCCAACCCAGGTATCGAACCAGGGTCTCCTGCATTGCAGGCAGAATTTTTACCATCTGAGTCATGAGCCTAGTGGATTCAAAAGGCATAAGGTGAAATAAATATACCTAAAGTTGGGATTCAATTCTGAGCAATATTCGTTCAAAGACTAGTATGAAAGGATTTATATATCTATACAGTACAATTAGATTTGGACTGAACATACTTAACTGTCCCTTCTTAAAATAACGTGTTCCATAAACCTCACCTTTGCTGGTGCTATATAACTAATCTTGTGTGTGTGTGTGTGTATACACAATCATATATTAATTACTTGCATTTTGTTTTCATTAAAAAGGGGAACAAATGATTACATTTCTAAGGTTATCTACATCCAAGAACATCACTATAGCTTTTTGGTGTTTTTGTGCCTTATATCTGTTTCAAGGGACACTCAATGTACCATAGAATTATTATACTCATTCCTGAATTAATTAGCAGATACAAATCTGTGACTTTTTTGCTGGCAAATCAATGTGTGAAAGAGTCTATTTTATAGGACTCTTACTGCCGTACATAACGAACTTTACCTGAAGGCAACCAGAGAGGTTTTGCCATGCCCCTCTAAAAAACACATTATTTAGGATATGTGTGAGGGACAGGATCTTGATTAGACTTGAGAACCTGTGGATCGAAAGAATGTTTGTCACACATCCATAATTCTACTACAACTCTTTCTTGCTTGTTCCTTAGTCACCCTAAGGCACTAAGTCTGAAAGCAAAATGTGCTGGTCCAATGGTTAAGAATCAACCTGCCAATTCAGGGTACATGGGTTTGATCCCTGGCCTGGGAAGATCCCACATGCCGCATGGCAACTAAGCCCGTGTGTGCACCACAACTGCTGTGCCCGTGTGCCTAGAGCCCGTGTTCCACAATAAGAGAGGCTACCACAATGAGAAGCCTGTGTACCACGGCTAGAGTGCAGCCCTTATTGCCCTAAGTGGGAGAAAGCCCGTGAAGCAATGGAGACCCAGCACAGCATGGCCAAAAATAATGAATTTTAAAATGTCCCAACTCAAATCATTTAGTGCTGTAAAGCCAAAGTCCATGAAATATACAATTTTTATAATCTTATTGTCTTTGAATACTGGGTTCAACAGAAAAACAGAGGCATCAATTCTTCAGCATTCAGCCTTCTTTATGGGCCAACTCTCACATCCATATATGACTACTGGAAAAACTATAGCTTCGACTAGACAGACCTTTGCTGAAAAAGTGATGTTTCTGCTTTTTAAGACTCTGCCTAGGTTTGTCACAGCTTTTCTTCAAAGAAGCAAGCGTCTTTTAATTTCATGGCTGCAGTCATCGTCCACAGTGATTTTGGAGCCCAAGAAAATAAAATCTGTCACTGCTTTCACTTTTCCCCTTCTATTTGCCATGAAGTGATGGGACCGGATGCCATGATCTTCGTTTTTTCAATGTTGAGTTTTAAGCCAACTTTTTCACTCTCCTCTTTCACCCTCATCAAGAGGTTCTTTCCTCTTGCTTTCTGCCACAAGGGTGGTGTCATCTGCATAACTGAGGCTATTGATACTTCTGGCAATCTTGATTCTAGTTTGTGATTCTTGCATCCTGGCATTTGCCATGATGTACTCTACATATAAGTTAAATAAGAATGACAATATACAGCCTTGATGTACTCCTTTCCCAATTTCTAACCAGTTCATTGTTCTATGTCCGGTACTAACTGTTGCTTCTTGACCTGCATACAGGTTTCTCA
Source organism: Alces alces (assembly GCA_015832495.2). Taxonomy (NCBI): domain Eukaryota; kingdom Metazoa; phylum Chordata; class Mammalia; order Artiodactyla; family Cervidae; genus Alces; species Alces alces. The sequence continues at coordinate 3,329,508 of JADEYB020000024.1, forward strand.
GGAGGCAGGTAAGGTAGTCTGGTTTTCCCATCTCTTGAAGAATTTTCCACAGTTTTTTTAAATCACAGAGTCAGAGGCTTTAGTGTAGTCAATGAAGAAGAAATAGACGTTTTTCTGGAATTCCCTTGCTTTTTCTATGGTCCAATAGATGTTGGCAATTTACCTATGATTCCTCTGCCTTTTCTAAATCCAGCTTGTACATCTGGAAGTTCTCGGTTCACATCCTGTTGAAGTCTAACTTGATGGATTTTGAGCATTACTTTGCTAGCATGAAAATGAGTGCAACTGAGGATAGTCTGAACATTCTTTGGCATTGCCCATCTTTGGGATTGGAGTGAAAACTGACCTTTTCCAGTCCTGTGGCCACTGCTAAGTTTTCCAAATTTGCTGACATACTGAGTGCAGCACTTTAACAGCATCATCTTTCAGGATTTTAAATAGCTCAGCTGGAATTCCATCACCTTCACTACTTTGTTCACAGTAATGCTTCCTAAGGCCCACTTGACTTCACACTCCAGGATGTCTGGCTCTAGGTAAGTGATCACACCATTGCAGTTATCAGGTCACTGAGAACTTTCTCATACAGTTCTTCTGTGAGAATTTTGTATTTTATTTCAAATCCAAAAGAGTACTTGATATCAACTGTGGAAAACAGCATAGATATTTAACAAAATATTAATAAAGCTAGGCATTTATGAAATGCACGGTGAAATATGATCCCAAATTACAGAGTGCTGTATATTTTAACTATGTATCCACTGCAGATATACTCATATGCTCCAGTTCAGTATTTTAAAATATTTGGATTGCACCCGAAGGAGTAAAAACATATTACACACCAGAGTAAGAAATTTGGTGTGTGAATTCACAGCACTTTAAGGATAAATATGTAGTTCAGTATCCGATAGCAGTGTTCGTGGACAGTAGCATGTTGGCAAAATCATGAAGAGAAGTCATGTCAATAAGACATCAGAAACCTGGAAAAGAATCAGACTGTCCCTTGAGTGATTTGATGATTCAGACTTGAAATATCTCGACGTGGCAGTTTTCCGGCTCCAACAGTTTTATGCGGTCTCTTAGGGAGATGACTTTCAAAGGCGCCATGTTAACAGATCACCCCGGGTGAGCATTTTGAGTAAATTCAATTTTTCAGGCTCCTTCACTTTCATACTTTAAGATGGAAATCCTCCCCTAAATAACTAATAGAAATCATTAAGTGCCATTCAGTTGATGGACTGCCATTCCAAAGGAGAGTCTTTCCGCCCCCCCTCTTGCACAAGATCTTTTAGGGTGCTCGAGGGGCCAGGAGTTCAAAGAGGAATTCATGGGACCCCCCCCCCCGGCCCCCGCCATTGCTATCCTGACTGGAGCTGTAATTAGTATGGAAATGCGATGATAAAATTCCACATGAGCTGAGGGGCTTTCCATTCTTACAGTCTGACCTTGTTCTGGGGCTCTGTAAGTCACAGCTCCGCTTTTCCTCAGTACCTGAAGGAGGAGCGGGGGGAGGCTTGATACTGATCAACAAAGTCGGCAGTAACTAAGGCTGTGGAAAGCAGTCCTCACGACAGAGACGGGGCTTCCCAGTGACTCCATGGGTAAAGAATCCACTTGCAAGGGGAGAGACGCAGGTTCGATCCCTGGGTCGGGAAGATCCCCTGGAGGACGACATGGCTGCCTACTCCAGTGTTCTTGCCTGGAGAATCCCCAAGGAGAGAGGAACCTGGTGGGCTACAGTCCATGGGATTGGAAAGAGTCAGACATGACTCAGCACAGGGGACATTTTTCAGTCTCCACTGTGGGTGGGAGGTTTGCCACCAGCATCTGGTGGGTCACGAATGTTGCTCAGCACCCCACAGTGCACAGGACGCCCCATCACAGAGACGGATCTCGTCCCAAGAGTCAACAGGCTCCATAACGACGGAATTCATTTTCCTTCAGAACTGGGTCCAGAGTCCCAGGGTTCACATCCATGCACCTTCATCCTGTGTTGTCCTTATCATCACCCCGTGTTTGGGGCTCGCCCTGAGACAACGTTTCGGTCACTATTACAGGGCCCTGAAGGATGAGCTGACTGGCGTGCTGAATTCCCCACTGGGCTTGGGATTTCTTGGTTTGCTGTTGCTGAACTTGGTTGTGTATGTAGGTCTATGGGTGGTGGTGGTGGTGTTGATGTCTGGGTGAGACTTGACAAGGCCCTTTGTAAACTGGCCTTGGCTTCATAGCTCAGTTGGTAAACAATCCGCCTGCCATGCAGGAGACCTGGGTTCAAGCCCTGGGTCAGGAAGATCCCTTGGAGAGGAAATGGCAATCCACTTCAGTATTCTTGCCAATTCTCAGAGGAGCCTGGTGGGCTCCAGTCCATGGGGTTGCAAAGAGCTTGAACAGGACTGAGCAACTACACTTTTACTTTCTCTCCACAAAAACAGACATGGGAATCAGACGCTTCAGAAAGTATCCTACTCATTCATGTGTGATCACAGGTGTGTTATCTGATCTATCACTTATCTACCTGCCTTATGCTGTCATCTTCTGGTTGGAAATGTTAGGGGAAGCACTGACTGAAAAAACCACTCGCCCCGGCCAGGCACCAGAGTGACTGTTTTCATGAGTTACCTTACAAGAGAAGGTCCTGGTAAGGAACATGGAACTAACAAGACACCATCAACTGGGAGAGTTCAGGAAAGGTCAAAAGGATATACCACATGTCCTACAAACCTCCCAGAATCCTCCTGGCTGGAATCCATCTTGGCTGAGCAATGCGTGCGCCACCAGGAAAGACCCTGAGTCAGAACGATGGACCAGAGACAACCTGGAAACTGACCCCGTCCGCATAAAACCACGGGGCTGAACAGTTCTCCTGGGTTCCCTTACCCTCCTGCTCTCTGCCCAGGCGTCCCTTGCCAATACCGTCTCTCGCTTTGTCAGCAGCAGTGTCTCATCAGACAATTCATTCCCGAGTGTTAGACAAGAGCCCGTTCCCGGGCCCTAAAAGTGGGTCCCCCACTTCCCGCAACAGAATCAGGGCCCTAGTTTCAGCCCGCACACCAGCAGAGGAGGTAACAGAAAGGAGGTGAGGATCACAGACTGAGGGTTGGTAACACTGCAGATTCTAAACTGATCTATGCGGATTCTAGACACATGAAGTGCCTCTGAATGTAGCTGGTACAATTCCCGGTGAGTTGGCTAGGTAGACAAGCCACTGAATTACAATGGGGACTTGAAAACACAGAATGAGGGACTTCCCTGGTGGTGCAGTGGTTAAGAATCTGCCTTGTAACGCAGTAGATGCTGCAGGTTCGACCGCTGATCAGGGAACTAAGATCCAATATGGCTTAGGGCAACGGAGCGTACACACCACAACTAGAGTCTACACGCGGCAACTACTGAGCCCACACACTGTCACAAAAGATCCCACCTCACACAATGAAGATCTGACACAGTCAAAATATATATATATTAAAAAATGAAAATAAAAAATTTAAATAGAATGATAATTACCATAGTCAACGAAAAAGGTGGAAAACAGATGCTGGAAATATTTGGGGCAGCAGTTAAAATGTAACCTCCCTGTCTTATCCCAGAGTAAGATTTAATGAGTCTTCAGTTTTGGTCTGGGGTAGAAACAAGCATGGTTCTCTCTTGGAATGAGCTTATGGGTTTCTGGTTTCTTTCCCTCCAAGAAAATGCACAGGATTTCTTTAACTTATTTCCTATTCACATCTAAGAAATCAATGATCCAGCCTGAGTCAATTCTACACTCTGACATATTCTCCAATTTCCACATTCTCAACATGTATAATACACATCACAGTGTTATTTATGCAGTGTGAATTAAAACAACAACAAAAGCAAAACAGTTTCAGTACATGTCACACACAAAAGAGAAAACTGTGAAGTATTGATTACAGACCAAATTGAATCTGAAATAGGGTTTAATGAGTCAAAAAATTCAAACAACCCCTTTGAAAGTTAATTATGGTGCCAAAAGCCTGTCTTCGGGCCCTTTTATTAAATCTATGTTTTGCTTTATGATGGAAAAATATAGGCCCCTTGAGGCGTTCTTTGCGCAGTAATTACTTCTAAAGGGAAAACCTTCAACACTGCGGTGACATGATCTGAATATCATACACAAGCTTTCACCCTGCTTCGCTTTCCCTTCAACATTTTTATCATATATAATAGGAAAGAAAAATGGATTTATCAGACTAGTGGAAATAATTAGACTCAGATTATCAAAAAAAATTTTGTCAGTTAATGACAGTTTTTGTAGAACTGTGAGAAGTAATAGGGCTTCTCTGGTGGCTCAGGTAGTAAAGAATCTACCTGCAATGCAAGAGAACCAGGTTTGAGAAGTAATAAACCCCTATTTCTAGTAACAAGCAGGATACATCTATTTTTAAAAAAATGCTCTTTCCCTGTCAGGCTAAAGTCAGATTTGGAGCAAGACAAGATACCCACACGTTGTCTAAAGTGTTAGGCAGATGACAGAGAAGGCTGTAGGTAAGGAACGCAACAGTGTGTAAGTGAGGAGGTAGGAATGTTACGGTCTGGAGAATCTGGTCAAATGATCTCTCCTACACATGTGAAAGTCCTACCAAGGCAAGGGCTCTGAGCGTGATACGGAGCAGACCTGGAAAAATACACTTTAACCAGTGAATCTGTCTTGTGATGGGTACGGGTTCTATGATGTAACCAGTGTCCACACTAGCAAGATTTCTGACAACAATCCATAGACTCCTCGTGTTCTGTTCCTGTCTCAGCCCATGTATGAGATGTTTTCTCCAGAGCTTTTATTAAAAAAACACAAAAAACAAAAACTTGTCACTCAGTGGTGTCTGACTCTTTGCAACCTCATGGACTGGGGCCCACCAGGCTCCTCTGTCCATGAGGATTCTCCAGGCAAGAATACTGGAGTGGGTTGCCATGCCCTCCTCCAGGGGGTCTTCCCAACCCAGGGATCGAACTCTGGTCTCCTGCATTGCAGGTGGACTCTTTACCATCTAAGCCACCAGGGAAGCCAAAAAAAAAAAATATAGTCTGTTCCCTAACACGACTGCTGAACCGAATCATCTCACCCAGCCAGTCTTGGGAGCACCCAAACCCCTGGCCTCCGTATGGTTCGGAATGTAGCTGGGGGCGATGCATGCACTTGTGTTAGTGTGGGCAGGACAAGCTAACTTAGGAATGGCAAATAACCTGGAGGACCAGGAATGAACACAAGCACGTCTGCATGAACGAGTGTTCCCAAGAGTAGGATTTCATCCAGGGGGAGCTGTGCACAGGGTGGATGGAGCCCAGGACTCTACGAAAGAGATGGGGTGGACCTGCATGCAAGAGGGAACACAGCCAAAGAGCTAAGATGAAACTCGGGAAATCCATGAAAACAGGGAGACAGAGATGGTCATCACTGGGGTGAGTTAAGTGTTCCTTACCCACAGAGGTCTGTCCAGTCAAAGCTATGGTTTTTCCAGTAGTCATGTATGGATGTGAGAGCTGGACTATAAAGAAAGCTGAGTGCCGAAGAATTGATGCTTTTGAACTGTGGTGTTGGAGAAGGCTCTTGAGAGTCCCTTGGACTGCAAAGAGATCCAACCAGTCCATCCTAAAGGAAATCAACCCTGGATATTCACTTGAAGGACTGATGCTGAAGCTGAAGCTCCAATACTTTGGCCACCTGATGCAAAGAGCTGACTCATTGGAAAAGACCCTGATGCTGGGAAAGATTGTAGGCAGGAGAAGAAGGGGACAACAGAGGATGAGATGGTTGGATGGCATCACTGGACTCAATGGACACGAGTTTCAGTAAGCTCTAGGAGTTGGTGACGGACAGGGAGGCCTGGCGTGCTACAGTCCATGGGGTCACAGAGAGTCAGACGTGACTGAGCAACTGAACTGAACTGACCTGACCTGAGCGCTGGGATGAGTTAGGGAGGTCAGTGGAGCAGGGAGACTCGGGGGAACAAAAGCTGTAGGAATTGAGGGAAGGAACTGGGCAAGGACACGACTGAGCGACTGAACTGAACTGACTCAGTTATGCAGTGCTCTGACTCAAGCTGTGGCCAGTGCAGCTGCAGCTTATATGATCAGGTGTGACGTTTCCTGTACTATTAGTTAGCACGCCTTTTCCTGCCATGGGGTCGTCTTAAGGCCAGTGGCCAGCTGGACAACGTGTATACATCTATCTGTCTGTAAGCACACTTCAGTATATTATGCTGAGAATGAGCTGTGCAGGAGAAAATCATCGCGGCAGTGTACCTCCAGAGAGAAGGATGTCCCCTACCTCCCGAAGTGCTGAAGAGTAAGGGAAGGTCCAAGAGCTGTCTGGCACATTCCTGCTCTTTAGACAATGCTCACAAATGCAACCTTGAAGTGTGCTCCCAGGTACTGTGTTAAGAGTGAAAGTAAATTCTACAATCTGTGTTGAATTCGTATTTTTTAAATTAAAAGATGCTCCTTGGAAGGAAAGCTATGACAAACTTAGTGTCTTAAAAAGCAGAGACATCACTTTGCCGAGGAAGGTCCCCACAGTCAAAGCTATGGTTTTTCCAGTAGCCATGTAAGGATGTGAGAGTTGGACCATAAAAAAGGCAGAGCACCAAAAAATTGATGCTTTTGAACTGTGGTGTTGGAGAAGACTCTTGAGAGTCCTCTGGAAAGCAAGGAGATCCAACCAGTCCATCCTAAAGGAAATCAACTCTGAATATTCAACAGAAGGACTCATGCTGAAGCTGAAGCCCCAGTATTCTGGCCACATGACGTGAAGAGTCGACTCAGTGGAAAAGACTCTGATACTGGGAAAGATTGAGGGCAGGAGGAGAAGGGGACGACAGAGGATGAGATGGTTGGATGGCATCACTGAGTTGATGGACATGGGTGTGAGTAAGCTCCAGGAGTTGGTGCTGGATGGGGAAGCCTGGTGTGCTGCAGTCCATGGGGTTGCAAAGAGTCAGACATGACTTAGATGATGAACAACACCACCGAGTATATTTTATCTATTAAAAGCTTACATTTAAGCTAAATAAAGGAAATTATTTATGAGACAGAAACAGATTCACAGATACAGAAAACAAACTGATGGCTACCAAAGGGGAAAGGAAAGGGAGGGATAGATTTAAGAGTTTGGGATGAACACATACCCTGTTATACCAATAAGGATTTATGCTAAAGCACAGACAGGAAAGTATAGGCTTCCCTGATGGCTCCGATGGTAAAGAATCTGCCTGCAACGCAGGAGACCTGGGTTGGACCCCTAGGTCTGGAAGACCCCCTGGAGAAGGAGATGACAACCCACTCCAGTATACTTGTCTGGAGAATCCCATGGACAGAGGAGCCCAGCGGGGCTACAGTCCATGGGGTCGCAAAGAGTTGGACAGGACTGAACAACTAACACTTTCACTTTCTTCCCCCCACAGGAAAGTATGTTCAGTGTCTTGTCATAACCTCAAAGGGAAAAGAATTTGAAGAATAGATATATGTAGACTGTAAATATATATGCAGGCATGTATGTTTGCAGCCTGGTGTGCTGCAGCTCCAAGGGATCACAAAGAATCAGACACGACTTAGTGACTGAACAACATATATATATATACACATATATACGGGGGGGGGGGGGGGGGGATGTATAACGGAGTCACTTTGCTGAATATGTGAAACTAACACAATATTGTAAGTCAACTGTACTTTGATTAACAAAAAAATGTTTAGGAAAATTCTGCAGTGGGGCCACAGGGGCCTGCTGATTTCTTGGTGGAAATGATCTTAAATACAAATTCAATTTATTTAATACCTCTATGGATATTCAGGTTACCCGTTCCTTCTTGAGCGAATGTTGGTTGGTTGTGTTTTTCAGGAAACTTGTATATACAAGTAATTTTCATATACTTGCTCTTAGTCTTCTCCTATGATTTTAAGGCCTACGGAGATGGAGTGATAAGAGATCTTTCATTTCCAGTGTTGGTAAATTGTTTCTAGTTTGGCCAAAAGCTTAGGAATTTTATTGATTTCCAAAAGAGCCATCTTTGGTTTCCTTGCTATGTTCTATGGTTTATCTGTTTTGTAGCTCATGGTTTCTGCTTTGTTATTATTTCTCCTTTTCTGCTTATATCTGGTTTATTTTCTAGCTGCTTAAAGTACAAAATTAAGTCAGTGACTTGAAGCATTATTTCTTCTGCAATATAAATGTTAATCGTATAAACATCCCTGTAAGTGATTACTTCTTTAATTGCAACCTACATTTTTTTTTTTCTGGGTGAACCTATTTTTTTTCCCAGGTTTATTGAACTCTACTGAGTACATAAAAAGCTGCAAATAATTGATGTGCATAATTTGCTGACTCTGGACATTTCTGTAGAGTAATGTTACCATCACCACAATCCAGGTAATAAACTTAACTGTCTCCTCCTAACACCATTGTCCGTGAGTTGCTCAGTCGTGTCCAACTCTTTGTGAGCCCCGTGGCCTGCAGCATGCCAGGCTCCCGTGTCCTTAACTATCTCCCAGAGTTTTCTTCAATCCTCTCTACTGTAGACGCAAAAGAACATTCTCCAGCACTGTGAGTTTCATGTTCACTTTCCACATCAGAATCAGTCACTAAGGTTTCTTGTCTTTTTGTTAGTCTAATATTCACTTTGAATCAGAACTATATTCTGAAGAACTATCATCTTCCAAGCCACGAGGACACAGGTAGCTTGTACAATCAGAGAAAGTATCTGCATAAAATTCACCACAAAATTCTTCGCTCAAAATTTCTGAAAGTTAGGGGCTTCCCTGATAGCTCAGTTGGTGAAGAATCCACCTGCAGTGCAGGAGACCCCGGTTCAATCCCTGGGTCAGAAAGAGCCCCTGAAGAAGGGAAAGGCTACCCACTCCAAGATTCTGGCCTGGAGAATTCCATGGGCTGTGCACTCCATGAAGTCGCAAACAGTCAGACACAACTGAGCAACTTTCACTTAGGGTAATAAACTTGGCATTTACAGTATACACAAGGCTGGAACAAAGTCCTGATGGAGCAAAATGTGAATGATATCTACAGTCACAAGTTGTATAATGAACCCGTGATCAATTTTATAAGCTCCAGCAACTTTACATGGTGACGTTAACTGCATCAGTCTCTAAAAATGTATTTATACGTCTCCGATCAATAACGTTCAGGTAACACAAAATGTTTTAATGCACCCCTAGCCAATAATGTGTTAAGAAACGCACATTCTTTTATATCGACTGTGATACATATCATTTATGATGGTTTTCATTCCTTCGCACAGATCCAGGTCTCTATTTGTTACAGTCACCCTGCTGTTTTTAAGAATTCTTTCACATTGCCTGTTGGGCTGGTCTGCTGGGGTGACTTCCTCACCAGTGTGTGTCTCAACAAGTCTGTATTCCAATTTTCATTTTTGAAAGATATCTCCACTCAGTTTAGCATTCTAGGATGAAAACTACTTTCTGCTCTTGAAGGAGGGCATGCCACTCCTTCCTGGCTTGCATTGTTTCTGAAGAGATATGTCAGGTCATCCTTATCTTTGTTCCTCTGAAGGGAAAATCTCTTTACAGAGCCTCCCTTTAAAAGGCTGTCTTTATTTTTTTTTTTTTTTTTTTTTTTTTGCTATTCAAGTTTTATTTAACTCACATAAGGTTTTAAAATATTTAGATTCATCTCATATATTTAAAAAATCAGAGTATTTCACTTAAAAAGCTGCATTTTCACCTTTTTTTTTTTTTTTTTATGTTTACTCAACTTTTTTAATGTTTGGAATATAAACTTCTAGTCATCTTGTCTTCTTACACAGAATTTAACTTCATTAAACAGAATTAAATTGAACTGAATGCTTTATCACCTCTTTATTACTGTCTGACTAAAATGCATCTTGCTTTCATTTTCCTCAGTTCTCTCCCATATTTCATTCATATTCACAGGACATTTTCTGGAAATGTGAGTTTACAGGTTTCATTAAATTTCATGGGCAGGGGGGAGGAAATGGTATTATTTATTTAAATTATTTTTTCCCTTCCACTCTCTCTGGAATTCTAATTTACAGGCATATTCTTCTGTCTGAACTTTTCTCACAGATCACTGGATCCTGTTCTCTTTGTTAATCCATCATTTTAATCTGGAAGTTTCAATCTGGATGGCTTTCTTTTTTTAAAAAATTTCCTAAACTTTTCATTTCATTTTTCAGTGTCTGCCTGCTGTGAATTCCATCCAATGGAAACTTTATCTCAGACACTGTATCTTTTGACTGTAGACTACTGATTTTGTTTTCACAATTTGCCTGATCCTCTTTATGATACTGTTAACCTTTGACCACCTTCTTGAAATTATAGGATTCTTAAAAATAATTCTTAATAATTAAGAATTATTTCATTAAGAATTATTTCATACCATTGACTATTAATTCTATTATTTCTGTGTTGTTGTTCCGTTGCTAAGTCATGTCCCCATGGAAACTGCAGCATGCCAGGCTCCCCTATCCTTCACCATCTCCTGGAGCTTGCTCAAACTCATGGCCATTGAGTTGGTGATACCACCCAACCATCTCATCCTCTGTCGTCCCTTTCTCCTGCCTTCTGTCTTTCTTGAAGATTTCTGTTATATCTTAGTCTGTTTCTATTTACTGATCTTCTCTTTTCTTCACATTAATGGCCATTAATTTTCTCCTTTTTTGCATGTCTATAATATTTCCTTAGACACCAGGCTTTATAAACGGTGCCACTGTGGGTGCAGGATGTATCTGTATACATACTTGAGATTTGCCTCTCAAATACTCTTATGTAACTTGGAAATAGTCTGTTCAAGTCTTGCTTTGAAGCACAACTGAGAGGAAGTAGAAAAGCCTTTTGTCTAAGACTGAATTTCTGAGGCAATACACTTTTGAATGCATCCTGCTTTTTTTCATTTTCTTTTTATAAATTGTGGGCAAATACACATATAACTTACTATCTTCACAAATGTTTAGTGCACAGTTCAGTGGTATTAAGTGCATACTCTGTCTTTCTCTTCTGATCTGAGGGGATGTTTTTCAATTGTTCTACTACTTTCTAACATACCATTTAATTTACTGAGTATCTCTGCTATCTATTACCTGTTAGATCCATGCCATGAGAGTTACATCTAAAGCCCTGCACCTGTACTTGACACATAACAGGTATTCAGTACTTATTTTGTGAATCAATCAATCCATTCATTCAATACCAGAAAAGAACAATAAAAGTTTCATTTTTTTTCCCTTTAAAAACTACTGTTTAGTGACAAGACTTTACTAAAGAGTGGAAGATGTGCTTTCAACTTGACATACAATACTGTGTTGATTTCTTATGTACATCAAAGTGATTACTCTTAATTATTCAGTGATTATTCTTAAGTACTTTTCTGTAACCAGCTCCAACCCACGAGTAGAGGGACTGAAATTTGTACCAAAGGATAGTGTAAGGCAAGTGCAAAGAAAAAGATTGCAAGCTGGGCAGTCAGATAAGGAAAAGGAAATTTATTACAGGGAAAAGAGAGGCTGACTGGCTCTTAAGGAGAACCAGCGTTCTCCCTTTCTGATGCAGTCCTTCTTATACCCCACCAATGAAAATTCTCTGAAGGGACGGTCAGGTAGTCAGAGGTCTGGAATCTGGTGGTCTTGCAGCTTTGAGAAGATAAGCGCCAATGAGATAACAGGATGCCATTTGGGCAATTTGGTCAGTCTCACAGATCACTGTGATTTTATTCTTATTTGCAAGGCCAACATAACAAGGAGCCATCTTATCAATGAGACCCCATGTGGGCCCTATCAGATAGCGATCTGTCTATAGACCTGTGCCTTTCCTTTGAAAGGCCATGGGCATACATTCTTTATAACAAACTGAGAATTTCACAGCAACTGCAAAAACTGGTGAGAACAATTTCATATAAGCATATAATAAAGGAAAGATGTAATAATCACTTTAAAATTATACAGCTATAAATGCTGTCACTTTTACTTTCAAAGAGGAAATGAGCTGAAACTTAAATATATATGGGACCTCCCTGGTGGTTCAGTGGTTAAGCATTCGCCTGCTAATGCAGGGGACACAGGTTAGATCCCTGATCTGGGAAGATTCCACATGCCCTGGAGCAATTAAGCCCCTGTTCCACAACTCCTGAGCATGCCCACTACAGCCTGTGCTCTGCAACAAGAGAAGGCACTGCAAAGAAAAACCAACTCAATGAGAAGCCTGGGCAGCACAGTGAAATGTACTTCCTGCTTGCTGCAAAGAGAGAAAGCACATGTTGCGTCAATGAAGATGCAGTGCAGCCAAAAATAAATTAATGTTAAAAACTTAAAAAATACACTTTGGTGTGTATATATGTATGTATATGTAAGAGTATCATTTTCTCAAAACAAAGAAGAATACAACATGTGTATCTTTTCTGATTAACTAAAATGATAGTGTCACTGTGAAAAACTTGAAATATATGTATGGAAAACATTCATGGGATTAAAAAAAAATAGTCATCTATTTCTTTCTGTTACAGTCTAACAAAAAGATATTTTTCCTAAATAGAAGAAAAATCTCTACTTGGAGCAAAAATAGTGATCTTCTCCAATATCTTGTTAAGTAATCATTTTGATTGAAATATGCTTATTATCTTATTTGAAGCCATAATTTCTGATTTAAAAATACAGTAGGTTTTTAAACACTTTATGTTCTGACCTTTGCAAGTAACTTTCTAGGTTAGACTTCCTTAAGGTCAATAAAATGTGTCAACCAAAGAAAATAAAATTGATTCTGAAAGTTAACCAAAATTGAATTTACATATTTTAACCAGAGATCATTGTTTGATGACACTTTAAAAGAAAACTAAAAAAGAAATGTATATTGGAACTATTCAGGGTTCTGAAAATGTAGCCTGATTAATGCTGACTTCTCAAGTTTTTTTCTTTTTTTGTCCCCTTAAGGAAAAAAATATATACTGGCAAGCTATGTCCTTGAGAATCCCTGACAATTAATCTATATTCTGCTCACTAAAACTTTAAGATCTACTTCCAAAATTGAAAGCCTGTCAACAGGTTATGGCTGTAGGAAATAGAAAACGAGCATTTTCCAAAAATGTCTCAAAATACGTTAACGTGTGTGTGTTCAGGTAGACTGTAACAGTGAAAATACAAAGTAAAGACAACCACCTTTTAGGAGCACATTTTAGTATAGGTACAATAAATGGATTCTCTAAAAAATAAATGAAAAACAAAAATAAGTTATGGTTGAAAAATATAAGCCTAAAATCAAAAGAAAAAGGTAAACTCTGCTCAATGTTACCAGAAATGAACGACAGTGCATAAAAAATACTCATTTCCCTCTGCTTATTATCCTTAAAAGAAAAAGAAATGGGCTGACTTAAAACCTTAGTGACTCAAAAGAGAACTTAAAGTGGAAGCAGTCAGTCATGCCCAACTCTTTGTGACCCCTTGGACTGTAGCCCACCAGGCTCCTGTGTCCATGGGATTCTCCGGGCAAGAAGATTGGAGCGGGCAGCCTTTCGCTTCTCCAGGGGATCTTCCCGACCCAGGGATCGAACCCAGTCCTCCCACACTGCAGGCTGATTCTTTACCATCTGAGCTGCTAGGGAAGCCCAAGAAAATTGGAGTGGGTAGCCTTTCCTTTATCCAGGGGATCTTCCTGACCCAAGAATTGAATCAGGGTCTCCTGCTTTGCAGGCAGATTCTTTACCAGCTGAGCTACCAGGAAGACACAAAGAGAACTTAAGAGACTTCCTCAGAGATGTCCTTTCACCAGGACTATGGGAGCTGTCCTGGAGCTGCTGGCTGTGACCCAACAGAGACTCACCAAAAGTCAAAAATAAAGCAAAAGTCAATCATCTTGAACTACTGGTGGGAATGTAAATTGAGACAACCACTATGGAGAAAAGTATAGAAATTCCTTAAAAAACTAGGACTAAAACTGCCATAGGAGCCAGCAATCCTGAAGGAGAAACAGGCTCCATCTTGAAAGCAGGATTCCATCTCTGACTGGACTGTGGACTTTGAGCTCTATGCCCAGTATCTATGGAAATGACATACCAACTGGAAAACCAGACCACCCCGGATGGAAGAGCCTCACAGCTTGTACCTAGACTCTCTGTCACCTCAAAAAATACCCTTATTATCTGTGCAACCAAAAAGAATCACACATTTTATTCTGCTTATTGGGGTATGACCACAGGCCTATTGATAATTGTCCACTGTTAACTACCTAGGCCTAAGGCATACGAATCATGGGTTTAAGGCATACGAATCATGGGTTAACTTTGACTGTATCTTTCTTTTACTTTGTTCAGACTAGTTTCAGAGAATTTGGGGAGGTGGGTTTGAGCACGTACACTTAGGCTATATAAGGTTTTCATAAAAACTGGTCGGGGTCCTTGGCTAAGAGGAGACTCTGCCTTGGGCCCACCGGTGTAATCAACTGCACTCCAAGATCTGCATTGTCCTTCTCAGTGAGTTTGTTTCCCGGAACACATGGCAACAACAATCCCACTCATGGGCAACTACCCTGAGAAAACCATAATTCAAAAAGACATATGTTCCCCAATGTTCACTGTAGCACTATTTATAATAGCTAGGACACGGAAGCAACATAGATGTCCATTGAGGAATAGATAAAGAAGATGTGGGACAGACATACAATGAAATATTACTCAGCTGTAAAAAGGAACAAATCTGAGTCGGCTGAAACAAGGTGGATGAACCAAGAGCCTGTTATACAGTGTGAAGGAAATCGTATACTAATGCATATATGTACATGGAATGTAGAAAAATGGCACTGGTGAGCCTAGTTGCAGGGCAGCAATGAAGAAGCAGACATAGGGAACAGACGCGGGGGACACAGTGGGGGAAGGAGAGGGTGGGACAGATTGAGCGGGCAGCGCCGACGTATATACACGACCCCGTGTAAAACAGACAGCTCGTGGAACTCAGCTCGGGGCTCCGTGACGACCTGGACGGGGGCTGGGAGGCTCAAGTGGAAGGGGATACATGAACATGTACAGCTAATTCACATGGTTGTACAGCAGAAGCCAACAACATCTGAAAGCACTTATCCTTCCATTAAAAATAAACTTAAAAATAAACACAGTGGATAGCCAAAAATGAAAACAAAATTGCAAGCTTCAAGATAGCGCTTGGTGAATGTTCAGATGCAGTATATTTTATCAACCTTTCTGTATTTCATAAACAACTTAGATTATTAAAGTCAGGCAGAAAAGTTGCCTCCCCAGAGCAATCTGGGAACATTCATTTCTATCAACTGGGCTTATTTATATGTATTTCTGAGAGTCCTAAAACAAGGTAAATTCAGTCAACACACCCCCTTCCCCTTCTTTCTTCCCTTCCCTTGTTATGTAAATCAGGGCTATTAGTTTCCTTCCTTTCAATCAGTTGTGTCTGACTCTTTGTGGCCCCGTGGAATGCAGCACGCCAGGCTTCCCTGTCCATCACCAACTCCCAGAACTTGCTCAAACTCATGTCCATGGAGTCAGTGATGCCATCCAACCATCTCATCCTCTGTAGTCCCCTTCTCCTCATGCCCTCAATCTTTCCCAGCATCAAGGTCTTTTCAAATGAGTCAGTTCTTTGCATCAGGTGGCCAAAGTATTTGGAGCTTCAGCATCCATCTTTCCAGTGAATATTCAGGACTGATTTCCTTTAGGATGGACTGGTTGGATCTCCTTGCAGTCCAAGGGACTCTCAGGAGTCTTCTCCAACACCACAGTTCAAAAGCATCAATTCCTCGGTGCTCAGCTTTCTTCACAGTCCAACTCTCACATCCATACACGACCACTGGAAAAACCATAGCCTTGACGAGACGGACCTTTGCTGGCAAAGTAATGTCTCTGCTTTTCAATATGCTGTCTAGGTTGGTCATAGCTTTTCTTCTAAGGAGCAAGCATCTTTTAATTTCATGGCTATAGTCCCCATCTGCAGTGATTTTGGAGCCCAAGAAAATAAAGTCTGCCACTTGTTTCCATTGTTTCACCATTTTATTTGCAATGAAGTGATGGGACCAGATGCCATGATCTTCATTTTCTGCTTCATCCAGCGTGCCATTCTCATGATGTACTCTGCATATAAGTTAAATAAGCAGGGTGACAATATACAGCCTTGATGTACTCCTTTCCCAATTTGGAACCAGCCTGTTCTTCCATGTCCAGTTCTAACTGCTGCTTCCTGGCCTGCATATTGATTTCTCAGGAGGCAGGTGAGGTAGTCTGGTATTCCCATCTCTTTTAAGAATGTTCCACAGTTTGTTGTGATCCACACAGTCAAAGGCTTTGATTGTATGTAAATCAGGGCCCTTAGTAGCTACTCACTACACACAAACTGCGGGGAGGTGGCTCACTGATAAAAGTCCCTGAGGGGAACTGAAGTATGAAGTGTTTCCTTCTGACTTTGGGCTCATCCTTCCTTCACGACCACACAGGACCATTCAAAGAGTCAGACACTGAGCAACTGAACAATAACATTCTGAGGAGGGTCAAACACTCCTGAAGAACTTGTGTGTGAACCAAGAAAAAAAAACTGCATTTTAATCCTAGCGCAACAGGAACTAGAAAATGAAGAGGAACTAAAGAGCCTCTTGATGAAACCGAAAGAGGAGAGTGAAAATGTTGGCTTAAAACTCAAAATTCGGAAAACTGAGATCATGGCATCCAGTCCCATCACTTCATGGCAAATACACGGGGAAACAGTGGAAACAGTGACAGACTTTATTTTCTTGGGCTCTAAAATCACTGCAAATGGTGACTGCAGTCATGAAATTAAAAGATGCTTGCTCCTTGAAAGAAAGGCTATGACCAACCTAGGCAGCATATTAAAAAGCAGAGACATTACTTTGCTGACAAAGGTCAGTCTAGCTATGGTTTTTCCAGTGGTCATTATGGATATTGAGAGTTGGACTATAAAGAAAGCTGAGTGCAGAAGAACTGATGCTTTTTAACTGTGGTGTTGGAGAAGACTCTTGAGACTGAAAGACGATCCAACCAGTCAACCCTAAAGGAAATCAGTCCTGAATACTCACTGGAAGGACTGATGCTGAAGCTGAAACTCCAATCCTTGGGCCACCTGATGCGAAGAACTGACTCGCTGGAAAAGACCCAGGGATGCTGGGAAAGATTGAAGGTGGGAGGAGAAGCGGACAACAGAGGATGAGATGGTTGGATGGCATCACCGAAGCAATGGACATGAGTTTGCATAAACTCCAGGAGTTGGTGATGGACAGGGAGGCCTGGCGTGCTGCAGTCCATGGGGTCACAAAGAGTCTGACAGACTGAGTGACTGAACTGATCTGAATCCTAGTGCACAGTGTGAAGAGATTAGGAAACAAGGTAAAGATACAGATTTCAGCCAAGCAATCCTGGCTGAAATAAAGTCCTCAACAGACAGCCCTGCCCTGAGGCTACCACTTGCAAAATCCAGGTCATTTGCAGAGATGTGTTTTGTTCTGCCCGATGTCCGAATCCCCGAGTGGGAAGAGAGAAGGCTTCCAAGACAATGCAATTCGCAAAAAGGGAAATTTATTTCTGGCTCGAGTCAGGGCCTCTGCCGCAACCAACACAGTGGTGCACGGTCAGAAAGCCCCGAGCAGAGGCGGTTATCCAAATTTATAAGGTATGCATAAGTGGTTAGTAGCTGGCTTAAGCGGATTGGTTACATGTCTGCAAAGCAATTTTATTGGTACAAACTTTCGCGGGCTTTTGTTCAAACTTAGGCGTCCGCAGGCTTTTTAGCTCTCTCTTTGTTTCTTACTGGGTGCATACTGATTGGCTGGCTCCAGGTTACCTGATGGGGGCGGGGAATCCCACCATTTCACGGGAAACCATAACCCAGGTCCGGGCCGCCTGCCAGCCCCGGAAGCCCCACATGTTTGGACCTAGAGACTGTCTTATAAAGTGAGGAAAGTCAGAGAAAACCAAATATCATTAACGCATATATGTGGAATCTGAAAAAAAAAACAAAAAGGAAAAGTGTACAGAGGATCTTAATTACAAAGCAGAAATAGAGACACAGATGAAGAGACCAAACCAAGCGGAAGTGGGGGGCACGTGGTGGGATGGATTGGGAGATTGCAGTTAACATACATACACCATTGATAAGTACGTAGAAATGGCCACTCACTCTAGTATTCTTGATGGGAAATTCCAGGAACACAGGGGCCTGGCGGGCTACAGACCATGGGGTCGCAGAGTCGGACACGACTTAGGGACTAAACAGCAGCAGCCACTTCGCAGACAACAAGGTAAAATAGATAACTAATGAGAATATATTGTAGAGCACAGGAGACTCAATATTCTTTGATAATCTAAATGGGAAGGAAATCTAAAAAAGAGTGCATATATGTATAACTGATTCACAGATAGGAAGGAAATCTAAAAAAGAGAGTGTGTGTGTATATATACATATATACATGGCCTTCCCTGGTGGCTCAGACAGTAAAGCATCTGCCTGCAATGCAGGAGACCTGGGTTTGATCCCTGGGTTGGGAAGATCCCCTGGAGAAGGAAATAGCAACACACTCTAGTATTTTTGCCTGGAAAATTCCATGAACAGAGGAGCCTGGTAGGCGACAATCCATGGGGTTGCA
The DNA here is from genome assembly GCA_015832495.2 of Alces alces. NCBI lineage: Eukaryota > Metazoa > Chordata > Mammalia > Artiodactyla > Cervidae > Alces > Alces alces. Next base: position 3,348,111 of record JADEYB020000024.1, read on the forward strand.
GAGTTGGACACGACTGAGGGACTTTACTCACTCACTCATACATATATAAAAAGTTGATTCATTTTGTTATACAGTAGGAACTAAGACAGCACTGCAAGCCAACTACAGTCCAGTAAAAATTAAAAGCAACAACACAGTCCACAGACAGCCCTGCCCTCAGGCCATCACTTGCAATATCTGGGGTCCACAGGAGTCTTCCAGCCCACTAGGACCAAGCCAGGGTCACGGGATTCCAGAGCAGGGACCAGGGAGGCTCCTAGGTCAGATGGAATGGCGGTCCCTGGGGTCAACCACCACAATAGCACCCATGGCCACAGCGTGGCAGCCAGGGAAGACGTGGACTGCACCAGCTAGAGCCACGAGTTCAGGAGAGGGACGGATGGACACACCTGATGCCAATGACCAGGAGAGTCCAGCAAGCACCCGCTGGTCCCCTCTCTTCCCTTCATCCAGGATTCCAAAGATGCCCCTCTCCTCCACATCTCTGGGGGAGAGGCAGAGGATAGCAGGCTGAGCGTCTGGCTTCCCTGGTGGCTCTGTGGTCAAGAATCTGCCCGCCCGTGCAGGTGACCACGGGTTCTATCCCTGCTCCGGGAAGGTCCCACACGCCTAGGAGCAAGCAAGCCTGTGTGCCCCAACTGCTGAGCCTGCGCAGTGAAAACCCTGAGTCCTGTGCACCCCAGCGCCCACACGCCTCAACAGAAGTCAGTGCAAGGAGAAGTCCATGGACCGCAACTAGAGTGTAAGGAGCCCCTGCTCACTGCAGACAGAAAAAGCCCACAGGCACCAACGAAGACCCTCTATATCCAGATAAATATTTTTTTAAAAGGCACAGTCACTAATAATGTGTTTGTTTTTATAAAGGCTGAGACTCTTGAGATTTCTTTCCAAGAAATTCTATCTAATAATAAAAAAAAACCATTCAAACTATAAAATGAAATCAAGATGTTAAAAACCGTATCAAAAGGTAGTTGGTTATTCTCCAAATAAATACTTTTAAAAAGCACAGTCATTTAAAAAGTGTTTATTTTTTAAAGAAGGCTGAGGGTCTTATTTCTTTCCAAGAAATTCAATCAAATAATAAGAAACTACTCCAAATATATAGTGAAATCAAGATGCTAAAACCATATCAAAAGGTAGTCGATTTTTTTTTCCAACTAATGAGCAGGCTGGGACTTGAAAAGAAGGACAGATTCCAGAGTAAATGAATATCATTTTAAAAAAGCATCATCTCCCCTGCCAGTCCGAGTGACAGTGTAAATGAGATGTTTGAGCATATTATTATATTTTACCATGGGTATTGTATTTCAAAGCAGTCAGTCAAATGGACAGCCAAACAGGCATGAGAAGAACTGTCTCATTTTGGCCCATCTTTTTTATACACTGACGTGGAAATGAGCATGCGAACATGAGCAGTGAATACTTAATTGCGTCAACACAGGGGAGGAAAGATTCCAGGAGGATCATCCCAGTGTTACAGCATTATTTGGAAGAGGTGACCTCCCCATCAACTGGGTGGGTGGGTGTGGGGATGTGTGTGTGTGTGCGCGCACACTCAACTGCTAAGTTGTGTCTGACCCTTTTCGACCCCATGAACCATAGCCGCCATGTTCATCTTGTCCATGGGATTTCCCATAGCCGCCATGTTCATCTTGTCCATGGGATTTCCCATAGCCGCCATGTTCATCTTG
>JADEYB020000024.1:3349861-3402777 GCA_015832495.2 Alces alces
CCGCCATGTTCATCTTGTCCATGGGATTTCCCATAGCCGCCATGTTCATCTTGTCCATGGGATTTCCCATAGCCGCCATGTTCATCTTGTCCATGAGATTTCCCGGGCGGGAATACTGGAGTGGGTGCCATTTCCTCCTCCAGGGGATGTCTGACCCTTTTCGACCCCATGGACCATAGCCGCCATGTTCATCTTGTCCATGGGATTTCCCATAGCTGCCATGTTCATCTTGTCCATGGGATTTCCCATAGCTGCCATGTTCATCTTGTCCATGGGATTTCCTGGGCGGGGATACTGGAGTGGGTGCCATCTCCTCCTCCGGGGGATCTTCCCCGACCCAGGGACTGGACCTGAGTCCCCTGCACTGGCAGGTGGGTTCTTCACCACTGAGCCACCTGGGAAGCCCTTATCAGCTGGGAATGGTCACCATGAAGCAGTGTGGCATCTTGACTCCCATTGGGCCTTTCCTGAGGTATGAGACGTGTGTGTCTTGACAACTTAGCTCACTGCACAGAGCTTTCAGTGCCACCGGGATTCATTTGTGAAAGGATCTGTATCTGGCAGGGCCAACTAATTAAATGGCTCCCACTGGCCATTGACAAAGTGTGGGAGCTGATAAAAGTTTACCGGCAGAAAGAGAAGTAGCTTCTAAATAAGAGATCAAAGAGTCTAGCTCTTTTCCTTTATCAGGTGACAGCGACCCCAAAGAAGCACATTGTCAAGGCAGATCAAAAGCATTGAGCCTTCTTCCTCTCTTTTCTTCCATTTTTTTTAAAAACATTGATTCATCTATTTATTTATTTGGCTGCACCCGGTCATAGCTGTAGCATGCGGGATCCTTTTCCTTTTTTTTTTTTAACTGCTTCTTGCAAACTCTTAGTTGTGGCATGTGGGATCTACTTCCCTGACCAGGGTTTGAACCTGGGCCCCTGGCACTGGGAGCTCAGAGCTTTAGCCACTGGGCCACCAGGGAAGTTCCTCTGTGCTTCAGCCTTGAACCACATTTTTAGATACAAGTAACTCCATACTCTGAGAATCTGTAGATTATAAAAACTGTGTGAAGGACAGGGAAAACCAGATTGCACCTCCAAGACTCACTGTTATCCTAGGCAAATGGTTTAAAAATGTCATTTTTACACTGAACACATACATTATGACTGAAAGAAATGGATGTGGATTTTACTGACCCAAAGATGGGATATCAAAGATCTTTGCTTGGGGATGTCCCAGATGGTCCAGTGGCTAAGGCTCTCAGCTCCCAATGCAGGGGGACCAGGTTCAATCCCTGGTCAGGAAGCTAGATCCCACAGGCTGCAACTAAGAGTTTGCATGCCAGAACTAAAGAGTCCATGTGCTGCAACTAAGACTCTGTGTAGCCAAATATATATTAAAAAAAAAAAAAGAAGAAGGAAAAATATCTTTGCTTGAGGACTGCTACTTCAGGGTATGGCTACTGGTTTTCCTTCCTTTTCTTTTTTTTTCCACTAATACATGCTGTGCCCATAATTGTGAGCTGCTTCTGCTTGTTCAAAATTTATTGAGACAAAAATTGCACACCATGAAATGCCCAGAGATTAAACAGGTGCTTTGATGTTTTGCTAATCCCAGGAATCAGCCAAGATGGAGTATATTCTCATCGCTAGAAAAGTTTCTCCCAAGCTCCTTCCAGGATTGAAGACCATGTCACAGTTTGCTTTTCCTGCTTGCTGTTGAACTTCACACAATCCTAAACTCAATATACACATATGCACTAATTTGTATCTGATTTCTTTCAGTCAACCTAATGTCTGTGAGAGCCATCCGTATAATTCACTCATCAGTATCTGATTTTTCTATCTTTTTTTTTTTCAGTGAGTGATATCCCATGGCAATCTGCAGACCTAGTGTCCCAGTGAGTTTCATTCAGTTATTTCATTCAGTTATTTTTCCCCCTACTGTTTTCTGCATCTGCTCAGTTGACTGTTCGGTTGCCCATCTTTATGCTTGTAACAGAATTACGGGGACAATCACAAATTGATTTTCCCATGTTAAACCCACCTCACATTTCTGGACAGAAGGCCACTGTATCTTTTTTCTATACAGCTGGGTCTGATTTATAAACAGGGCACCTGACTCAAGGGAATTCTCCCTGGGAACATCTCTCCATTTGGTTATTTCAGGAGAAGGACACTCTCAGTTATTTCCAAGCAACAGACTACAGGTTAAAGATAATCTAAGAATGACTTTACAGAAATAAATAAGTCACATTAGATGACTAAATTGAGTCCAGAGGATGCAATTATGTTGTGAAACTATTCTACTTCACTACAAGAGCTCCTCCAAGGGTCTTTATCTTAAGTACCTGATTTTTTTTTTTTTTTGGTAAAACGTCTTAATGGCTAAGGAAGGAAACAAACAGCAGGAGCCTTATCCTGAATCTTGAACTTAATGACCGTCTACCTCTGCGCCTCTGATCCATCTTCTTGAGAACCTTTCCTTTGTCCCTACATATATCCTTGTATTTTAGAGCCAATTTGGATATGACTCATTTGAAAAGACCTTGATGCTGGGAAAGATTCAAGGCGGGAGAAGGGGACGACAGAGGATGAGATGGTTGGATGGCATCACCGACCTGATGGACATGAGTGTGAGTAAACTCCAGGAGCTGGTAATGGACAGGGAGGCCTGGCGTGCTGCACTCCATGGGGTCAGAAAGAGTCAGACACAACTGAGTGACTGAAATGAACTGATGCCAATTTGGGGTATCCACTCCCCCACGATTTATAATTACAATTTTATTCTGATTTATAAGGTTATCCAGTAGTCCAAACATGGAGAGGCAAGAATATATGTTATATACTTCAGCTTTGTACTTGAAAGCTTTGTCCGAAAACAGTAAAGCCACCTAAATGTGAACGAGTTCCATTCTGAGAGCACATTCCTAATTTCAGTGTGTTTGTAAGTCCAACAGAGTTAGCCTAGGTATCCAATTAACACAACTGGCTACACAGTACTGTACTGTCACAGGTTTATAAGATGTTCACACAAACACATAAAAAATAAACGTTTTTAATCTTACAGAACAGTACTTTGAAAGGAGCAGTTCAGTTCAGAGCTTACATGCACAGAGTGAAAGTGAAGTCGCTCAGTCGTGTCCAACTCTTTGTGACCCCACAGACTACAGCCTACCAGGTCCATCCATCCATGGGATTTTCCAGGCAAGAGTACTGGAGTGGGTTGCCAAGATGTCTCTAAAGTGGTAACACGAACACACAATGGTCAAGCTGTGTTGAACACAAAAATACATGACTTTGGCAATAAATTCAACGGACTATTAATACTGGCCTATCATCTCTTCCCCACTTCCCTCTCTCTCTCACATACCCCCACCCACACATATAATACCCAATGAACTAAAGCCATGAAGAAGCCCCATGGCTGTGCTCAGCAGATCTTAAAAAGACAAACTCCCGGGACCAAGCAATCAAGCTCTTATCTAACTTCCACATAATGAGAATGTAGGATGGAAGGAAAGTGAAGTAGCTCAGTTGTGTCTGACTCTTTGCGACCCCATAGACTGTAGCCTACCCCAGGCTCCTCCCTCCATGGGATTCTCCAGGCAAGAGTCCTGGAGTGGGTTGCCATTTTCTTCTCGGGGGATCTTCCCGACCCAGGGATTGAACAGAGGTCTCCCACATTGCTGGCAGACACCTTACCATCTGAGCCACCTGGGAAGCCACCTGGGAAGGATGGAACAGATTTCCAAAATCACAAGAAGAGCCAGCTGCACCTACATGGGATGCACAATGTTTCCCGGTCCCCTTCTTTTTACACTGCATGCAGTGTTTCATCGTGTTGAAGTTACATGTTCCAAAGAGGGAGGTTGGCAGGCTCGGGGTAGGAGGCATTGGCTGTTCCCTGAGGGGGGCATTCAAAATAATACTGCAGTGCTGTCAACTCTGTGGCCTTTTCCGTCACTATGACAGGTGAGTGAGGGCTGTGAGGCTCATGACAGAACAGGAGTTTAGGCGGCTCCAACTGGAACACATACACATTTTAAATACACTTGTTCCAACGTCACAGTCACTCAACCCAATTCAAAATCTCCAAGTGTCACCAGTGTGATAGACAGCATTTAAAGGACTGATTAGCTGAAAACTGGCCATTTCTGGGGCGTCTCTGGTGGCTCAGACCCTAAAGATTGGCTGTTTCTGACCCATTTTTCAGGATAGCCACTGTCTGCCCTCTTTTTTCTACACACATTTTCTCTTTGACAGAAAAATACTTTAAGGGACACAAAAAGCATTTAATTGGCTCCAAGAGAAATAGCAAACGTTAATCAAAAGGACTAAGGCACTGAAGTAAATTTTTCATTTCATATTACACAGATGAAAGTTCACTGCTTGTCACGGTTTTCACCTTTTAAAACAGGTTTAAATATTCAACAAAACCTTAAGTAGTGAGTTTAAACTAACGAGTACACCATTCTACATAAAATAGCAACAGTTAACAAGAGTAGGAAGAATGAAAGAGGAGAAAGTTCTAGTCTCATATCAGGAAAACCAATAGGAACTCAAGTGGATTCTGCCAGGTTTGATGTTCAGTATGATCTTTCATCTTTTTTTTTTTTTTTTTAAACTTCATTTTGGGGGGCGGGCTCCAAAATCACTGCACATGGTGATTGCAGACATGAAATTAAAAGACGCTTACTCCTTGGAAGGAAAGTCATGACCAACTTAGCACGTTAAAAAGCAGAGACATGACTTTGCTAACAAAGGTCCGTCTGGTCAAGGCTATGGTTTTTCCAGTGGTCATGTATGGATGTGAGAGTTGGACTGTGAAGAAGGCTGAGTGCCGGAAAATTGATGCTTTCGAACTGTGGTGTTGGAGAAGACCCTTGAGAGTCCCTTGGACTGCAAGGAGATCCAACCAGTCCATCCTAAAGGAGATCAGTCCTGGGTATTCATTGGAAGGACTGATGCTGAAGCTGAAATTCCAATACTTTGGCCACCTCATGTGAAGAGTTGACTCATTGGAAAAGACCCTGATGCTGGGAGGGATTGGGGGCAGGAAGAGAAGGGGACGACAGAGGATGAGATGGCTGGATGGCATCACTGACTCGATGGGCATGAGTTTGAGTAAACTCTGGGAGTTGGTGATGGACAGGGGGGCCTGGCGTGCTGAGGTTCATGGGGTCGCAAAGAGTCAGACACGACTGAGCGACTGAACTGAACTGACTGATGATCTTTTATGGGCTTCTCAGATAGCGCTAGTGGTAAAGACCCTGTCTGACAATGCAGGAGACATAAGAGACACCAGGTTCAGTCTCTGGGTGGAGAAGATCCCCTGGAGAGAGAGCACAAGTGGTAAAGACCCTGTCTGACAATGCAGGAGACGTGAGATGCAGGTTCAGTCTCTGAGTGGAGAAGATCCCCTGGAGGAGGGCACGGCAATCCACCCCAGTATTCTTGCCTGGAGATTCCCATGGACACAGGAGACTGGTGGGCTACAGTTCATGGGGTCGCAGAGAGTCGGACATGACCGAAGCGACTTAGCTCACATGCACAAGATCTTTTATAATAAAGGAGAGGAGAGGCAAACTGTGTTTGCCTTGCACCGCTGGAGCAATACCCTTCAGCAGTTAAAGTTCATCTGTGTAATTAAATCAACAGTAGTAAGAACTGCCTCTCTGTGGAAAGGTCATACATCACGGCAAAAGGCAGAAATCTCAAGCTTATAGAAGAAACGATAATTAATTGCCAAGACATGAGGTAGCTCTAGCACTCTGCCAGTCAGGAACAGTTAGGAACTCAGAAAGATTCTGGGTGAGATTCTGAAGGAAACACTGACAGACTATGAGGGAACATTATTTATCAATGACAGTGTTTCTTCTATCCCTCTTCTTGCTTTGGAACAGATAGATTTTTATAAATCTAAGGATCTCTTATCTTACGGGTTTCTGGAAGAAAATGCTCCTCAGATGCACTAGTGTTGAAGAAGTCATATGAAATAGGAGAACGTACTCTTAAAACTTAGAAACACAAGTAATAAGCTGGAAAATGACATTAAGTTAAGCAGTGTGTAATAACTACTAAGTGAAAGCATTATGGTAAACAAAGTTTCTTGTTTACTATTGAAGGCCTATATTCTTAAAGTAACTTATGGCAATAATTTGTCAGTGCTACTTTTATTGGAAAACATCTGGTTATCTATCTTTTAACTCATCGCTTAAGAAGGAGGGAAAGTAAAACATAGCTCTCATGAGAAAGTCCCAGTGCAAATTAGCCAAAATGCTATGACTGTTCACACATTTTAAGGTCAGTTGAAGAAACAAAGGAGGTCAGCATACGGTATTAATACAATAGCATGAAATTATTTTAAAATGTGTATGTAATTGCCTTTTTTTAAGGAAAATATTTCCAAGTCAAGAAGGTACCTAACTACTGAATTAAAGAGAAAACTCCTACAGAGGATTTAAGACAGAACAAAATAAATCCAAAAAAAACCACCCTTCTTCCTTAGAAACATACATTCTCATCCAAATGCTACTCAAACAGAATGAATGCAAACAACCCATTTCATATATATGTATTTGTTGCTGTTTAGTTGCCAAGTCATGTCCAACTCTCTGCAACCCCATGGACTGTAGCCCATCAGGCTCCTCCATCCATGGGATTTCTCAGGCAAGAATATTGGAGTGGGTTACTATTTCCTCCTCCAGGGGATCTTCCAAACTCAGGGATCAAATCTGTGTCCCCTGTTGGGCACACAGATTTCTAACCACTGAGGCACTAGGGAAGCCCATACATATGTATATATATGTGTGTATATATATATATATATATATATATATATATATATTTTAACATGAAATAAAGGACTAAGTGGTTGTCCAAATTAGGTACTCAGAAGGTGGATCCCAAATGCTTTACAGGAGTATTTGCCCTTACAGAAGTAATATCCATGAAATTAAAGTGCTTATATTTTTATTTTCATTCTCAACCAAAGATTGACTCTTTTCTCACTACACTGTAATATCATAGTTTCCTTTTGTCGTTTTTGTACTCACGATGAGGGATAATTGTCATTTAAGTGATCTTTAGGACACTAACAAAAACAATCCTCAGAACAATATAATTTTAACTCTGTTCATCTAAATTACTGAATTAAGTGAGAGTAAAAAGTTATCTCAGCTTTCGGTGGCACATTATTCAAACACGTGTAGCCGAGCCAAAGATTAAGTTACAATGTAATACAAATTTACTGGGAAAAGCAAAAGATTTCTGAATGGCTTCGAAGCACAACCTTAAAGTGCTTTTTCAGAGAACTCAATTCTATCTTCAATCACTTTTACTTTTCCACTTAAATGACTAGGATCCAACTATTAATTTCCTGGCAACACTGTGACTAAGCATGTCATTTGTATTCATTGTCCACATCAGGGCAAAGTGCTTTTTTAGACTCCTCTGGCCAACTTCCCTGCCCCTTGAGTTCTCATCAATTTGCCAGGAGTTTTACTGTTGGAAGCATATATTTATTTGCCTACCAACACAATTTTTATTCAGTTGGAAGCAATGAACCTTACAAAATAAAGGGTTTCTCCACTAGCAACAAAGATTTATATACAATGTGTCAAGTTTTAAAAGAAAGTTTGCATTAATTTTTCAAAAAATATAATTTAGCATCAAATATACACCTAACTCCTGGAGGAGGGCATGACAACCCACTCCAGTATTCTTGCCTGGAGAATCCCCTTGGACACAGAAACGTGGTGGGCTACAGGCCATGGGGTTGCAAAGAGTCGGACATGACTGAGGGAGTAAGCACACATAGACCTAGCTATATATGACACTTCACATACAATGTATATATGTGAGTATACATGTATGTGCATATGTGTATACATGAATACATAATATACACTTATGCATAAAGCAGCTAACAAATGAGATCAAATACTTTATGGAGAGAAATAAGATACTGGACTGCACCATACTGAAAAAATTAAATATGCCAAGAAATACACAACAGGTATGTATATAAGAAGACCCTCCATCATTCATCCCTAAGTTCCACATCAGTGCAAACCAAATTCTTGACCGCTTTCCTTGTGAAGCTCAGAGGGAAACTGGTCTCAGAAAGGCAAACACTGGTTCCTTCGCAAATACCGTGTGCGTGTCCTAGTGTTACTAAAAATGTCCAGATCTACAAGCTTCTTCCTTTACAGGCTGAGGTGGATCCTGATGCTTCTATAGAAGAACAAGAGGCCAAGTGTAGAAAACTACCTTCTGAAGATGGACAGGAGCAAACTCACCCTCCTGTGTGCTGGGTGTCATAAAAGGTTCTAGTAGTGAAGAATATGTACTTACATGCAGAGTACATCATGAGAAACGCTTGGCTGGATGAAGCACAAGCTGGAATCAAGATTGCCGAGAGAAATATCAATAACCTCAGATATGCAGATGACACCACCCTTGTGGCAGAAAGTGAAAAGGAACTAAAAAGCCTCTTGATGAAACGGAAAGAGGAGAGTAAAAAAGTTGGCTTAAAGCTCAACATTCAGAAAACTAAGATCATGGCATCTGGTCCCATCACTTCATGGCAAATAAATGGGGAAACAGTGGAAACAGTGACAGACTTTATTTTTGGAGGCTCCAAAATCACTGCGGATGGTGACTGTAGCCACGAAATTAAAAGACACTTGTTCCTTGGAAGAAAAGCTATACCTAGACAGCATATTAAAAAGCAGAGACATTACTTTGCCAACAAAGGTCCGTCTAGTCAAGGCTGTGGTTTTCCCAGTTGTCATGTATGGATGTGAGAGTTGGACTGTGAAGAAAGCTGAGCACCAAAGAATTGATGCTTTTGAACTGTGGTGTTGGAGAAGACTCTTGAGAGTCCCTTGGACAGCAAGGGAGATCCAGCCAGTCCATCCTAAAGGAGATCAGTCCTGGATGTTCACTGGAAGGACTGATGCTGAAGCTGAAGCTCCAATACTCTGGCCACCTGATGCGAAAAACTGACTCGCTGGGAAAGATAGAAGGCAGGAGAAGGGGAAGACAGAGGATGAGAGGGTTGGATGGCATCAGTGACTCAGTGGACATGAGTTTGAGTAAACTCTGTGAGCTGGTGATGGATAGGGAGGCCTGGCGTGCTGAAGTCCATGGGGTCGCAAAGAGTCAGACACGACTGAGCAACTGAACTGAACTGAACAGACATTTCTAACAAATTCCAAAGTTTCCTTAGGTCCCTGTGGTTTAGACTTGTGGTGAGAACACTCCCCATGAGATCTACCTTTGTAACAAATATTTGCAGCAAAGGACATGGTCTTGTTTATTAGAGGTATACACAGGACACAGGACCTCTAGGATATATTCATGCAGCGTAACTGAAACTTTGTTATGACCACTCCTCAGTCTGGCAGCCCTCAGATACCAGCCAACGCTACCGGGCTCTCTGCTTCTGCGGGTGACCCAGTCCTGCAGCCCTCAGACGCCGGCCAACCCTACCGGGCTCTCTGTTTCTGTGGGTGACCCTGTGCAGGGTCTACATGTAAGCGAGATTGTACAGCATGTGTGTTTCTGAGGCACAATGTCCTCTGGGGGCATTCATCTTGTCAGACATGGCAGGATTTCCTTCCTTTTTTTTAAGGCTGGAGGATATTCACAATGTGTGATCAACATGTGCATGTGTCTATGCGTTTCCTGTCACTTGCCTCTGTGCTCTGAGACCTGTCCTCACCCTCAGCTTGCTCTGCCTGCAAGCACCTGCATCTTTAACTGGCATCTTTAATTGATGCCAGTTGGCATCTTTAATTCAACTCAGCAAGAGCAGACCGAGGTAGGCCATGGGATGGACAAAGGAGGTGGGAACCTGGGTAACTCCTTTGCTTCTGCTCTGCAGGAGGCTCTGTCTCCATGGTCCCAGTCCTGTCACTTGGATTCAGCACCTAGACTCCCTAGGGGAGTGGGGGTGGGGCTCATGACTTGAAAGGCTCCCCCATTCCTGACAGGTCCTTCCACTCTCTCAGCACTTTGGCAAACAGCTTCCACTATTTAACTCTCCTCTTCAGCTAGCTGGTGTACAGCCTATTTTTCTGAGTGGGTCAAGAATGATATACTCCAGAAACCAGAACTGAAAGAGACACATGTACCCCAGTGTTCATCGCAGCACTGTTTACAATAGCCAGGACATGGAAGCAACCTAGATGTCCATTGGCAGACGAATGGATAAGAAAGCTGTGGTACATATACACAAGGGAATATTACTCAGCCATTAAAAAGAATACATTTGAGTCAGTTCTAATGAGGTGCATGAAACTGGAGCCTATTATACAGAGTGACATAAGTCAGAAAGAAAAACACCAATACAGTATATTAACACATGTATGTGGAATTTAGAAAGATGGTAATGATGACCCTATATGTGAGACAGCCAAAGAGACACAGATGTAGAGAACAGACTGATGGACTCTGTGGGAGAAGGCGAGGGTGGGATGGTTTGAGAGAACAGCACTGAAACATCTATATGGCCATGTGTGAAATAGACTACCAGCCCAGGTTCAATGCCTGAGATGGGGGGGTGCTCAGGGCTGGTGCACTGGGATAACCCAGAGGGATGGAATGGGGACGGAGGTGGGAAGGGGGTTCAGGATGGGGGACACATATACACCCATGGCTGATTCATGTCAATCTATGGCAAAAACCAATACAATATTGTAAAGTAATTAGCCTCCTATTAAAATAAATTAATTAATTAAAAAAAAAAAAAAGAATGACACACTTGAGACTTCACTTGCTAAGACACTGAGCTCCCAATGCAAGGCGCCCAGCTTCAAACCCTGGTAAGGGAACTAGAGGGGCTTCCCAGGTGGCACCAGTGGTAAAGAGCCTGCTCTGTCAATACATGAGACCCAGGTTCGATTCCTGGGTGGGGAAGGTCCCCTGGAGGAGGAAATAGCAGCCCACTCCAGTATTCCTGCCTGGAAAATCCCATGGACAGAGGAGCCTGGTGGGCTACAGTCCATGGGGTCACAAAGAGTCTGACATGACTTGAGCATGTATGTGCACACAAGAGAACTAGATCCTGCATATCATATCTAAAGATCCCATATGCTGCAACTAAGATATGGAAAAACCAAATAAAAATTTTTTTAAACGACATATTCTGAAAATTGCAGTTTTAATTTATGCAACTTTACAGAGTTGCTTGGCCACTGGCAGAACTTCCTATGGACCCTGGGATCCAGAAACAACAATGAAAAGGACCCACAGTATTCTGAGAGCCTTCATCTCTTACTCATGATAACCACTTGTCCAGACCAATGACCTCTCAGTTTTGAGACAGTAAATAATACTCTCGTGTAAATAATGAACAACATTAGTATCACAAGCCTGTCACATCTATACATCTGGGGCCATTTCTTCCTAGATTCAAGTCTCCACACAACCAAACAAAACAATGATGGTAACTTAGAAGCGATCCATTTTCATTCAGAAAATGTGTGTTACTGGCATTTTCAGAATTAAGAGTTTCATTTAACGTGAGGGCTACTGTATTGCCAGAGATTAAATAATTCTTAAAAGCTTTCCAATTTTCTAGTTAATTCATCCTTTGAAAGACGGATTCAACCCATATTAGGTCTTAAGAACTGAAGTTTGATTGGATGATGCAAGTCAATTTCCCAACAAATACGAGTTAATGTCCTTAAGGAATTTATTTCGATATAAAAAAAGGAGTAGAATTTCGGGATGCCAAGTCTGATCTACACTGAATGTTTCCACTGTCAGAGTAATCACATCTTTCTCTTTAGAGCTTCATAGATATTCAAGGAACGTCCCCAACTCCCCCTCGCTTTGTTCTCTCTACAGATGTCAGCAATGCTGATTTTATGTCACCGAACTTGTCTCACTGACTTGTACACACATCTTTTCCAATAATTCAACAAGAGTAAAGCCCTATATACCACGATGGGGAAGGTGCACTGTTATTTTTTACACATGAATTGTATGAAGTCTTCCGAAATGTGTTATTTTGAAAACACATAATTTGCCTAACTGGCAGAGAGCTGCATTTTTTTTTTTTTTTTGCCCGCACTGTGCAGTATATGAGATCCTTATTCCCTGACCAGGGATTGAACCTGTGCCCTCCTGCATTGGAAACGCAGAGTCTCAATCACTGGATCACCAGGGAAGTCCCAAGAGTTCTATTTTTAAATGTGTGAGCACTGAAGAATTCATTTCGGTTCTGGGACTCCAGAGTGGCACTTAACACTGTCATAAAAAAGCAAGTCACAACATAAATTTAGAGAATGCTTTTTAATTTACACGTTGTCTGTCATCCACCTTCGGGTTTACACATAAATAGCACTGAAAAAATTTGGTATCTTTTTGCCTTTTCATACTGTCCATGGGGTCCTCCAGGCAAGAGGAAAAGACCTTGATTCTGGGAAAGACTGAAGGCAAAAGGAAAAGGGGACAGTAGAGGATGAGATGGTTAGACCGCATCACCGACTCAATGGACACAAGTTTGAGCAAACTCCGTGAAATAGTGAAGGACAGAGGAGCCTGGTGTGCTGCAGTCCATGGGGTCACAAAGAGTCAGACATGACTTAGCAACCGAACAACAGCAACCTCCAGGTTTGCAGTATGCTTGTCTTTGTTTTACATCCCTCACGAACGAGTTAAATATTTGCGAGCACATCAAAGCTTAGTCACCTTTACGGAGCAGGACAGCTTGGCATCTAAACTTGTTCCATGCAAAGTTTCAAACCGGAGCAGTTTTATTTACAGAGCATGCCAAGAAGAAAGAAATCTGGGACATGACACATTCTGAGGGAAAGACCCAGTAAGCTCATTCATAAGAACTGAATCAGTTTGGAAAAGAGCAAATGTCACATGTGTTGGTAGATACTGCTGAAATTGTTTCCCGAGTCCAGTCATTCCTCAAAAACATACAGAAAAACAAAAACAAAACCCAAGAGTCATGTCATGAAAATCTTGGAGTATAGGTCACCCGTACAAGGCAGAAGAGTCAAACACGACTTAGCGACTAAAAGAGAAAATGAGGCAGAACTCCTCTGTAGATGGTTTATGAGAACTTGACAGAGAGGTCCTCAGGTCTGACACAGCCTGCCTTGGTTCTGAGAAAAGGTCGTCTTTCAGATGATCTAATAACCCCTTAAAATATGACCATGTACTCCCATGAGCCTAAACTCTGGCCTTTATAAAGTCACTCTATTTTGGATTTTACCTGACATTTCTAGATGATCCTTCTTGGATCCCACTGTAGTATACTTGTCCTTTGCCAGATTTGAAAATTTTCATCCTGGAACAGGTTTCTTCAAACCCACTCTCACAGGGCAGTTCAATTTAACTCTTTCAGGTATCATCTAAAAATCAACAACTTTCTTTTCTAGAAATCTCACAAGATACACACCAGACACACAACTCTCTCCTTAGATATATTATCTGGAACATTTAACACACTTGTGTCTTGCAGACACAGCAATGAGCTGACCTGATAATGTCTCGCCTAGCAAGTATTTCTACTTCATGAACATTTATTTTTATAAGCAATATGTCAGATTGGTTTTGCCACTCTTTTTTTTTTTCTTTAAAAGGTTTGCTTTAAAAGTTGTTTTCTTCTTTTGAGTTGTGTCTACTAACCTCTTTGCCATCTTCTGTCCCTCCTTCCCTTTAGCTAATTACTATATTATATTCTTAAGCTCTTTGTCTCTTTTTCTTTTCTATTGGGTTGGCCAAAAAGTCTGGTAAGAGTTTTTTTGTAACATTTTAAAAAAAAAAAACAGTACTTTTTGGAACCAGTATTTTCATTTCCAATTCAGTATTTTCATTTAATTTATTTGCTTTGTTAAATTATCAGTTCGAGTCTCTTTTAAGTTCACTTAGGAGTTACTTTTTTTATAGACTTAAAATTGTACTCAATTTGTTCAAATGAAAAATAAAACAGCAATTCTTTATTCTTATGAAGGATGAAGAAATTAACTTCTATCAATTGGAAAGTCTCACTGTAAACCCTTTTCACATAATTTTGCTGATTTTTATAGATCGCTATTCTTCTTTGGAGATAAAACAAATGAATTCGTTACCATATAGCTACGGCCTATAATTAGTTTCAGTAAACATTTATTTTACAATTGTAACAGGTATTAACTGTGATATTAGTGCATTATCAAGATGAACCAACACATATGTAACTCAAGTTATTTAGGCTTTCAGAAAAAAATAAAGACTTGTTTAAATAAGATCATGATAAGATCAAGATATGGCCAGCAACAATTTATAAAACAGAATTATTACATACACATAATTTTTATAAAAAGTATCTAGGTAAATATATTACATCAGTTTTTACTTCTGTAATAACTCACAGTAAGTATTTTTCTTAAATAAGAGTAAACTATTGGAGCAAAAATTTCACTATTTTCTTATAAACTACTAACCAAGGCCATTAAGTAAACTCACATTTGAATCATTGTTCTTTGTGATTTACAGGTTCACTCAGAAAACAAAGAAAGAAAGAAATACACTGTGCAAACCTATACATGCATAGCTGTTACAGAGCCAAGACACTTAAAGTATAAGGAATAAAATATCTCTTCTAGAAATCTGAATCTGTCTTGCTTAAATATATAATAATCCCTTATTAACCCCTATAAGCCACTCAAATAGGTGCTCAATTAAATCTGAATAAAACCCATACTCTAATTCTTTATCTTCACATTATTCAAAATACAGCATTCTTTTCAAAAGAATTCAAATAGAATTGAATTTTCAATTAGAACTGAATTTTCTATTGAATATTTTTTGAAATAGAATTCTTTTGAAATATTTTGAATATTTTTAATTTTGAAATATTTGAATATTTCAATATTTTTGAATTTTGAATTCAAATATATTGAATATATATATTTTATTCAATATATATATATTCATATTTGAATTTGAATATTTTCTGAAATAGAATTCTTTTGAAATATTTGAAAATTTTGAATATTTCAAAGTAGTAAAGTGGGACACTTTTTGTCAAGTCCAAAGAAAGTTAAGGGAACTCATTTTGATAAAACAGCAGGATATGTTGCAAACAGATGCACTGGTATCTATTAAAAAGGTTAATCAATAAAAGAAACAAAA
Organism: Alces alces; assembly: GCA_015832495.2. Lineage (NCBI taxonomy): Eukaryota > Metazoa > Chordata > Mammalia > Artiodactyla > Cervidae > Alces > Alces alces. The sequence continues at coordinate 3,364,996 of JADEYB020000024.1, forward strand.
AAATTAACTCCACAACAATAAAAGTCCCACTATGATTACTTTCTGAAGTTTTCATGTCTTTCCCTTGACCATTATAAATAATGGCATTGACTTTCTTGAGTTTTTATAAGGGACTTAATTAACTAGAGATTTGGGGATTATTAAGTATAGACTTAATTGACTATTAGATCCCTATGTTCAAAAATTATTTATGCAACTTCTAAAGATACATGTTTCTCCTTTCTTTGTCCTGATTTCAAAAGTCCTGGCACGATCCTTATTTACAATTATTTAGTTGTTCAGAGTGCTCATTGTCCTTGTCAAAGATAATTGCACTGTTGAGTATATATGCAAAGAAACCAAAAACACTAATTCAAATAGAGATACACACCCTAATGTTCACACCAGCATTGTTTACAAGAGCCAAGTCATTAAAACAACCCAAATGTCCATTAACAGATGTATAAAGAAGATGTTGTACATATATACAGTGGAATAATACTCAGCCATAAAAATGAAATTCTGCCATTTGCAGCAACATGGATGGACTTAGAGGGTATTGAGCATGATGAAGTAAGTCAGAGAAAGACAAATAGTGAATCACATCACTTTTATGTGAAATCTAAAATATATACAACAAACTTGTGAATGTAGCAAGACAGAAACACTCACTAGGTACAGAAAGCACATAGTGGTTGCCTGTGGCTTGGAGGGAAGTGGGGAGGGGATTAAAAGGTACAAACTATCAGGTATAAAATAAGCTACATGGAAGGATACACTGCACAACATACAACACATTGCCAGTATTTTATAATGACTATAAACGGAGTATAACCTTTAAAAACTGTGATTCACCATATTGTACACCTGTACTTTCCATAACACTGCACAGAAACTATACTTAAATTGAGATAACTGAATAAAAATTAAAATAACTCCACAGTGTTGGACTGAAAACAAAACAACAAGAAACAGATCATTCAGTGAATGTTAGGTTTGGTTCTCTCTCTGCCCTAAGTGCCCACCCACGACGCACGGTAACGCCTTTTTAGGGCCAGGAGTCTTCTGAATTGATTGCAAGGCAGTATCATTCCATTTTACAGACACTGGTAATTATCAAGACCATACGCAACCGTGAAAACAAAGGCTTGCAGATGAGTCGCAGGCCCTGAAGCTTTCAGGGTTACAGAAACTCACACTGGTGCATGAGTGTGAAAGCACACACAGACACAAGCACTTGTGACCCTTGTAGGGTCACCAAAATATGACAGTAACAGCATCTCCACCTTATATTCCGAAACACTAGGAGATACCAGAATCCTCAAGGCAAACAAAGAAACGCAACCGCAGAAAACAAACTAGATTCCTTGTTACCTCTGACCTTCAACAGTCACTTAATCCTACTGGAGAAACACAACAAACACACTTCACAATTCATCCACGCCTGTCCCCGGTGTAGATAGAGACCAGGCCCTGAGACTCATATCCTGAAATACACTTCACCAAGAACGAGAGTGACAGCTCAGAGCCAACACACGCAGTGGCTTTTCATGAAATTAAAAGATACACCTGAAGAATGGAAATAGGAGATTCAAGGGGCACAAACCTGGGTCAGGAACAATTGGAAGGTATGACCCTGGTTGGTGACCTTTAAAGCGGATCACGATCAACCTATACACATACTTACACCCTCTTCATTTCTCTCTCCCCCTGACGTCATCCATGGTAACCAATCTCCAACATCACAGTCGTCAGTCTACAACTAGGCTTTCATGGCAAAACCAATTTGGAAACCCCCATTAGGCTCCAACTCTCTTTAAGGCTACTGCCTCATTTTAATTCCTCATGAACCGAATCACCCTGAACCAAGATACATGGGTCATCTGCATACAGTGTGTATCACAGTGGCCTTTGGCCTACTTACCCCAGCTGATCTTTCAGGGCCATATATGCTCAGATATCACGACTCCCCCATAGATGAGAAGTTTGGGGGTCAGAGGTCCACTGACCAATTTGCTGCCTAGATGGGAAAGGAGGGAAACATATGGATTAAGTAAAGCCCACACAGCCTTGGAGAAAACTCTTGAAAGTCCCCTGGACTGCAAGGAGCTCAAACCAGTCCGTCCTAAAGGAAATCAGTCCTGAATATTCATTGGAAGGACTGATGCTGAAGCTGAAACTCCAATACTTTGGCCACCTGATGCAAAGAGCTGACTCACTGAAAAAGACCCTGATGCTGGAAAAGATTGAAGGCAGGAGGAGAAGGGGATGACAGAGTATGAGATGGTTGGATGGCATCACCGACCCCATGGACATGAGTTTGTGCAAACTCTGGGAGTTGGTGATGAACAGGGAAGCTTGGCGTGCTGCAGTCCACGGGGTCACAAAGAATCAGACACAACTGAGCAACTTAACTGAAGACATAGCCTTGTAAAAGAAAAAAAAAATAAAAGATTGATAACACAGAATGAAGGTTTGGGGTTTAATCTGAGTGGGAGTATAAGTACTTGAGAGGTAGATACCAAAGATTTGCGGGCAGTAGGATGAGTAAAACAAACAGACCACTTAGGAGTAGCTTTTCATAACATAAGATAATTTTAAAAAAGAGAGAGAGAGAAATGATCCACTTTGGAACTAATTATGTCAACTAATATTTATCTCAAATAAAATATTCATATTATTGGGGGGGGGAGTAGCTATTTGTACTCCTATTCCAAGCTATTCATGATGCTGGGAAAGGTTGAAGGTGGGAAGAGAATGGGGATGACAGAGGATAAGATGGTTGGATGGCATCACGGACTCAATGGACATGAGTTTGAGCAAACTCCAGGAGCTGGTGATGGACAAGGAAGCCTGGCATGCTGCACTCCATGGGGTCGCAAAGAGTCAGACACAATTGAGCGACTGAACTGAACTGAGAATGTGGTGGTATTTGAATAAAGGAGGTAGCCATGGATGAGGTTAGAAGAAGTCTGATTCTGGTTCTATTTTGATGGCAGACCTATCAGAAATGGCTGAGAATTGATGGTAAAATATTTTTCCCTGTTTTTATTTATTTTTTTTTTAATTGAAGGATAATTGCTTTACAGAATTTTGTTGTTTTCTGTCAAACATCAACATGAATCAGCCACAGGTATTAAAATGTTGTTTAAATGTGGGCAACCAGGGTGAACAACTGGGCCAAGTCACATAATAGAGAAATTTAGGGGAAATCAGACTGTGTCTCCATGTATCTTGGTCAAGATGTTTGATGGTCTTCCCTGGTGGGGAACTTAACTCAAGAAGTGGGTAAAACTCCATGATATCAATACAGGGGGCCTGGGTTCAATCCCTGGTCAGTGAAGTTCCACAGGCTGTGCAGAGTGGCAAAAAAAAAAATGTGTATTTGATATCTGCTGGGAGTTGCATCCTTTAAAGTGTCATAAAGGACTTTAAACCTCATAAAGGACTGTTTTAAAGAAAAGGACAGGAGTTAAGGGATGAAGGGAAAGGGGAAATACAGTGGAGGGAATGGCTGAATTACATCTTCGATGAATACTCTTGCTTCTTCCATTCTGACTCATCTAGAATCTTAGATCATCTAGAAGGATCCTATGGTAATGTTATTCTAAACATGTGCGCTTAGTCATTCAGTTTCTTCTGACTGTTGCAACACTGCAGACTGTTGTACACTACAGCCCGCAAGGCTGCTCTGTCAAGAATCTATGTGATTTTCCAGGCAAGAATACTGGAGTGGGTTCCCTTTTCCTCCTCCAGGGGATCTTCCCGACTCAGGGATTGAATCATCTCCTGCATTGCAGGCAGATTCTTTACTGTCTGAGCCACAAGGGAAGCGCAACACAGCTGGCAGTAACTTCTCAGCCTCACAGAAAATGGGAGACATGTGCTGTTCCTGGTACAGCTTTGCCAAGATATCACCATCCAGCTCCATTTAACAACCTGGTCTTTTGGCTTAGGGTTCATCCCTCATTCAATTTTAGATGCAGTTTTCCTTTTCCCTCATCTTTATTATAGGTTTCAGAAAGGACTGTCTGGTAATTGGTAAGTTTGCTTCTCTATCTGTTGCTATAAATCTTAGTGTTTTAAATACACGCAAACAGAAGTTAATAGCCTTCTGGGGAATGTGTGTGATTTTTACTTCATGTTTCCTTAACTCAGGTAGATTCCTGGGAAAACTCCCTAGAAAAGGAAATGGCAACCCACTCCAGTATTCTTGCCTGGAGAATTCCATGGACAGAGGAGCCTGGCAGGGTACAGTCTATGGGGTCACCAAAGAGTTGGATACGATTGAGCAATTAACACTTTACTTTTTACTAACTTAGGTAGAGAATAAAGAAGCCCATTTCCAGTTAAATCCTAAAGTTCATCAGTTACTATACACAGCCACAGGAAATTAAAATGTTTCCCCGTCCCTTTCTCTCTGGAAATATCAAGATTTAATGAGTTATCCTCTACCTCAAGCATTTTTACTATCACATTTACTACCTGTGCTGCCGGTCATCTTCACCTGGAGCAGAAATCATGTTTCACTACTGGCCTTCCTAAGAACATTTTCCTGGAACGTGTAGTATCAGTGGTTTTACTATGAAACATGACCAAATGAAATTTTACTGCTCTGTGATGACAGCGACCTTAAAGATAATGAGGATAAAAGTCGCAACTCAACTCCAATGGAAGATCCACCCAAGCTCGAAGTTTCACGGCCTGTGGCCTAAATTATTCTCAGGGTCTGTTCTATGGGAAGACTAAACTCCCTTTTGGGCTTCCCTGGTGGCTCAGATAGCAAAGAATCTGCCTGCAATTCAGGCTACCCGGGTTCGATCCCTGGATCGGAAAGATCCCTTGGAGAAGGGAATGACAACCCACTCCGATATTCTTGCCTGGAGAATCCCATGGACAGAGGAGCCTGGTGGGTTTATAGCCCATGGGGGCACAACGAGCCAGATACGACTAAGCGACTAAACAACAAAAACTTCCTTTCACCTCCCAAGATAAGAAAGTTTCTATGAAAAACTGCAGTGCTAGGATTGGGTCTTTCTCCAGGAACCCGCGGGTGATGCTCCTAAACCCACCACTCTGAGCTTGATGCTCCTAAACCCACCACTCTGAGCTCCTCCCAGCATGGACCACACCCTGTGCAGAGCAGAACTGGCAACCCAAAGACAGAGGAGCCTGGTGGGCTACAAAGAGGTCACACGGGGTCACAAAGAGTTGGAGGGGATGTAGCAACGAAACAACAAAAACAAACTCCCTTTCACCTCCCAGGATAAGAAAGACGCCATGAATAACTGCAGTGCTACGACTGGGGCTTTCTCCAAGAACCCTCAGGTGATGCTCACAAACACATCACTCTGAGCTCCTCCTGGCATGGACCACACCTTCTGCAGACCAGAACTTGCACAACAAACTGTCACCTGGGTCAGGGCCGAGGAAATTTTACGAGGAGACTGCTGTCAATCACTGAGAACCTACGAGACACCAGAAACTATGCAAAACATGGGAGAAATTCCATTGAAGTTTGGGGGGGTAGGGAGAGAGGGAGGGGCAGGGAGAAGGTAACTACCTACAACGCTCCTGGGGAGACCAGGTGCGCCGCCCTCCCGGGGATGAACTTCCCACACCTGGCGGGCTGCATGGCAGGGAGGCTGTGGCCTCGAACTTTGGCTGAGGTGGAACTGGGGGTCCCGGCCCCCAAGGTCCTGGAAAGTTCTAAGCTTGATTCCCCGGTTTCCACAGAACGCTGCCCTCTTTTGGCCTCTACACAGCCCCTGGCCCTCAGCCCACTTCCCTGCAGCTGGCCCGGTGTACCTGGAACAGGAAGGAGGTGCGGGCATCACAAGGACTGCAGTATGCTGTGGAGACAGAAAGAGCCCGCTCTGAGGCACCAGTCTAGAACCAGAAGCCTCCACAGCCCAGCTCCCGCGTATCTCAGACACGGACGCCTCTTTCGGCCTCTATACATGGGCCAGTCACTCTTGATATCCCGCGAGATCCTGAAAGATCACGCGAGACCCCTGAATCCCGTCGCGAGACCACGCGAAATCCCGCGAGATCACTTTCTTCTGGGAAGGGAAGTCACGTCTGCTGTCCCCCCCCGTGCCTATTTCCGCCATTTTGGAGTCCACCTGATTCTCCGTCGTTACTGTCTATGAAAGTTCACAAATGTAAACGTTTTCCCTCAAAAGGCAGATGCAGGGTTTTTGTTTTTTTTTTCCATGTGCACATACTATCCATGCTGATGGCACTAAAATACCCTTTTCTGTGATCCTACGCACTTGAAATAATGCTAGTCCCTTTAATGCTCCACATGCTGAAAAGAATTCCACAACCTGATCTCAAAGTATTATAAAAGCTCCAGGTTTGCACACTTGAAGCTACAAGTAAATAAACAGCTGGTTTTAGTGAGAGAAAAGGCCTGGGAGAAGTGTAATATATTATTACGCTTACCATTTGTGACTGTCTAAAAGTAGCATACTCAGGACTGGTGGCGGGACTTGCCTGGCAGTCCAGTGGTTAAGACTTCAACTTCCAATGTAGGGGTGCAGAGGTTCGATCCCTGGTCAGGGAACTAAGATCCCACATGCTTCCAGGTCAAAACACCAGAACATAGAACAGAGGCAATATTTTAACAAATTCAACAAAGACTTTTTAAATGGTGCACATTAAAAAAAAAAAATTCTAAACAGTTATGTGGAAAATAGGATCAGCTCATATGTGAATCCTAAGTGCATTCTTTCAATAGTCAAGGTTGTTCAAAGACCTCTTGAAAGTTGTTTTTTTTTAATTAGTTGCAGTTTTGTTTTTTTTTTCTGCAGAGAAGATAATTTTGGAGATAGTGAAAAAAGAAAAAGATTTTTCAAGCTTTAAGCCATGGTAAATTTATCTAGTATATGTGCATTAATTTTGTTTCATTTATGGAGGAAAGAAGGGAACCAGTATAAGGAGTTTTCCCTTGGAATGCCAGAACACACACATACACAAACAACCGAATTAAACAGCTTGTATCACTAAAGAGAGAAAGGTTAAAGCTGATCTTCGGAGCAAACCCAGAGTGGAAGTATCCCTTCCACCGAAGATTTTGAGTTTTTTTCTTACATTTTCAAGACATCTTGAGGATGTGTTTGGCAGGCTTCACTTACTGCTCTAGAGAGGTTCTTACCTTGGAGAATAAGGCTATTTAAACGTTTAAGAGTCTCAACAAGTTACAACTGTTTGGACTCTGTGACTGTAAAGTTTACAAGAGAAGGAAATGTGAAAAAGGGTTTTGTTAACTTGTCTCAAGTACAACGACTTGAAAGCTGATAACTCTTGTTTTATTTCCTGAACTGAAAGTCAACAGGCTCTGTGGTGTTCTTTAGGTCAAACATGAGAGTTGCCTTAACTTCAAATCATTCCCTCTCCCTCACTTTTTCTCAGAGATTCAAATGTTTGGTCCTCCCTCCCCTCTCATCTTCTCATGATTTATTCATTCTTTAAGACATGGATCTTTTATTCTGTCCACGCCTCTTGTCACCCAGTGTACAATTCCTTTTCAGAAAACTGTGTGGAGGCCCTCACCAAAAAAAAAAATTAAAAATAGAACTGCAAAATGATACAGCAGTTTACTTCTGGGTACTTGTCTGAAGCAAACAAAAGTATTATGTCAAAGAGATATCTGCACCCTTATGTTCATCACATCTTCACTCACAATTGCCAAGATGTGGAAACAACCCAAGTTTTCATGAATAGGTGAATGAATGAAGAAAATATAAGAATACCATTCAGCTGGTAAAAATGAGAAAATCCTGCTATTTGTGACAACATATATTGTCACACACACACACACACATATATATATATATATGTGAGGGTATATTATACTAAAAGAGAAAGACAAATACTGTTTGATTTCACTTACATATGGAATCTAAAAAAGAAGCTAACAAAGTCATGGGAAAAAAAAAAATCAACTTTGTGATTCCCAGAGGCAGAGTGTAGGTGGTGGGGGAATTGTATAAAAGTGGTCAAAAGAGATAAACTTTCAGCTACAAGATAAATAATGGAGCTATAACACACAACATGATGACCACAACAAAGCTGCATAGTAATATATGAGAGTTGCTAGGAGAGTAAACCCTAAAAGTTCTCAAGTAATTATGAAATTAAAACCACGAGTCATCATGCTGTACAACTTAAACTTACACAGTATCTAAATTTATACAGTACTGTATGTCAACTTTATCTCAATAAACTTGGAAAAAAACAATTCTCACCATGTGCTGTAGATTTATTATCATCATTCAGATAGCATAACTAAAAATTTCCAAGGTATCTCTTAAACTGAGGGAACAAATGATGCCTCTAATTTTTCCTTTTTTTTAAATTTTCAAGTCACTGAGGAAAGTCTTATACTTGCTGGTTTAAAATAGAGATGGTGTAAGCGGAATAAAAAAGCATATGCAAGCATATATCATTTAAATTGTGCCTTCAAATCTTTACATAGCAGGACCATTCAAACATTCAACGTTTCAAGTTGTAGAAACTTTATGGCATGAAACGAAAACAAACAAGGCAAAAAGTGAAGGTTGGTTAAACTGTAAGAAACACAATAACTATGCACATTTTATAGTGCATAATGCCAAGCATGAAGATGCTTCTTAAATCTTTTAGAAGCTTGGAAAAAGAAAGTGAAGTAATTCCCAAAACTATTCAAATATGGAGAACGCATATAGGTGGAATCAAGAAAAATGGCATAGATGATCTTATATCTAAAAGAAAGTGAAAGACACAAATGTAGAGAACCTATCCATGGACACCAAGGGGTTCGGGTGGTGTAGGATGATTTAGGACACTGTGATTGACATATATACAGTGGCACTAGTGGCAAAGAACCCATCTGCCAATGCAGGGGGTGTAAGAGATGTGGGTTCGATTCCTGGGTTGGGAAGATGCCCTGGAGGAGGACATGGCAACCCACTCCAGCATTTCAGGCCTGGGGAATCCCATGGATACAGGAGCCTGGCAGCCTACAGTCCATGGGGTCACAAAGACTCAAACATGACTGAATGACTACACACACACACACACACACACACACACACACACACACACACGCACTCATATGATGCAATTAGATCAAGAAAAAAATAAACCCTCTTTGAAGGAAGACCATGCTATGCCAAGGCAAATTTCGATTCTCAAAATTATTTTTAAAAATGCCAACATTAAAACAACATCCCAGTGTAACAGAAACTAACAACACTGTAAAGCAACTATACACCAGTAAAAATTCAAAAAAAATAATAGCAGATATACAAGGAAACACTAACAAATGGCTGAAAACCAAGATAAATGTGGAGAGACAAACAAAAAAAAACCCAGTAACCCAACATACCAAAAATAAAACCCCAACAACACAAAAAACTGTAACCAATCCAGCGATTATAGATATCAGAATAGGAGTTTTACATGCCTGTCATTACCATCTTCACTAAGTCCCCAAGGTCAGCATCACCAGTAATAAGGCTTCAACATGATGAATGCAATGGGAGGACACGTTGAGGATCCAGTATCATTGCTGTGTATTTCTGCCCAAAAAGCACACCTGAAGCCTTGTCTAATTATGAGAAAACATCAGAGTTGAGGGACATTTGACAAAGTAACTGACGAGTATTACTCAAAGGTGTTAAGATCTGAAATAAACAAAAAAGATGGAAGACCATTACACATGACAGGAGACAGAAAAGAAAATTAAATGCACTTTGGTATCCTGGACTGCAGTGCTGTTTACAGTAGCCAAAACATGGGAACAACCTACATGTCCATCAACAGAGGAAGGGATAAAGAAGATGTGGTACATACCCACGATGGAATATTACTCAGCCATGAAAAAGGATGAAATGATGCCATTTGCAGCAACACAGATGGACCGGGAGGATGTCATACTGAGTGAAATAAGTCAGAAATAGAAAGACATATATACTATTTTATATTGCTTATACGTGGAATCTTAAGAAATGATACAAATGAACTTACAAAACAGAAACAGACTCACAGATGTAGGAAAAAAAATTTATGATTACCAAAGGGGAAGGGGGGAGGAATAAATGATGATTTGGGGATTAGCAGATATAAAACCACTATATTTGAAATAGATAAAACCTCCTGCATAGCATGGGGAACATACTCAATGTCCTGTAAATAAACCAGGATGGAACAGAACTTGGAAAATATAATATACATATTATATTATAATATAGCTATATATGTGTGTTCAGTTGCCAAGTCATGTCAGACGCGGCAACCCCTTGGACTGCAGCCCACCAGGCTCCATGGAATTCCCCAGACAAGAATACTGGAGTGGGTTGCCATTCCCTCCTCCAGGGGATCTTCCCCACCCAGGGACCAAACCCTCATCTCCTGTGTTTCCTGCATTGCTGGCAGATTCTTTACCTGCTGAGCCATTGGGAAAACCATAACTGAATCATTTTGCTGTACACCACAAACTAACAAAACATTGTAAATCAAGTATCACAATTAAAAAAAAAAACAAAAACAGGAAAAAACTTTTGGTTTTTCTCTAGACACCTTTCAATCTTGAAAGTACCAGCTATGAAATAGAGATAATTGCAATAATGTCTAATATTAGATATTCCCAACAAAGTGCTCATCTCTTGCATTTAAAACATTGCTTTATATAAATTATAAAAAGAAAGCTTACTTAGTAAAAAATAATACAGACACTTAGCTTGGTAGGATATCAAAATGCCATTCTTAAGTCATCTGGGTAATGTACATGCAAACCATACACAGACCTTGTATCCCAGAGTAACTGAAAGTATAAAGCTGAAGATCTCAAGCACTGGCAATAATGCTCTGGAGTAAATGAAATCTCTCCTGAGCTGATGATTTATAATACAATTGGAATAGTCACTTAAGACTATTTTAGCAGCATCAACAAAGTTGAAAATAAGCCTATCTTATAACCCAGGCTCAGTATCTGTGAAAAAGTTGGCTTAAAACTCAGCATTCAGAACATTAAGACCATGGTATCTGGTCGCATCACTTTATGGCAAATAGATGGGGAAACAATGGAAACAGCAACAGACTTTATTGTCTTGGGCTCCAAAATCACTGCAGATGGTGACTGCAGCCAGGAAATTAGAAGACACTTGCTTCTTGGGAGGAAAGCTATGACCAACCTAGACAGCATATTAAAAAGCAGAGACATTACTTTGCCAATAAAGGTCCATCTAATCAAAGCTATTGTTTTTTCAGTAGTCAGGTATGGATGCGAGAGTTGGACTATAAAGAAAGCTGAGCGCAGAAGAATGGATGCTTTTGAACTGTGCTGTTGGAGAAGACTCTTGAGAGTCCCTTGGACTACAAGCAGATCCAACCAGTCCATCCTAAAGCAGATCAGTCCTGGGTGTTCATTGGAAGGACTGATGCTGAAGCTGAAACTCCAATACTTTGGCCCCCTGAGGCAAAGAGCTGAGTCATTGGAAAAGACCGTCATGCTGGGAAAGATTGAAGGCAAGAAGAGAAGGGGACAATTAGAGGATGAGATGGTTGGATGGCATCACCGACTCAACAGACATAGGTTTGGATGGACTCTGGGAGTTGGTGATGGACAGGGAGGCCTGGCATGCTGCAGTCCATGGGGTCGCAAGGAGTTGGACATGACTGAGCAACTGAAATGTACTGATAACCCAGGCATTGTATTCTTACATAGATAAAACTGTAGATGTACAATTAAAAGACATTTGCTCCTTGGAAGGGAAGCTATGACAAAGCTAGGCAATGTATTTAAAAGCAGAGACATTACTTGGCTGATAAAGCTCCGTATAGTCAAAGCTATGGTTTGTCCAGTAGTCATGTACAGATGTGAGAGAATTGGACCATAAAGAAGGCTGAGCACTGAAGAGTTGGAACTTTCAAATTAGTGCTGGAGAAGATTCTTGAGAGTCCCCTGGACAGCAAAGAGATCAATTCAGTCAATCCTAAAGGAAATCAACCCTGACTGTCCATTGGAAGGACTGGTGCTAAAGCTGAAGCTCCAATACTTTGGCCACGTATGTGAAGAGCTGACTCATTTGAAAAGACCCACATGCTGGGAAAGATTGCAGGCAGGAGAAGGAGACAACAGAGGATGAGGTGGTTAGACAGTATCACCGACCTACTGGACATGAATCTGAGCCAACTCCAGGAGATAGTGGAGGACAGGGGAACCTGGCACGCTGGAGTCCATGGGGTTGCAAAGAGTTGGACACAACTTAGCAACTTAACAAAAATAGCATGCAGGTATCTGTAAATATTCCTATATGTTAGAATTTTAACTTGTCTCATTTTACATGTAAATGTAAATGATGTTGTATATGTAAACATGTTTTACATGTTTGTGTGTACACACAAACTTATGGAAAAGCGTGAAATTGCACACATGTTCATCATAAAGAAACATATCCTTTCAATAAGAATTACCTCCAGCCTATCCAACAAAAAAATTATATCTTACAGAAATACTATCTGAGTTCCGTGTCAGTTAATTAGATTTGACCAATAACACAATGGTCTTCCCTGGTGGCTCAGAAGGTAAAGAATCTGCCTGCCATGCAGGAGGCCCGGGTTCGATCCCTGGGTGGGGAAGAACCCCTGGAGGAGGGCATGGCAACCCACTCCAGGACTCTTGCCTGGAGAATCCCGTGGACAGAGGAGCCTGGCAGGCTATAGTCCACGGGGGTCACAGAGAGTCAGACATGACTGAGCGACTAATATACACACACAGTAACGCAGTAGTGATAACAACTAACAAAGTCAAATACATCGTCTCCCAGAGCTTCAGTGGGGAAAAAAATAAGAGTGGGAAAGACAAAATAATTATAACTCAATATACAGTGCACACAAATTTAGATCCAGCAGCAGTTAAAATGAAAAAAAAAAAGAAATAAATGAATAACTGCAAGTAAAGGTTAAGAGTAATTTAAACAAGTGGAGAACAGCATACCCATTTTGTAAATTGCATCATTTAATAATATCATTGTATTATAATTGCATACATGCAGCCTCAGATCCCAGAAGGATACCCACCAGAGACAGGCGATGAAAATGTGACCTTTCCAAAATTATATTTTCTTTCATCATTAAAACATTAATAAAGCTACTTGAAGATGGCAGCCCTCATTTGAACTAGACCGCATTAGACATTCATTAAACATTGGAGGAATGTGTAAATAGATTAAGTAAAACCCACATTATAATTGCAAAGATAATGACTCTAGTGTTCTAACCGTCACTTCTAAAACACACTCACGGCCATTCGCCCCTAAAAGAGATTAAAGGTTCCGTTATCCAGTCAGCCATGACTGTACTCAAGGTAATAGAAAATGATTTCCTTCTATTTAGTAAAATTTTTGCTATTTGGTTTGAAGGGGTGTTGGGTTTTCTTTATAGCACTCACCTTAGCAAGAAGCCATTATGTAAATATCTCTGCATTATGGCTGTGGTCCTTCCAACACCCTTATTATAAACAGAAATGACCAATTAAGAAAACCAAAGGTTTAAAACATTTTCCGGACTCCAACATGACTATTCAGGGGCTAGTGGACCTAAGCAGAAAAGGTGATTAAGTTAAAACTAACTATATACTTAGAGAAGTCACTTATAACACAAGCTTTCTCTGCAGAAATTAACAGCACAGCATACATTTGTGAAAATTTGTGGATTAAATCACCTGTCACCCACCTCCCATTGTTTGGGGTCATTTTTTAGTATTTCCACAAAGGAAAATAAGTGCAAAAAAAAGAGAGAGAGAGAGAAGCCATTATTTAAAAAATAAAGTCTAGAGTACACCTTAATTAAGAGTTAGTGAGTATTGCTATTGTTTCTATTTATATCACTTTGCTCCCACTGTCTCAAAGTCATCCAAATATGCAAAATATGGGGCTTCTCGGGTGGCATTAGTGGTAAAGAACCTGCCTCAAAGGCGGGACACACAGGAGGTGCCGGTTTGATCCCTGGGTGGGGAAGATCCCCTGGAGGAGGGAAAGGCAACCCACTCCGGTATTCTTGCCTGGAGAATCCCTTGGACAGAGGAGCCTGGCAGGCTACAGTCCATAGGGTTGCAAAGAGCTGGACATGCCTGAGGAGCCCAGTATTCATGCATGTAAATTATGATTGGTTTCTCATAGCTTCCTCAATTTTAATGCAAGGAAAAAAAAAAGTGTTTTCTTTCACTCAAGTTTCCAAGACAGTAAATAATACCAGTAAGTAAATAACTGAAACATGCCAACCTAATTTGAATCATGTCTTGCCTTCAAAGCGTTCTCTTACAAAAGTGAAAATGAAATTAGCGCCGACTCTGTGACACCATGTCCATGGAATTCTCCAGGCCAGCATACTGCAGTGGGTTGCCTTTCTGTTCTCCCGGGCATCTTCCCAACCCAGGGATCGAACCCAGGTCTCCCACATTGCAGGCAGATTCTTTACCAACTGAGCTATCAGGGAAACCCTTTCTTATCAGAATGTCCAACATTTCTTTTATTTCTGCTGCAATGATGTCCTTAAAGACATAACATGGGAGAGATATATGTACATGAAGTTCACCCTCAACGTGTTTGCAAGTCAACTTCGGAGAGTGGAAAAGGATGCTGTTTCCCTATAGTGATTTGTAAAATTTTATTTTATTGGTACTTTATTGGAGTATAATTGCGTTCCAATGTTGTGTTGGTTTCCGTTGTGTGACTTCGTGAATCAGCTATGTGTATACACATATCCCTTACCTCTTGAGCCCCCCTCCCACCCCACGCCACCATGTATGTAGTGAGTTTATTCCATCCCTTCAGTCAAGGAAGAGTGTGGAGCCGTCTCTGATGTCTGAGTTGTACAGTGACTTGATGTAATTTCACAAAAAAAGTCATCTGCAGGAGAAAAACTGGCTTGCTTTCTTCCATCATCATCGTTTCTCTACTTGGTCTTCCTTCTATTTCCAGGTGCCCACCTCAGAGATATTTAACCCATCCTCAGAGCTTCTACACACATTCTCATTCACATGTGAATGCGTGCTAAGTCACTTCAGTCGTGTCCGACTCTTTGGGACCCCATGGACTGTAGCCCGCCAGGCTCCTCTGTCCATGGGATTCTCCAGGCAAGAATACTGGAGTGGGTTGCCACGCCCGTCTCCAGGGGATCTTCCCAACATAGGGATCGAACCCACATCTCCTGCCTTGGCAGGGGGGAATTCTTTACCACTGAACCACCAGGGAAGCCCATTTGGTTAAGTCACTCCCTTTCTCTTCTCCACTAATTATTGCTAGTTAGTTAGTTAGTTCACTTGCTCAGTCATGTACGACTTTTTGCGACCCCATGAATTATTGTTAATAGTCAATAATAACTGGAAAAATGCTGAAGAAATTTAGTATGGTGGTTCCTCATTATCCTGCTATAACTGGTAGCAATCAAAGACCACTCAAACTGCACCCTCCAAGTTCAGTGTTTAAAAATTAGGAATTACCATGCAGAAATTAAAAGTAAACTTTTGGTTATTGGGGGAAATGATTGAGGAATAAATTAGAAGATTGGAACTCACATATATGTTGCTGTTATTTGTCATTCAGTCACTCAGTTGTGTCCGACACTTTGAGACCCCATGAACCGCAGCACACCAGGCCTCCCTGTCCATCACCAACTCCCAGAGTTTACTCAAGCTCATGTCCATGGAGTCAGTGATGCCATCCAACCATCTCGTCCTTTCTCGTCCCCTTCTCCTCCTGCTTTCACTCTTTCCCAGCATCAGGCTCTTTTCCATTGAGTCAACTCTTCACTTCAGGTGGCCAAAATATTGGAGCTTCAGCTTCAGTATTATTTTTACCTTCCTAAAATTATGCTTTTTTGGCAAGGCTTGAGATTGATTCGTAATATGATTATCAATGTTTAGACTCCTGTCAGTCTTGCAGAAGCCACTGGAGAAAAACAGCTAGATGGATGGTTTAGTAGAGTTGATGTTATTAAGAAACAGGATTAATTCCAGTAGGAAGAAAATTTCTAAACAGCCAGTGCACTGGGGAATTATCACACAAGATGAGAAATCTCTCATAACAGGAAAAAGTCTATTTTTCATTCAAATTCCCAATAACACTATATACAAATAATTATAATTCCAAATCAAAGTCCAAATGACAAACATATTTGAAAACCAGTTTTGGGAGACTTATTAGTTCAAATTCCAAGTAAAACTGGGATATGTATTTCAAATTTAAATTTCAAAATCTGAATAACCCAGTGATCAAGAACTAATATACTTACTCCGATTCTAAACAACATCAATGTACTTACTGCATCAGATTAAAATGCTAAGTAATATTCCTAATAATTCTAGGTGGCTCTAGTGGTAAAGAACCCAGCTGTCAATGTAGGAGATGTAAGAGACGGGGTTCGATCCCTGGGTCGGGAAGATCCCCTGGAGGAGGGCATGGCAACGCACTGCAGTAATCTTGCCTGGAGAATCCCATGGACAGAGGAGCCTGGCGGGCTACAGCCCAAGGGGTCGCACAGAGTTGGACACAACTGAAGTAACTTAGCATGCATGCAATAATTCTAGTGTGTTTATTTCTATTTCCAATTCAAATTTCAAAATTGAAATAACACTAAGAATAAATATGGGAACAGTTAATATTTTCAACCCCAGATAGCACTAGCATACTTATTAACTTAGAGTGATTCTAATTTCTATTTCTATCTTAATTTATCTGTGACAAATACTAATGCACTTATTAGCGTAAACTGAAAATAAGATTTCGAGTCTTATTAATTCAAGTTCCAACTCAAGTTCTGAAATATAAGCTGCACTGGTACCCAGCACTGCAACAACTATGAGTTCCAATTTCAAATAATAGTGGTGTAATTATTACTTCTTATTTCAATTAAAATCCAGAATTTAATATCTCATAACATATACTGTGGCACTTATTAATTCAGATTCAAAATAACACTGATAAATGATTATGTTACATTTCATTTCTATTTTCAGCATTTCAATATCTCCTCTAACCATCGCCGGTACACATAATCATTTCTGATAAACAAGTAACAGGGCGTTCTAGCTGTTCATTCCCAACTTCAAGGAACAGATGCTGACATATTTAAACTCCACGCTGGGAAAGTTGACTTCTCGGACTTCCCAGGTGGTCCAGCAGTTGAGAAACCGCCTGCTCCTGTGGGTGACGTCGGTTCAATCCCTGATCCAGGAAGATCCCACGTGCCATAGAGCAACGGAGCTCGGGCATGACTTCGGCAACCAGTATGTCGCTGCTCCTGAAGCCTGTGTGCCTAGAGCCCTTGCTCCACAACCAGAGAAGCCACCACGATAAGTCTGCTCACCACACCTAGAGAGCAGCCTGCGCTCTCTGCAACTAGAGAAAGCCCATGTGCCGCAACAAAGACCCAGCACGGTCAAAAATAAATAAATTTTTTTTTTTTAAGTTTACTTCCAAGTTCAGATTCCAAATGAGATCAGTTTGCCTATAAAGTCATCTCTCAGCTCCCATTCTAAATAAAACTGACAACAAGCTTGGAGGCACTTGTCACTTGAGCTTTCCGGTAACACTGACGTATTTATCCCATCCCTTTGCTCTAATGCACGTACTCCCATGACAACCCGGGGTTCAGCTTTAGCAGACGTGCCACTTCAATCCCAAAGTGTACATCAGTCTGGCCACAAGCATAAGTTCACCGATAAGGTTGAAATTCCAATTAAAACTGGAGTGTGAAAAAAAAACTGGGGTGTGCTAATTAATTAATATGCCAATTGGTGTGCAAGCCTGCTAAGCTGCTTCAGTTGGGTCTGACTATTTGCGACGCTACAGACTGTAGCCCACCAGGCAACCTCCAGGTTACCATTCCCTTCTCCAGGGGATCTTCCCAACTCAGGGACTGAACCCAGATTTCCTGCATCACAGGCAGATTCTTTACCGTGAGCCACCAGGGTAGCCCATATTTTGATAAACACTTTTGAATTACTGTCATCCTGTAAAACTATTTTAACTTGCTCAACCAAGTGATCACTGAAACCTCACCTTATATCCTTTAGGTAGCTTAGCTGGTAAAGAATCTGCCTTCAGTGCGGGAGACCCCGGTTCGATTCCTGGGTCGGGAAGATCCGCTGGAGAAGGGATAGGTTACCCACTCCAGTATTCTTGGGCTGCCCTGGTGGCTCAGCTGGTAAAGAATCTGCATGCAATGCGGGAGACCTGGGTTTAATCCCTGGGTTGGAAAGATCCCCTGGAGAAGGGAACGGCTACCCACTGCAGTATTCTGACCTGGAGAATCCCATGGACTGTATAGTTCATGGGGTCACAAAGAGTCAGACACGACTGAGTGACTTTCAAATCAAGGAAAATGCTCTAAGAGCTCTGTGGAGATACAGCAGATCTTTAGAACATAAGACACTTTTTTTTTAATGTTTATTTTTATTTATTTATTTGGCTGCACCAAGTCTTAGTTGTGGCAAGTGGATCTTTACTTGCAGCATGTGGGATCTAGTTCTCTGACTAGGGATCGAACCTGGGACCCCTGCATCGGGAGCTCAGTCAGCCACTGGACCACCAGGGAAGTGCTTTAGACTTCATGCATAACCAAAAGCTTGTATATCCTGGACTAATATCTTCCCAACCCCCTCTTCCCCCAGCCCCTGTGAACCACTTATGCTACCCTCTGCTTCTTTGAGACTGAGTATTCCAGATTCCTTATACAAATGGTATCATGCAGTGTTTGTCCTTCTTTGACTGGCCTATTTCAGTAAGTTGCTAAGACAGTAGATCCTGACTGTTCTTATCACAAAATAACAATGATGATATAATGGTAATAGTGGGAAGAAATTTTGCAAGTCAAGTGACAGAAATATTCACGGCATAAGTTGTGATTTCACAGGTATATATTATACTTGTCTCCCAGCTCATCAAGTTGTATATATTGAATGCACACAGTTTTTTGTATGTCAACCACACATGTATAAAATGGTTCAGAAGATACTAAAGAAACTCCCAAGTGTTGAACAGGTACGCGTCAAGCAAACAGAAACCTCTCAACTGTCTCTAATATTTCACCTTCATTGCTTAATTCTTTTAAGTTTTCTTTTATGGGGCTTCCCAGACGGTACCAGTGATAAAAAGAACCCACCTGCTAACGCAGGAGACGTAAGGGATGCAGGTTCTATCCCTCGGTCAGGAAGATCTCCTGGAGAAGGAAA
Organism: Alces alces; assembly: GCA_015832495.2. NCBI lineage: Eukaryota > Metazoa > Chordata > Mammalia > Artiodactyla > Cervidae > Alces > Alces alces. The sequence goes on from JADEYB020000024.1 coordinate 3,384,197, forward strand.
TGGCAACCAAAGTGTTCAACAGGTACGAGTCAATCAAACAAAAACCTCTCAATTAGTTCTAATATTTCAACTTCACTCCTTCATCATTTGTTTTCTTATATAGACCAAAAAAAAAAGATATTGATAAAAACATATTGGGTTGCAACTAGAGATTATCATACTAAGTGAAGTCAGAAAGGCAAATACCATTTGATACCACTTACATGTGGCATCAAAGAGATGGCACAAGTGAACCTATCTAGGGAAGAGACAGAAAATCAGAGACACAGAGAATAATTTTTGTCAAGGGGAAGGATGGAGGGAAAGGGAAGGACTTGGGAGTCTGCGATTACCAGTTGTAGACTATTGCATATAGGATGGATAAACAACAAGGTCCTACTGTACAGGTCAGGGAACTCTATTCAATATCCTGTGATAAACTATCATGGAAAAAAATATAAGAAAGAAGGTATGTATGTATGATGGAATCACTTTACTATATAGCAGTAATTAACATAAGGCTATAAGTCAACTGTACTTTAATAAAAAATAGATTAAAAACAAAAAAATCATGCTGTATATATAAAGAGAAAACTTCACTAAAATATGAGAAAATAATGTTTTTTTCATTCTGTGCAGGTACTCTACACGCCTGCAAAAATAAATACCTGCAGGCTTACTCCTTTTTTTTTCTTTTTTTGGCTTATTCCTATTGAGATACACTATATCAAGAAAAGGTTACTCAAATATAACTGTGAGATTGGAATATTTCTATATAGAGTCAAAAATTCAATCTAATTCAACAGACAGGGATATTTCTTCCAGGTAAGGTCCTGAGTTTGTCTCTTGGGCAGTTTGGGGCTAAAACTTAAATTTAAAAAATTTTAAAAATTTAAAAAAATACTGAATCTATGTTTAGAACTTCTCTGGGAGACCAGAAAATTGAGCAAAAAAAGTTTAAAATCATACCCATGGCTGATTCATGTCAATGTATGGCAAAAGCCACTATAATATTGTAATTAGCCTCCAATTAAAATTAAAATAAATTAATTAATTTTTAAAAGCTAAAAAAATCAAATAAAGCCAAATCATTGTAAATGAAATTATGTATCATATTAGAGAAATTTTGAAGTCTTATTCGAAAGTTAATCATGGGTAGTTATAAAGAACAAAATAATCTAGGGGACAATTCTATTTACATGTATTTCTAATCTGTTTTCAATGTTCCCAGCTGCATCCCTTTAATTTTCCTGTAATAATACACCCTCATACTGTAGTAATTACTTTGAGTTAATTTCCTTTCATTTATAAGCAAATGAAGCTAATTTAAAATTAAAATTCGAACGATAAGCTTTTCACTTGACTTAAATTAATAAAAATAATTGACCTGAAGGTTTATGAAATTATTCTACCTGGAGCATTTGCTACTGAGGATCCATGCAGACGTAATTTTCCTAAGGTCTAGGAAAGGAGTTGCAAGCAGATTCAGTCTGATTTACATCCAGAAAAAGATGTTTGTGTAGTCCATTTTTCCCCTTTTCTCCTTCTTTCAGTGAGCTGCTGGCTGGGTTATCACAGTCTAAGGGAACCTGGCCACTGAGCAATGCTTAGGAATCAGCGTGCACATTCAGTTGCTCAGTCGTGTCCGACTCTGTGACCCCATGGACTCTAGCCTACCAAGCACCTCTGTCCGTGGGATTCTCCAGGCAAGAATACTGGAATGGTTTGCCATGCGCTCCTCCAGGGGGTCTTCCCAACCCAGGGATCAAACCCATGTCTCTCTTGTCTCCTGCATTGGCAGGTGGATTCTTTGCCAACTGCACCACGTAGGAGTCAGCAAAACCTTTATAAAGGTTTTGTTTTGTTTTGCCAGTCGGTGTGTAATTTAGGTCAAAACTCGGCTATTATATAAACCCTCTAAGGACAGAAGAATGGTGAGAATACAGCCATGAATTATGTGCATGCTGAAATGAATAACACGAGCGGCGCTGTGATGGATGTTACCCTTGCCAATTTCTATTTCCAGTGTTCCCTTCCTTTTCTAAGAAGAAGAATAAAACATGTCGCCCGACTTCACTAATTGGTATCATTGCTTCCAGCACTATGATTCATGTCTGCTGTTCAAAAGCTAAGGAGTGGATCTGGACTTGGTATTAAATTGTCAAAGAATTGCCCACAGAAGCTTTCCGAACTCTTGAGGGTGTGAAGGCAGCATGCTTTATTCAACCTCCATTCACACAAATCATTTCACGTCCTGCCTATATTTTGACTCAATTTCCTTGCAACAACAAGAATAAGAAGGTAAAAATAAACACAGCGTCTTTCACATGCTTGAACAGTGTTGTCTTGCCTTGGGACAGAGACAAAAAATGATGAATTCCTCATGCTGAAAAATGTATGACCCTTGGGTGAAACTTAGCAATATAGTGAATATGAGTAAGCCATTTGTTTGGGGGAGGGGGCGGAATAGCTAGTTTTTGTTCAATAGGGCTTCCCTGATAGCTCAGTTGGTAAAGAATCCACCTGCAATGCGGGATACCTGGGTTCAATCCCTGGGTTGGGAAGATGCCCTGGAGAAGGGAAAGGCTACCCACGCCAGGATTCTTGGGCGTCCCTGGTGCCTCAGCTGGTAAAGAATCCTCCTGCAATGGGGGAGACCTGGGTTCGATCCCTGGGTTGGGAAGATCCAGTGGAGAAGGGAAAGGCCACCCACGCCAGAATTCTGGCCTGGAGAATGCCATGGACTCTACAGTCCATGGGGTTGCAAAGAGTCGGACACGACTGAGCGACTTTCACTTTCACTGTCCCTAAGCAATGGGCATGAACTTGAGCAAACTCTGGGAGATAGTGAAGGACAGAGAAGCCTGGCGTGCTGCAGTCCAATTACTAACTGAACAAGAGCATACTCCAGAAGGACTGGGGTCCTTATGAGAAGAGGAGGTCAACACACAGACACGCACAAGGAAAACCACGTGGGGACGCAGGGAGCAGACAGCCGTCGCCACGCCTGGGAGAGAGGCCTCAGGAGGAACCAGCCCTGCCTGCACCTGGATGTCAGAGTTCCAGCCTCCAGGACTAGAAGGGGATAAATGTCTGTTGCTTACGGCCCCCAGTCCATGGCCCTTTGTCACATCAGCTCTAGACGCTACTAACAAGGGTTATCGCCCACGGCAAACACTGGACTTCATTAAGTTTCCGTTTCCACCCGCATCGAGGTAGTGATGAATCGAGGATAGGAAGAAAATCAAAGCCGGAAAGCTCTACATAGACGCAGAGAGGCGGGAAGCTGTCAGGATGATAAAGACGTAACGTTGGCGAGCTACCACACAGTCAATGTGTATTAGACCCTGTTGCTTATTGAGACAGAGAATGAACAAAAGGAAGAGAGGAAACGGATGCAGTTGCCAACGCAATAGCTGTATTCCGCGGGCCAGGTGTCTGTGTTTGGTTCATTTGTTTCTCGGGAGAGATAAAAGAGCTTGCATTTGAATGGCAGTTGCAACTGAAGTCTCCACCAGATGAATTTCAGTCTCGATCCCTGTCACTCCGCACAAGCACCTGGATTCTGCAGAGGACAGACATGATAACAAGCAAAAAGAACCACCACCTGCGGCTGGAAACAGGGGCTGCCTCTCAAAACACCAATTATCATCTTCTTTTTTCGTTTCCTTTCCTGAAAGAAAGACCCGAAAGCTGTAACTGCTACATTGTTTCCTGGACAATCCTCTATGCAGATAGCAAAATTTTAAGTTCTTCCAAACAAATGCACTTGGCCTGAGAGATAAAGCCAAAGCTGATGCAGGTGATAAGAGAGGCAGGCGTGAGGTGTCAATGGTACTCATAGAGATGACAGCTGAAGTGGCATGATTTGAATCAAGTGATTTTTTAAAAAATATTTATTTGGCTGCACCCGGTCATAGCTGAGGCTTGTGGGAGTTAAGTGAAGAACAACTAAAGAGCCTCTTAATGAAAGTGAAAGAGGAGAGTGATAAAGTTGGCTTAAAGCTCAACATTCAGAAAATCAAAATCATGGCATCCGGTCCCATCACTTCATGGCAAATAGACGGAGAAACAGCGGAAACAGTGGCAGACTTTATTTTGGGGGGCTCCAAAAACACTGCAGATGGTGACTGCAGCCATGAAATAAAAAGACACTTACTCCCTGGAAGAAAAGTTATGACCAACCTAGACAGCATATTAAACAGCAGAGACGTTACTTTGCTAGCAAATTTCTGTCTACTCAAGGCTATGGTTTTGCCAGTCGTCATGTATGGATATGACAGTTGGACTATAGAGAAAGCTGAGTGCCGAAGAATTTATGCTTTTGAACTGTGATGCTGGAGAAGACTCTTGAGAGTCCCTTGTATTGCAAGGAGGTCCAACCAGTCCATTCTAAAGGAAATCAGTCATGGGTGTTCATTGAAAGGACTGATGTTGAAGCTGAAACTCCAATGCTAAGCGCTGACTCATTGGAAAAGACTGATGCTGGGAAAGATTGAAGGCAGGAGGAGAAGGGGGCAACAGAGGATGAGATGGCTGAATGGCATCACTGGCTCCATGGACATGAGTTTGAGTAAACTCTGGGAGTTGGTAACGGACAGGGAGGTTTGGCGTGCTGCAGTCCACAGGGTCTCAAAGAGTTGGACACGGCTGAGCAACTGAACTGAACTGAACTGTGGGAGTTAATTGCAACATACAGGATGTTTAGTGTTGGCATGCAAATTCTTGTTGGTGGCATGCAAACATTAATTGCAACATGTGGGATGTAGTTCCCTGACCAAGGGACCGATTCCTGCATTGCAGGGCAGGAAGAGAGAGACAGACCTAGAGAACAGACTTGCAGATAGACATAGATACACCGCCATGGGTAAGATAGATAACTGCTGGGAAGCTTCTGTGTAGCCCAGGGAGGTCAGCTCGGTGCTCGGTGATGACCTAGGGGGTGGGGAGAGTGGTAGGCAGGCTCAAGAGAGAGGGGACAGAGGCATATATACGGCTGATTCACACTGTTGTACAACTGAAACGAATACAACATTGCATCACTCAAGGGGGTACCAGCTTTCACTTATGCATAAAGTCTAAAGGACATCCCCGGCGGTCCGGTGACTGAGACTCCGAGCTCCCCATCCAGGGGACCCGGGTTGGATCCCTGGTCAGGGAGCTAGATCCCAAATGCCATAACTCAGACTTGCAGGACCCAAATAAATAAACAAATATTTAAAAAGATGTCTTTAATTCTAAAGACCTATAGTACCCCCACAGAGCCTACATTTAACATGTTGTAACGTGTACTTTTTACATCATTTTCCTTCTGCTAGTGAAAGATAATCATGTGAGGTTTCAGCGACAAAGTGGTCACATCAGTTTAAATAGTTTTATAGGACATTTCACTGGGCTTTGGCCAGAAAATCGAGGGTGGGTCACAGGGAAGCAAAGTTTCTGCAAAAGTGATGGCGGTGCTCCAGCCTCAGTCTCTAGGAGACTCACGCTGCAGAATTTTTACCAGATAAAGTGGAAAGTAAACCTAAACACTGAAAAAGAGTTTCCTCGCATTGCAAAGTGCTCATCACACCACACAAAAGACATCTTCTCACCTAAGTGGTTGAGAAGGGTATCATCTGAAATTCTGCTTTCATGAATTTTTGCAATTCTGGCTGCAGCCTGCACAAGTCTAAATAGGCACTGACTTCAGTTTGAAAAGAATGATAAGAGAGCAATTCAGGACCTAAAATTAATCAGAATGCTGCTGGCTTGGATGAAACCACGGAAAAGTGCAAAATAAAACGTATTAGTTTTTCTTCTGCTTCTGTGAGTATTATGATTATGAAAGTGAAGCTTGCTCAGTTGTATCCGACTCTGCAACCCCATGGATTGTAGCCCGCCAGGCTCCTCTGTCCATGGGATTCTCCAGGCCAGAATACTGGAGTGGGTTGCTATGCCCTCCTCCAGGGGATCTTCCCGACCCAGGGATGGAACCCTCATCTCCTGCATTGCAGGCAGAGATTCTTTACCATCTGAGTTACCAGGGAAGCCCATTGTGATTGTATCCAAACCTTTTTATGCCAAACCAACTCAGAATGGTATAGATTCAACTGACGTCTGATATCTCTAGCAATGGGTAGGAGGGATATTGTCTGCTTGAAACTGACTTTTTGTAGAAATGATTTAGCTTGAAATATTTATATTTTCTGGACCTCCCTGGGGGTCTATAGTAGCCTGGTGGGCTACAGTCCATGGGGTCACAAAGAGTTGGACATGACTGAGGGAATAAACATACACACATTTGACTAATATGGGTCATCTGACAAGTTCTTAATCTTGAGGACACAAATGAATCATGATAATGAAGAACATATTGACACAGCCGTCTTCCTAAATGTGTATATGTTTCTGGTCTAGAACAATCATTTCTGAGTAAACAGGATATCATTTCCAGGCTAGAACTGGGGGAAGAAAAGACAAAAGATGATGCTGCATAATTTGAGGGTATGTAGGTATTTATGATAACATCTTCTTGCCCTTCATAGAAATTTCACAGACTGTGACTCAAAAACAGATTGGAAGGACTTTCCTGGTGGTCCAGTGGTTAAGACTCCACCTTATGGTGGATTCAGCAAAGACCCAGTGCACTCAAAAATTAATTTCTTAAAAATGTTTAAAAAATAATTTTTAAAAGAACAGATTGGAAGACTAATTTTTAACTCTGTCGTTTTCCCGCTCATCTATACCTAATATTCACAGCGATACAGGCAAATAACATCCTCAAATTAATAGGTACTCTTTTCCATTTTTGACGCTGGTATTTATCTGTATTCTCTCACTGACAAAGGGACCCATTACTGCGGCATGAAAATAGGACACCATCAGGTGACTTTCAGCAAGTTGGTGGAAACATGAACTATTGCCAATTTTATAGACAGCATATAATTTTACCAAGAGATGAAACCCCAAATGACTGCCTACCATCCAGTTAATGAAAATCCAAAGGAAAAATAAACAATAAAAACAGATGCTGAAAGTTATGCCTTATAAACTTCAATCATTACCCAACTGTTACTCTTCATTAGAAGTGGCCTTTGATGTGTGAGCACAAAACGATCTCTCATGAAATTTTAAATTGAGTTCTCCAGGAAAATGAATCCTCTAAGTTGCACTTTACCGTCAACCCGGAACAACCTCTTTCTCGTGGTTTACATACATCTCTTTGTCACTGGGTTGCCATGGATGCTGAATTTGATATTATTGACATGTATTTCCCCAAACAAAGTAAACTCTCATTATATAGTCACTTGTAGGTGATGCTTAATTAAAAATCCTACTTAGTTCAAATCATTTAAGATACTTAAGGCTTTAAAATTAAGATGGGGTAAAGCCTACATTAGCAATTTATTACATGTTTTTAAGAATTTTTTTTTTTTTTACAAATAATACATGCTAGAAGGGATGTGGGAAAAAGGGAACCTTCTATACTGTTAATGGAAATGTAAATTTGAGCAGCCACTGTGGAGAACAATACGGAAGCTCCTTAAAAAACTAAAAATAGAGCTAATAATCCAGCAACCCCACTCCTGGGCATATATCTAGAGACAGTTCAGTTCAGTCACTCAGTCATGTCTGACTCTGGTCCTGTGGACCGCAGCACGCCAGGCTTCCTTGTCTATCACCAACTCCCGGAGCTTGCTCAAACTCATGTCCATTCAGTTGGTGATGCCATCCAACCATCTCATCCTCTGTCATCCCCTTCTCCTCCTGCCTTCAATCTTTCCCAGCATCAGGGTCTTTTCTAGTGAGTCAGTTCTTCGCATCAGGTGGCCAAAGCATTGGAGCTTCATCATCAGTCCTCCCAGTGAATATTCAGGACTGATTTCTTTTAGGATGGACTGGTTGGATCTCCTTTCCATCCAAGGGACTCTCAGGAGTCTTCTGCAACACCACAGTTCAAAAGCATCCATTCTTTGGCACTCAGCTTTCTTTATAGTCCAACTCTCACACCCATACACGACTACCATAGCTTTGACTAGATGGACCTTTGTTGGCAAAATAATGTCTCTACTTTTAAATAGGCTGTCTAGGTTGGTCATAGCTTTTCTTCCAAGGAAGAAGCATCCAGAGAAAAACAGGGGCCAAAAGGACACACACACCCCAGTGTTCACCGCGGCACTGTTTACAATAGCCAAGACAGGGAAGCAACCTACATGTCCATCAACAGGGGAAGGGACAAAGGTGTGGTGCATGCACACAATGGAATATTAACCGTAAACAGGAACAAAGCTGTGACACGTGTAGAGACCAGGCTGGACCCAGAGACGGTCATATAGAGCAAAGGAAGTCAGAGCGGAAAAAAAAAACAAGGATCATAGAATTCTGTTTTTATGTGGAATCTAGATAAATTATAGAGATGGACTTAGGTGCCAAGCAGAAACAGAGGCATGGATGAAGAAACATATGGACTCCTGGGGGGGAAAGGGAGAGTGGGATAAATTGGGACATTAGGATGGACATATTTACATGACTGATGCTAGGTATAAAATAGGTAACAGTTGAGAACCTACAGTATAGCATAGGGAACTCTACTTGGTGGTCTGTGGTGAGCTCAATGGGAAGGAAATCCTAAAAAGAGGGGATATATGTATAGGTACATATCCCTATACAGGTATATATAGGTGTATCTATCTATCTATATGTACCTATAGGTACATACATACACACACACACATATATATATACATATACATACATATACATATATATACACACACGTATATATAGATACATATATATGTACCTAATATGTACCTATATACAGGTATATATAATAGGTATATAGATATACCTGTATATATATATAAGTACATATATATATATATATATATATATATATATGAGAGAAAGAGAGAAATACCTATATCCCTATCTAGGTATATATCCACTATATGTATAGGAGATATATGTATAGCTGATTCACTTTGGTATACAGCATAAACTAACACAACATTGCAAAGCAACTATGCTCCAATAAAATAATTTTTTAAAAAAATATAAACCAAACCAACTCTATTATACACACAGTTTTTTTTTTTCTTTCTGACACTATAGGTAAAAATACATAACTAGTGAAAACCTCTGTCCGTGGATTCTTCAGGCAAGGACCCACTGGAGTGGGTTGCCATTTCCTACTCCAGAAAAGTTGCAAAAAAAAAGAAAAGAAACCAACTTTGAAAGTAAAAGCCGCTCAGTTGTGTCCGACCCCTGGACTATACAGTCCATGGAATTCTCCAGGCAAGAATACTGCATTGTGTAGCCTTTCCCTTCTCCAGGGGATCTTTCCAACCCAGAGATTGAACCTAGGTCTCCCACATTGCAGGCAGATTCTTTACCAGTTGAGCCACAAGGGAAGCCCTAAACCAACTTTATTACAAAAGAAAAAAAAAAGCCCTTGATAACATTTCTTCTCTTTAGTTTAAGAACTGGACAAAGTCTATTGGACTAGTAATTAGCATGAATACTCATGCAACATCTAAGATGTATAACCAGCACCTCCTCTGGGCTGCCCTGGTGACTCAGCTGGCAAAGAATCTGCCTGCAATGCAGGAGACCCAGGTTCAATCCCTGGGTCAGGAATATCCCCTGGAGGAGGGAATGGCAACCCACTCCAGTGTTCTTGCCTGGAGAATCCCATGGACAGAGGAGCCTGGCGAGCTACAGACTATGGGGTCACAAAGAGTTGGACACAACTGAGCGACTAACACTTACTGTTCCAGTAGGACCTCATCGGAGCTCATTACATCTGCAGTGACCCTATTCCCAAATAAGATCCATCGCATGGCTTTCTACACAATTCCATCAAGCTCAGGTTAAGAATCCATCCACTAATGTCATTACTTCATGCATTAAAAAAGCCACTGATGTAAGAGTATCATTTTTCTAGAAGGCCTATGAGGGGGAGGCGGTCAGTGATATTGTCAAATTGACATCAAATGGAAGGGAGAGACTAACTGATATTAATGAGATAGAGAAGAAAACCCCCAAGTAGCCAATTTATAACCTTTCTATTCTTACTTACGGGGTGGCTCAGTGGCAAAGAACCCAACTGCAATGCAGGAGTCACAGAAGACTCAGGTTCGATCCCTGGGTCAGGAAGATCCCCTAGAGGAGGGACTGGCAACCCATTCCAGTATTCTTGCCTGGAGAATCCCATGGACAGAGGAGCCTGGTGGGCTACAGTCCAGGGGATCGCAAAGTGTCAGAGATGACGGAAGCAACAGAGCAGGCATGCATTCTTTCTTATAATTTAAAACTGATCAACTGATAAATTCCAGTATCTTCATTCTTGCTAAGTTATATTTTATTCCCAGAAGAATACATGCCTCCTAATTCTTTTTTCTCTTAACTTGTCTTGCTCTCAAAAATCCCCTGGTTATCCCAAGAAACAGATTTATATTTCAATGCCTGACAAACCAAGACAGAAAGAATAATTTGGTAACTACATGTAAAGCAAAAATGAAAGAGATTTCAGTTTCCTCCCCACGGATTTGAGAAGATTTTGTGTTGACTGGAGAAGTTGTCGTTTGTAATTGAAAATTTGTAATTTTCTCCGTGAGACCTACAAGGAAGTTAAATATACATTTGTGAGTCTCATACTACAGGAAGGGTAGGAAGTAAGTGGTACAGATAAAATGTCAGATGTTGTTGTCAGATTTGGAGCAAAATAAAATGCATTCCACATACAATAAGGAAACTCCCATAGGACTCATGAGATTGGGAGACTAAAGAAAAAGAAATATTTAGAGATGCACTTCTACAGGATAAATTTCAATTTCCAAATTCTTAAACTGAATTCTAGCTATGACAAGCAGAGATACCACATTGCTAACAAGGGTCCATAGAGCCAAAGCCATGGTTTTCCCATAGCTGACTCATTGGAAACTCATAGAACTGACTCATTGGAAAAGATGATGATGCTGGGAAAGATTGAAGGCAGGAGGAGAAAGGGACAACAGAGGCTGAAATGTCGGTCATCACTGACTCAAAGGACATGGATTTGAGCAAACTCTGGGAGTTGGTGACAAACAGGGAAGCCTGGCGTGCTACAATCCATGGAGTCATAAGGAGTCAGACACGACTGAGTGATTGAACTGAACTGATGGTTTTTCCAGTAGTCATGTACAGATACGACACTTGGACCATAAAGAAGGCTGAGCACTGAAGAATTGATACTTTCAAACTGTGGTGCTGGAGAGACTCTTGAGAGTCCTTTGGACTGCAAGTATATCAAACCACTCCATCCTAAAGGAAATCAACGCTGAATATTCATTGGAAGGATTGATGCTGAAGCTGAAGCGCCAATACTTTGGCCATCTGATGAGAAGAACTGACTCATTGGAAAAGAGCCTGATGCTGGGAAAGACTGAGGGCACAACAGCAGAGAATGAGATGGTTGGATGGCATCACAATTTGATGGATGTGAATCTGAAGACAGGGAAGCCTGGCATGCTGCAGTTCATGGGGTCAGAAAGTTGGACTTAGCAACTAATTTAAAAAGTTGAGTTCAAATACATAGTAATATTTAATCCCAGCTTTTATCTGAAAATTTACATCCATTTTCCTTTTAGTAGAATTCTAAAACTGGTGTTCATAGTGACATTATTAAGGAATTTCTCTCCCCCTTAACAATAATAAGAGATGTAGGTAGAAGAATAGATTCTATATAATCAGAAGAAAAGGATACATGGTCTCCATTTGTCTATTAAAATACATTATTTCAGAGCAGAGAAATGGGTGAAGCTTTGGTTTGTATAGAATCCAAGTCAAAGAAGGACTTAGGGGCTTCCCTGGTGGTCCCGGGAAGAAAGGTTAAGAAAACCACTGGTCAATGCAGGGGACATGGGTTCGATCCCGGGTCCAGCAAGTTTCCCACAGGCTGTGGGGCAACTGCCGAAGCTTGCATACCTAAAACTCATGCTCCACAACAAGAGGGGCCAATGTAATGAGAAGCCCAGGCGTCACAACTAGAGTACCCTCGCTCGCCAAAACTAGAGGAAGGCTGTGCACAGCAATAATGACTCAGACCAGCAAAATAAAAGAAAGAAAGAATAAAGAAAGAAAGAAAGAAAATTTTTAAATTAAAAAAAAAAAAAGAGGGGAGGATGAAGTTAAGACAAAGTCACTGGGATGGGTCCTCATCCCATAGGACTGGGGTCCTTATAAGAAGACAAAGTCACTGGGATGGGTCCTCATCCCATAGGACTACGGTCCTTATAAGAAGCAGGGATCGGGTCACAGACACACAGAGAGACGAGCATGTCAGGACACAGAGAGAGTCCTTGGGAGGAACCAGCTCTGCCCACACCTGGGTCTCAGAGTTAGAGCCTCCAAGTTTATGAGACGGCCTCTGTTGTTCAAGCCACCCAGCCTATGGTATTTTGTCATGGTATCTGTCACTGAATAACAGAAACAAAAATAAATCAAAATGAGCCAAGAAAATACATTTTTAAAGTTCATCTTCCATCACACACATTTTCTCTTTATGAGAAGAGTAATAAAGTATTTGGTGCATTTAGAGTAACCATGATTCTAAAAGAAAAAAAAAAGGTATTTATACTGGAAACACTATGTATTACAGAAAAAAAAATCACATCCTAGAAGAAGAAGGTTATGAACTTATTCAATATACTTTTCCCTCCTTCCAGAAGCGGAAAGACAAACAGCATCATGATTGTCATAAAGAAGATGGAAGTGAAATCAATTTTAAGGTCCATCAAGACAGATTGATACTCTAATCTCTTAATATAGGATCATGTTTTTAAGAATAGCTGCCATCTAAAATGATACTCATTAACTGTGTACCAGATAAACCCTACCTTCTATTTCCAATTTGCTTCCACAAAGAATTACACATGCATAAAATTCTAGGCTATAGGCCATGCTTGGTAAAAAAAAAAAAAATATATGATCTAATATACCATTTTAACATTTTAATGCTTTGGGGCTATCACCAAGCTGTTTTGTTGTTGGCAAAGATTACAATTGATGGCATATTCTTCTTTCAATAAATGACAGAACATCTGGCATTAAAAACACACACACAAGAACAAGCTATTAAATGCGATCTTATTATTAGGGAAGCCTGAGAGAAAGGGCAGGGAATTTTGGTGATGAGTAAATTTGCGGTGGTAAATTTTATGGTGCTAAACTCCCATTTTTAGGTATTTAATTATAGAGAAATGTACTCGAACACACTCAGAAGAATGTCATTGGGTAAAGCTTAGAGAATGTTACCAAAAATATATGAGAAAGAGTACTGGAGCGGGTTGCCATTCCCTTCTCCAAAGGGATCTTCCCAACCCAGGGATCGAACCCTGGTCTCCTACACTGCAGGCAGATTTTATACCATCTGAGCTACTGGGGAAACCCACCAACATAGCTGGTTACAGTGGAACTGTTTTTCGACTGTTTATTTTGTCTCTAAAGGTATTTGTAACCCTCAAATATCATCTAGATAATAACAGTAAAGAAATGACTATAACCTAAAGGTTGTTCAGTCACCAAGTCATGTCTGACTCTTTGAGACCCCAGGAACTGCAGCACGCCAGGCTTCCCTGTCCTTCACTATCTCCCAGAGTTTGCCCAAATTCCTGAACCTAAAGGTATCAGCTACATAAGGTGATTGACTTTATTCAATGGTGTGACTGTCCTTTTTTTTTTTTTTTTGCTTTTTTAGTGTTCATTTGTTTGGCAGCATTGGGTCTTAATTGCATGCAGGATCTTTTGTTGAGGCATCTGGGATCTACCTCCCTGACCAGGAATTTAACCTGGGTTCTCTGCATTGGGTGCAAAGAGTCTTAGCCACTGGACCACCAGGGAAGTCCCTGTTTATTCTTGAGATAATGATTGTACAGACTATCAAATATTGCTGTGTGGGAAGCATATGCATGTTCCTTCCCTGTCTGCTGGGCTTTGGAAACAAATTTATTTTTGTTCAATCACTCAATCCTGTCCAACTCTTTGAGACCCCATGGACTGCAGCCCACCAGGCTTCCCCATCCTTGAGTATCTCCTGCAGTTTGCTCAAACTCATATCCGCTGAGTCGGTGAGGCCACCCAACCATCTCATCCTCTGAAGCAAGCTACGTCTCAACAACCTCTTTATTTCCTTATAGGATGCCAACTGGATTGAAGCCACATTTCTGACACTTGGCCTAAGAGACATGTGTTTTGACAAAATATAAAGGTAATGAGGTCAAACTCTGTTCTTAAAATTTGTAGGAGAGAAACAATGGGGTCTTCCTCCAATTGCAGTTGGGATGATAACCTTGGACTTAAGCCCTCCATGCCATATTCTGAGAGACTGAAGATTCCTTTGTGAGAAGATATACAGATGGTCAAGATGCTTAACACCGCTAATAATTAGAGAAATGCACACTGGTGAGAGTGTTAGTCACTCAGTCATGTCCAACTCTTTGGGACCCCATGGACTATAGCCCACCAGGCTCCACTGTCTATGAGAATGTCCAAGGCAAAAACACTGGAGTGGATTGCCATTCCTTTCTCCAGGGGATCTTCCCAACCGAGGGATTGAACCCAGGTCTCCCCTATTGCAGGCAGATTCTTTACTATTGAAACCACCAGAGAAGCCCCCTGATCACAATGGGCCCATGTTTAATCTCTGCTTTTCCCACTGGTCACGATGGCTACCATCAAAAAAAATCCACCAACAACAGATGCTGGAGAGGATGTGGAGAAAAGGGAACCCTCTTGCCCTGTTGTGGGGGGTGGGGGGTGAGGGATGTATGCAGCCCCTCTGCAGAACAGTATGGATGTTCCTAAGGAAAAAAAAAAAACACTGAAAATAGAGCTATCATTTGATCCAGCAAGTTCACTCCTGGGCACATATTCAGAGAAAACTATAACTCAAAAAGATGCATGAACCTATATATTCAGAGCTGCTGCCGCTAAGTCACTTCAGTCGTGTCCGACTCTGTGGGACCCCATAGACGGCAGCCTACCAGGCTCCACTGTCCACAGGATTCTCTAGGCAAGAATACTGGAGTGGGTTGCCATTTCTTCTTCAATGCATACATGCATGCTAATTCTCTTCAGTCGTGTTCGACTCTGTGGGACCCCATAGACGGCAGCCCACCAGGCTCCACAGTCCACAGGATTCTCTAGGCAAGAACACTGGAGTGGGTTGCCATTTTCTTCTCCAATATATTCATAGCAGCACTATTTAAATAGTGAAAGCATGGAAACAGCTTAACTGCCCACTGATAGACGGACAGTGATGGCAGCCACATCAGATAAGACCTCGTGAGCCCTAAGGAAGCTCAGAAAAGAGGACATCTGGCATCTAGCAGCCACCAGACTGCAGCCACTCCCCAAGGTGAGCCCTGAGCAAGCTGACGATATAAACACACAGGATACTGGCCCCAGATGGCTGAGGCATGGATCAAGGGAATGACTTCAGTGAGCCCAGATGCTTGCATCTTCCCTTACGTAGAAGCGCAGAATTCCTCAACTTTTGGATATCTGATTTTCTTTCACTCATGATCATCTTTTGATATTCAGATGACCTGCCCTTGGTTGCAAAACCCCTCCATAGCTTCACTCCCCTACTCGCCTCCTCGGAGCAGTTCTTGCAGGCTTACTTAAGATTCTGTTTCCCACACTCAAAGTCCTAAAATTTCCCATGAAATGAAGAATAGCTCTCAACTTTGAGTCTGCATCGGATGTTTCTCAACTTGACAATCCATAGCCACAAAGCCTAGTGAAATTTCTACATCTGCTTACAGCACAAATAGCAATCATGCCAGTGCAAGAGACATGTATTTAACCTGATTATTGTTCTGCATAACTGAGAGTCAAAATTTATACTATTATATAAACTCCTCCCATCCACTTCATTCTAGAATAAAAATGAAGAGAAAGGAATTCAGTGCTTTTTATCAAAGCATAAGTTTCAACGGGTTAGAGTTTTAGTGTTTTATGTGTACAAAATTAAGTGCAATATTAGTTTTTTTGGCATCTGCCAATAATACGGACTGTTTACAAATAGTGTATTATGTTTCCCAAGCATTCAGACACATACAAGAATATATTATAGTTCAGATAGCCAAAAATCTTATTGGTGGTTTAGTCACTAAGTCCTGTCCGATTCTTTCTGACCCCATGGACTGTAGCCCGCCAGGCTCCTCTGTCCATGGGATTCTCCAGGCAAGAATACTGGAGTGAGTTGCCATTTCCTTCTCCAGGAGATCTTCCCGACCCAGGGATTGAACGTGGGTCTCCCGCATTGCAGGTGGTATCCTGCATTGCAGGCAGATTCCTCACTGACTGAGCCATCAAGGAAGCCACACTCAAAACACATGGAATGTACATTCATTTCCTTCCTTCTCAGATTTGCAAACTGAACCAAAGTGCTCTTTTCACATAAGCACAGTTTTATAAAGGGTTGGCAACGCCAGTATATAACATATTAGCTGGTAGATGATGTTGGTCTTGTAGGTGATTATGCATATTATCAATCTTTTTACAATAAAATAAAATTAAACTAGGCTTTCTCTTTCCAAAGAAAGAATTCCGAATTCTTCTGTAATTATTTTCCAAGAGTACAATACACAGTAACCAAAGAGAGGTGGCTTGAAAATCAAGTTAGGTTAAACAGCTATGCTTTTCATGGTTTAAAAAAGAATGTCAGTTCACTGTGTATAACTGTGTCTAGGTCCATCCACGTGCCTACAAATGACCCAGTTTTGTTCCTTTGTATGGCTGAGTAGTATTCCATTGTATATATATAGACCATATGTTCTTTAACCTTCATCTGTTAATGGACATTGAGATTGTTTGCGTGTCCTTTTTTACGTACTTCAGTCATGTCTGACTCTTTGGGACCCCATGGACTGTAGCCCACCAGGCTCCTCTGTCCATGGGATTCTCCAGGCAAGACTACTGGAATGTGTTGCCAGTTCCTCCTCCAGGGGATCTTCCCAACCCAGGGACTGAACCCGTGTCTCTTACATCTCCTGAATTGGCTGGTGGATTCTTTACCACAAGCACCACCTGGGAAGCCCTTCCATATCCTGGTTATTATAATTAGTGGTGCAATGAACATGGGGGTTCACATGTCTTTTTTTGAGTTAAGATTTTTCTCAGGGTATGTGCCCAGGAGTGGGACCACTGGGTGATATTAATATGTGTGTGTGGAATCTAGAAAAAGGGTACAGAGAAACCTGTTTACAGGGCAGGAAAAGAGATGCAGATGTAAAGAGCTGACGTGTGGACCCAGGGAGGAAAGGAGATGATGAACCAAGAGAGTCGCACTGAGATATATACATTTTTGTGTGTAATCTAGACATTGAGTGGGAAGCTGCTATATAACACAGGGAGCTCAACTTGCTGCTCTGTGACGACCTAGAGGGGTGGGATGGGGGGTGGTTGGGAAGGAGATTGAAAAGGTGGGGGTGGGGATATATGTATACATGTGGCGGATCCAGTTTGTTGTGCAGCAGAAAATAACACAACATTGTAAAAGCAGTTATCCTCCGATTGAAAATAAATACAGAACAAGAAATTTCAAAAATGTTTAAAAAAAAAAGAAAGAAGAAGAAATGGATGCTAGTAATATTCTTTAAATACTAGAGAATAAAAATACTTCAGATGAAAATCAAATGAAAAACTCTGGGCTCCCTCACCTCTCTTTGCAAGAATCTTTAGTTTTCCAGGACATATGATGGCCAGATAACACCGTGGATGTATTATAATTTCAGATAAATACAAGAACCACACTCTCCTGCCCATTGATGAGAACTGCACCCAAGAGTGAACACTTTGCACCTCCTGTTTAGGAAGCACCTTTTCTTCTTTTCAGAAGACCACTGAAAACACTCTTGGAGTATGTTTTGCTTCTTTTCGGCCACCCGGAGGAAAACCTGGAAAGCTAGTTTTCTTGCTGATTTTATGAGCTTGTCATTGATTCTGGAATGTCAAGCATCTTAACCCCACCCCACCATCATCCTTCTTTGGCAAGCAGCACAGCCTCTCACCGATTTTTCTCAGTCCAAGAATATATTATCAGCATGAGGAAATGACCACTGGACTTCCCTGGGGGTTGGGAGTCCACCTGCCAATGCAGGAGACAGAGGTTTGATCCCTGGTCTGGGAAGATCCCACATGCCAGGGGGTACCTAACCCTGTGGGCCACAACTACAGAGCCTGTAGTTTAGAGCCCATGTCCCATAAGAACTGTGAAGAAAGCTGGGTGCCGAAGAATTGATGCTTTTGAACTGTGGTGTTGGAGAAGACTCTTGAGAGTCCCTGAGACTGCAAGGAGAGCCAACCAGTCCATCCTAAAGGAAATCAGTCCTGGGTGTTCATTGGAAGGATTGATGCTGAAGCTGAAACACTCCAATCCTTTGGCCACCTGATGCGAGGAACTGACTCATTTGTAAAGACCCTGTTGCTGGGAAAGATTGAAGGCAGGAGGAGAAGGGGAAGACAGAGGATGAGATGGTTGAATGGCATCACCGACTTGATGGACATGACTTTGAGTAAACTCTGGGAGTTGGTGATGGACAGGGAGGCCTGGCGTGCTGCAGCCCATGGGGTAG
>JADEYB020000024.1:3402927-3463230 GCA_015832495.2 Alces alces
CTCCATGGTGACTGCTGAGGAGCTGGGGGAATGAATACAAGAAGCAACATGAACAAGGAAACAGGATTGGCCCCAGATAGCAGAGATGCCTGTGAAAGGAGTGAATTCACTGAGCCCAGAGGATTGCATCCTCCCATTCAGAGAAAGCTAATTTCCTTAACTTGATACCTGATCTTTGCTGTATCGCTTTTTTACATCCATTTGATGTATCCCGCCCGCTCCCCTTTGTTGCAAACTAGTAGATAGCCTGACATCCCCCTCCTGCCTCCTGGGAGCTGTTTTCTCAGAGCTTCTGAGATACTATCTCCCTGGCTTGGTGTTAGGGTCCACAAGGGGCTGATAGCGTATAGTGTTAAAATGGTCCATTGTGGTGACCTGAGAAATGAAGGATGAAGACACAGTGACCACATTGCTCTGGTGGGCATTCTTGCTTTTTTCCTTAAGGTGATAACCTGTTTTTCCCTGCTGGTGACAGTTTCTTAAGACTGTGTGACCACCAGACCGTGAGACCCCCTCTTCGACTCTGTGATCACAAAGACCCCAGCTGCAGGCTAAAGATAAACTAAGGCCGCCCTTCCTTTGGGGCACAATTCCCCATCCATAGCGTGATAAGAAGGCTTGGCTGCAAAGAGTGAGCACTGGTTTTTCTCTAAAGCCAGTCCCTTTCTTTCTTTATAATAAATCTTTCTCTGCCTGAATACCCGTCTCGTTCTCTTTTTCTCTACACTTGCCTTACCCTCGGATTCCTAAACATTCCCACCAAATAAAATAGCTCTTTACTTTCATATTGTGACTATATTTTTTAGTTGACCGGCCCAACAGAGACAAAAATTAATTAATTAAAAAAGAAACCCGTATAATTATCTGTTAATTGAGTGATTTCTTGTCCTTATACTACCATTTCACTTAAACAGAGATCATACTCAGAATTTGAGTGCCACGAGATTGCCCTTCAATCGAGATGATAAAGTGGGAAAATGAAATGGATGGAGATAGCTATCATTTCCTTTCAGGGTGTCAGTGGTACAGAGCTGGCGACCACTGATAATTGAAAATATTTATACTGCATTATGGCTTCCCTGATAGCTCAGTTGGTAAAAAATCTGCCTGCCATGCAGGAGACCCCTGTTTGATTCCTGGGTCGGGAAGATCCGCTGGAGAAGAGATAGGCTACCCACTCCAGTATTCTTGGGATTCCCTGGTGGCTCAGTAAAGAATCCACCTGAAATGTGGGAGACCTGGGTTTGATCCCTGGGTTGGGAAGATCCCCTGGAGAAGGGAACGGATACCCACTCCAGGATTCTGGCTTGGAGAATTCCATGGACTCGCAAAGAGTTGGACATGTCTGAGTGACTTTCAATTTCACTTCAACTACTGCATAGAGGAGAGGAAATAAAATTCTTTTAAGCTCTGAGTTTTTTTTTTTTTTTTTTTTTAGTGTGCTTTATTTTTGGTCACACTGTCTGCTCCCTTGAGAAAAACCATAAAATGAATATGAAAGGCAGAGTAGGGGCATTTACATATGAGAAGCGTACGAACGTGTGCTGTTGTCTCTTGAGGAAAAAGGGTATTTCCAGGGATGGCTCAGTGACTTCTCAAAGGGGAAAAGTTGGGACTTACAAGTTCCTAAAGGCTACGGCATCAGTTCTGTGATGATAATTATTTCCCGAGTTAAATCTCAGTCTAGTAACCCTACTTCTGAGAGGTCAGTGAATAAGAAAGGAAAGAAATTAACATATGAATTGTTTGCCGGGCAAACTTTGGTAGAAGAATGCTACACTTTCAGGTTTCACACTGGAAGTCTGACAGTCAGCCAACAAGCTGGAAGTTGGAGACCCAGGTGTGGACAGGGCTGGCTCCTCCTGAGACCTCTGTTTCCTGGGTGTGCAACGGCCGTCTGCTCCATGTCCTCACGGCCCTGCAAGTGTGTCTGTGTCCTGATTGCCTCTTCTTATAAAGATCCCGGTCCTATGGGGTCGGGGGTCAGCCCAAGTGACCACATTTTTAGCTTCACCACCTCTTTAAAGATGGTCATCTCCAAATACAGTCCGACTCTGAGGCCCTGGGGCTTTAGGACTTCAACATATGAAAGTCAACATAGGAGGACCAGAGTTCAGCCCATAACAGGATACCTTGCTCTATTCATATTTTTATTGATAACGATGTTAGCCACAGGTTCTGGGAAACGAACTCACTGAGAAGGACAACGCAGATCGTGGAGTGCAGTTGATTACACCGGTGGGCCCAAGGCAGAGTCTCCTCTTAGCCAAGGACCCCGACCAGTTTTTATGAAAACCTTATATACCCTAAGTGTACCTGCCCAATCCCACCTCCCCAAATTCCCTGAAACTAGTCTAAACAAAGGAAAAGAAAGATGCGATCAAAGCTAACCTGTGATTCGTATGCCTTAAGCCTAGGTGGTTAACAGTGGACAATTATCAATAGGCCTGTGGTCATACCCCAATAAGCATAATAGAATGCTTGATTCTATTCGGTTACACAGATAATTAGGGTATTCTTTTAGGCAAAGGAGAGTCTAGATATGAGCCCTGGGGCTCTTCCTTCCAGGGGCCTGGTTTTCCAGTTGGTTTGTCGTTTCCATAGATACTGGGCATAGAGCTCAAAGTCCACAGTCTAGCCCTAGATGGAGTCCTGCTTTCAAGGTGGAGCATGTTCTGTCTGTTTCACGGAGTCCTGCTTTCAAGGTGGAGCATGTTCTGTCTGTTTCCTCCTTCAATAATATTCTTACTATTTATAGTATTTTTTTTTCCCCAGGGCGTTTTCTTTGTCTGATTGTTAGGTTTTTCCTTAATAGGAGTTGACTGGAGTTTTGACACCGGACATTGCAATCCAAGGTGGAAAGCATTCTGGAGACCTGAGAGCTATACATTTCTGCTTTTGAAGAATTTTACGTTCTTCTCAAGAGATGGCCACATTATGTCTCCTGGTGATCCTGTATCTCCATCACTCTGGCAAAGTTCTACTTTGCTGTTACGGCTCTGTCCTACAACCTTCTCAGTATTTCCTATGCTTGATTGCATTCATTGCTTTTCACATTACTGCTTTAGTAGTGTCTGACTCATGTGGCCCCCTGGACTCCTCTGTCCATGAGATTCTCTAGGCAAGAATACTGGAGTGGGTTGCCCTGCCCTCCTCCAGGGCATCTTCCCAACCCAGGGATTGGACCCAAGTCTCCTGCATTGGCGGGCAGGTTCTTTACCACTAGCTCCACCTGGGAAGCCAACAGCTACTTGTGTGTGCCATGAACGCCATCTGCCTATTTGTTTATTTTGTGGGGACTTTAAGGTCTCGTTCACTTTACAAAGAGCCCGAGATTATTCAGACTGGCTCTCTCACTGAATTTTTGGATAAAATATATAATTCTAGGAATTTGTAATTTTCACCTGTTTGCGGATATGCACATAAATATAAACACAGTTTATATATATATAATATATAATATAATATATAATATATATAATATAATATATATAATATAAACACAGATATATTATATATCTGATATTCTTTTATAGTATTAATTGTGGGTAATATTTTTAATATTTTCAGTCTTGTATCTCAGTTTATTTTGTGCTTTAAAAAAAAAAAACTTATGACTTCTATTTATTATTCTTTACAAAATTCCATCAATATTTTCCAGGCTTGACAAAAAAGTGCTTTGTTGTCATATTCTTGTTAATTCCGTAAATTGCATGTTTTATTACTACAACACCAATGTATGACTTCTTTTTTCCTTTATCATACAATTTCAGGAAATATTTAGTTCATCAATTTTAATTTTTAATACAATTGTTTTAAGGTCTCTTTTAAAGTACTAATGTTTATTTCTGCCACTCATTTTACATACAACTGTATCAATACAATGATATAAAAATTTTAGACTATCTTAAAGGAAAAAAATCAGTATGTGGTAAAAAATCTACAAATAGCCCACATTTTGGAATCAAACAAGTTTAAAATAATTATTATCAATCATCAAAACACAATATAGGAAGAACTACATACAGTAACTGAAAAAAAGGGGGAATTTTAGGAAAGATTAGAATGCTGTAAAAAAGAAAATATTCTGGAACTGAAAAGAACTGTTTGAAGTCCAGTCACTGAATAGAAATCACAGAGGACTGTATATAACTGAGAGATCAATGAACTTGGAAAGGAATTCATGTGGAAGCATTAAAAAATATAGAATTCTATATCAAAATTACTTTCATAAATTAGGTGAAATAAAGGCAGCTTCTGAAAAAGGAGGAATTTATCTGCAGATCCAGGCAGAAGGAATGAAAATCAACAGGAATGTCGGGATGCAGGTAAATGCAAACGCTATTTAAGTAAACACGGACTTCCTTTTGAGCCATTACTAAACAAAATCAAATACATTGTGACAACTATGAAATTGTAGAAGTCTATTTCATGAGAGTACCAAGAATAGTTTGAAGAAGGTAAATGCAATTTTACTGTTGTGGGTTTTTTTAGTCGTGTGAAAAATTGCATTCTTTAAAAAAACATTAACTAACGGTCAATCTTAAAGGAAATGAACCCTGAATAATCATTGGGAGGACTGATGCTGAAACTCCAATACTTGGGCCACTTGATGCGAAAGGTGGACATATTGAAAAAGACCCTGATGCTGGGAAAGACCGAGGGCAGGAGGAGAAGGGAGCAACAGAGGATGAGATGGTTGGATGGCATCACTGACTCAATGAATGTGAATCTGAGCAAACTCCGGGAGATGGTGAAGGACAGGGAAGCCTGGCGTGCTGCAGTCCATGGGGTCACAAAGGGTCGGACACGACTGAGCAACTTAACAATAAGAACAAAACAGTCTAACGGGGATGTTGTAATCACTGGAATAAGTGTTGAAAAAAATGTCTAAAAATAATAAACAGTTCAAGCACAAACATTATGCCAAATACAAAAGAATGTGGAAAAGAAATGAGAGGAAAAAAAAGAACAGATGGCCCAAACAGAAAATAAATGTCAAGCTGACCCACTGAAATGCATCCATATGAAACACTGCATTGTATGAAGACAGACTAAGTGCTCCAGTTAAAAGAGAGATTTTCAGCCTGATTAAAAAAAAAAAAAAAAGGCAAGACACTGCTGTACGCTGTTAATGGATAGAAATCTAAAGAAGACACACCCTGAAAAGCATTAAGGTGGGAAGAATGATCATACCGGGCTTCCCAGGTGGCTCAGAGGGCAAGAATCCACCTGCAATGCAGGAGACACAGGTACCCCTGGGTCAGGAAGATGCCCTGGAGACCGAAACTGCAACCCACTCCAGTATTCTTGCCTGGAGAATCCCCCGGACAGAGGCGCCTGCTGGGCTACAGTCCACGAAGTGTGAAAGTCGCTCAGCTGTGTCCGACTCTCTGCGACCCCATGGACTCTACAGTCCAGGGAATTCTCCCCACCAGAATATGGGAGTGGGCAGCCTTTCCCGTCTCTGGGGGAATCTTCCCAACCCAGGGATCAAACCCGGGTCTTAGGCATTGCAGGCAGATTCTTTACCAGTTGAACTACCAGAGCTGGGGAATACAGCATCTAAAATCGGAAGGGGCCTTGCTACAGTGTTGGCGGGAGAGTAAACTGGCGCAGCCACTACGGAGACCAGTGTGCAGGTTACTTAGAAAGCCAAAAATTGAGCTACCATATGACCCAGCAATCCCACTCCTGGGCTTATAAACAGCCTATGCTAGGGCCTAACACAGAACCTGTCTGGCGTGTATTTGTCTTCACGTGAAATTTAGACATGAATCCTCAATGATGACAAAAGAGGCTCCGTCTTCTCTGCAATGGTTTATTTACTGCCAAGCTCCCGATACCAGGGTTTTCCTGGCGGCGCAGATGGTCAAGAATCCACCTGCCACTGCAGGACACCCGGGTTCAATCCCTGGGTCAGGAAGACCCCCTAGAGAAGGGAATGGCAAGTCACTCCTTGCCTGAGAAATCCCATGGACTGAGGAGCGTGGTGGGCTGCAGTCCATGGCGTCACCAAGTCGGATACGACAGAGCAACTAACACCAAACTCCCTGTATGCAAGGCTGCAAGAACAGCAGTTACGCTATCGGAACCCTCTTGATTGAAATGAGAACTTTTATTTATTTATTTATTTTTATGGGACCTGAACCAGCTCTGAAGCAAGTGCATGTCATGGAGTTACCAAAACCTGCATGTAAATGTGTGTTCAGCTGTGACTTCATTAAACATGGTGATGTGGATTAAAAATAAGTGTGTGGGATTTCCCCGGTCATGCAATAGTTCAGACTTTGCCTTCCAATGCAGGGGGCGTGGGTTCAATCCCTGGTCGGGGAGCTGAGATCCGACATGACTCCTGGTCAAAAAACCGGAACAGAAACAACAGAAGTAATACTGTAACAGATTCGATAAAGACTTTAAAAACAGTCCATATCAGGTCTTCCTTGATGGCTCAGTGGTAAAAGAAATTGCCTCCCAATGCAAGAGACACAGGTTCCATCACTGAACCGAGAAGATACCCCATGCCGTGGACCAACTAAGCCTGTGCACCCCAACTACAGAGCCTATGCTTTGGAGCTCAGAACCTGCAACTACTGAAGTCACAGCACCCTAAAGTCTGTGCTCTGTGACAAGAGACTCCATCCCAAAGACAAGTCTGCACTTCACAACTAGAGTAGACCCTGCTCGCTGCAACTAGAGAAAGCCCACACAGCAACAAAGACCCAGCACCATCAAAAATTAACCAATATAATTTTTTTTAAAAAGAACAAAAATTGTCCAAAAAAAGCTCACATTAAAAGAAAAAAATTCTTAAAAAAAAGTGTGAGGGCTGAACTTAAGAAATACCAAATTACATACTATACAGTCTGCTTATAAAAAAGACACAGAAGTCTCAAGTAGCCATGACCACCTCCGTCTATTGGAACCCTTTATCCATCACCGCCACTGATTTAGAAGGTTTCTGTCTTTAGCACACATGCCGATGAATCATGAATGAACGTGACTCTTTTTTCACCTGCCTAAAGTGAAAGGTTGCTCAGTCGTGTCCGACACTTTGCAACCCCACGGACGATACAGTCCATGGAATTCTCCAGGCCAGAATACTGGAGTGGGTAGCCTTTCCCTTCTCCAGGGGAATCTTCCCAACCCAGGGATCGAACCGAGGTCTCCCACATTGCAGGCAGATTCTTTACCAGCTGAGCCACCAGGGCAGCCCAAGAATACTGGAGTGGGTAGTCTATCCCTTCTCCACGGGATCTTCCCGACCCAGGAACAGAACCGGGGTCTCCTGCATGGCAGGCGGATTCTTCACTAGCTGAGCTGTCAGGGAAACCCATCACCTGCCTGGGAGTAGTGAAATTCTGGGATGGGGGTATCTAGCTGCAGGGTCCTTCCACATGAACAGAGTTTAGAATCTTTCTGATCTTGTCTAATGAGGTTGGGCACACAGCAATCATGAGCCCTCAGGCATGAGGGGATAAAGATTGGACCACTGCAGGGAGCAAGCCAGCTTCAGCTTGCTCTTGTCAGTGATGCACCCTTTTTTACGGTAAAAGCTTAAACTTTAGTATCTTCCCCTTACACAAAGGTATGATGGAGATTTGTTGTTCAGTCTCTAAGTTGTGTCTGATCCGACCCTTTGCGACCCCATGGACTGCAGCATACCAGGCTTCCCTGTCCTTCACCATCTTCTGAAGCTTCCTCAAATTCATGACCATGAGCCCATGATGCCATCCAACCATCTCACCCTCTGTCGTCCGCTTCCCCTCCTGCCCTCAATCTTTCCCAGCATCAGGGTCTTTTCCAATGAGTCAGCTCTTCCCATCAGGTGGCCAAAGGATTGGAGCTTCATCTTCAGCATCAGGCCTTCCAATGAATATTCAGGACTGATTTCCTTTAGGATGGACTAGTTGGATCTCCTTGCAGTCCAAGGGACTCTCAAGAGTCTTCAACATCACAGTTCGAAAGAATCAATTCTTCAGTGCTCAGTCTTTTTTATGTCCAACTCTCACATCTGTACATCACTACTGAAAAACCATAGCTTTGAGTATTCAGACCTTTTTAGGCAAAGTGGTGTCTCTGCTTTTTAAAACACTGTCTAGGTTTTTCATAGAGCTTAGGGAAGAAGGGTCTTTTAATTTTGTGGCTGCAGTCACTGTCCATAGTGACTTTTGCAACCCAGGAAAAGAAAATCTGTCACTGTTTACAGTTTTTCCCCATCTATTAGCCATGATAGCAATTAAGAAGGTCTTTTTTTGTTATTTATTTATTGCAACAATAGGCAGAGATTCTCTAATTTTATTTTTCGATAGTCCATGAGACCTGGCCAAGTAAACCATCACACTTAATGCATTCTGGCTAAAATAAATAAATGAAGACTTAAAAGAAAAATACTTAATCAAGGACTTGCCTGGCAGTCCAGTGGTTAAGAATCTCCCTTGCAATTCTAGGGGACTTGGTTTGATCCCTGGTCAGGGAACTAACATTCTGCATGCCAGGGGGGCAACTGGCAACTAAGCCCATATGCCTCAATGGAAAATCCTGCATGACACATCCCAGATACACAAGTGCTCCAATTAAAACCCAACACAGCCAAGTAAATAAATACTTTTTTACGAAACTACTCTGATCGTGGTTGTTCAGAATTGTGCCGAGGGCTTCCCTGGTGGACCAGGGGTTAAGAGTCCACTTGCCAATGTAGGGGACATCAGTTTGATCCCTAGTCCGGGAAGATCCCACGTGCCAAGGAGCAACTTAGCCTGTGGGCCACAGCTATTGAGCCTGTGCCCTAAAGCCTGGGAGCTGCAACTAAGGAGGTCACACACCCTAGAGCCCACGTGTCGCAACTACTAAAGTCCATGTGCCCTCGAGTCCCTGCGCGATAGCAAGAGACGCCGCCGCAATGAGAAACCCAAACACCACAGCCAGAGGGTCTCCCCTGCTAGAGAAAGCCTGTGTGCACCAACGAAGAACCAGAATAGGTAAAAACAAATGCATAAATAAGTAGAATTTTGCAGACCGTAAATGCTCTAAGTCATAATTCAGTGAAGGGCCGGTATGCTGGAAACAGATTCGTGAAATGAGAAGATGAATATCACGGTGAGATTTAAGTCATCTTATCAACATGTCACCTTCATGCATGCTGAAATAAATTACCCTATTATTATGCAGTCTATATTTTGAGTGAAGGTTTTAGCTTCTTGTTAATCCTGTAAATGTGATACTGTTGACCAACCGTTAAAAAAAAAAAAGACGTAAAATTTGAGACTTCTCTATGTATTACTTTATCATCCCTTTCATTTCTCAAGAATTGGATCCAAAACCAACATCACTTTCAAGAGTGTACACCGCTCATTTTAATACATTCTCTCTCTTGATATTAAGGCATCTGTTATTTACGCCATGGTTGCTGCATTCAAACCACTTAATACTTCATTGTTAGATATCTTTTCCTTCACGTCTGATTGCAAACTAAAGTCATTTAACTTCCTTTCATGATTTGAGAACTGACTTGAAGCCTACAATAGTTTTCATTTACAGTGAAATGCAAGTATCATATTCCAGTCCGCCACTGGAGAAAGTTACATGAGTCACAGAGATTAGGAAATGCTCAGCATTTTTCAGAAAAAAAGAAAAGAAAAGAAAACTACAGTGGTGGAGTGGGTTATGATATCAAGGTCAATACTTGGAAAGGTATTGAGTTGCTTGATATTTACAGAACTCTATTTAGACAACAAAGAACTTGTGAAGATACAATAGGAAAAAAATAAAGAGCAAAAAAATACAAAACCTTGCATTCTCATTGGCCTAAGAGCTGGCTAAGGCAAGGTCATAGATACAGATGCCAAAATGGAACAAAGCTTTGAATCAGATACTGAAGTTGGTTTTGTCTTAACAATGGCAGGCTTTTAAGGTAACAGCTACAAAAATGATACAAATCACACACAAATGAAATAATTAGGAATCAGAGGCTGAGCAAACATGGTCCAGTCTGGGAATGTGTCAGTGGAGCTCTTTTGGGATGGAGTTGAGAACACACAGGATAAGAGTGATTGAGGGGGGATTCATGTGCCTCCATGCAAACATCTGAAAGTCCATCCTAAATGAGATCAGTGCCGAGTGTTTGTTGGAAGGACTGATGCTGAAGCTGAAACGCCAATCCTTTGGCCACCTGATGTGAAGAGCTGACTCATTGGAAAAGACCCCGATGCTGGGAAAGATTGAGGGCAGGAGGAGAGGGGGACGACAGAGGATGAGATGGTTGGATGGCATCACCGACTCAATGGACATCAGTTTGAGTAAACTCCGGGAGTTACTGATGGACAGGGAAGCTTGGCGCGCCTCGGTCCTTGGGATCGCAAAGAGTCGGACACGACTGAACGACTGAACTGAACCGAAACGTATAAAAAACGCCTGCCATCCTGTTGGTACTTTCCCTTCTTCTTCACAAGTAGGGTGGATCAATCACGGAATGTCAGGTCACCGGTGGACCCTGTGTGTTATTGGCACCAGCTCTGCCTGGAAGGGACTTTGGATAGAGAGAAAAATGACCTCCATATTTTATAAGCATAGTCTTAAGACTGGAGGGATTATTCAGCCTATTCAAAGATTCATCTCTTCCTTTCACTGTTGTCTTGGAGGTTTAAATCTGTCCAGAAGACAAAACCACCACTGAAGCTGTGTGATATTAATGTAGAATCTGTTTGCCCCTACTGTATATTCTCAACCAGGGAAACAGTGCCCCACAAGGAGAGAGCAGTTGGATCTTGGGAGGCATAAACACCTTACTCTTTCATGTATGAAACACAGGCATGTGTATTGTACAAATCAGACATAGGCTTTGTCTAACATCCATTGGAGCAGGCGGTGGATCTTTGGGCAAATACGTCCAAAAAGGTTCCATCAGGGAATGGGAAAAACAAAACAGGTTGGCATTGTCAAAGAAACAAGCAACCCAATCAAACAACGGGCAGAAGATCTCAACAGACATTCATCCCAAGAAGACATTCAGATGGCCAGGAGACACATGACAAGATGCTCAACTTTGCTCATTATTCAGTTCAGTTCAGTCGCTTAGTCGTGTCCGACTCTTTGCGACCCCATGGACTGCAGCACGCCAGGCCTCCCTGTCCATCACCAACTCCCGGAGTTTACTCAAACTCATGTCCATCAAGTTCATGATGCCATCCAGCCATCTCTTCCTCTGTCATGCTCATTATTAAAGGAATGCAAATCAAAACTACACTGAGGTATAACCTCACACTGGGTAGGATGGCCATCATCAAAAAACCCACAGATAATAAACATTGGAGAGGACGTGGCGAAAAGGGAGCCTTCCTACACTTTTGGTTTGACTGTGAACTGGTGCAGCTACTATGGAGCTTCCTTAAAAAACTAAAAATAGAATTACCATGTGATTCTGCAATCACACTCTTGGGCATCGGTTACTGCTGTTGTGTAGTCATTAAGTCATGTCTGACTCTCTTCGACCCTATAGACTTTAGCCTACCAGACTCCTTTGTCCATGGGATTCTCCAGGCAAGAACACTGAAATGGGTTGTCATTTCTTCCTCCAGGGGATCTTCCCGACCCAGGGATCGAACCTATGTCCCCTGTATTGGCAGTTGGATTCTTTATTGCTGATCCACCAGGGAAGCCCCCTGAACAACTTAAAAATGAGTCATTTTTTTTTTCTGTTATTAATTGAATGTCAGTACATTTAGAAAGGATCACTTTGGTTATCAGAGTTCATTTGCATGAATGCTGCATAAAGCTACAGAAAAACAGCTGCTTGAGAACTGGTTGTAGTCTTACTGTCGGGAGTTGAAATTAGCGCATTTTGATTTGCTCAAATTGCTAATGGGGAGGGGGGAAATAGCATATAATTGCTACAAACAAACACATTTCCTGTTTCCACAGTTTCATGGAAATAACATGATTGACAGTTCTGAATTTAACTTTATTCATCTCAGCATTTTGGAAGGGTTGAAAATACAAGTCATTTTCTACACTTTGCCCCTTATTATTATAATCAAATTATCTCAACAATTCAGATAAAATATAATTCAGGGTTTGGAGTTCTTCAAATGATCACATCAATTTCCCACATTTAATGGATTGCAGAGACGAATCCATCTTGAGAGAAAAACAGTGATGAATTCTTGCACCTGTTAGTTGCTCAGTTGTGTCTGACTCTTCCTGACTTCATGGACTGTAGCCCGTTAGGCTCCTCTGTCCATGGAATTTTCCAGGCAAGGATACTGGAGTGGGTTGCCATTCCCTTCTCCAGGGGATCTTCCCGACCCAGGGATCGAACCCAGGTCTCCTGCACTGCAGGCAGATTCTTTATCATTTGCACCCCCAGATAAACTCTCAGGAAAGTCAAATGAATGAATGGATTAGCAAACCTGCATGTATTATAGGTCTACA
The DNA here is from genome assembly GCA_015832495.2 of Alces alces. Lineage (NCBI taxonomy): Eukaryota > Metazoa > Chordata > Mammalia > Artiodactyla > Cervidae > Alces > Alces alces. The sequence goes on from JADEYB020000024.1 coordinate 3,415,357, forward strand.
TTAATCAATGTACCTTTCTTTCTAGCTAGACATGTAAATATCCATGTGTGAAGTCCCCAAGGAGAAGGTAATGGCAACCCACTCCGGTACTCTCGTCTGGAAAATCCCATGGATGGAGGAGACTGGTGGGCTGTAGTCCATGGGGTCGCTAAGAGTTGGGCACGACTGAGTGACTTCACTTTCACTTTTCACTTGCATGCATTGGAGCAAGAAATGGCAACCCACTCCAGTGTTCTTGCCTGGAGAATCCCAGGGACTGAGGAGCCTGGTGGGCTGCCATCTATGGGGTCGCACAAGAGTCAGAGTTGACTGAAGTGCCTTATCAGCAGAATTCCCCAATCCATAGCACCTTGCTGGGTGTGCCTGTGTGTGGATATATGTGCTCACATGTTCATGATTGTTTGTGTATAACTCTGGAGGAGAAGGAATGTTTACAAAGTTATAGACATGGAAATCATCCTTTAAATGACTTCATCTCCTCTGAACAACTAAGCAAGCACCTAATTAGTCTAACTCAAAGGCTGCGGTGGTTCTTTCGCATCCATATTATATGACACCACCTCGAGATAAACAGAAATCAATTTAAAAGGGAAGAATAAACAGCTGTCATAAGTGAGCAAACAGCCATGAGGATTTAGTTCCATCTCCTAGAAATGTTTTCTCAGTTCTGCTGTTCTTTTTTTCCTGAATGTTAGGTCTCCAAGGGGAATAAGATGGTCTCTGTACCGTGTCAATCAGAAAAAGGAATAGGCATTATAATTCACTTGTCTGCATGATGTCTTTAAAGTTTACTTTCAGTATCCCTTTCTATCAACTTCAGTTCAGTTCAGTCGCTCAGTCATGTCCGACTCTTTGCGACCCCATGAACCATAGCATGCCAGGCCACCCTGTCCATCACCAACTTCTGGAGTTTACTCAAACTTATGTCCATCGAGTCAGTGATGCCATCCAACCATCTCATCCTGTGTTGCCCCCTTCTCCTCCTGCCCTCAATCTTTCCCAGCATCAGGGTCTTTTCCAAACAGTCAGTTCTTCGCATCCGGTGGCCAAAGGATTGGAGTTTCAGCTTCAGCATCAGTCCTTCCAATGAATATTCAGGACTGATTTCCTTTAGGATGCAGTCCAAGGGACTCTCAAGAGTCTTCTCCATTTCCCAGGCAAGAATACTGGAGTAGGTTGCCATTTCCTCCTCCAGGGGATCTTCCCGACTCAGGGATCGAACTTTTGTCTCTTAATGTCTCCTGCATAGGCAGGCAGATTCTTTACCACTGAGCCACCCTCGGAAGCCCAACATCTAGGTAAATCTTTTAATATTAGATCTCCACACAGCTCTACAACATGTATCCATACATACATGCAAATATACATGGATAAAGATGCATGTGGAAACTGGTAGTGAGCATATATGAAATATCAAGTGCCATTTTGATATAGTATTACACCATAGGGGATATACTGAAGCTATTTCCATGTCTGAACATATGCTTATAGAAGTCATGCTCTGTTTATACGGTGATAAGAAATTCTATTCTCTGCAAAACTTGTTTATAGCACATGACACTTTTTATATTTTATCGCCTTGGGTATCCATCCTCTTGATGGAAGGGATTTTAAGGGAGGTGGGAGGGAGGCTGAAGAAGGCGGGCACAAATGTATGCCTCCCTACGGTTAATTCATTTTGATGCATGGCAGAAACTAACATAATACTGCAAAGTAATTAGCCTCCAATGCAAAATTAATAAGTTCAGTTTTTGAAAAAAGAAAATAAAGTCTAGAAGTTGCTGTAAGAGGGAAATTGGACCCCCCCCCCATAGATGGACAGTATAATCTGACAACTTGGACATAAAAATGCTTTGGTATTTGGGGGTTTTCTTTTGCCAAGGGTTGGGGTTGGACAGAGAACCTGGGAGGTTCTTAATGATGGCAACGGAAGACAAAGATGAAAAAAGTTGAGATTAAAGTCACCTTCTTATATTTAGGTGCCAAACTCTAATGACAGAAGATTAATTTCAAATACAGTAGTACAAGGCTTCCATGGTGGCATGGTGGATAAGACTCTGACCATCAATGCAGGAGACATGGGTTCGATCCCTGGTCCGGGAAGATCCCATGCACCTTGAGGCAACTAAGTCTGTACTCCACAACTGTGGAGTCTCTGCCCGAGAGCCAGAGAGCCACAGGCCATGTGTTGCAACTCCTGAAGCCCACAGGCCTCAGAGCCGGCGTAACATGAGAGAGGCCACGGCAAGGGGAAGCTGGAGCGCTGGGACTAGAGAAAAGCCCACACGGCAATGGAGACTCAGCACAGCCAAAAATAAGTGAATAAAATACTTTCAAAACCTAAAATATACTCTTGAAAAAAAACAGAAAGGTGAAAACGAGGGAAATCAAAACAAACAAAAATCCCAAATGCAATAAAAGAAGCGATTGCAAATATCTTAGATATTAACCAGTTATGTCAGTGAACGATAGTATGAGTCACTCAGTCCTGTCCAACTCTATTTTGATCCCATGGACTGTAGCCTGCCGGGCTTCTCTGTCCATGGGATTCTCCAGGTAAAAATACTGGAGTGGGTTGCCATTCCTTTCTCCAGGAGTTCTTCCCAACCCAGCAGTAGAACTGGGTCTCCGGCATGGCAGGCAGATTCTTTACCATCTGAGCCACCTGGGAAACCCCCGACTTTAAATGCTAACACTTTAAATGCAAGGATTAAAAGAGAAAGGCCCCCACTGGCCACAACTAGAGAAGGCCTGCACAGCAGTGAAGATCTAGCACAGTCAATAATAAATAAATAATATTAAAAAAAAATCAACTCCACAACTGTGCATTAGACCTTTGTTGGGGCTTCCCTGGGGGCTCAACTGGTAAAGAATCCGCCTGCAATGCGGGAGACCTGGGTTCGATCCCTGGGTTGGGAAGATTCTCCCCCTGGGAGAAGGTAGACAAACTTTAGAGGCATGTTCTCAGAGCTACTGTTTGCCAAACACACATATACAAATTTTCACTTTTTATTATCATGTTGTAATGATTCACAGCAGATTAAACACAAGCTATTTCTAGTAGAAAATGGATAGTGGGGACCTTTTGTGGGAGGTGCAATTATTTTTTCTGTCGTGCATGCTTAATTTTTAAATTTGAGAAACGCGGTTATCATTAGCTCCCATTTGTTTATTTTATTTAAATTTCCATTACTTGTCAATCCTAAGGGAAATCAACCCTTAATATTCGCTGGAAGGACTCAGGATGATGAAGCTGAAGCTCCAATACTTTAGCCACGGGATGCGAAGAGCTGACTCATTTGGAAAGACCCTGATGCTAGGAAAGATTAAGGATGCTATGAGAAGGGATGAGATGGTGGGATGGCATCACTGACTCAGTGGACATGAGTGTGAGCAACTCCGGGAGTTGGTGTTGGACAAGGAGGCCTCGCATGCTGCAGTCCATGGAGTCGCAAAGAGTCGGACACGACTGAGCAAATGAACAGCGACTGCAAGATGGACTGAAAAAGATCTTGCTGCAATTTATGTCAGCGTGTTTTTCATGTTTTCCTTCAAGCGTTTTATAGTATCAGGTCTTTTTTACAGGTTTTTAATCCATTTGGAGTTCATTTTTGTTTTTGGTGTTAGGGAGTGTCCATATTTCATTCGTTTTACATGCACCCGTTCAGTTTAAGGCTTGTCTCTTTTCCACTATATAGTCTTGCCTCCTAAACTCAAAGTCTTTTTGCAAAGGAAACCATATACAAAATAAAAAGAAAACCCACAGAATGGGAGAAAATACTAGCAAGCGATGTAACCGACAAGGGATTAACTTCAAGAATCTATAAACAGCTCATGAAACTCAATAATAAAAATAGGAAAAAGAAAACCACCAAAGGACCCAACCAAAAGAATGGGCAGAAGACCTATAGAGACATTTCTCTAAAGAAGACAGACAACAGGCACGTGAAAAGAGGTCAACATTGCTAATTATTAGACACATGCAGATCAAAACTACAGTGAGGTATCACCTCACACCCATCAGAATGGCCATCACCAAAAAATCCACAAACAACAGATGCTGGAGAGAGTGTGGAGAAAAGGTGAACTCCCTTACACTGTTGGCAGTGGAAATTGGTACAGCCACTTTGGAGAACGGTATGGAAGTTCTTTAAAAAACACTTAAGAACTACCATATGACCCTGCAATCCCACTCCTGGGCAGATATCCAGAGAAAACCATGGTTTGAAAGGATGCACGCACCACAGTGTTCATAACAGCACTATTTACAATAGCTGGGACATGGAAGCAACATAAAAGTCCATTGACAGAGAACTGGATACAGAAGATGTGGTACATATACACAGTGGAATATTACTCAGCCATAAAAAAGAATGAAATAATGCCACTTGTTGCATGACAGATGGAACTAGAAGCTGTCATACTAAGTCACAGAAAGACAAATATGACACTGCTTAAATGCAGAATCTAAAAATACGATACAAACAAACTTATTTACAAAATAGAAACAGATTCACAGACTAGGGGAACAATCTCGTAGTTTCCAAAGAGGAAAGCCTGGTGTGCTGCAGTCTGTGTTTGAGGGGGTGGATGAGTTAGTAGTTTGGGATTAACATACAGGCACGACGATATATAAAATAGATAACCAACCAGGACCTACTGGATAAAACAGGGAGCTAAACTCAACATTCTGTAATAACGTAAATGGGAAATGATTTTGAAAGAGAATAGATACATGCATAAGTATAACCCAATCACTTTCTTGTACCCCTGAAACTAACAACATTGTTAACCAACTATACTATAATATAAAACAGCAATTACAAAAGCAGTTTTGCAAAGAATGCTTACTGCCTGAAACTCCAGGGTCCATTCTTCATGCCTAGCTATAGATTGAGATATACGTACATGATTTGTTGTTGTCTTTCACTTGCTAAGTCGTGTCTGACTCTTTACGGCCCCATGGACTGCTAGACACCAGGCTTCCCTGTCTTCCACTATCTCCTGTAGTTCAAATTCATGTCCACTGAGTCAGTGATGCCATCCAACCATCTCATCCTCTGCCACCCTCTTGTCCTTTTGCCTTCAATCTTTCCCAGCATCAGGGAACATTATATGCACATGTATATGTACATTATAGGTACATGTGGAAAAAAACCTCAACCCACTTCCCTATTATTTGAAACTGATGTTACCAAAAATTTCAATCGTCTTTTACGACACCATGCATTTTTGGGGAATACATCTTCTTCAATGTCTTCCTCTACATGTCAAGCCGACTCGCTTTGCATTACATCTGTCGTTAGCTGTTTTGGTTCTGACATCCTGAACTTTCCTTGATGCTCAATTGTTGTGCCTAATCATTCTTCATTAAGCTTTCCTGCCTGGCATTCTAATGAGACTCAGCCAACTCGACAAGCCTTATCCGGACTTCAAGATTCATTATATCAACTTGTTCAGTGAAGCCCTCTCCTCCACATTTTCTCTTAAAAAGATAAATTAGAATTCATAAGAGACAGCACTTTGCTGACCCAGGATCCACATAGCCAAAGCTGTGGTGGTTTTTCCAGCAGTCATGTATGGATGTGAGAGTTGGACCATAGAGAAAGCTGAGCACTGAAGAATTGATACTTTTGAACTGTGGTGTTGGAGAAGACTTTTGAGAGTCCTTTGGACTGCAAGGACGTCAAACCAATCAACCCTAAAGGAATCAACCCTAAATATTCATTGGAGGGACTGATGCTGAAGCTGAAACTCCAATACTCTGGCCACTTGATGTGAAGTACCAACTCATTGGAAAAGACCCTGATGCTAGGAAAGGTTGAGGGCAGGAGGAGAAGGGGGTGAAAGAGATTGAGACGGTTGCATAGCATCTCCAGATCAATGAACAGGAACTTGAGTCAACTCTGGGAGATAGTGAAAGTCAGGGAAGCCTGGCGTGCTGCAGTCCATGGAGTCATAAAGAGTCGGATTTGACTTAGCGGCTGAACAAGAAAAGTACAAACCAGGGTCAATGTTTTTTTTTTTCTCCCTTAACCATAAAATATTGATCTAGTATTTGTAAGCTACTCTGTGTGCCCAGAAAGCTATGGTGGTTTTTCCAGTAGTCATGTATGGATGTGAGAGTTGGACTATAAAGAAAGCTGAGCACTGAAGAATTGATGCTTTTGAACTGTGGTGTTGGAAAAGACTTTTGAGAGTACCTTGGACTGCAAGAAGATCCAACCAGTCCATCCTAAAGGAAATCAGTTACCTGGGTGTTCATTGGAAGGACTGATGCTGAATCTGAAAGTCCAATACTTTGGCCACCTGATGCAAAAAGCTGACTCATTTGAAAAGACCCTGATGCTGGGAAAGATCGAAGGTGGGAGGAGAAGGGGACGACAGAGGATGAGATGGTTGGATGGCATCACCAACTCGATGGACATGAGTTTGAGTAAACTCCGGGAGTTGGTGATGGACAGGGAGGCCTGGTGATGCGGTTCATGGGGTCACAAAGAGTCGGACACACCTGAGTGACTGAACTGAACTGAATTGTGTTTGTGATTGTTATTTTAAAAATCTATGAGATTTAAGATGTAACCGTGACTTAACCAACAGCAGCCAGAGTAGAGAAAATATAGCCTAAGGCCACCCTGTCTTTCAGGAACAAGAAGCTAATTACTTATGACCCAATTAAGCAGCCTTTGGGTGCTCAGTTGGGTCTTTTTTGATTGGAGAATAGACATAACAAGAACTTGTAACATTACAGCTTAGACAAATGGCGAAGATGAGTTCCTATGACTTATTCACGTTATAGAACAAGGAAACTCCTAAACTGAGACCAGAGGAACTGGAAAACTGGTTCAAGATCCCTCAGCAAATAATTAATTAACCACAAGGACATAATCAAAATTATGAACCTTGTTCTAATGCTTTTCTCCTGTCTCATGTTTCTTTTGACACAAAGGTCAGGCAGATTAAATTATCTGGGATACTAGCAGTAATAGTAAGTCCCACTCAAAATGGCAACTCACTCCAGTTTTCTTGCCTGGAAAATCCCAGGGACAGAGGAGCCTGGTGGGCTGCCGCCTATGGGGTCGCACAGAGTCGGACACGACTAAAGCGACTTAGCAGCAGCAGGAGTGATTGCTTACTAGGCTAAGTTCTGCCTACACCTTAACATATGTTATTCACAATTTTTTCAACAGTTTTGAGGCTGGTATGATTATCCCCATTTGACAGAAGCAAATTGAGTTTCGATAAAGAGGAAAGATTATTCCCCAGAGCTAGAAACTTGTAGAGGATACAACAACTAAAGGAATGTTTCATTTAAAAAGTGAGTATTTCTCCTGGGGTTACATCCAGAAAAAGAAGAAAAGTAAAAGATTCACGCACCCCACCGTTGATGGTAGCACTGTTTACAACAGCCGGGACATGGAAACAAGCAACATGTCCATCAACAGATGAATAGACAAAGAAGACATGGGACATATAGACAATGGAATATTACGCAGCCATGAACATAAGGAAATAATGCCATTTGCAGGTACATGGATGGACCTCGAGATGATCATACCAAGTGAAATAAGTCAGACAAAAGACAAATATCATGTGGCGCTGCTTATATGTGGAATCTAAAATAAGACACAAATTAGAGTGTTAGTTGCTCAGTCGTGTCCGACTCTTTTCGACCCCAGGGACTGTAGCCCGCCAGGCTCCTCTGTCCAAGGGATTCTCCAGGCAAGAATACCAGAGTGGGGTTGCCATTTCCTCCTCCAGGGGATCTTCCCAACCCAGGGATGGAACCAGGGTCTCTGGCCTGGCACGCAGATTCTTTACTGTGTGAGCTACCAGGAAAGCCCCACAGATTAACTTAACCTACAAAACAGAAATAGATCCAGAGACACAGACAAGCCTGTGGTGACCAAAATGGAGAGGGAGAGGGAGAGTAAATTAGGGGATTGGGGATTAACATACACACACTACGGTATACAAAATAGATAACCAAGGACCCCCCGTACACCACGGGGAACTGTAATGAATATTTCACAATAACCTTCAAAGGAAAAGAGTCTGAAAAAAAATGGATCTATGTATGTATAACTGTATCCCTCTGCCGTACAACAGAAAATAACACAACGCTGCAAATCAACTATTCCATTTTTTAAGTGAGTGTTTCATTTTTACGAATTCTAGCATAAAAGTCCACAAAATGTTCTGCAGATTTTCAGGAGGCAGATAGTTTTTGTCACCCTTCTCTTTCACGCTAAGACTTCCCAATTCCATCATCCTGTTGTTATTTTTACCCTGGTGTACACACACACACACACACAAATGTGTACTATTTTATTCTGGCCTTCAATCTGTTAACTAAATCCTAGTGGAAATTATTTTTTCCCCCCTCTTCTAAGCAATTTGTAAATCTTCATGTGTAAATATAAAGACTCTTGGCTATGGAATACATCCTGATCTTCATGCTGGTAAAGCTATCATCTCATTAAAAATGAATTTAAATATAGTATGCATAAGGGACAAGGTCCCAGAGCACAAAGAAGTATATTCAATATCTTGTGAAAAGCCATAATGGAAAGGAATATGAAAAAGAATGGAAAAGAATATGTATAAGTGTGTGCATATATTTTTATATACTTGTATACACACACACACACACACAGTTAGCTACAAATTGGCACTTGCCATCCACCGCTACAAGGATTAAATCAGGTGCTGCTGAAGCTGCTGACTTTCAACACTCCCTGAAGGGAGCTCAGGTTGGAGAGCAGAAACAAAGCACTCTGAACTCTGGGAAAACTGACAGGACAGGTCTTCAGATAGTTAGATCTTTTCAGGAGCTGATTTTATGAGCCCAGGTCTTGTGTCTCACCTCCTATCTAGAAAAGCAATAAATTCCTTCATGGTGATGACTGTTGCTCGTGATTAGTGAAACCTTCCGCAAAAAATAAGTGCCTGACTGCATGTATTCCCTTTCACCAAAACCCCATAGATACTGACCTTCCCCTTTGCCTCTTTGGAGCATCTTTCAGAGCTATCCGAGGTGCTGTCTCGGGGGCTGCATGCCCCAGTTTGCCCCAGACAAAACTTAGCTGGCAACGCTCATTTTGTGCATTACAATGCATTCTACAATACATATACATACCTGAGTCATTTTGCCATGTATAAGAAATTAACACAACACTGCAAATCAACTATACTTTCATGAAGTTTAAAAATATATATAAAAAATGCAGAAAAAATTAATTTAAAGGTGATAGTTGAGCCGCCTGATATTTTGATCGAGAACATATTCACAGGGTAACTATTTTATTCCAGTTGTGGATTTTACAGTGTGGATGGAAAGTCTGTTATGATGTTGGCTTGTGGTTGACAGTACTATGCTAGTCACAATATCCTTATTGCTAGAACCTCATGAGTATTCCTGCCTGGAGAATCCCATGGACAGAGGAGCCTATATAGTCCATGGGGTCACAAAGAGTTGGACATGACTGAGGTGACTTAGCATACAGGCATGCATGAGTGAAAATAGACTTTTATTTTTTTCTTAATATTTATTGTTATTTATTTGGCTCTTCTGGGCCTCTGCTGCAGCAGAAGAACACTTAGTTGTGGGATGTGGAATCTTGTTCCCTGAGTGGGGATCAACCCGGGGCCACCTGCATGGGTTGTGCAGACTCTTAGCCACTGGATCATCAGGGAAGTCCCAAAACAGAATTTCATTAAAAAAAAAAATTTAATGTATTTTTTAATTGGAGGAAATTTGCTTTACACTGTTGTGTTGGTTTCTAGAGCTGGAGGCATCAGACTTCCTGGACATTAGACTATACTACAAAGCTACAGTCATCAAGCCAGTATGGTACCAGCCAAAACAGAACTTTAAAATAGCACTTTCTGGCTATTTATGCTCGCAACTTCCTCTCTAAAGTCCAGTAACTTTTTTTGTCTATGGTTTTAGACATAAGAATAAGGTTAAGTCATCTCCATAAACAGATGACTATCCAAGTGGACAGATTGTAAAGAAGCACACTGCACAGAGATTGAGGGCTTTGTCCACAGAGCTGAGGGCTTGGTCCATAGAGATGTGGGCTTGGTCCATTGAGACATGGGCTTGGCCCAGAGATGCCAATTTTGTCCACAGAGATGCCAGCTTGGTCCATGGCAATGAGGGCTTGGTCCACAAAGATGAAGACTTGATCCACAGAGATGCAGGCTTGGTTTACAGAGATGGGGGCTCAATCCACAGCGATGAGGGCTTGGTCCATGGAGATGTGGGGTTGGTCCATAGAGATGCCAACTTGGTCTATAGAGATGCCGACTTGGTCCAGAGAGATGAGGCATTGGTCCATAGAGATGTGGGCTTGGTCCACTGAGATGTGGACTTGGCCTAGAGATGCCGACTTGGTCCACAGAGATGCCAGCTTGGTCCACGGCAATGAGGACTTGGTCCACAAAGATGCAGACTTGGTCCACACAGATGAGGGCATGGTCCACAGAGATGCAGGCTTGGCCCACAGAGATGGGGGCTTGGTCCACAGTGATGAGGGCTTGGTCCACAAAGGTGAAGACTTGATCCACAGAGATGTGGGCTTGGTTTACAGAGATGGAGGCTCAATCCACAGCGATGAGGGCTTGGTCCATGGAGATGTGGGGTTGGTCCATAGAGATGCCAACTTGGTCTATAGAGATGCCGACTTGGTCCAGAGAGATGAGGCATTGGTCCACAGAGACGCCAAGTTGGACCACGTTTCCTGTACATCGTTGGTGTGTAAGAATGATTCAGTCTGTAACCCAGAAGGGTGGGATGGGGTGGGCGATAGGAGGGAGGTTCAAGAGGGACGGGGACATATGTATACCTCTGGCTATTCAGGCAGTGTATGGCAGAAACCAACACAATATTGTAAAGCAATTATCCTGCAATTAAAAATAATTGAAAAAAATGATTCAGTTTGTGAACATGATTTGAGGCTTTACCTGGTCATTTGCCGTCAGGAGTTCTGACTAATATCCGCAAGTGCCTGCTTAGGGCTTGGTGCATGGCGGCTCCCCTGGCTGTCACTCCGTCTGGCCACAGAAAGTGGCAGGAATGTGCACCATGAAAGGATTAATGCCTACTGCAAGCTGAATCCATTAAAGATGCACTCACCTACAGACTTCTCTTGTGTCTATCTCCTTAGGTAATAACATTATTGGAAAATCCTGTCAGAACATGACTTCCCAGAACACGTGTACTAAGTGTTTTGCCCTAAAGTCTATTATTAGGCTTGGTTATTTTAAGATAAATGCATCACTGTGAATTGTTACCTCTGCTCACCAGCCAATTCATGAATTATTACCTCGAAGTTTTTTTGCATACAAATTTGTAAGTGAATGCCACACAATGCACTATTTTTCTGGGTATGAAAGTTCTATCTCATTGAGAAAGGGGATCTAAGTGCTCAGTGTTACATACAGTTTTATGCTGAGTTATAAACAAATCAATTAGCATTGTTGATGCCTGTGTGTGTGTGTGTTTTAAAATATTTGATGTAGTTACAATCACACAGATTGAAATGGACTTTGACAGCACACTGGATTTGGGTTAGATGGAAAATGCAGGAGAGGAAAAATGAAAACTTTCTAAATTAAAGGAAGATAAAAATGAATGGAATTTTGCCATTTGCAACAACACCAATGGACCTAGAGATTATTATGCTGAGTGAAATTAAGTCTGAGGGAGAAAGACAAATACACATGATATCATTTATGTGTTGAACCTAAAAAAAAAAATAAAGCAAATGAATGTATGTGTAAAAACAGAAACAGACTCACGGATACAGAAAATAAACTAGTGGTCACCAGTCGGGAGACTCAGACCAGAGAAGGATTATTCGGGATTAAGAGGGACCCAACTACTATGTACAAAATAAACAGCCATTACATTGGGAATACACTGCATATAGCCGAAGATTTTTGTTGGCAAGATGGACTTGGAGCTGTCACAAAATTCACCTTTTCTAGTGTCAGAACTTCACAGTGGTTTACTAGACGATGCTGTCAAAAATGAGCTGGTTTTATTTGCAATCTCACTGTAACTGTTTTCCTTAAAAATTTAATAGCTATTAACTGACACACACAGTTGACAAAACTTGAAAAATTGCAAAAAGTGAAGTACACATATACTCCCAGAGGTATCTGTAACACTGTGTTGAATCTACTTCCATTTATTTTTAAGATGTGCAAAGCCACACACACATACACACACACAAACACACATGTTGTTGTTTGTTCAGTTGCTCAGTTGTGTCCGAATCTTTGAAAGCCCATGGAGTGTAGCCCATCAGGCTCCTTTAGATTCTCCAGGCAAGAATACTGGAGTGGGTTGTCATGTCCTCCAGGGGTGCATCCCAATTTGGTGACGACTGTCACCAAATCAAAGAACAGAACCCGAGCAGGACTTCACAAGCCTACCTCTTGCTATAGAGATGTCTACTTGCCATAGAGATGTCTCCTCTCTTCCAAACGGCAACATTCTCCCCCTGAGATTTAACACCAAGGACATGATTCTGCAAGTTCTCTTTAACTGCAGATGTCTCGGCTCATCCTTATAGTGGAGACATTCAAATGTGAAAGGAGATTAGGTGTGATGTAGCAAGAAGCTATTCATTTCCATCATTTCAGAGATGCACTTACAGGAAATAGCTTCCATGTATTTCCTAATTTGGAGTTTTGCAAGTGGATCAGTGGAAAACAATCTGCCTGCCAATGCCGGAGACGCAGGTTTGACCCCTCAGTCAGGAAGATCCCCTGGAGAAGGAAATGGCAACCCACTCCAGTATTCTTGCCTGGAGAATCCAATGGACAGAGGAGCCTGGCGGGCTACAGTCCATGGGGTCACAAAGAGTCGGACATGGTTTAGGGACTACACAACAACCACAACAAATTTATTCATTCCACTGTTAGTGGACATCTGTATTGTTTCAAGTTTTCAACAGTTACATATGTTATAAAAGACTCTTCAGCTCATGAGAGTCAACAACAATGAAAAACAAACAACCCAATCAAAAACAAAATAGACAGGAGACCTAGACAGACCTTTCTCCCGAGAAAACATACAGATCACCAAAAGGCACATGAAAAGATGCCCAACAACACTAATTACTAGAGAAATGCAAGTCAAAGGGACAATGACTTTAATGGTTCCCATGATTAGAGTGTCTACAAACAGTAAGTGCTAGGGAGGGTGTGGAGAAAAGGGAGTCCTCTTACACTGTTGGTGGGAATGTAAATTGGCGCAGCCACTGTGGAGAACAGTGTGGAGGTTCCTTAGAAAACCGAAGACATAATTACTGTATGATACCAGAATCCTGGTCATATTTCCAGACAAAACATGAGCTTGAAAAGCTACAGGTACCCCAGTGTTCATAGTAACATTATTCACAATAACCAGAGTCATGGAAAAAACTTAAGTGTCCATTGACAGAAGAATGGAAGAAAAAGATGTGGGACATATACATGGTGGAATATTACTCAGCCATAAAAAAGAATTAGACAATGCTTTTAACAGCAACACTGATGCATCACAGTGAACTAAGTAAGGCAGACAGAGAAAGACAAGTATCCTGTGATATCACTTGTATGTGGAATCTAAAACATGACACAAACGAATTTATCTAAGAAACAGACTCACAGACCTGGAGAACAGACCTCTGGTGGGCTACGGGCCATGAGGTCGCAAAGAGTCAGGCAAGACTGGGCACATAAGCACATTATTAATTATACTAGCAATAGAGCCAGTCAACACAGTTATGAGAGTATACTTAAGTCTTGCTGGTTTACATAAAGCCAGGCAAACATAATAAAATAGGTTAATATGTTGTAAAAATATACATATACTAATCCTGGAGTACTCCAATACTTTGGCCACCTCAGGGGAAGAGTTGACTTATTGGAAAACACCCTGATGCTGGGAAAGATTGAAGGCAGGAGGAGAAGGGGACGACAGAGGATGAGATGGTTGGATGGCATCACCGACTCAATGGGCATGAGTTTGAGTAGACTCTGGGAGTTGCTGATGGACAGGGAGACCTGGCGTGCTGCAGTCCATGGGGTCGTGAAGAGTCGGACACGATAGAGCAACTGAACTGAACTGAATCCTTAAGTATCATTAATCAGAAAATACTACGTATTCCCATAGTAGAGGGAGCAGGGAAGATAAATGAAGTGAAAATCGCTCAGTTGTGTCCGACTCTTTGTGAACCCCATGGACTGTAGCCCGCCAGGCTCCTCCGTCCATGGGATTCTCCAGGCAGGAATACTGGAGTGGGTTGCCATGCCCTTCTCCAGGGGAAGATAAAGTAGGAGATAAATTGGAATATCATGTCTCAAGAGCAGTGTCTGTGAGGTCTCGAACTCACTTCTTCACTGTGTTCCCTAGGACGTGGGGGCCTGTCAAGTCAAGAGGCATACAAGAGGGACCTTCCTTGGACTGGAGTCTCTCACAAATGGGAAACAAGCTGTGATGGTTACTACAACACATAAACAGATGGCCCACTCGGATGTGTACGTGGGTTTAAGTTCCTACCTTGATGTGTGTGCAGATCATGACTTGATCATGAATCAATGCTGCATCACTCATCATAGAGTTAATAATATAGGTAAGTATTTCATATGGTTTTCATGGTTTTAGTTGCTAAGTCGGGTCTGACTCTTGCGACCCCATGGACTGTAGCCCGCCAGGCTGCTCTGTCCATGGGATTCTACAGGAAAGAACACTGGAGCGGGTTGCCATTTCCTTCTCCAGGGCATCTTCCTGACGCAGGAATTGAACCTGGGTCTCCTGCATGGCAGGCAGATGATTTACCGACTGAGCTATAAGGGAAGCCCGTAGTTCATATGGTTAATAGGTATAGGTTAATAGTTAATGGGTAAACTCCGGGAGATGGTGATGGACAGGGAGGCCTGGCGTGCTGCAATTCATGGGGTCGCAAACAGTCGGACACGACTGAGCAACTGAACTGAACTGAACTGAATAGTTAATAGTTAATAACTGTTATCAGGTGGTACTAGTGCTAAAGACTCTGCCTGTCTAATGCAGCAGATGTAAGGGACATAGGTTTGATCCCTGGATCAGGAAGATCCCCTCGAGGAAGGCATGGCAACCCACTCCAGTATCCTTGCCTGGAGAATCCCATGGACAAATGACCTTGTGGGCAACGGTTCATAAGGTCACAAAGAGTCAGACATGACTGAAGCGACTTGGCAAGCATGAAGAACTGATAATAATGTTGGTAGTTAATAATATAGGTTAACAATTAATATACGGTTAAGAGGAATTAACTAGGGTCAAACTATTTTAACAGATACATTACTATGATTCTGTCATAAAAAACAGGAGTTTTGACATTTCCTGAATATGTATCAGATACCTCAAACGCCATTGCTTGGCATTTTGTTTTTCCTCTCCCCGACAAAGGAACACAGTCTGAATATTTAGCTCTTTCGCTGCAATTATGTAAATTGGAAACCTTTAAGCCCCAAATGATATTGTTTTACCAATACCAGGTAATGTGTAGAAAACTGCTGTGAATTCATCTCACAGATATGTGAAACACTGTACTCCTCTCTGCTTATTTGTTGGGTATCATCTTGCACAATTCATTCCAAAAACAAATTTCCATAAGTAACGCAATGTTTTTTAAGATGCGCTGACCTACGGAGTTGCAGGGTTTCAGTCATAAGCTGGCAGCTGTCCTTGAGGGAGCTAAAAATAAACCCTACATTAACACAAAACATCTCCATAGAAGCACATTCTGTTTTCACAAAACCTGCTTTCAAAATAGATGTTTGACTAAGACCCTTCTTACAGAAATGCTTAACATTTGTCTTCCTACTTTGGGTACGGAGTAATTCTATGATGTCCCAAAGTATCGAAATTTCAAATATTTGATGTCTCTCATTTTAGTATTTGTTGTTCAGGCCCTCAGTCTTGTCTGACTCTTTGTGACCCCATGGACTGCAGCACGCCAGGCTTCCCTGTCCATCACCAACTCCCATTTATTCAAACTCATGTCCATTGAGTTGGTGATGCCATCCAACCATCTCATCCTCTGTCGTCCCCTTGCCTACAATCTTTCCCAGCATCAGGGTCTTCTTTCAGTGAGTCAGCAGTTTGCATCAGGTGGCCAAAGGATTGGAGTTTCAGCTTCAGCATCAGTCCTTCCAATGAATATTCAGGACTGGTTTCCTTTAGGATGGACTGGTTTGATCTCTCTGTAGTCCAAGGGACTCTCAAGAGTCTTCTCCAGCACCCCAGTGCAAATGCATTAATTATTCAGCATTCAGTCTTCTTTATGGTCCAACTCTTAGACCTGTACACAACAAACCATAGCTTTGACTATATAGAGCTTTGTGGACAAAAGTGATGTCTCTGCTTTTTAATACGCCATCTAGGTTTGTCACAGCTTTTCCTCCAATACTGACCAACATCAATTTCCATTTCCTGTCACGTGTTGTGGTCATGAGTCTGCTTATATTCGTTACCTTTTTTTTTTTTTATTCCAATATTGTCTCCAAACTGTAGCTAAGATGCTGGGAAGGTGATTTCAAGAGAACTTTCCTTTGAAAGAACATCCCCATCCTGAACCATGGCTGATTCAAGTCAATGTATGGCAAAAACCACTACAGTATTGTAAAGTAATTAGCCTCCAACTAAAATAAATAATTTTTTTTTAAAAAAAGAACATCTCCATTTCAGTAGGATACTTGATATTTAAATAAGTTTGAGATTCCTAAACCATGGTGTCTAAAGGAAATCTTTTGAGAATGTTGACTTGCTTGTCATGGAAATACTGAGAAATACGCATTTTAGTCCCCACTTGGTTCCCATTGGTTGTACCATTGCCATTGGAAATTACCTGTCTTATCAAGCTAGGGGATTAAAACCAATGAGGAAGCAAAACCATGAGGTCAGGACTTCCCTTCCAAAGCAGGGGACTTGGGTTTCAAGAATTAAGATCCCACAGGTCTCGGGGTGACCATGCCCACACGCCACAACCAGGAAGACCCACCTTCTTCTAACTCTGACAAGACCAGAGACATGTTTGTGAGCTAAGCCATTTCAGTCCTGTCTGACTCTTCACCATCACGTGGACCATAGCCCGCCAGGCTCCTCTGTCCATGGGATTCTCCAGGCAAGAATACTGGAAGATTATCCAGTATATTCAGAATATTCGGTATATTCAAAATATCCAGTATATCCAGAATATTCTCCAGGCAAGAATAAGGGAATGGGTTGCCATTCCCTTCTCCAGGAGATCTTCCTGACCCAGGGATCGAACTCAAGTCTCCTGCATTGGCAAGCGGATTCTTGACCACTGGACCACCTGGGAAGCACATATTTCACCTACACGTTAGCTGTACTGATGTTGAGATGCTGGGTCTTCAGTTCTAAAAAAAAAAAAACTTTCTGAAAAATAAGCATAGTGGTGGTGTAAGTTTCTTTGCTTAGTTCTTTCAACTTTTCCTGTAAGTAATTTATTTTTTTATTTGGATGAGGACCATTTTTGAAGTCTTTATTGAACTTGTCACAATACTGTTTCTCTTCCTTAGGTTTTTTTTTTTTGGGGGGGGTGGTCACAAGGCACGTGGGACCTTACCTCCACGACCAGGGATGGAATCCACACCCCTTGCATTGGAAGGCAAGGCCCTAACCATTAGGCAAACAGGGAAGTCCTGCTTTGTTAGAACACTGTGAAACCCTGACTAACTCCTGCTCTCCGTAGTTACTTTCAAAACAATCTGCAGAAAACAGGTCTGGCGACTAAGAAAGATGAAAACTCAAAGGTTAGAAAAGCTCTTGAGACTATCTTTCACATAACGGCAAACTAGAGAAAGTAAGAGATCCCTGATGCTGGGAAAGACCGAAAGAAGGAGGAGAAGGGGACGACAGAGGATGAGACGCTTGGATGGCGTCACCGACTCGATGGACATGAGTTCAAGCAAACTCCAGGAGTTGGTGAAGGACAGGAAAGCCTGGTGTGCTGCAGTCCACGGGGTCTCAGAGTTGCACACGAGTAAGCCATTGAACAACAGAGATGACATAAAAATTTACAGTGAAAAAAAAAACCACTGGAAAAGCTGGACAAAATAATTTTTTAAAGTGTGACAATAGTTATTAGGTCAACTCTTAGGGCATTTCGTGGTGATTTTCTCCTAAGCCTGTCTCCTAACTGTTGATGAGGCAGCTGAAATGCTGTGAAGGTGAACAAATGTTTTAATAGCCTCATAAATTGTGCAGGAAAAATTGAACGCAGTGCCCATAGGCACTGATGAGATTTTCTATGTTTTGGATGGAGATCCTAAAAGTTATAACCTGATGATAAGTGTGAGCTAGAAGAAGTCTGCCCAGCACCAGAGTGAAAACTCAATCAACCCTGGAAAACATGTCATGATTATCTAGGATTAGCAATGCCCACAGCCATCTAGTGGCAGCAAATGCAATTTTTTTTTCCCCCTGAATGGAGAAAAAGTCATTCAAGACCTACAGTTATTCCTATGTTTTCATGTATAATGTCTGGTCCTCCATTTGAAATGATTAGGTCCTTGAAGGCATTAAAAAAAATGACATCACCAAAAGCCAAGAGAAATAATAATAAAACAGAGTAATGAAGAAGGAGCATACCGTCGTATCTGAAAATGACCAAATATAAAACCGTTTTCAAGATTTTTTTCCCCACCCCCTACTCCCACCCACCATGGACCATTTTTAAAGTCTTAATTGAACTTGTTACAGTATTTCTTCTGATATTCATGTTCTGGTTCTTTCACCTCGAGGTATTTGGGATTCAGCTCGCTGGTCAAGGGCTGAACCGACACATGCTGTGTCTCTTTCAAGAGTTCTAGCAAAAAATGTTCTCTTTGGGGCTTTCCCGGTGGCTCAGTGGATAAAAACCCACCTGCCAAGGCAGGAGATATGGGTTTGATCCCCGGTCCGGGAAGATCCCACATGCCATGGAACACATAAGCCAGTATACCACAAGTCCTGCTCTTCCAGAGCCTGGGAGCCCTAAATACCAAGGGCACGTGCTGCAACTGCTGAAGCCCCAATTTCCTAGAGCCCGTGTTTCACAGCCAGAAAACTCACAGCAATGAGAAGCCTGTACATCATAGCTAGAGACTACCACTGCTCACCAAAACTAGAGGAAGCCCTGCTCACAGCAACACAGCACAGTCCAGAATAAATAAAATTATTTAAAAGTGCTTACTTTTTACAATTGGTAAAACCACGAGAGTGTCTATCTTTACTGTCACCTTCTCAAGCTGATATCTCAGAGGGGAAAACCAGCCTTGTTTCAAGCAGCAATGAATATGAACGTCCAACTAAGTGTGGGATTCTCAAAAAGGAAAAACAAACTGTGAAGCTTCCAATTTAAAGGGCTTATCAACAGAATGTATTCATTTAGTAGATTTATTACATAGAAAGATTCACAACCCAATGTAACTATAGATATCATTTCACTGCAATGAATGTAACGATAGATCATTTCCCTGTGCACATCTGCTATGTGACATTCCTTTTATATTAAGAGCAGATGTAAAAATTCATGGACTTCCCTGATGACTCGGGTGGTAATGAATCTGCATGCAATGCAGGAGACCCAGGTTCAATCCCTGGGTTGGGTGGATCCCCTGGAGAACGGAAGTGGCAATCCACTCCAGTGTTCTTGCCTAGACAACCCCATGGACAGAGTAGCCTGGAGGGTTACAGTCCATGGGGTTGCAAAGAGTACGAAACAGCCATGTTTATGCTTTAATATGTCGATTAATATCATAGTATCTAAAAATTGCCTAGAAGTTTGTCTTTTCCCCTTATTTACATTCATTCAGGGAAATAAATGTCTGCGACTCGCCAAATGGCCGCAGGTTCCTTGGGAAAAGCAATGGGGTAGACTTGAGTTTTATCATACACCCATGAATTAATTATAGGCTTTTTGCTCAATACTGTTCCTTCCTCAGTGAAAGAGTCCTGCATCAATGAATTGCTATGACTCTGAGCATTGGCGAAGACACTGTGGTCTCCTATGATACTG
Organism: Alces alces; assembly: GCA_015832495.2. NCBI lineage: Eukaryota > Metazoa > Chordata > Mammalia > Artiodactyla > Cervidae > Alces > Alces alces. The sequence continues at coordinate 3,435,420 of JADEYB020000024.1, forward strand.
ATTTAGGTTTTTGCCAGGAAGAGCTAGAAAATTCCTCTCTTTGTGTATCAAGCAGCACCTATTTGGTTACAACAAACCTAGACAGCATATTAAAAGTCAGAGACATCACTTGGGCCACAAAGGTCCCACTAGTCAAAGCTATGGCTTTTCTAGTAGTCACGTCTGGATGTGAGAGTTGGACCATAAAGAAGGCTGAGTGCTGAAGAATTGATGCTTTTGAACTGTGGTGCTGGAGAAGACTCTTGAGAGTCCCCTGGACTGCAAGGAATCCAACCAGTCCATCCTAAAGGAAATCAGTCTTGAATATTCATTGCAAGGACTGATGCTGAAGCTGAAGCTCCAATCCTTTGGCCACCTGATGGGAAGAGCCGACTCATCAGAAGAGACCCTGATGCTGGGAAAGACTGAGGGTGGGAGGAGAAGGGGACGACAGAGGATGAGATGGTTGGATGGCATCACCGACTTGATGAACACGAATCTGAGCAAACTCTAGGAGACAGTGAAGGACAGGGAAGCCTGGAGTGTTACAGTCCACGGGGTCCCAAAGAGCCAGACACAACTTAGCAAGTGAACAACAAGAACAATTAAGTTATTTCATTTTCTGAGTTCCCGTGATCAGTGAGTTCAAGACTCTGAAATCCAACATAGGTTCTTATGCTGTTCTCCTGTGGAATAATTCACCTGTCATATAAGAAAATTAAGTGTACTCTATACTTCACCCCCTCAGGATCCCTTGACTCAAACTGAGATGAAACACAGACTACAACTCTGATCTTTCCAGGAAATAAAAACATCCTAAAAGTAAAATCTAGAAAAGATCAAACTGTTTTCAACAGTGTCTGAGAACAAACTTAAAGAATACTCACAGAAAATTTTATAACTGAAACAAAGAAAAAAATGGTCAGCCTAGACATTGATACCAAGTGAAAATACTTCTTGCTTTCAGAAAGGTAAAAAAAAAATTTTTTTTTTGGACATACGAAAGTTTGAGGTAGTTTATGAGAAGCAGATCTCTAGTATAAGAAATTGCATGCATGCAGAAAAGAAATATTATCAGGTGGAAATATGGATCTAATCCTAGTAATAAAGAAGTACAGTAAAAAGTACACTAGTGAGTTTTCCCTGGTTGTACAGGGGCCAGGAATCCGCCTGCCAAAGCAGGGGACACGGTTTCGATCCCTGGTCTGGGAAAATCACATATGTTGTGGAACCACTAAGCCAGTGTGTCACTAGAAAAAGCCTGCGTAGCAATGAAGACCCAGCACAACCAAAAATAAATACACATTTTCTAACTACAAGTGTAAGTGCATAAGGTTATTTTATTTCATCTCTTTGAATGGATCATTGGATATTGAAACAAAAACTAAAATGGAGTTTGTGGTTGACAGCATATGGAAAACTAAAATGCGTGAGAACATGCCACAATATTCAGAACAGGAGAAACTGAAGTTTGTCATTCCAAGAGAAGAAAAGTAAAAGTTTTTCCAAAGTTCTTATACTGTCTATGAAGCAATGTAATATCACTTGAAAGTAAACTGTGACAAGTTAAAGGCTTATCCTATAAAGAGTAAATCAATGATTACTAGAACAAGAAAAAGACTTAGAGCTATGCGTAAAAAAAAGAATTAGAGATAATATGATGACAAATGAGACACAAGGGGAGGATAATAATTATTCAGTCAATCCAAAGGATGAGGAAAATAAGAGAAAACTGAACAAACAGCAGATGGACAAATAGAAAAAAAAATAAAAGTGATTGTGCATTTATTCCTGACTACAAGATGATAAAGCTGAAACTCCAATACTTTGGCCACCTCATGCAAAGAGTTGACTCATTGGAAAAGACCCTGATGCTGGGAGGGATTGGGGGCAGGAGGAGAAGGGGACGACAGAGGGCGAGATGGCTAGATGGCATCACCAACTCGATGGACATGAGTTTGAGTAAACTCCGGAAGTTGGTGATGGACAGGGAGCCCTGGCGTGCTGCGATTCATGGGGTCGCAAAGAGTCGGACACGACTGAGTGAATGAACTGAACTGAACAACCAATTGAGATGTAGAAGATTAAAAACTTCTCATTAAAAGGTAGATTCTCAGAACATATAGAAAGCAGGACCTAACTTTATTCTGTTTACAAGAAAGACGCGAAACAAACACAAAGATTAAGATAATGTGATGAGAGAGAATGTAACAGGCTAACATTAATCAAAATTGTGCTGAGAAATCTATATTAGCATGAGATAAAATAGGTTTTTAAGGCAAAGGCTATTGTCTTGGATGAAAAAGCTCATTTTATAATAACAAAGGGTTCAATTCATCAAGAGAATGTGTGTGCTCAGTCGTGTCCAACTCTTTGCAACCCCGTGGACTGTAGCCTGCCAGGCTCCTCTGTCCATGCGGGTTCTCCAGGCAAGCATCCTGGAGTGGATTGTCATTTCCTCCTCCAGGGGATCTTCCCGACCCAGGGTTTCAACCTGCAATTCTTGTGTCTCCTGCATTGGCAGGTGGATTCTTTACCACTGAGCCATCTGGGAAACCCCCATACCACACTTGATCTTAGCAGGAAGGCTGAGGAACGAGCATAAGATGCTTCAATATTTATGCATCTGATAAGAGAGCTTCAAAATAGGTGAAGGAAAAACATGAACAGAGCTGTAAAGAATTAGAGATTTCAATACCCCTCTTTAATAACTGATAGACTGGCTAGAAAGTCAGTAAGTAGGTAAAAGTAAATACATGGAAATTTTTCACATCACTGTTCACATCTTCAGCTCATTTTAATGATGGAGCCCCAGTTTCTGAAATGCAATAATTAAGGTACAACTGACATGTATTAGACTGCACATGTTTAAATCATATAACTTGATGTTTTGATGAATGTATATCATGCTGCAGGCAAACCCCCAAATTTATATAGACTCCTTGATAATTCCTTTTTGATGTCCTACCCAAGCCTCACCAGCCAGTCCTAAGGACTGAGGGCAAGAGGAGAAGGGGGCCTCAGAGGGTGAGATGGTTGCATAGCATCAAAGACTCCAGAGACATGAATCTGAGCACACTTCAGGAGATAGTGGGAGACAGGGGAGTCTGGGGTTGCTACAGTCCATGGGGATCGCAAAGAGCTGGACACGACTTAACGACTGAACAACAACCACCCACCCCCTGCTAAATGACCTGTGATTCCAAAAAGGCCATCAGAAGGAAAGCTCCTATTTCAAACCTCATCATAAAATTATGAAAGCAGAATATTTGTTTTGGAAGGACACAGGTAAGAACTGACTGGAAGTACGCTGACATTTCCATATGCTCTTACTAGAAAATGGAGGAGGAAATGGCAACCCCACTCCAGGATTCTTGCCTGGAGAATCCCATGGACGGAGGAGCCTGGTGGGCTACAGTCCCTGGGGTTGCAAAGAGTCAGACACGACTCAGCAACTTCACTTTACCTGTATTCATACCACAGTGTAACCTTTTCCCACCTTAAATTAGGGCTTACTCAGACCTCCCCGGGAGGAGGACATGGCAACCCACTCCAATCTTCTTGCCTGGAGAATCCCATGGACGGAGGAGCCTGGTGGGCTACAGTCCATGGGGTCACCAAGAGTCGGACATGACTGAGTGACTAACTTTTACTAGAAGAAGTTTGTTGCTATCTAAGGAACTTTCCATCTTATGAAGGTACTCAAGTAAAAATATTTTGTACTAAAGAAAGGCAAGTATTAATAAAGAGGGAATTGACTATTTACTCATTGTCTACTGAGTCTTGGCAAATATGGCAAAGAAATGCCAACGTATGTGGCAAGGTATCTGCTTATAATCACGTGGCAGAATTACCACAAAAATACAACACACACATACTAACATATTGTGTAGACCCCTATTATTCTAAGTGATCAAAATTGACTCATGAAAGAATGATAGTGAACTAGTTCCCCCTAAAAGACTGACTAGATGGTACGTGTTTTGAAAGCCATCAGGAGATGGGAAAATAAGTCAATAAAAATAGCTAGTGGCTCAGCGGTAAAGAATCCACCTGAAATGCAGGAGATGTGGGTTCGATCCTTGGGTCAGGAAGATACCCTGGAGGAGGAAATGACAACCCACTCCAGTCTTCTTGCCTGGAGAATTCCATGAACAGAGGAACCTGGTGGGCTACAGTCCATGGGGTCAAAATCACTAGGACACAACTGAGCGTGCACACACACACACACACACATCAGAAATAAAGGGTCTTTTTGGAAACATGAACGCCTCAGACAGGTTATCATTACTCTCATGGTATGTCAGTGGCGGACAGAAGCTGAAAATTCAGTGAAGCAACAGAGAATAATACTGAAAGATACAAGTCTACTTTCTTCATTTCCAAATCAACAAACTTGAACATTTAAACATAAAACACTTAGCAAAATCCAACAGAAGGCATGCTTTACTTTTCAGATAAGTTGAGAGTTGGAGAGTCGTTAAATCAGTTAAACACACACACATTTCATTGCAGCATTGGAAACTGCTTCTTAATGGAACTGCCCATAAAATGTGTGAATAACATAAGCATGTTATCATTTCTTCCTTTTTTTTTTTTGGCCAAGTTGCATAGCATATAGGATCTTAGTTTCTTGACTAGAGATCAAATCCACACCCCCTGTAGTGGAAGCGTGGAGTTCTAACCACTGGACCACTGGTCCCTTACTATTTTTTTTTAAATGCAGATTTATTCCTTTTGATGCTTAAGTATTTCTTTAGCTGTCCAAAGTGAAATGAAGTGAAAGTTGCTCAGTTGTGTCCTGCTCTTGGCGACCCCATGGAATATACAGTCCATGGAATTCTCCAGGGCAGAATACTAGAGTGGGCAGTCTATCTCATCTCCAGGGGATCTTCCCAACCAAGGGACTGAACCCAGGTCTCCCACACTGCAGGCAGACTCTTTACCAGCTGAGCCACCAGGAAAGCTAGATGTCCAAGACTGTGTACAAATAATCAACACATTTCAACTCTGCCTGTCAAGCAAAATAATACCATCCCCAATAACTGATACTGTATCGCCTTTTCGATGTAACAACTGAAGCAGCATTCAAGTCCCTTAATTCCACCAAAAACCCCAAGACTTTAAGATGCTTTAAGGATAAACGTGGAAAATGAATGCACGTCCCATTTGCTCTTATTTTGCTCGCTTTCCCTCCCTAATCTCTGGGCTTTTGCGCAGTGCTGCTTCATCTAGTTATTCAATCTTTATCAAACTGAACTGTGCTGATAACACGATTCTCCTCATGTTTCATTAGTGGTCTGGGGCCAGCGGTAGTCTGGTTGAGGATGTGTTACCCTGACAGCCTGGTTGGTGGGGGGGGTGTCCACAAATCCATTCCTGTCTGAACACATGTATTCCTAGAAAACTGTCAGCAGAAAAAGAATCCTGAGTGCATAATTTGTAACCTATTTCTTGAGGTGTTTCTGACAACAAGCCTCATTAGAAAGGTCTGCTCTCTCCATAGCGTACCATCCAAAATGAACTTCCTGATCATTTTTTACATTATTTAGACAGGGCTTCTAATTTCTGGGCCACTTTCCTTCAGCAGGACATTTTGGAAGCTGAGCTTTTCGTGGCAATAGTGACTGGCAAGAAATCATGTAAAAAGATCATTCCGTATATATTTCAAGATGTATGGAATATCTTATATGGAATATGGTATTGAATATTATATGAAATATAACATTATCTGAAATATGTATTCCATATAAAAGAAACACACTAACGGATATATTCTATGTCCTAAACACTACTTATTTTGATCTTTTTTATTATAAAAGTCAGTTGTGCTCAGATGGTAAAAAGTTTGCCTGTAGTGTGGGAGACCTAGGGTTGGGAAGATCCCTTGGTGAAGGGAATGGCAACCCACTCCAGTATTCTTGCCTGGAGAATCCCCACGGACAGAGGAGCCTGGTGGGCTACAGTCCATAGGGTCACAAAGAGTCGGACATGACCGAGCGAGTAACACTCTCACAGGCTCAAAGGTCCATTGCAAAAGTCATATCTAATGAGGGGAAAAAAGATATCTTTAAAAATGAACAACCACACGAGACATCAAGCCAATCAATGCCTCCAAAACATTGGTCCTCCAGGGCCTCATTGCATGCTCAACCGCTAAGTCGTGTCTGACTCTGTGACTACATGGACTGTAGCCTGCCAGGCTCCTCTGTCCGTGGGATTCTCCAGGCAAGAATGCTGGAGTGGGGTGTCATTTCCTCCTCCAGGGGATCTTCCCAACCCTGGGATCAAACCTGTGTCTCCTACATTGCAGGCAGATTCTTTACCATCTGAGCTATGATACAAGAAAATTGAGGAACTTGAGTCTCCTGCGCCTTCTGCACAGACAGGGCTCCTCCTGACCCAGGGATCGAACCCACGTCTCCTACATTGCAGGCAGATTCTTTACCCACCGAGCCATCGGGGAAGCCCATTTCTGGCTCCTGGAGGTAAATAACTTAGTAAAATGTTCTCATCTGTCCCTCCTAGCATACATATAGGTGAGCGTCTCTGTGCTTGTCCTGACTACGTGAGTTCTGCAATGCACAATGAGATGCTAATTGATGGTCCTACTCTGACTGGTTGCGATGTTTGAATTCTCCAAGATTAGCTTCTGCTTGCCCCCTTCTCTCCCTGATTCACTTCCTTGGCAACACCTGTAGCCCTCTGTCCATACCAGCCCAGTCACAGAGAGATACCGGAGAACACCTTTCCAGATTCGGGGCTGCCTGTTCATATAGCTTCCTCATTGTGCTTGCCTGACATCGCAGACTCCAGCCACGTGAGGCTCTAAGAAATCAGACCAGAATCTTCTCAGCTCAGAAGGGCCACTTGCCTATTCTAAACTGCTTGCTCATCCACTGGGAATTCAAACTGAAGCAAAAAGCTAGGCTCACCCCATCAATTCTCTGTTTTCTCAGAAGCCCATTATCCTGTCTGCCTGCTGGTCACTATCAGAAGGCAGTGGTCCTAGATGGCTGAGACACACATGAAGGGATGCTCCATACCACTAATTATTAGGGGAATTCAAATAGAAACTGCAGTGAGGTATGACGTCGCAGCAGTCTGGATGGCCATCAGAAAAAATAAAAATCTACAAAAATACACGCTGCAGAGGGTGACGTCTCCTGCGGCATCGATAGGAAGGTAAATTGATACAGCCGTTTATGGAGAAGAGCATGAACGTTTCTTAAGAAACGAAAAAGAGAGTTACCGTGGGACCCACCAATCCCACTCCTGGGTGTATATCTGGGGAAATCTTTTAAATTAATAAATTGTTGATTGCACTGGCTCTTTGTTGCTGCCTGGGCTTTTCTCTAGGTGGGTGGGGGATAGTTTTCATTGCAGTGCTAGAGAAGACTCTTGAGAGTCCCTTGGGCTGCAAGGAGATCCAACCAGTCCACCCTAAAGGAAATCAGTCTTGAGTGTTCATTAGAAGGACTGACGCTGAGGCTGAAGCTCCAATACTCTGGCCACCTGGTGCAAAGAGCAGACTCATTGGAAAAGACCCTGATGCTGGGAAAGATTGAGGGCAGGAGGAGAAGGGGATGACGGAGGATGAGATGGTTGGATGGCATCACCAATTCAACGGACACGAGCTTGAACAAACTCTGGGTCCATGGGGTCGCAAAGATTTGGACACGACTGAGCGACTGAACAACATCAACAGTGTCAATAATGAACAGAGTTACTATCTTCAGTCTCATTTCTCCCCAGATTTAGAAGAGTTCCAATCCCTATAACTTTCACTTGGGTCATATTTCCAAATTTTCTAATCTAACAGGATGTGCTTGATAACTCTGGCTATTTTAATCATTTCTTTGGTAACTGTTTTCCCAAGTCTCTGAGAAAAAACTTGCCATGTTTCTTTATATTTTCTTTCAGCAGCATCCCAAGGCATGTGGGATCCTAGCTCCCCACCCAGGGATTGAACCTGGGCCTTTTGGCAGTAAAAGTGCAGAGTTCTAACCACTGCGCCAGCAGTGAAGTCTCAAGCTGTATCCTTTCTGTCAGACCAGTCAAAGAAAAAGAAAGAAAGTGAAGTCACTCAGTCATGTCTGACTCTTTGTGACCCCATGGACTGTAGCCCACAGTCTCCTCCATCCATAGAATTTTCTAGACAAGAGTACTGGAGTGGGTTGCCATGCCCTTCTCCAGGGGATCTTCCTGACCTAGGAATCGAATCATGGTGTCCTGCATTGCAGGCAGATGCTTTACCTCTGAGCCACCAGGGAATCCCACATAGTATATAAGTCAGACCTCTCAAAAGCCTATCCTATACACTATGTGGGGGCTTCCCTGGTAGCTCAGCTGGTAAAGAATCCGCCTGCAATGCAGGAGACTCTGGTTCGATTCCTAGGTCAGGAAGATCCCCTGGAGAAGGGCATGTCAACGCACTCCAGTATTCTTGCCTGGAGAATTCCCATGGACAGAGGAGCCTGGCGGGGCCCAGTCCACGGGGTTGCAAAGAGTTGGACATGACTGAGTGGCTAAGCGCACATATGCTATGTGTCGTTTGTATGAACCACTTTATAAGTCTTAACTGTGCTCTGAAACACAGCCCTCAGTCTTTCTAGTCATCAAGGTGCCATTCACAGCCAAGTTCAAGTCTATCTGGGATTCTGTCACCAGGAGAGTCTTTTTCTCTCCTTAGCAGAAAGATGATACTTCCTTTCCCTGACTGGGGAGTTCTCTTCATACCTAAAATAATCACCTGCCAACTCTTTAATTTCCTGACTGTATAGTTCAGAGCAGAGAGGGGAATCACTTCAGCAAAATAAAAGAACACAGATTGCAGTGACTCTGAAAGTGTCTAATAATCTCTTGGGTGGAGACCTGCTTCCTCATTCAAGAGCTAAATAGCTCACAAGAAAGACTCTTTGGAGAGATTTTTTTTCTCCCTCGGCACGGGATGTGGGATCTTAAATTTCTTGACCAGGGATCGAACCTGTGTCCCTTGCATTGGAACTGCAGAGTCTTAACCACTGGGCCACCAGGGAAGTCCCCCAGTGACAAGATCTTTAGAGAAACGTCATCTGTGTTACTAACTAACCAGTGGTCAAAGGGTTCAACTGGGTTTCCCTGGTGGCTCAGCTGGTAGAGAACCCGCCTGCCCGTGCAGGACACGCAGGAGACTTGGGTTTCATCCCTGGGTTGGGGAGATCTCCAGGGGATCTTGCTTCATTTTTCATTGTTGTATAATATTATATAAGTTTCAGGTGTTTATTTCCTAACTTGGGAAGCCAGAGCAACCACATATAACATCCACCAGTAGACTTTTCCATGTCAAAATGAAAAATATGAAGTAATTAAGACCACTGGGATTCCCAGGTGGCTCAGTGGTAAAGAACCCGCCTGCCGATGCAGGAGACTCGAGAGATGTGGGTTTGACCCCCACGTCAGGAGGATCCCCTGGAGAAGGAAATGGCAACCCGCTCCAGTATTCCTGCCTGGGAAAATTCCAAGGACGGGGGAGCCACGGCGTCGCAAAGACTTGGACACGTCTGAACCGGCACGCACACGCAAAGGATTCAACTCAAGTCGTTTCAGATCATTTCTGTGCCGCCTGAAGCCACCGTAATCTGAGTGAGGTTTGAAAGCAGAGCAAGCGGGTTTATTCTTAGCTCAAAGTCAGATATTTCTGTAACCCAGGATGGGCTGGAGGAGAGCGCGGGTGGTGTTGTTTAGAGAGACATCAGAGAATTGATGAAAGCCTTAAGCCCCAGAAGGTGACGGTCACAGCCTTTTATACGCCGAGAGGGCAGGTCCCAGGGAACGCCTTTATGGCAGGAAACCCTGCCGAGGATGTCTCTGCACTTTCAGCGCTTGACAATAAATTAGGCTGGGCAGGACCCCCTCCTGGGCCAACCCCTCTTTTTATCCACCTTGCTCTGCGGTTCTTTATCACAAGCTGAAGCTCAGGGCATCCTCGGGAAAAACATGAGATATCACCGCTGGAAGCACAGCTGGGGAGGTCTGCCTGCTTTCTGCAACCCCTGGTACATGCCATTCATCCTCAGGGAAACGTTGCTTTCCCATCTCCTTTCATCAAATGTCACCAAATAAAATATCACATTTAAAAGTCATTCGTGCTATACAGGTACAAAATATTTTATTCCTGTGAACAGAAAGGGCTCTTGCTTTTTCTCGGAGTGGAAAGGGCAGAAAGGGCTCTTGCTTTTTATCTCAGCGCACGGAGGACCTTCTGAATTTTAAATCAGTTCGGAATAGCTTGAAATAGTAGCTGAATAGGGCAGTCGTCACGGCGACCGGGGCTCTTGGGGGAAATAAAAGAGGCTACTCAGTCAACGAGAAAGCAGAGAGTTTATAAATTCATTGCTAAGTAAAGTCTGGCAGTTATGAAAGCTGTTGATGAGTAAAGACACTGAAGAACCTTCTAAGTGCTGTACAAAAATTTCCTCCGTGTCATCATGTACCAACCAGGCTTATAGAGTCACCATCCGGAACTAATGGAGCTGAAATGAAATTGTAAATCCGTGTGCTGTGGATTTGCTTGGCATGGAAGCTATTAGAGATCCTTGGAGACTGAAGGTCTAAGAGATAACGCCAATACCATTTCCAAGTGGTAAACACAAAAGCCATTGAAAAATACAAACAAGTCAAGTTGTGTGTGTATTTATAATTGTCAATGCTTGCCCACTGAAGGGATAATTAATAAATGTGAACAGTTTTTGTTAGATTTTTTTAAAATTTATTTTTAATTGAAGGTAAATTGCTCTACAGTATTGCTTCGGTTTATACATGGATCATTTTCTTAGTCTTTTTGGAATTTGTCACAATCCTTTTTTGTTTCATGTTTGGCCACAAGAGATGTGGGATCTTAACTCGCCTGAAAACTGAAAACGTGAAAGTCACTCAGTCTTGTCCGACTCTTTGCGACCCCATGGACTCTACAGCCCATGGAATTCTCCAGGCCAGAATACTGGAGTGGGTAGCCTTGCCCTTCTCCAGGGCATCTTCTTAACCCAGGGATCGAACCTAGGGCTCCCGCATTGCAGGCGGATTCTTTACCAGCTGAGCCACAAGGGAAACCCAACAATACGGGAGTGGGTAGCCTACCCCTTCTCCAGCAGATCTTCCCGACCCAGGAATCGAACCAGGGTCTCCTGCATTGCAGGTGGATTCTTTAGCAGCTGAGCTATCAGGGAAGCCCTAACTCCCCTACCAGGAATTGAACATCTGTCCCCTGCAATGGAAGGTGAAGTCTTAACCACTGGGCCACTAGCAAAACTTTTTGAAATAATATGCCTAGCCTATGCTTTGGAAGAAGAAGAAACATTTTGTTTTTATCAATCAGTTTGGGAGGAAATGGAGAGTATTTTATTATAACATGTATCATATTCATTCTACCACATCTGAAATTTTCCTTATTTTGATACTTAATGAACTATCAGAAATATTCACAATTTGTCACTACTTTGCTGCATAATCATAAATAGGAGTATCGGTACATGAACTTTACAGAAAATTTTAATGACTATACAAAAATCGGTTGCACCTTAAGATAGAGAAATTAAACAAGAAAACTGACTAATACAGTTAGAATGACATATTCGAATCAAATTGAAAAAGTGAAAACTGAAAGTTAGTCGCACAGCTCAAGTGTGACTCTTTGCGACCCCATGGACTGTAGCCTGCCAGGCTCCTCTGTCCATGGGATTCTCCAGGCAAGAATACTGGAGTGGGGTTGCCGTTTCCTCCTCCAGGGGATCTTCCCCACCCAGGGATAGAACATGGGTCTCCTGCATTGCAGGCAGACTCTAATTAGGAGTTTGGAATTAACATATACATGCTACTTCTTATAAAATAGATAAGCAACAAGGATATACCATATAGCACAGTAAACTAAACTCATTATTCCATAATAACCTATAAGGAAACTGAATCTGAAAGAGAGCAGATATATGTATCTATATGTGTAATAAAATCACTTTGCTGCAATGCAGAAACTAACACAACATTTTAAATCAACTATGCTTCAATTAAAAAAAAAATGAATCAGGGACTTCTCTGGTGGTCCAGTAGCTAAGACTCCACACTTCTACTGCAGGAAGTGTAGGTTTGACCCCTGGTCAGGGAGCCAGATCTTGCATGCTGCAACTAATACCCAGCAGAGCCAAATTATAAGAAAAAGAATCGTATTGAAAGCGGAGTTAACTTATGTTTGTACCGCATTCGAAAAAGGCTCAACTTCATTTCTTGATATTAACCGAGCACCTATTAAACAGCAAAAGTCTAGGAATAAATGATAATAATAATAAAAAAAAGATGCTATATAACAGGCGCTCAGCACGACCTCAACTGTATTTGGCGGTCAGAGAATGGGCAACAAAGTAGAAAGATAAATAACTGAAAAAGCTGCAGCAGAAAGTCCCCAAAGAAAGACAGCCGCTGTCTTCTCAGCTGCTCTCAATTCTATGAAGTCCTGGACACCGTTAAGAATCTCAAGGCATAGAATGAGAGTCTCCTGTTCGAAGCTCTATCGTTTGACACAGCACGGTGCCATGGAAAGAGAGCTCTGCGTCCACCGGACGGAAGGAGATACACAAGGTTTATCGTCACGAGGGTTTTCCTGCTGCACGATTCTTCAACATCACGGGCGATCCTGAAAGCATTTCCTAGCATACGTACGTCCACATGCAATGGTTCACATTGTTCCTAAGTGAACGGCTGCAGAAATACAGACTGCTCTTGAACAAGTTAAAACAAGTGCAGGTGCATATCTGGGTCTAAGTGAAGAGATGATGCAGAATTTGGAACGCATCCTTGTATTTTTTTGGTCTCACTCACACATTACAGTTCTGTGATTTTCAACAAATGGTCATACTTATCACATGCTATTAATGTTGCTTAGTCGCTAAGTCACATGGTCGAAGCTTTTGTGACCCAATGGGCATAGCCCGCCAGGCTCCTCTGTCCATGGGATTCTCCAGGCAAGAATACTGGAGCCAGTTGCCATTTCCTTCTCCAGGGTATCTTCCCAACCCAGGGATCGAACCCACGTCTCCTGCATTGGCAGGTGGATTCTTTAGCCCTGAGACAACAGAGAAGCCCACTTTTCAGATCACGTCATCTCAAAATGGGACACAGATGCAATATACTTTGCTTCTGTGATCAATAATTCCTACTAGAAAATCAAATCCTTTTGTGCCAAGAATTGAACTCTGAGTGCCACGTCTTTGCATTTGAAAAGGAGAGTATTATAAATTGCATCTGACATGAATCTATGGGAAAGTGGATATAGTCAGTCATATTTCATCCCAACTCATTAAGGTATAGTGAAACAACTTATACTGGTGACAGGTATTTATATAAAGCAAATGAGATGGAAAAGATGTATTGGGTTGGCCGAAAAGTTCATTGAGGTTTTTTTTTTTTTTTTTGGTAATATGTTACAGGAAAAACCCAAACAAACTTCTTGGCCAACCCACTATGATACATTTTCATCATTGTTTATTAATTCCTGATGGTTGTGATCCTTTCTCCAGACTTCGTTTATTTTTAAAATTGGAGTGTAGTTGTTTTTTGGGCTTCTCTCATAGCTCAGTTGGTAAAGAGTCTGCCTGCAATGCAGGAGACCTGGGCTTGATCCCTGGGTCGGGAAGATCCCCCGGAGAAGGAAATGGCAACCCACTCCAGTATTCTTGCCTGGAGAATCCCATGGACAGAGGAGCCTGGCGGGCTACAGTCCATGGGGTCGCAAGAGTCGGACAGGACTCAGTGACAAGACAACAGCTCTATATATGTCTATGTCAATGTTTAATTCCCGTGTGAATCTTTTGAGGAACTCATCTTAGTAAGAGAACCGCCTTCTCTGTTATTTCCCCAACAGCCATACTTTTTCTCAGGGAACCTATATTTCAATGTAAAACCCAAAATTTTGAGTAGGCTACTGATACTGACACCATGCCCCCGAACCCAAATTTATAGAAAATCTTCTCCAAAAAACTGAGTAACCAGGAGGTGTAAGGAGATTCATTTAAGGAATGAATTTAAGGGTACTTGTGCCTTCTGGCCAGCCAACTGATTATCAAAAACTCCCAGCGCTGCCATTCACGATTCCATTCCCTTAAACCTGCCATTCCCAAACTTTCTTCTGGATTCAGCATTTGATTACAGTACGCATCAGGTTTTATATGGTGGTGAATCATTTTCAACACATCACAGATTGGGGGATTTCTACAGAAACTGTAATGCCTGTGACTGACACTTTTTATTTTGATTGGCCAACAATTAATACTGTTGTTTCACTAACACTTTGAGGGTTATTACGCTCAATAATTGGAGAAGGAAAGGGCAACCCACTCTGGTACTCTTGCCTGGAAAATCCCATGGTTAGAGAAGCCTGATGCAGGCTACAGTCTGTGGGGTCGCAAAGAGTCGGACACAACTGAGTGGCTTCACTTTCTTTTCTTTTCGAGTCCGGTAATTACACCTGGGCTTCCCTGGTGGTTCAGGGGTGAAGAATCTGCCTGCGAATTCAGGGGACATGGGTTCCATCCCAGGTCCGGGAAGATCCCACGTGTTGCAGAGCAACTAAGGGCGTGAACACAACTATTCAGCCTGTGCTCTACAATCTGTTATTGTTCAGCTGCTCAGTCGTGTCCGACTCTTTGCGACCCCGTGGACTGCAGCACGCAGGCTTCCCTGTCCTTCCCCACCTCCTGGAGCTTGTTCAAACTCATGTCCATGAGTTTGCAGCCTGTGCCCCACAACAAGAGAAGCCACTGCATGAAGAAGCCCACCCACCACAACTTGAGAGCAGCCCCCACCCGCCACAGCTAGACAAACCCCGGGCATAGCTTTGTGATGACCTAACACAACCAGGAGAAAAAAAAAAAAAACAATAAGAAAATAATAGTTGCATCTCACACACCATACGCATCTTCTCCAGCCTGGTGAGGTTTTCATTTTCATGTTTCGTATCAGGATCAATCACTAGGGTTTTTTTTTTTTTTTTGTCCGTTTGTTGGTCTAATACTCACATCGTCACTTCCCTGGTGGCTCAGAGGTTAAAGCGTCTGCCTGCAATGCAGGAGACCTAGGTTCGATCCCTGGGTCGGGAAGATACCCTGGAGAAGGAAATGGCAACCCCACTCCATTATTCTTGCCTGGAGAATCCCATGGACAGAGGAGCCTGGCGGGCTACAGTCCACGGGGTCGCAAAGAGTCAGACACGACTGAGCGACTTCACTTTCACTTTCACATCATCTGAACCAGAACTATATTCTGAAGAACTGCCATCTTCTGAGACACTAGTACCCTTGCCGCTCGGGCAGTCAGAGGACGTATCTACCTAAAATTCACCGTAAAATTCTTCTTTACTCAAAATTTCACTTTAGGAAAAATGTACATTTTTTGAAAATCTTACACTAATAAACTTGTGTTTCTAATAGACACAAAGGGGAAACAAAAAGTTAAGGGAGCCAAATGTGAATGGTAACAACAATCGTTAAGTAGCATAATGAACCCTTGATCAATGTTAAGCTCTAATGTCTTCGCATGGTGATGTTAATTAACGGCATCAGTTTCTAAAAACATATGGATAAGTCTCTGGTCAATAATGTGTTAACTATAGCAATTTTGAAAGCACTCATGGGAAACACATGTGGCATATCTAATCCCATTTTTTATCAAAAGAAATTAGAGCAGAGAGGTGGGCAAAGCCATTGAAAATATAAGTTTTTGTTAGATGCCGTATCAAATAATTCCTCTCTATGAAATTAAAACTTTAATAGATTTAGAAGAAAGGTATTTCCCCTAATATAGACCCCATGGACTATAGCCTACCAGGCTCCTCTGTCCATGGAATTCTCCAGGCAACAATACTGGAGTGGGTTGTCATTTCCTTCTCCAGGGGATCTTCCCCACTAAGGGATCAACCTGGGGTCTCCTGCATTGCAGGCAAATTCTTTACCATCTGAGCCACCAAGGAAGTCATTAGCCGGCAACGAACAGGCTCAAGATGTCCAAAATACTTACTATCCTATAAAACAAATCATAAGATTTGCTGAAGTTTTGCTATGTTTTCTTTTTTAAAAAAAATTCTTAGCTGCCATAAGTTGTTTATCATTTTTTGCATTGCTGCAATATTCAGTAAATGCTGAATTTTCTCTAATAATTTGTTTCTGCTTTCCATAACTATTAACGTTCTTCAGAGTAAAATGGAAAACAGCAGGCAACATAGAGATACCAATTAAAGTGTGCTAATAATTAATTACTTCCAAATAACTGCAAACAATTCACTCTTGGGGGTACAAATGTATTTGTGGCCACACAATAAAGTGTCAAAATATGTTTTAAAAAAGTCAGTGAGTGAATTTTGTGTGAAATCCTTACTGTGCCATCTGGAATCAAGGTTTTTGATTTAATGCTTTCTTAACCCAGGTGGAAAAGTTTGGGATTTTCATCTTCATAAACTGCCAGTAGAAAATTCTAACTACTTTACTCCAAAATGCAAAATAGTGTTCATTTTACTAAAGACACACATTTAATGCAATCGGTAAAATGTAAATAATACTTTTCCAGTTAACACCTGCCTTTTTGGAATTACATATGCATTGTTGAAAATAGACTTCTAATAAAAACAGTTAATTATGTGTAGTGATGTGCTTAAGTCAAGTCTGACACTTTGTGACCCCATGGACTACAGCCCGCCAGGTTCCTCTGCCCATGGGATCCTCCAGGCAAGAATACTGGAGTGGGTTGCCATTCCCTTCTCCGGGACATCTTCCCGATCCACGGAAGCAAATTAAAATAATGTCTCATGCATTTCCTGTACTGGCAGGTTGGATTACTTACCACTAGTGCCACCTTGGAGGCCCCAAGAATAGTTAATAGCCTTATAAATTTTGAATCTTAAATATCATCAGTCTTAGATTTAATGGTCTATTTAAAAACTTTAACACTCCTCTCCTCTATGTTTTACTTAGGGAAATGGAATGATTTGCAAGTTATTTTATGTTCTTTCAATTCTCTGTAAAGATTTATATGATTTTAACTTGGGATAAATTTCAAATAAGGTTAATTGTTTTAATAGTCCGTCTATCAGTTCAGTTCAGTGGCTCAGTCGTGTCCAACTCTGCGACCCCATGCACCACAGCACGCCAGGATTACCTGTCCGTTAAAATACACTGAGGTGTTAACTGAATATGGACTATCATAATTTGGCAAGGTATTGATGCATACTTGTAAAGATTTAGCTTATGAAAATACTATACACATATAGATTACATATTTATATTATTACCTTTTTGATTAATTAATTATTTTGACTGCATCTCATAGGATGTGGGATCTTAACTCCCAACCAGGGATTGAACTCAGACCCCTTATATTGGAAGGCAAAGTCCTAACCAGTGGACCACCAGGAAAGTAAGTGCTGCATATTGCCATTATTTTAATTTGCTAATCACATGCATGATCCTCCTATTAAAATTATATTAAAACCTATACAATTTTATGAACAAGGACATTTTTCATATGAGACAAAATGAGGAAAGTATTGTATTACTGGCTGTGGAGATAGGGAATAAGAAAAAAGAGAGAGCAAGCTGTCAACTTCTACTTGAAAATATCTTTTCCCAAGCAGTTGTACACGTTATGTTAATGCCAAAGCCATCTTTTAAAAACGTGAGCCTCACAGCACATCTGAATGGCTTCTCAGATAAGCAAGTATCTTGAACACTAATCAAAATACCTGCATGGAAACCTGAGCTGCTGCTTTATGTTCCTTCCACTCAGATAGTGAGTAAAAGTCCGCTGGTTGGACAGCATCACCGGCTCGATGGACATGAGTTTGAGCAAGCTCCGGGAGTCGGTGTTGGTTAAAACACCCAGGGAAGCCTCGTGTGCTGCAGCCCACGGGGTCACAAAGAGTCGGACAAGACTGAGCGACCGGACTGAACTGAACAGGGCTTCCTGGTGGCTCAGTGGTCAAGAGTCCGTCTGCCAATGCAGGAGATGTGGGTTCGATCCCTGGTCCGGGAAGCTCCCACACGGCTGCAGAGTAATGAAGCCGGTGAGCCACCGCTCCTGAGCCTGTGTTCTAGAGCGGGGGAGCTGCAACCACTCAGCCCGTTTGTCACGATTACTGAAGCCGGGGCACCCTAGAGCCCGTACTCCAAGACTAGAGAAGCCCCCACCTTGAGCGGTCCTCCCCGCGTGACTAGACAAAACCCTCACAGCAGTGAAGACCCAGCACAGCCAAACACAAACAAATTTTTAAGAAGCAAACTCAGAGGAAGGTTGTGATTTTCACCGGCTTGGTGCTTCTGAGGACGCCTGGTGAGTCTCTAAGTATCCTTGGCTTGCGACTCTCAGTGATAGACATGCCTGAGCTATTAGCCTGTCGTGACCACAACCATCGGGGTTTTTCAATAATTTTTGGTTAGCTTCATGATTATAATGCTGGATTAATATTAACAGGGATGTTAAATTAATCTAATGTTAAATTCCCCATTAAATGTTATATGGGGAACACCAGAGTATTTCTCAATGAAAGGAGACAGTTAAACATCACGATCCGAGCTGTGTTGTTCTATCGCTCAGAGACTATAGTGTTGAAAGTGAAAGTGTAGGTCGCTCAGTCGTGTCCGACTCTCTGTGACGCTATGGACTGTAGCCCACCAGGCTCCTCTGTCCATGGGGATCCTCCAGGCAAGAATACTGGAGTGGGTAGCCATGACCTCCTCCAGGGGATCTTTCCAACCCAGGGATTGAACCCAGGTCTCCCACATTGCAGGCAGATTCTTTACCGTCTGATTAAAGGACGTGGGGGAAAAGGGTGGAAACAAAAATCAGAATTACGTCCTACTTGACAGGCCACCACCCACGCCTTTGCAACAGCTAAGGATGTTCTCACAGGTTTCTGTGTTAAATACCCTCCTTCCTGGGGACTTCCCAGGTGGCCCAGGGGTTAAAACTGCACCTTCCAGGGCAGAGGGTAAGGGTTCAATCCCTGGTGTGGGAGCTAAGATCCAATATTCCTCAAGGCCAAAAAAAGAAAAACATAAAACAGAAATAATATTTTAATAATTTCAAGAAAGATTTTTAAAAATTATGTTATTATACTTGCATCATTGTTGTTTAGTGGCTAAGCCGTGTCCCACTCTTTGTGCCCCTGTGGACGGCAGCCCACCAGGCTCCCCCATCCATGGGGTTCTCCAGGCAAGAATACCAGAGTGGGTTGCCGTTTCCTCCTCGAGGGGATCTTCCTGACCCAGGGATCAAACCCATGTCTCTTACGTCTCCTGCATCGGCAGGCGGATTCTTTACCATTAGCGCCACGTGGGAAGCCCACTATAAAGTGGTGGTTCTTTTTATGGATTTTTAAGAGTTTTTAAAGGGTATGTAAGTTACCAAATAATGAATGACATACGCATGCAACTAGGATTTGGCTGTCTTGGTATTTGTAGGGGGCTGCTGCATACTAGAATGAGAAAAATACATTTAGTTTCAATAGCGACAAAAGGTGATTTCTTTATATCCTGAACTCACAAATGTAATTAGATATTTAAAAAATTTTAAGGTTACTGGATAGTAAGTTGGAGATCTGTATAAAATACATAAAAGCCTGAGCATGTTTTATTTCAGGCGGCAAATACACAGTCTATAATCATTAAATAACTTGAATTTCAATGGGAGTGAATGACATAAGCATCTATTCTATACTCCAAACTCCATAAATTATGTAACATTTTACAAAGAGTTATTATAAGAGAATAAAGCACAAAGGCTTCTCTCGTGGCTCAGCTGGTAAAGAATCCGCCTGCAGTGTGGAAGACCTGGGTTCCATCCCTGGGTTGGGAGCATCCCCTGGAGAAGGGAAAGGCTACCCACTCCAGTATCCTGGCCTGGAGAATTCCATGGACTGTATCGTCCATGGGATCGCAAAGAGTCAGACACGACTAAGTGACTTACTCTTTCACTTTCAATCTTTCAAAGCACTTAATATATGTTTCTTTCTTTGGAACATTTTTCTTTTCTAATATATAAAAATATTCCACCCAGGGAGGGCCTGCCATGGTCTGTCATTTGTAGGATGTCGAATCAATGATAGTACAAGCGGTGTGCATCTGAAAGTGTTTGTAGAATCTGCTTCTGTAGTAAAACTTTAGATGAAAATTCACAGCTGGTAGGAATGCTGGCATCCTTATGAATTATAGCTATTGAATCCCACACTAATTATTATGATTAAATCCCCATAATCAGTGTTGATTGAATGTCACTGCCCATATGTTAAGTTAGTACCATTTTACTGGATTAGTGAAACCATCGCAAAAATGTGAGAGAAACTTAAAATTTCCTAAACAGAAGCCTTCCTACTCCTCCTAGTAGTATGTAATAACTCATGACATGTAAGTTCTTATATTAAAACATATGGTGGGACGTCCCTGGCGGTCCAGTGGTTAGAAATTCTCTCTGCAACGTAGGAGATAGGTGTTAGAGCCCTGGTCAGGGAACTAAAATCCCATGTGCCTCATGGCCAAAAAATCAAAACGTAAAACAGAAGGAATATTGTAATAAATTCAATAAAGACTTAAACACGATTAATGGTGCACATTAAATTTTTTTTTTTTTTAAAGACATGTTGTGGTGTTTTTCTGGCTCTAGGGAAAACTATGATACTGTTGGAGGCTTCCCTCCTATAAGGACATGGTTCTGATTTTAAGTCTTATTGTTGTTCCGTCACCCAGTTGTGTGGGAACCTCTGCGACCCCATGGAGAGCAGCACGCCAGGCTTCCCTGTCTTTCACCATCTCCCAGAGTTTGCTCAAATTCATGTCCGTTGAATTGGTGAGGACATCCAACCATCTCATCCTCTGTCGTCCCCTTCTCCTCCCGCCTTCAATCTTTCCCAGAAGCAGGGTCTTTTCCAGTGAGATGGCTCTTTGCATCAGGTGGCCAAAGTACTTGAGCTTCAACTTCAGCATCAGCCCTTCCAATGAATATTCTGGGCTCGTCTTCTTCAGGATGGACTAGCTTCGTCTCCTTGCTGTCCACAGGACTCTCTTCTAGAGTCTCTGAACTGCAGGCAGTTTCTTTACCATCTGAGCCGCAAGGGCCCTTCTCTCTTCTAGATGACCACAAACTTAATTGCAAAGTTCAGTTCAGTCGCTCAGTCGTGTCCGACTCTTTGCAACGCAAAACCAAGCATCCAATATTAGAATTGTATATGTTGTGTTAGTCGCTCAGTCATGCCCGACTCTCTGTGACCCCGTGGACTGCAGCCCACCAGGCTCCTCTGTCCATGAGATTCTCCAGGCAAGGATACTGGAGTGGGTTGCCATTTCCTTCTCCAGAATTGTATATAGGCTATAGTAATATAAAGGGCTTTCCAGGTAGCATAGTGGTAAAGAATCCTCTTGCCAATATAGCAGACACAGGAGACATGGGTTCAATCTCTGAATCAGGAAGATCCCCTGGAGAAAGGAAAGGCTACCCACTCCAGTATCCTTGCCTGGAGAATCCCACAGACAGAGAAGCCTGGTGGGCTACAGTCCATGGGGTCTCAAAGAGTCAGACGCGGTTTAGTGACTGAGCACGCATAAGTAACATAAACATGGAAAACATACATGCTATATTAACAATGTGAAACAAGTTATTAGAAAACCTAAAATTATTAATTTCTTTGCTTCTGTGTTTCGATTAAATATTTAAATTTCTAATTGTGATTGGAACATAATTGATAGACAATGTTCTGTTAGTTTCTCCTATATGATAAAGTGAATCAGTTACACAAACATATGTATCTACCTTTTTTCAGATTCTTTTCTCATATAGGTCATGGCAGAGTGTAGAGCAGAGTCCTCTGTGTTATACAGTTGGTTCATGTTAGTTACTTATTTTACATATAGTAGTGTGTATACCTCAGTCCCAATCTCCTAATTTATCCCTACCTACTTCCCTGGAGTGGGTTGCCATTTCCTTCTCCAACACATGAAAGTGAAAAGTGAAATTGAAGTCTCTCAGTCATGTCCGACTCTTTGCGACCCCAAGGACTGCAGCCCACCAGGCTCCTCCGTCCATGGGATTTTCCAGGCAAGAGTACTGGAGTGGGTTGCCATTAATTTTTGGTAAAAAAGGATTAACAGAACTTTAATATTTTAATGATATCATAACTATCGGAAAAGCAGGAGTTTCATATAGCAACATACTGCATGGTACTTAGATGATCTGATGAAAAAGACTTTTGTGGCATGAGCTGCCACCTTCTTGAAGTCTTTCAACAACTTAAATGCTTAAAATCTCCCACATAGCTCTCCTGGAAAGGTTATCCTACACATTCCATTATCCTAAAAGAACTGTAAATCTTCTTTTATGTAAGTAACCTTGGGAAACGAGATAGGAGGAAATTCAGAGTGATACTTATGTGCAGAGGCATATATAGACAGTGATCTGAATATTATTAACATAAATAGCAAAGATTGTTAATATTACGTGCTTGGTGATTAGAGTGCAACTTTCAATAGAGATATTTTAAAAGAAAACTATGAATTCAAGTTAAAGTGTCACCTGGAGAAATTCTCAGAGAGTTTCAGAAAACCAAAAGTCAAGGCACACCCAAAACAAAGAGTAAGGAAGAGAATTTCACAGGAGAGTCTTTTTCTTTTTTGTTAATTTTTAAAAAATTGATCTGTAATGGATTTATAATGTGGCAATATCTGCTATGCAGCAAAGCGACTGCGTTATACACATGTAGACATTGTTTTTTAAAATATCCTTTTCCATTATGGTTGATCACAGGATACTGAATACAGTTCCTTGACTATCCATCCTACGTATAACCGTTTGCATCCACTAATCCCAAACACTCAGGCCGTCTCTACCTGACTCCCATCCCCCTTGGAGGCTGCAAGTCCGTTCTCTGACTAGGAGTTGGTCACTGTCTTGTACGTTTATTCATCTGTATCACTGTTTCAGATTACCTATACAAGTGATATCATATGGTATTTGTCTTTCTCTTCCTGACTTAGTTCCCTCATGAGGACAATCTCTAGTTGCATCCATGTTGTTGCAAATGGCATTGCTTCATTCTTTTTAATGGCCGAGTAATGTCCCATCATATATATGTACCATGCCTTCTTTATCCATTCCTCTGCAACCCACTCCAGGATTCTTGGGCTTCCCTTGAGGTTCAGCTGGAAAGAATCTGCCTGTGATGCGGGAGACCTGGGTTCGATCCCTGGGTCGGGAAGATCCCCTGGAGAAGGGAAAGGCTACCCAATCCAGTATTCTGGCCTGGAGAATCCCACGACTACACAGTCACAAAGAGTCAGACACGACTGAGCACCTTTCACTTTTACTTCAGTGTTGATAGGCACATTGAGATTGCTTCCATGTCTTGGCTGTTGTGAGGGGCTAATATGTAGAGATGCCTGTATGTTTTTTATGTTTTAATTTATTTATTTGGCTGTGCTGGGTCTTAGTTTCAGCATGTGAGATCCAGTTCCCTCTCCAGGGATCAAACCTGGACCCCCTGTGTTGAGAATATTGAATCTTAGCCACTGGACCCCTGGGGATATCCCATATCTTTTTGAATTATACTTTTATGATCCAAAAATCCCACTCCTGGGAATATATCCAGAGAAGACTATAACTCATGGAAGAGTTCAGGATGAGAAAGTATATCAGGTTTTCAGTAGGTTTCGGAAACAGAACCCTATCCCAGGCAACCAAAGATGAACCAAGGACTACAATATGTTTCTCACATGTGGAAATAATACATAAATAAATAGCAGGTGTTAGGAGCACAAGCTCCCTGATTGAATAATGGCTCTATCCCTTAGGAAGCTCATCATTTTAGCCAAATTATGAACTTACTGTCTTTATCTTTTGTATCTGTAAGTGAGGAATCTTAAAGGAGAAGAGGGAGGCATAGGATGAGATGGTTGGATGGCATCACCAACTCCATGGAGATGAGTCTGAGCAAACTCTGGGAGACAGTGAAGGACAGGGGAGCCTGGCATGCTGCCGTCCACCGGGGGGCAAAGACCAGACATGACTTAGTGACTGAACAATAGCAGTAACAGATATGACCTCATGGCTAGTATGGTGGCTTAGAAGACATAATATACCTAGACTCTGGGTGAAGACACAAGTTGATACAGTATACCATATATAGCTCTCTTTGCTTCATCCTTCACGGGCACAGAATCAGAAGCTGAAGGGGTGACACAGAATTTTCATATCTACCTTGTTCTTGAAATGCATGACTTTGCGTAGTTCATTCAAGCCTCGTGAGCATATAAAACTTTTCACCACCCTCGTAAGCACTGGTGTGTAGAAGCACCATAACAGTGCTTTCTAAGACAAAATAAGGAAAGCGACGGCTGCATCTGCCTCGGTAGGAAGATTTCTCTGTGCCTGGAGGAATTTCACAGGGGGTTCATCTGCAACATTCAGCCCCACAATCGAATACCCTGCGTGAGCTGCCCTATTGGATGTTAGGAAGCAAACGTCTCTGTGGAATGAAGCCCTGGTTGAAGCTGGAAATGTTGTTGGTTGGTCGCTAAGTTGTGTTCGACTCCTTTGCAACCCCATCAACTGTAGCCCGCCAGGCTCCTCTGTCCATGGGATTTTCCAGGCAACGATACTGGAGTGGGTTGCCATGCCTTTCTCCAGGATCGGATCTTCCCAACCCAGAGACTGAACCCAGATCTCTGGCAGTGCAGGCAGATTCTTTCCCATCTGAGCCGCCTAGGAAGTGAGGCATCTCTTAAGTCTTTCTCTCAGGGACTTTCCCTATTGGTCCAGTGGGTAAGACTTCACACTCCCAATACAGGAGACGTGGGCTCAATGCCTGGTTGGGAAGCTAAGATCCTAACATGCCAAAAAAAACCCCAAAACCTAAAACAGAAGCAGCATTGTAACATATTCAATAAAGATTTGTGTTTTTTTTTAATGGAAAAAATAAATCTTTCACTCTTTATGAATTTCCAGCCTAGTAAATGATGATCAAATGTTATTATAAGGAAGCCTACCTTGTAATGAATCCCCAGAGGAACAGGAAGAGACTAGTAGACACTCAAAGAATAAAAAGGTTCTGCTTCCACGCTTGATGAAGACCAAGTGTCCCCTTGAGGCAACTAACCAGGAAAAAGCTAACCACACTGAAAGAAATATTTTTCCTGTATCCACCAGAGACTACAATGGAACACATGAACCATTACCAATATGACACGCCTAGACAGCAAATTAAAAAACCAGAGGCATGACTTTGCCGACAAAGATCCATCTAGTCAAAGCTATGGGTTTCCCAGTAGTCATGTAGGGATGTGAGAGATGGACCATAAAGAAGGCTGAGCGCTGAAGAGTTGATGCTTTCAAATTGTGGTGTTGGAGAAGACTCTGGAGAGTCCCTTGAACAGCAAGGAGATCAGATTAGTCAGTCCTCTAGGAAATCAACCCTGAAGATTCATTGGAAGTACTGGTGGTAGCCAACTCACTGGAAAAGACTCTGATGCTGGGAAAGATTGAGGGCAGGGGGAGAAGGGGCGACAGAGGATGAGCTGGTTAGACAGCATCACCAGTTCGATGGGTATGAACTTGAGCAAGCTCTGGGAGGGAAAGAACAGGGAAGCCTGGTGTGCTGCAGTCTATCGGGTCACAGAGAGTCGGATACAACTTAGCGACTGAACAACAGCAGCAAGGCGTAAGTATTAGGTTTTTATGATATGAAACAAAGCATGACACTTGTATCAGCTTTAAATGATTATCGTTCAGTTTCTTTGGTAAACAGGAATCTGAGTACACCATACCTCGGTCATAAGTAAGGCTGCAATCTGGCGTCTGGTCATAGCTGCTTCTGTTTTGAAGCTTTTGCAAATACACTTCTGTAATACACTTGCTTAGTTTTTTTGCAAGATCTCCTTTTCTTACAGGCTAGAACTTGCGGCCTCACAGCAGCTTGATTCTTCATAGCTGGCAACGGAGAGAAAGACAGAGTCAGAAGTTGGGTGAGAAAGGGGGAGAGTAAGGGAGAGACCGAGAATAACAAAAACTTTCATAAGCCTGACCCTTATAATCAATAGAACATGCAGACTGTAAAGTGACATGACTATTTCTGAGAAGCAAGTTCCACAATTCAGGTAGATAAAAAAAGATAAGTTAGAATGAACAGAATGGTGAGTCAATTTCAAGCATTTTAATAAAACTTTGATAGAGGTAAATATCTAATTACTCCAACTGAAAAGCAGAAATTATCATATTGGATTAAAAATTGACATACACCGTCTACAAGGACTCTTACGTTAAATATAAAGACACATAATGTTTCATAGTTTGAAAATATTTTGTCATGCAAATGCCAAAACAAAGCTGGACTGGCTATACAGCGAGCAGAAAATGTGTACTTCAGAGCAAGACGTAATGCCAGGGATAAAGAAGGATATTATGGGATGATAAAAGGATCAACTTGCCAAAACTACTAAAATCCTTAAATGTTTATGCATTGAACAACTGGGCCTCCAATGCATACAGCAAGATCTGACAGATTGCAAAGAAGAAGTAAACAAATCCAAAATTATAATTGGAGTTTTTAATACTGCTCTCTTAAAACTAGTCAGGAGAAGCAGAGAAAATCTCAGTTTTAATATGGCAGACCTAAATATTGTGTGCCCATGTGATATAATCAACATGTACAATCAACACGAGAATACACACTGTTTTTGCATTCATGCCCAGTTATGTCTGACTCTTTGCGACCCCATGGACTGTAGCCCGCCAGGCTCCTCTGTCCATGGGATTTTCCAGGCAAGAATACTGGAGTGGGTTGCCATTGCCTTCTCCAACACACTGTTTTGGAGTACCACTAAGAAAGATATTCAAATATAATTGATATTCTGGCCATAAGCCATCTGTAGATTTAAACATTAGAAAATCATACAAGTATGTTTCTGATGTAAGGAAGGGAAATTTTTTCCTTTTTGCTTTCTAGGTTTCTTGGCTAATCTAAGAATTAAATCGGCATAAGAGGGGTTAATGGGAGAAACAAATTTAATTATGTGCGTAATTATGCATGTTAAGTTGGTTCAATGGTGTCCGACTCTTTGTGACCCCATGGACTGTAGCCCACCAGGCTCCTCTGTCCGTGGGATTCTCTGGGCAAGGATACTGCAGTGAGTTGCCCTGCCCTCCTCCAGCAGATCTTCCCGACCCAGGGATCGAACCTGCATCTCCTGCAAGGAGGGTAGGCTCTTAACCCCGTGGGTCACCTGGGAAGCCCCCTGTATATCAGAGAGCTCCACAATGACATAAGATCCCCCCACAGGGCAAAAGTAAGTCAGTTGAAGCATAAATGTTCTCCTGAGTTAAGAAATGGGGAAGGGACTTGGGGCTTCAAAGTGGGCAGGTTGGGGGGCGGGGAGTAACTCACAGGATTAGAAAAAAAACAGGTGTTCTGTTAACTTCTAAGCCTGACCTGCCAGGTAGATGGAGCTTTCAGACAAAACAGTGTCCCTAGTATGGACTTCCCTGGTGGTTCAGTGGTTAAGAATCCGCGTTGCGAGGCAAGGGGCACCAGTTGGATCCCTGACCTGGAAAGATCCCACGTGCCATGGGGCGATAAAGCCTCTGGGCCCTAGACCCCGTGAGGCACAACAAGAAAACCAGTGCGATGGTGACCCTGCACCATGCCACTGTGGGTAGCCCCTGATCTCTGCAATTAGTGAAATCCCACGTCCACCAGCAAAGACCCAGGACAGGCAAACTTCGATACATAAAAATGGGGAAGACCCAGAGGAATCGGGTGGAGAGGGAGGTGGGAGGGGGG
>JADEYB020000024.1:3465875-3654343 GCA_015832495.2 Alces alces
GTTTTCCTGGAACTCTCTTGCTTTTTCGATGACCCAGCAGATGTTGGCAATTTGATCTCTGATTCCTCTGCTTTTTCTAAAACCAGCTTGAACATCTGGAAATTCATGGTTCATGTAACTGTGAAGATGGCTACAGAGGATGAAATGGTTGGATGGCGTCATCGACTCAATAGACATGAGTTTGAGCAAGCTTCTGGAGATGGTGAAGGACAGGGAAGCCTGGCGTGGTGCAGTCCATGGGGTCACAAAGAGTTGAACACAACTTAGCGGTTAGACAATAACAAAATGTTGAAAAAATAAGTTAAATGCCTTCATTAAAAAATACTGTATTGCTAGCAAATGTTAGCCATCATCTGATAAGGCAGGGTTGCCACAAATCTTCATCTTATACAAAAAAAAAAAATACAATATCTGCAAAGCACAATAAAGTGAGACACAATAAAAGGAGCTATGTCTATACTGCAAGTTCTAGTCAGTGGAATGATCAAGAAAACAAATCTGAATACAAAGGTGACAGATTGAAAAGGAAGAACCTTGAATGCCTTGCTCTGCATATGACATTATGCTGTTCTCTGCTTAGTCACTCAATCTTTGCCACCCCATGGACTGTAACCCGCCAGGTTCCTTTGTCTCTGGGATTCTCCAGGCAAGAACACTGGAGTGGGTTGCCATGCCCTCCTCTAGGGGATCTTCCTGACCCAGGGATCGAACCCCCGTCTCTTGCACTGCAGATGGATTGTTTACCTTCTGAGCCACCAGGGAAGCCCAGAGATAATGTGAACTGACCTCAAACAAAATCTTCTAAAACTAATGAGTTTATCAATGACACTGGCTAAAAGCTTAATACATTAAAAACCCAGCTGCCTTTGCAAGGGAGGAAGATTTCCTATTCCTTTCAGTCTTTTTGGCTGGACTAATTATTTTGACATAAGACAGATTAACTAGGAGAAAAGCAAATTTGATTTTGTGTACCCAGGAGCTCATAAAAATATAAGGCTTCAGTAACCAACTCAAGCAGCAGCTCTTCTATCCTGTGGACAAAGAAACAATAAATCTGTGAGGAACCGATAAGAGAAAGAAACCTGGGCATGGGGTAATAAATTCGTAAAGAAGTAACACGGTTTGTTTATACAGCCTGCTTGGCCATGAATTCCCTGATGATAACAACGTCTCTTTCTCCTGGCGCAAGGCAGGCACCTTTCACGGGGAAGATTTATTTCCTGCTTTCAGGGGAACAATGAGGGTCAGTATATCCTTCTTGCATCAGCCTTTTCTTAAGTAACTTTAATTGAAAATAATCAGGACGTTAGGGGGAAACACTGATGGAAACTCTCAGGCCTGGCCTGGCACCATAGCAATCACTTGCATGAGTTGTCTTATAACAGGAGGTCCTGGCAAGGAACACTGAACAGGCCACCACCGACTGGAAGAATTTGGGAAAGGTCGCAAGGAGAGATGTCAGTCTTTTGAACTGTGGTGTTGGAGAGGACTCTTGAGTCCCTTGGACTGCAAGGAGATCCAATCAGTCCATCCTAAATGAAATTAGTCCCGAACATTCATCGAAAGGACTGATGCTTAAGCTGAAGCTCCAATCATTTGCCCACCTGATGTGAAGAGCTGACTCATTTGAAAAGACCCTGATGCTGGGAAAGATTGAGGGCAGGAGGAGAAGGGAATGACAGAGGATGAGATGGTTGGATGGCATCACCGACTCGATGGACATGAGTTTGGGTAAACTCCGGGGGTTGGTGATGGACAGGGAATCCTGGCGTGCTACAGTCCATAGGGTCTTGAAGAGTCAGACACGACTGAGCGACTGAACTGAACTGAAGTCATACCAACCTCCCAGAGTCCTCCTTCCTAGAATCCATCTTGCCTGAGTGATGTGTGTGCCACCAGGAAGGACCCTAAGTCAGAGTGATTGGCCAAAGACACCCCGGAAGCTAATCCTGTCACCATAAAACACAAGACCGCGAGCCACGAAGGCAGAGCCGTTTTCCACGGCTCCCTCACCCTCCTGATCGCCACCTGGGCGCCCCTTCCCAATAACGTCTCTTGCTTTGTCCGGTCGCGCATCTCCTTGGACAAGTCATTGCTGAGTGTCAGACAAGAGCCCGCTCTCAGGCCCCGGAGGGAGTCCCCCTTCCTGTAACATTTGCAGAACACTGATGGACCTGGAGATGACCGTACTAAGTGAAGTTAAGTCAGACAGAGACAAATATCATAGTGTACTGCTTGTACGTGGAACCTCAAAAATAATGCAGACGAATTTACAAAGCAGTCAAGACATGGAAACAACTGAAGTGTCCATCGACAGATGAATGGATAAAGAAGATGGCCTAATATATGTACAATAGAATGTTACACAAGCATGAAAAAAGACTGAAATAATGCCATTTGCAGCCACACGGATGGACCTTCACACTAAGTCAGTCAGACAGAGAAAGACAAACATCGTAAGATATCACTTATGACATCACCTACATGGCAGATTTCGGGGGAAGCCTGCCCCAAGCCCCAGTACGGTTAAATATATTCACAATGAATGATTGGAAATTAAAATTTAAAGGCAAGCATTTATAATAGCACAAAGCCATAAATGATTCAGGCATAGAACTGACAAAATATGTGCAAGGTTTTTAGGCTGAAGACAAAATACTGATGAGAGAAATCAGAGAGGAACATTGGCCAGAGGTTAGTTCTCGAATTGATCTCTGGATTTAACATAATCCCCGACAATTCACAGCAAAAGATTTAGAGAGACTGACAGCTGCTCCTAAAATTTCCATGTGGAAGCAGTGAACCCAGATTAATCAGAACAATGCAGACAAACTCGAACACAGAAGCTGGAGAACTCCTATAACTTAATTCGACAATTTACTTAAAAAACTTGGTATTCAAGAGAGTGGAATTTTGGCAAAAGCACAGACACAGGTTTTCGAAACAGATTTGATCATCAGGAGATGGGTTCACATAGATAAATTATTTTTGAAACAAGCGTCAAGGTAATAAATTATTTTTCATATAAGCAGCAAGGCTAATTCAATAGAGATGACAGTTTTTCAACAATTAGTACTGGAATAATTGTACATTCATGTGCAAAAAAAAAAAAAAACCTCTAAACTTAATGGGTTTCTCAGACTGTACTAAATATTAAATTGATACGTATCATTAAAATGGGAACCTTAAAAGAAAACTTCTCAAAAATAAAAATTCAGGAGAAAATTGCTAAGACTTGTGTTAAGCAAGGGACTTCTCTGGTGGCTCAGACAATGAAGAATCCTCCTGCAATGCAGAAGACCAGGTTCGATCCCTAGATTGAGACAATCCTCTGAAGAAAGGAATGGCTACCCACTCTGGTATTCTTGCCTGGAGAATTCCATGGACAGAGGAGCCTGCCAGGTCATGGGATCACAAAGAGTTGGACTCCACTGAGTAACCAAGCACATGCTAAGCAAATAATTTCTTTAGAACACACACAAAACATTGAATTGTAAAAGAAAAAAAATGGAAATGTATCAAAAAAGACCAACTTTTAAAAAGAAACTGTAAATAAAATGACAAAGAAAAGCCTGGAGTAACTTAATATTTGAAAGCAAAGTGGCTCAGTCGTGTCTGACTCTTAGCGACCCCATGTACTATAGCCTACCAGGCTCCTCCGTTCTTGGGATTTTCCAGGCAAGAGTACTGGAATGGGGTGCCATTGCCTTCTCCGAATATTTGAAAACATGTAGTCAATAAAGGACTCATATACAGAATGAAGAAACAACTCTCACAATACAATAGTAAGAAAATATAAAGTGAAAGTCACTCCATCTTGTGTGATTCTTTGCGACCTCATGGACTATACAGTCCATGGAATTCTCCAGAAAAGAATACTGGAGTGGGTTAACCTTTCCCTTCTCCAGGGGATCTTCCCAACCCAGGGATTGAACCTAGGTCTCTCCCATTGCAGGCAGATTCTTTATCAGCTGAGCTACCAGGGAAGCCCAAGGAAGCGTAACTCCAAGTCAAACAACCCATCTGAACATAGACTCTGCCAGGAAGATATACACAAGGCAAATAATCGATAGAAACTCAACAGTAGAGATTTACAAGTTAGCACCCCATTAGCTTAAAATGCACATCCCTTAGCATAGCTACAGGAAGAGAAAAACATGCTGACCATCCCAAGTGTTGGTGAAATTATCTGAAAGTGTATCTGAAATTATCTCCCACAGCTGGTAGGGCTGCAAACATGTCACAGCTACTCTGCAAAACAATTTGGCCATTCCTTCCACCATTTAACATAACGCTCACCATCGAGCCAGCCATCCCACTTCAGAAATTCAACCAAGAGAAAAGAAGACATCTGTACACAGAGACCTGACTTCCATTGAGTCCATTTACGATCAGAAAAAGCTGGAGACCACCCAAAAGTTTATCAATGGGGCAAACAGGTAATGAAATGGTGGTGAGGGGCAACAGAACACGCCACCCCAAAATATGTCTTGTCGGCATAAGGACGGTCTTTAGCTGGTTACTTTTAGAAAACAGCAGGGGAACTTCCCTGGTAGTCCAGTGGCTAAGACTTCAAGCTCCCAAAGCAGGGGGACCAGGTTACATCGCTGGTCAGAGAATTAGATCCTCTGCAAGCGACAGCGAAAGTCGCTCAGTTCTGTTCAACTCTTTTGCGACCCCATAGGCTGTAGCCCACCAGGCTCCTCTGTCCATGGGATTCTCCAGGCAAGAACAGTGGAGTGGGTAGCCATTTCCCTCTCCAGGGGGGGTCTTCCCAACCCAGGGACTGAACCTGGGTCTCCCACATTGCAGGCAGATTCTTTACCATTTGAGCCACCAGGGAAGCCCAGGTCGTATGTGAGTCAACTAAAGAGTCTGCACGCTACAAAAAAAAAAAAAAAGTCCACATGCCACAATGAAGATTGAAGACCCCAGGTGTTGCAATTAAGACCTTGAGCCGCCAGATTAAACATAAAAAATTACGAAAAAATCAGCAGACACAGGAGGAGCTTTGAAAACTGAATCTAAGTTGTTTAGTTGCTCAGTCGTATCCAGCTGTTTGCGACCCCATGGACCGCAGCATGCCAGGCCTCCCTGTCCATCACCAACTCCTGGAGCTTGCTCAAACTCATGTCCATCGAGTCGGTGATGCCATCCAACCATCTCATCCTCTGTCGCCTCCTTCTCCTGCCATCAGTCTTTCCCAGCACCAGAGTCAAAGTTGCTCTATTGTAAAAACATTTCAAACAGAAACCTCCATCCATGAGTGTTTCCTTCTCTGTACCAGAAGAGAAAGATGACTCTAAACCTCTAGAAATTCTTATCAATAGAGAAGGCAGAATTGAAATCTGCATAAAAACCATGCCCTGCTTTTCCTCGTAACTTTCCTAACTGACACCGCTTTCCCCCAACAGTTCTCATATTTAAACTAAAGATAGTGTTGAAGGTGACGTCTTGGACAGGTTTGGAGACTTTCAGTGAGTTTGTCCGGGTATCTCCTATGTATATAGGAGATATACATGTTACTAAGCCTCTGTTTTCAGGCCACTTTCTGTTTTATTTTTGAGAATTAAGACAAGCAATTTCTTTTAAGCTGACTAAGTCGAGTTTGTTTACAAATTAATTTTGATAATACCAGCCAGAGGTAAAGACGTATCTATAATGAGCATATCCACCCATCCGTCCATCAATCCATCTATCCATCCATCCACACAGAGATCTCATAGTTTTCCTGCTCAAGTTTAAAAAAGGCCTCTTTTCTTCCGTCTCAGAAATCACAGAGGATTTGATAAAAGTCCCTGAGAACCCTGAGAGATAATTTGCATCTCAAAAGAACAGGAAGAGAATTGCAAGCTCCTTCTAGAAAACTGCCTTCCTTTAACCACACGTGTGGAAATCAGTTATAAAACGTCCGAGCAGTTTCATCGAGGCTATTTTCAGGGCAAGACTTCCTTCAGTTCAGTTATAATTGATAGCGTAATAGACAATAATACGTATGATTCATGTCCACATGCCTCACTTCTGGAGGAATGTAAATAAGTGTTCAGGTTACCAAGACCCCTAAGGAGAGTCAAAACCAGCAGGAGAGAATAGGGTTTAGACTCATGTACCAGGTCGGGAAGGTCCCCTGGAGGAGGGTACGGCAACTCACTCCAGTACTCTTGCCTGGAGAACCCCATGAACAGAGGAGTCTGGTAGGCTACAACCTACAGAGTCCCAGAGTTGGATACAAGTGAGCAACAAATACTTTAACTTTTCACTTCAGCAGGACACTGGCACATGCTCCTGATTAACCACTCCAATTAACAAAAGATTCACTTTGCTACGATACCATCAAAGCCTATACAGAAGCAAGTCCCTCCCGTTTCCCTTTGCTTTTAGAAAAGAGTGGTAATTGAAAGACAGTGTTGTCATTCAGAACACTGAGAGTCCATTGTTCTCCAGATCCCGAGGAAACTAAGGGTCAGGAGTGTTATAACAAAGTGTCATTTTCTGTCACTCAGGAGAGCCTAGCTGAAGATCTCCCTGTTGTGTAATAGTCACCCTGGGGGACAAGATGGGACAGAGCTCTGAATACCCACCGCTGATTATTTACTGCATGTGTTGCCATGTATCATGCAAATAGCAAAGCAATGCAAAGCAAAAACGCTCCCTCAGGGTCACAGTTCCTTAGCCCCAGAAAGGGAGGTTCCCAGCCAATACCCTATCAGAGATGGAGCCAAGTGACCAAGCTTGTGTCTAAAGGACAGAATCCAACTAGTGACCCATCAGAGATGAAGCCAAATGACCAAGCTTGAGTCTAAAGGAGAGAACCCCAACCAATAATCCATCAGAGATGGAGCCAAGCAACCAAGCGTGGTCCTAAATGGAGAGCCCCAACCAGTGACCCATCAGAGACGAAACCAAGTGACCAAGCTTGGGTCTAAAGGAGAGGACCAATCAATATCCCATCAGAGATGAGCCAGGCACCAAGCTTGGTCTCCAAGCTTGTCCCATCAGAGACAAAGCCAAATGACCAAGCTTGGGTCAAAAGGACAGAATCCCAACCAGTGTCCCATCAGAGATGAAGCCAAATGACCAAGCTTGGTCCTAAATGGACAACCCCAACCAGGGCTCCATCAGAGATGAAGCCAAGTGAACAAGGTTGTGTCTAAAGGACAGGACCCAACCCATGTCCCAGCACAGATGAAGCCAGATGACCAAGCTTGGGTCTAGAGGACAGAATCCAACTAATGACCCATCAGAAATGATGCCAAATGACCAAGCTTGGGTCTAAAGGACAGAACCCCAACCAATAATCCATCAGAGATGGAGCCAAGCAACCAAGCTTGGTCCTAAATGGACAACCCCAACCGTGACCCATCAGAGATGAAGCCAAGTGACCAAGCTTGGGTCTAAAGGACAAAACCCAACCAATGTCCCCCCAGAGATGAAGCCAAGTGACCAAGCTTGGGTCTAAAGGAGAGAACACACCAATGTCCCATCAGAGACAAAGCCAAATGACCAAGCTTGGGTCTAAAGGACAGAATCCCAACCAATGTCCCATCAGAGACAAAGCCAAATGACCAAGCTTGGGTCTAAAGGACAGAATCCCAACCAA
Organism: Alces alces; assembly: GCA_015832495.2. Taxonomy (NCBI): domain Eukaryota; kingdom Metazoa; phylum Chordata; class Mammalia; order Artiodactyla; family Cervidae; genus Alces; species Alces alces. The sequence continues at coordinate 3,473,476 of JADEYB020000024.1, forward strand.
TGTCTCACCAGAGATGAAGACAAGTGATCAAACTTGAGTCTAAAGGAGAGAACCGCAACCAGGGCTCCATCAGAGTTGAAGCCAAATGGCCAAACCTTAGTCCAAAAGGGAAAATCCCAAGGAAAGCTCTGCCATATGCAAGACCATCCCAATAGGGAAGGTTTCCCTGGTATCAGCACTATCTCCATTACATACCAAAGATGTCTCAACCAGCTAATGCAAGTACCGATACACAGGCAAACATAGACATGATAAACACAGTCCCACAAACAACAGATCAGATGAACTGTAGTCCAAAAATTCCCCACCACCCTGCCCCTTTCCCAGATGGAGGCTTCCAAACAGATTGGCCTGGCTCCGTAAAAAAAAAAAAACATTGAGCCCAGATTGACTCACTTCCCAAAGAGAAAGAATCAAAAGAGTAGGAGAATGGTCAGCTTGCCCTCGCTGGAATTACTCACCCCAGAACAAAACAGAAGGTGGACCATGATTCCGTCTCCTCTGTCCTCCTACGGAGCGTGGCCAGCACCATCAGGGAGAGTCCCTCCAACTTCCTGGGAACAAAACGAACTCCAGTAGCTTCTGGGAATCCAGGATGGGGTCAACCTGCCATGCACACAGAATGCTGGCTGCCTCGCCAGAACGGTTGTTGAATCCAAACCTGTGTGCAAACAACCTGAAATGTCAGAGTTTGGAGCAATGCTCATTACAAAGGCTGAGCAAAGCGAACAGGGAGCTTGTGCTCAAATAAGCCTGAACTTCTGGATGGTTTTCAGGGAAGGGGATTTTACAGGCAACTTTTAAAGGAAGGCCAAAGGGTACATGACCTTTTACTGATTGCTTGGTAGCAAGGTTATGGGAGGGCTTCCCAGGTGGCGCTTGTGGTAAAGAACCCGCCTGCCAATGCAGGAGATGTAGGAGACGCAGGCTCGATCCCTGGGTGGGGAAGATCCCCTGGAGACGGGCATGGCAACCCGCTCCAGTATTCTTGCCTGGAGAATCCCATGGACAGAGGAGTCTGGCAGGTTGTGGGGCCGCTAAGAGTCAGAGATGACTGCAGCAACTTAGGACACACAGATGAGCTAACGGGGTAGTGTTTCGTGAAATCTCAGTCGGAAAGTCTTCTGGTTCCAGCCAGCCTGGGGTCCCTGAGCTTGTACTCAGCCTGAAGAGACCATCCTCCACCCTGGGGGTGAGGGGAGTGCCAAGTTCCTGCAGCCATGCTCAGGGGTATATTTTTATGTCCAATCCCTCGAGCAGGAACCAGGCCCCTGCCCCAAGGCTGCACCATTGTTTCCCGGCTTCTCCTCCCTGGTTTCTGCATCCGCTCCCTTCTCTGATGAGCACCGGTTGGAACCTGCCTTTTGGAACTCAATTCTCTGGCGCTCAGCTTTCCTTATGGTCCAACTCCCACAACCGTTGGGCTTCCCTGATAGCTCAGTTGGTAAGGAATTTTCTTGCCGTGCAGGAGGCCCAGGTTCGATTCCCTGAGAACGGGTAGGCTACCCACTCCAGTATTCTTGGGCTTCCCTCGTGGCTCAGCTTGTAAAGAATCCACATGCAATGCGGGAGACCTGGGTTCGATCCCTGGGTTGGGGAGACCCCCCCTGGAGAAAGAAAAGGCTAGTATTCTGTATTCTGGCCTGGAGAATTCCACGGACTGTATTGTCCATGGGGTCACAAAGAGCCGGGCATGACTGAGTGACTTTCGCTCCCACAATCATATACTATGCAATGCAGAGGACACGGGTTCAACTCCTGGTCCAGGAAGATTCTGCATCCCATGGAGTTACTAAGTACGACAGCCACAAGCACTGAGGCCGTGCAGCAAAACCAGAGAGTAACCCCCGCTCGTCACAACTAGAGAACGCCTGTGTACTGCAAAGAAGACCCAGCACGGCCAAAAATAAATAAAATTTTAAAAAATTTTTAAATACTTTCTCCGAACTGCAGACATGAAATGTGCCTTTTTCTCTCTTCCCTGCCTATGTTGGCATAGCGCTGATGTGTTTATGCGACTCATTACCCTGAATGCATTGAAAAGCAATGAAATACATGTGAAAGTCGCAGAGACTGTATCAGACACATATGATTTGCTGTTTTCATATAAAAAGGTGAGCAGCAGGTTGTGTTTATTCAATTCAAGGTATTTCACCTGAAGAAATATGGAAGGAAGCAGCCTACGGTGAGGAGGAGAAGCAGAGATGCATACCGGCTGTGACTATTAAGAATACACCATTGAAATCGGTGACGGGACAGGACAAAAGTCATAACAAATGGGATGGTGCAGATGTCAGAATAGAGTGGAAAACGGCTGACTATTACCTACTGTGATTATCTCCTCAACTTTCTGCATCGTGTGTAGATTCCTTGAGGCAAGGTCTTTAGTTTTTCAATCCCCATGCTGATGCATAGTCATGATGTTTCATGAAATCTGGTAAGAAATCAAGAATGAATGAAGAATGAGAAGGAGAGAGAGAGGAAGAAATAAAAAGGAAGAAAGGAAGTTTAGAAGGACATGCCTGCTAAGTTGATTCAGTTGTGTCCGACTCTCTGCGACCCCATGGACTGTAGCCCGCCAGACTCCTCTGTCTCCATGGGATTCTCCAGGCAAGAAGACTGGAGTGGGTTGCCATTCCCCTCTCCAGGGGCTCTTTCCAAGCCGGGGATTGAACCTGGGTCTCCTGCCTTGCAGGTGGGTTCTTTACCACCTGAACCAACACAGAAGCCCCAGAGCCTGTCACTCAGCCACCGGGGGACTGGGTTTTAATTCACATTATCAAATGAGTCAAAGCGGATGCTATTCTGTGGGCTGCAATCAACAATGCTGAGGCACCCCCATTGTGTTTTATGCAGATCCATGGCCTCTCTGTCGGTCTGGTATGCCAAGACAAGCCTATGGGGGGACTTTGTGGTTTGGGCAAATATGCTCTCTCTTTTTTAAACTTTCTGTTTTATCCTGGAGTGTAGTATTAGTTTCAGGCATACAGCACAGTATAGTTATACATAGACATGTATCTCTTCTCTGTCAAATTCTTTCCCCATTCAAATTGTTGCATCATACCGAGCAGAGTTGTCTCTGCTACACAGAAGGTCCCTGTTGGTTATCTATTAAAAATAATAATAATATATATTTTTGGTTGTGCTCAGCTTTTGTCGCTGAAGCGCTTTCTCTAGTTGCGGCGGCGAGTGGGGGCTACGCTCTAGTTGTGGTGTGTGGGCTTCTCAGGGGGGTGACTTCTTTTTTCTCAGAACATGGGCTCCAGGCACACGGGCTTCAGTAGTTGTAGCGAGTGCGCTCACTAGTTGTGGAACATGGGCTTCGTCTCCCCACAGCACACGGAATCTTCCCAGACCGGGGATCGAACCCGTGTCCCCTGCATTGGCAGCTGGATTCTTACCCAGCGGACCACCAGGGAAGCCCCACACTGAACTGCGGACAATGATGACTGTGATATCTCCAGGCTACCCTTGCTTTTCTGAGAATGTATCTCTGCAAAATTAATGTCGATGCGGAAAGTGTGGTATCAGTTACTGCATCATTTCAGGAGGGTTTGCACACTCACTGTCATTGTAGGGCATGGGTCCCCTTGAGCCACACTTGCTCAATATAGCACCCATGGTGGCTGAACTGCATAAGAACTCTCTAAATCAGGATTCAGGTACGCCCAGGGTGTAGGTGCATTGTTTCGTAAGATGAGTTGATAGAGACACAAGGTAACACTGGGTTAATACCCACATTTGGCAAGTTTTCACATGTACAACTTTTCAACAGACACCGCTATTACCCACTTAGCAGAAACCACTCCCGATCACAATTGGTTTGGACAGAACCAGAGCCCATGGTTCAGCTGAGCCTAAAACTATTCTACCCACACTTTAAAACATCGCTTTACCTGAAGGTCGGCATTATCCTTCCAGCAGCACAAGATGGTCATCCCTCTGGTTTAAATGTGAGAGAAGACGCCTGCACAATGAAAGAAAACATACAACAAAAATATAAAAGTAGGAAGTACAGATGCTAATTCTACTACAGTTTAGATGCTAATTCTACTACAGTTTATGTGTATGGTTATTAATGAGTTGTGCTTCCCAAGTAACTCAGTGGTAAAGAAAGTGCCTACCAATGCAGAAGATGTGGGTTCAATCCCTGGGTCGGGAAGATCCCCTGGAGGAGGAAATGGTAACCAAATCCAGTATTCTTGCCTGGGAAATCCCACGGACAGAGGAGCATGGTGGGCTACAGTCTGTGGTATCGCAAAGACTCAGACACGACTTAGCAACTAAACAGCAATATCAACAGATGAGTTTTTGAACTTCTCTTTAGCATTCATGTCCTGGAAAAGGAAAAGGGAAATTACTGGGCTGGAAGTGCCTTTTGAAAAAGTTTTATTTTCGATGGGGACCGATTTTTAGGAAGGCATTATTGAATTTGTTACAGTACTGCTTCTGCTGTTTTATGTTCTGGTTTTTCGGCCCTGAGGCATGTAGGATCTTACCTCCCCCCAGAATAGATCAAACACGTACCCCCATTCATTGGAAGGTGCAGCCTCAACTAGAGGACCGCCAGGGAAGTCCCAGGAAATGTACATCTTAAGGAAAGTACTGCATGACAATTCTCTACGTCCAACTTTAGAGTCTGACTCTCCAAATATGAGAGGGGGCCACTATGCAGGGTGTGCCTCAAATCGGGTTCTGTTTTCTCTCCAAAACCTGAATTTTACAATTTTCTGTCCTAACACTACCCCATGTATGTCCTGCTTTGGACTATTGCTGTTTTCCATAAAAAACTGGAATTTAGAAAACTTTTCATATCTCGACATAGGAATCTAGGCCCTTTTCCTTATTCACTCCGAGGAATCTAATGATATGGATGTGGCATGACTGGTTTGAGAATTATCACAGTGATGGAAATTTTGCTGGCTTCACATTTTTAACCATAAAAAGTAATTAAGGTAAAATCTGAATTCAATGACAATAAAAGCTTTTGCAATAAAATCCGAATATCTATCCTGTATCTCAGCTCAGAAATCGAACCAGATACACATAAGGTCAGATTTTCAAGTAATCACATGGGAAAAAAAAGAAGAAAATAATTTTTTAACTATATTTGATTGAACCCAATACCGTGATGTGAAGAGTCTACTCACTGGAAAAAGACCCTGATGCTGGGAAAGATTGAGGGCAGGAGGAGAAGGGGATGACAGAGGATGAGATGGTTGGATGGCATCACCGACTCAATGGACATGAGTTTGGGTAAGCTCCAGGAGTTGATGATGGACAGGGAGGCCTGGCGTGCTGCAGTCCATGGGGTCGCAGAGGTGGACACAACTGAGCAACTGAACAACAAGTATGTGTAATATGATGGTTTGATACCCAGGTATATATTGTGGAATTTTTAGATCAAGATTGAGATCAAGACCAAGATCAAGATAATTAACATATCCATCACCTAACTTTATATATACATATGTATTTTTACATATATTTTACACCTAACTATATATATATTTTTTACATGTACATACATTTTATAAGTATATATATGTTTATATTTACATGTATGTATATGTATATTTATATTTTACATGCATTTTACACATAACTATATATATATGTGTGTGTGTGTTTGTGTGTGTGTATATATATATTTTTTCTTATTTTGGTGGTGTTAACAGGTAAGATCTACTCTCAGCCACTTTCAAGAATAACTTCTGAGCACTGAATGCTCATCATGCTGTCTATGGTTAATAATAAGGGATTATATATGCAACCATTTCATTTTGTAAGAAAAAAGTAGCATTTCATAAAATACAAATGCATTCTTAATATGAAAATATTACTGGGTTAAGCAAAAAGGTCATTCGGATGTTTCCATAAGATGTTACTGCAAAACTCAAACGAACTTTTTGGCCAACCCGATACTTTTATACAAGGAAAAAAAAAAAAAGGCTCCCAAAGACAAGGATGCTAATGTCCATCAATTAAAAAAATATATATATATATATTAACCTATTTGCAAAGCAGAACTAGAGACACGGACATAGAGAACAAACATATGGACCCCAAGAGGGGGAGGAAAGGTGGGGTGGGCTGGATTGGGAGACAGGGATGGACATATAACACCATTGATATTATGTATAAAATAGGTAGCTAGTGAGAATCTACTGTATAGCATAGGGAATGCTACTCAGTGCTCTGTGGTGACCTGAAGGGGAAAGAAATCCAAAAAAGAGGGGATATACATGTAAGATGTTGGAGAAGGAAATGGCAGCCCAGTCCAGTCTTCTTGCCTAGACAATCCCATGGACAGAGGAGCCTGGCGGGCTACAGTCCACGGGGTCACAAGAGTCAGATACGACTGAGTGACCAAACCAACCACCAGTGTATAAGGTATAGCTGATTCACTTTGCCATAAAGCAGAAAGTAAGGCAATGTTGTGAAGCAGCTACACTTCAATTAGAAAAAAAAAATGTTTTTAGTAAAGCAACTGTAAATGCATATGCTGCAAGTATCATAAAAGCATTACATATGTTCACACATCAGTGTTGCAAATCTGAGGAGCTTTTTAACAGAAATCAAGAGAAAATAAACTCTTTTGCTTAGATAGCTCTAGCAGATGCCTGAGATTTTTTTAAAAAATTAAAAGATGGATTGCTACTTTGAAAATAAATCAAAGATGGAAAGTCACATCCCAGCTCAATTAAATAAGCCCTGAGCAACTTAAAAAAGGGAGACAGGCAAATAAATCATTCACGAGTAATGCCTCAGTCAAGCAACTAGTTAACTTAGATTTCATCAGTGACACATTTGGAAAAAATTAAAGAGCATTTGGGCTGATGTTCATACAGTCTTTTTAAAAAAATAAATTGCCTAAAAATTTATGGATTCAGACAGTACCGAGTGACTAAGCACATTAAGAAGAATGAAGTGAAAGTGAAAGTTGCCCAGTCGTGTCCGACTCTGCAACCCCATGGACTATACAGCCCCTGGAATTCTCCAGGCCAGAATACTGGAGTAGGTAGCCTTTCCCTTCTCCAGGGGATCTTCCCCACCCAGGGATCGAATCCAGGTCTCCCACATTGCAGGTGGATTCTTTACCACCTGAGCCACAAGGGAAGCCCAACAAGAAAAATAGTTAAACTCTATGAAGAACAAAAAGAACAGAAGAAATGTTAACTCTGTCTCCAGTAGTGACTGATTTGCTAATATTTAATTGTCTTTTACTTTCATTAACTGCCTTGTAAGTGAACCAACTAAGAAATCTTTTAATCATTTACCCCTGCTTACTCTCTGCTCTTGAAAGTAACTGGGTAATGGTAACAAGGAAATTCTTTATGTATCAGGGATCTTGATAATTTGTAACATTCTCTCTTCCACAGTGTCCCGAGGACATAAAATTTACTATTTTAGGTATCAACATTCAAGTTTTTAAAAATTTTATAGAGCATAATTCCTGTATTAGTAGATGACTTCTGAAGATTTCAAACACAGTTGCCTTTTTCAAGATGTTAGAAAAAGGATAAAGTCATGTTTGAACTTCAGGAAAAGCAGGCAAGATTTTCCCCTCCATTTCACACCTTTAGATTACAGGCTGGTTTTTTTTTTTTTTTTTTTTAATTACCATTATAAGTGTGAGTGATGTATTTTTAATTTGCCTGGTAGGCTTTAGCAAAAGGAATTATTGAAAGTAGATCATGGTCCCAGTTTTGCATTTTCAGAGGTACAGCATCTTGCTTTCTCCTTTACAAAGGGTGTTGTTTCAGATGTTTCCAGCTGAGCTCTTCAGCTTGTGGTCTGTGACGAATCCTGTCTGCATTCCAATCATAGGAGGGTGTCAACTGATGAGGAGGACAAAAAAAAAAAAATGCACAATCTCAGCTAGCTTTGTGTCCTACACACAACAGAGAGAGAACAGAAAGGCAAGTCGGCTTTTATAAATAAGACGTGATTTTCCTATGCATGTGCTTATTCAGTCACTCAGCTGTGTACAACTCTGCTTTTTTAGCATGCACAACAGCAACACAAGGTAGATTGCTGTGGTTTAGCAGGTAAGTCATGCCTGACTCTTTGCGACCCCATGGATTGTAGCCCACCAGGCTCCTCTGTCCATGGGATTCTCCAGGCAAGAATACTGGAGTGGGTTGCCATGTCCTCCTCCAGGGGACCTTCCACACCCAGGGATCGAACCCTGAATATTTGGCATGGAACGTATTATCATCTCCGTATACTCAAGCTGATGGATATATTTATTTTCATCGTGTTGTTCTTTGTCTGATTTTCACCATCCTTGTGAACAAGAGAGTAAATGCCCCAATTTAATAATCAAATGATTTTAAAATGTCTAATTTATCAAACAATTTTTTTTTTACTGTACTTATTTTTCAATGGTACTCAGAATGTCTGAGTTCCCTTGTTTATTTACTTGGATGTGGACCATTTTTAGAGTGTTTATTGAATCTGTTACCATATTGCTCCTGTTTTATGTTTTGTTTTGTTTTCCCCCCGAGGCATGTGAGATCTTAACTTCCTAACCAGGGATTGAACCTGCACCCCCGGCATTGGAAGGCGAAGTCTCAACCACTGGATGGTCCAGGAGGGAAGTCCCGAGTTCCCTTGGAAAAGTATATCCACGAGCACAGGAAGGAATTAACAAGGACCATGCAAGGTAAAACAAGGTATAAGAGTATCTTATTTGCTGGATAAAGCAATCCATTCATAGATGAGTGGTCCCTGACAAAAGCCAGAATTACGCTTCAAAAATAGGATGGAAAACTTGCCTGGTGCGTCTATATAGCTTAGGTCTAATATCATTATCCATGAAAATGATTTTCTTTACAAGTGATTTTAGAAACTTCACACTTTTTAGATGATTTTGCTAGAACAAAGAGATTCTGAATTTGTAGTAGCTTTCAACTGCAATATTTAAATGAGTTCCACTGGGAAATTTTCATTATACTTTTTTTTTGTTTGTTTTTTGTCTTGCTTTTTTTTCCCCTGGTGGCTCAGTGGTAAAGAATTTGCCTGCAATGCAGGAGACGTGGGTTTCATGCCTGGGTCAGGAAGACCCCATGGAGGAGGGCATGGCAACCCACTCCAGGATTCTTGCCTAGAGAATCCCATGGACAGAGGAGCCTGGCAGGCTACAGTCCAGGTTGCAAAGAGTCAGACACGACTGAAGTGACTGAGAATGTATGTACATACATGACTACTTGTTCTGTATATTGTCACCAATAACTAATTTCCATTAGCTTTAACCAAAATGTTATTGAGTGCCTGAGAGTATTACTAAAATTGTCGTTATATTTATTCAACCATTATAGATTTAATCTGTCTGTTCTGAATGCATATTTTTTTTGCCGTTCATACAGATAAATTTTAGTACATTTTAATTCAAGTAATATGAAGAAAAATAAGAGCAGGGTGACCCATATTTTTGGCATGATACAAGATGTTCAAACTCTCTTATCTAGTCAACTGATTTTTTTTTTTTTTAATGCAGACAGTAATTTTAGGAGCAGAAGCCCAGTTTCTCCCAAGCTCTCAATGTGCGTGCATTCCTGGGAGACGTATGCATTGCTTATATCTACGAAAATTAATTACCATCTGACAGTATATGACACATTTATTTTTTACTATGTGTTTTTTTAATTAATTTTTATTGGAGGATAGTAGCTTTAAAATGTTGTGTTAGTTTCTACTGTATGGCAAAGCGAATCGGCTATATGTATACATATATTCCCCTCTTTTTAGAATTTCCTTCCTGTTTAGGACATCACAGGGCACTGAGTAGAGTCCCCTGTGCTATGCAGCAGGTTTCTATTGGTTATCTGTTTTAGACATAGTATTAAACTAGTGTATCTGTGTCAACGGAAATCTTCCGATTCCTTCCACCCCGTCCTTTCGCTCTTGGTCCTTTTGCATTTGTAGAGACATGTATGGACGGAGAGGGTGGGATACAGAGACAAGTTAGAAAATAAAACAAGTTTCACATGTTAACATGCACATATATACATATGGAATCCAGAAAAAAATGGTACAGCCAATCTTCTTTGCAAAGCAGAAATAGGGACACAGGCTTAGACGTGATAAATTAAGAAACATGCCCCCGTTACATGTTTAATATAAAATTTTATACATATGTAGCACATTCTAAATACATCTCCCAGTTCCCACAGGACCCTGCATATTCAGGGGAACCTTGACTTTTATATTAAAAAGAGAGCCCTGTTTCTGTCTTAGACCTGCTGCTATGAATCCATGCTCATTTGTTTCTATAAACACTTTCCAGGACTGACGACCACGTATTGAAGCCTCCTTCAAATAGAAAAACAGATGGAGAGTCAAGAGAATTTCCAGGGTTTTATTTCTGTTGTTTTTTTTTTTTGCTTGCATTGTCCACATGAATCATATTCCTTTTGCTCTTAGTGATCTGTTGTTGGTTAAAATAAATTTTCTTTCAAAGGTATCAGGGAACAATTTTTTAAATAAAAAGATTCATTCCAGGGGGCCTACTGGTGGCTCAGTGGTAAAGAATCCACCTGCAAATGCAGGAGACTGGGGTTCACTGCATGATGCGGGAAGACCCCACGTGCCTTGGGAGAGCTAAGCTCGGGTGCTATTGGTCCTGTGTTCTAGAGCCCAGGTTCCACAACATGAAGAACCACTACGGGGAGAAACCCACGCACCACACCTAGAGAAAAGTCTCTGCGGCCACGGAAGACTCAGTGCGGCCCCGGACACGAGACTGTTGTTTCTTTAACAACTGTTTTAACTGGTGCTTTTTAATCTAATTTTGTGCTTCTGCTGCTGTTGGCTGGCCCATCACTCCGCAGTAGTTTTGCAATGTATGTCTGCATTTACCTTTCCCCTTACCAAAGTTCTTTCATCGGTAACACAAATAATTAAAAATTATGCGGTTAGAAATGTTCTTGATATACTTTTCCTCCCCTCACTGGTAAAGTCTTTTTTGTTAAAAAAAAAAAATTGGAGTATAATGGCTTTACACTATGGTGTTGTTTCAGATATACAACAAAGTGAATCAGCCATAAGCATATGTGTATCTCCTCCCTCTTAAGCCTCACTCCCACTCCCTTGACGTAATTTTAAATAGAAATTGTAGTTTTAAAAATAGGAAACCAGCACAGAAATAATACTAACAAATATTTTTCTCAGAGCAATGCATCTTCATACTTTCAAGTATTAGTAAAGAGCCAATTTGCCTCTCAGATACCACAAATACATATTTAAATTTCTCTTGAGAACCTCTTACTACTTTTGTTTCCATTCAATTAGACAGCAAGACCGCACTGATTTCATGAATATCAAAGCTCTCTACAGTACACTTGGAAGACAATTTTTTTAAAGTGAGGGTAACTCAGAAATGCAGGGTGGGATAAGTCATTATGCTTTAAAGTGAAATACACTGAAAAACAAAAAAGCTGAATAACAAAAATTTCAATGAAACCTGTGATTCAGCCACTAACATTTAACAGCAGTAACATCCCTTCCTATTTCAAAACGATGGATTTCAAACAGATCCCCATTCAGAGGGTTACGAAAGTGTGGGCTTTGAATTTAGCTGTTTGCTCTCGAAGCTGAGCCGTTGACAGGTCGCTAAAACTGTGGACATCCTTATGTCTACACTTTCATATGCGACATCTCTCTGGTCGGTTAGATGGATCCTTTTGGGCAAACCTTTGACATATACCAAGAATCGAGTACCACTTCTGACCAAACTCACCAGCATCACCGTGAAATCTGTGTGTATTTTCCTCCCATAAATCCACAGCATCGCCCTGAAAGCTCTGCTCATTCCCCCCCCCCCCACCCCCCGTGAATTTCTGCATCCCTGGTCTCCATCACGTGGGCACACCTCTGAGATGTTTGCTAAACACACATAAGGAGATGATAACAGCCTTGCCCAATGCTTTGCAATAGAAACCCAAGGTACGCAGTGTAACAGACTTTAACACTGGGTAACCTGTCACACGAGGAATTGTCATACAAGTCCTTATCTTGTATTTCTCCTACATTCTCTTTCTTCCGGCCTGAGGTTAGCTGGCAGACACCTGCTCACTCCTGCCCTGGGGTCTCTGCCCTGGTTGAACCCCAAGTCTGTATAAGCTTGCTCACTCACTCCTCTCAAATCTTCCTCCAAGAAATCTCTCATGCCTGTCATGTTTTCCCTTTCTGTCTTGGAGAATGTCAGTTGCTCAGTTCTGTCCGATTCTTTGCAACCCCACAGACTGTAGCCCGCCTGGCTCCTCTGTCCATGGGATTCTCCAGTCAAGAAGACTGGAGTGGGTTGCCATTTCTTCCTCCAGCGTCCCGACCCAGAGATTGAACCCAGTTTTTTGCACCGCACAGGAATTCTTTACCAGCTGAGCCACAAGGGAAGCCCTTTCTGTCTTTAGACCTTAGTGAAAATTGCAGCCCACAATCCCCCACTTCTACCTCGAGCCTGTCTGCTCTACATTGACTGTTTCAAGAGCACTTGCTACTCCATTCTTCTGAACTAAAATACGTTTTATTTATGATATTCTTCATGGACTCTTTTACTAAATATAAGACCCCCAAGGGTGAGGACTTATTTTTTGTTTTGTTCATCATCAAAGTATATTCAGCATCCTTGCTGGGACATTTCTGTATCAGAAAATAGGTAACGACCATAGGATATTATAGGTGGTGTCAGAGAAGACTCTTGAGAGTCCCTTGGACTGCAAGGAGATCCAACCAGTCCATCCTAAAGGAAATCAACCCTGAATATTCATTGGAAGGACTGAAGCTGAAGCTGAAACTCCAGTACTTTGGCCACCTGACATGAAGAACTGACTCATTGGAAAAGACCCTGATGCTGGGAAAGATTGAAGGCAGGAGGAGAAGGGGATGACAGAGGATGAGTTGGTTGGATGGCATCACCAGCTCGATGGACATGAGTTTGAGCAAGCTCCGGGAGTTGGAGATGGACAGGGAGGCCTGGCGTGCTGCGGTCCATTGGGTCGCAAAGAGTCGGACAGGACTGAGCGACCTTCGATTTCACTTTCAAATGATAATGATGGGGGGGGGTGGAAACAGCTTCTTCATGTACTAGGAAAGACGCGATAGAGACCATCAGACTTACTCACATCTTAAATGTTGATTAAGCACCTACTGCATTCGCAGTAGCCTGGGTGTAGTGAATAAAACAGGCAAGCAGCTGTGTTTTGTTTTCTAAAACATCCCTGACAGTCAAAAACTGCACACCAGGAGCTCAGAAAGATGTCTAACTCCTTCTGCAAGTATGCACATCCTTCTGTGTGATAAATATCTGTTATTTGCAGAGCACTGGAGGCAGCCAGAAAGGCAGAAGTGTGAAGGAGACACGATTTAGCCCATATTCACTAAAAGACCTCATTGCAATAAAATCTCAACATCTGTGGTGAGGTGGGGACTTCTTTGCAGTAGTTTCTTGATAATTATTGTTTGTTTCTCTCTCTCATCCCTGAAACAGTTTTATATTTTGGAGTTGGCCAATAACCAAAAATCTGTGGGCTTTTAAAAATAATTTTTATAACTTAAAAAATTAATTTGTTATTGACTTTAGAGAAAGGCTCAGATCATTAACTCTCCGGCAATAGGTTTGTAGACAATACTACTTCCCAAGGAATTCACAGGGCAAACTCCTCCTCTTATTACAGATTTGTGTATCCCCTTTATGTTATGACCTTAGGATGCTAATTCTCATTTGTGCCACTAAATTAAAATAGCTATTTTGATGACAAAGAAAGGTCAGTGCTCACAGGCTGGGTGGATGAGTGTTAAATCAATTGTGTGTGTGTGTGTGAGTCGCTCAGTCGTGTCTGACTCTTTGGGACCCCACAGACTGTAGCCCACCAGGCTCCTCTGTCCACAGGATTCTCCAGGCAAGAATAGTGGAGTGGGTTGCCATGCCCTCCTCCAGGGGATCTTCCTGACCCAGGGATCGAACCTGGGTCTCTTGCATTGCAGGCAGATTCTTTACTCTCTGAGCCACTAGGGAAGCCCTTAAATCGATTGTTTAAAACACTAAATGTTACAGAAAATGAATAAGCAAAGTATAAGAGCTGCATAAAGGTACTCACAGAAATGAGTAAGAAGGCAGAAAAGTAAATGGAGACTACTTAGAGAAAAAAAGCTATTATCAAGGTGGAACAAAATTACACCCTATGAAGCTGATATTTGAAACTTAAAATGTTACGATTTTAGGTGGCGACCCACTCCAGTGTTCTTGCCTGCAAAATCCCATGGACAAAGGAGCCTGGTAGGCTACAGTCCGTGGGGTCACAAAGAGTGGGACACGGCTGAGCGACTTCATTTTTTCTTTTCTTTCTTTAGGTGATTCTGGAAATTTAGTATTATTAGAGTAACGACTAAATAATTTAGTAATTATCATCTAGTTTGTGCTCTAACATGTCTTCATCTTATTCTTTATTTATAAGTGTCCTGGAATTAAAAAAAAATACTGTACGATGTTATAGAAAACATGTTACAATAAAAGGCATTCTACTCTGTCCGTCATTTCCTTAAAAAGAATGCAGATTTGCAATCAGTCCTTGATTGGATTCTGGGTTGAATCAGCAAAGATTAAAACGTGTTTCAGAGGGGACTTCCCAGGTAGTCCAGTGGTTAAAAGCTTACCTTCGAAGGCAGAGCATCGTGGGTTTGATCCCTGGTCTGGGAGTTAAGATCCCACTTGCCTCGAGGCCAAAAAACTCAAACACAGAACAAAAGCCTTCAGTCACAAATTCAATCAAGACTTTAAAAATGGTCTGCATAAAAAATACATTTTGGAGATAATAAAAGAAATTCAGTTGGATATTAAATATTATGGAATTGCTCATAGTTACTGATTTTCATAAATAAAGCTATCGTTCTATGTTGTTTTGAAAGGATATTTAAGTATCTACCTATTAAAAAACCATGTCCTCTTTAATATGACATCCTTTACCAAAGAAATATAAGTGAAGCAAACATAAGAAGACGTGAAACATTGTTAGATACACAGAAAGAATAGTGTTCATTATACATTACGCTCTATGTTTCTGCGTATTTGCGTGCTTTGAAAATATTTTTTAAATTCAAGAAATATTTCAAGGAAGAATATTCATCATTGAATATGCATTTAATGGAATACAAAGCCACTTATTCATTCACATTTTATGTCTCTAAAACATGTCTTGTCTAAAATTTGGAGTAATGGTTGCAGACCCTTTGCCAAATCAAAAGAGTTGGTTGTCCTCCTAAAATACATTTTTACTCAGCTTCATGGGAGACAAAATAATGGGGCCAGTGACATCTAAGCCTTTGGTGTGAATGTCTCAATTTGCATTTTTCAGAGGTTGGTGCCAATGGAGGAGTGAAGATGCCTGCTAACACAATATCAATTCTTGTAAGTAAGTAAGTGAAGTGGCTCTTTGCGACCCCAGGAACCAAGCTTCTCTGTCCATGAGATTCTCCAGGCAAGAATACTGGAGTGGGTTGCCATGCCCTCCTCCAGGGCATCTTCCCGACGCAGGGATGGAACCCAGGTCTCCCGCATTGCAGGCAGATGCTTTAACCTCTGAGCCACCAGGAAAGCCATCCACATCAGTTCTTGTAAATGTGTCCTTTCACTTCCAAATGAGCACATTAGGGGTGAAAAGGTGAAAGACTTCACGTGCTGAGAAAACTGTTGGTCACTCAGTCGTATCTGACTCTTTGTGACCCTGCGGACTGTAGCCCACCAGGCTCCTCTGTCCATGCAATTCTCCAGGCAGGAATACTGGAGTCATATGTGGTTGTCATTTCCTTCTCCAGGGGATCCTCTCAAGCCAGGGATGGAACCCGCAACTCCTGCGTTGACAGGCAGATTCTTTACAGTCTGATCCACCAGGGAAGTCCCCCAAACCATAAATCCATTCCCGAGGGAAGCATATTTGTTCAGTAGAGACTCATTAATATGTCCAGAGCATTGCACCTTCCAGAAACATAAGTTGGCTCAAAATATGCTTATGTTTAAAAAATACACCATTCAGGGACTTCACTTGTAGTCCAGGGGTTAAGAAGTTCAGTCGCTCGGTCCTGTCTGACTCTTTGCAACCCCATGGAATGCAGCAAACCAGGCTTCTCTGTCCATCACCAATTCCCGGAGTTCACCCGAACCCATGTCCATTGAACTGGTGATGCCATCCAACCCTCTCATCCTCTGTCGTCCCCTTCTCCTCCTGCCCTCAATCTTTCCCAGCATCAGGGTCTTTTCCAGTGAGTCAGTTCTTCGCATCAGGAGGCCAAGTGTTGGAGTTTCAGCTTCACCATCAGTCCTTCCAGTGAATATTAAGGGTTAATTTCCTTTAGGATGGACTGGTTGGATCTCCTTGCAGTCCAAGGGACTCTCAAGAGTCTTCTCCAACACCACAGTTCAAAAGCATCAATTCTTTGGTGCTCGGCTCTCTTTCTGGTCCAACTCTCACATTCATACATGACTACTGGAAACACCATAGCTTTGACTAGATGGACCTTTGTTGGCAAAGCCATGTCCCTGTTTTTTAATATGCTGTCTAGGTTGGTCATAACTTTTCTTCCAAGGAGCAGGTGTCTTTTTTAACTTTATGGCTGCAGTCACCATCTGAAGTGATTTTGGAGTCAAAGAAAATAAAGTCTATCAGTGTTTCCATTGCTTCCCCATCTACTTGCCATAAGGGGTTAGGACTCCACTTGCCAATTCAGGGTTTGATCTCTGGTCCAGGAAGATCCCATATGTCTGGGGCGAGTGAGCCCGTATGTCACAACTACTGAGCCTGTGGGCTCCAATTACTGCAGCTCGCTCGTCTGGAGCCCGTGCTCCGCCACACGAGGAATCTGCACTGCAACTAGAGAATCACCCTTGCTCGCCACGGCTAGAGAAAGCCCATGTGCAGCGACAAAGACCCAGAGCCACCAGAAATAATTAATTAAAATAAAACTTAAAAAAATATTTAAAACACATGATTTGGATTGCACACACTTCTGAATTTCTAGTACAATAAGCAGTCGATTTCCTGGTGGCCTGGCAGTAAAGACTCTGCCTGCAATGCAAAAGAGGGGGGTTTGATTCCTGGGTCGGGAAAAGGGAATGGCAACCCCCTGCAGTATTCTTGCCGGAGAATCCTATGGACAGAGGAGTCTGGTGGGCTACAGTCCATGGGGGTCGCAAAGAGTCAGACAGGAC
This sequence comes from Alces alces, assembly GCA_015832495.2. Lineage (NCBI taxonomy): Eukaryota > Metazoa > Chordata > Mammalia > Artiodactyla > Cervidae > Alces > Alces alces. Next base: position 3,490,682 of record JADEYB020000024.1, read on the forward strand.
TGAGCAACTAACATCCTTACTTCACTTCAACAGACCCATATCCTGGCTTACTAGGTAGAGGAGGAAACTATTTTCTATCTACTTTGCATCACATAGACTTTAAATAGACAGCAAAACCTAAGATTCAAAAGCAGCCTCCACAGACTACATTGACACTTGTGATGAATGTTTTTATGGGAAAACAATCTGAATGATGCATAGCATATAGTCATAAACAGAATAAAGGAAATAATTATGACATACGTAACTGCACATTATAGACTCCCAAGGAGGATAAACTAAACGTATTCTGTTTATTCAAAGAGAAAAACGGAAAGGGAAAGTTGCGCAGTCGTGTCTGACTCTTAGCGACCCCATGGACCACAGAGTCCACGGAATTCTCCAGGCCAGAACACTGGAGTGGGTAGCCAATCCCTTCTCCAGCGGATCTTCCCAACCCAGGGATGGAACCCAGGTCTCCCACATTGCAGGTGGATTCTTTACCAGCTGAGCCACAAGAGAAGCCATTTATTCAAAGTATAAAATAAATTTACAAGACTCTGAGTTGCCTTGTGATATGGAAGGGTCGACTATAAATAATGAAAGAAAATAATGTCCTTCCTTTTGAGCAACTGTGATCCCGCTATAAAATTTTTTTCCGGTGAAGTTTTTGCAAAGAATTCTCTTCGGTGAAGTGCTGTTTTTGGTGTGGAGAAACCACAGTTGTCTGACATAAAACAGGTATGATTTTGACAAGCCCGGTTCATTTTAAAACACTTTTGGAAATGTTTAAAAAAAAAAAAACAACAGAGTTACTATTATGTTTTTTTTTAATTTATTTATCTTAATTGTTTGTGGAATGAAGAATTCTGCAGATGAAAACAGAATGGAAAAATAAACTCATGACGGTATAAAAATCAGCACTTGTGCCTTATGAGAAAATTTTCAGTGGCGGCAGCGCAGCGTGCAAAACCTGATTGACTTCAAGTGTTCATTAGTTGGAGATGAAGGCTAATGACTTTACAATATTGTGGTGGTTTTTGCCATACATTCATGGCTGACATGAATCAGCCATGGGTGTACACGTGTTCCTCATCCTGAACGCCCCTCCCTCCTCCCTCCCCATCCCATCCCTCAGAATTACTTTTAAAGTAGATGCAGGACTTCCCACGTGGCTCAGCAGTATTGTCTCAATGCAGACACTGTGGGAGACCAGGGCAGGAGACTGGGGTTCAATCCTTGGGTCAAGAAGATCCCCTGGAGGAGCCAAGGACAGCCTACTCCAGTATTCTTTCCCGGAGAATCCCATGGACAGAGGAGCCTGGCGGGCTGCAGTCCCTGGACTCTCAAGGGTCAGACACGACTTAGTGGCAAGACCATCACCAGCACCACCTTCTTTCCACCCAGTCCATCACACTGATAAAATAATCTCTCTAACACAATAATCTCTCTTTCTATAATGTCTCCACCAGAAAGAGACCTCCATAAATGCAGTCTCAACATTTCAAATTCATCTTTATACTCTCAGAACATTCCATATTCCCTGGCCCACCGAGGGCATCCCTGAATACCCTCCGTCCTGAATTCAGAGAGATGTTTAATCTTTCTAATGAGAGAGGTTTAAAAATAAATTTATGTCATTTGAATATATAAATATTTAGAGAATTAGATGAAATGATCAAATCCCTAATGAAGTCGCATGCATTTTAATTTAATAGGAAATAATAGCTTAATTTAGAAACACGACTTTATCTCCTCCTCACTTCGTGACATAGTTTTATGCACTTTTCCATACACTTTTGAAACTGGCTTCTTCAAAGCAACCACGACCAAGTGCAACTGTTCATAAACCTCAAATTCATCTCCAGCTAATGAACACTTGAAGTCAATCAGGTTTTGCACGCTGCGCTGCCGCCACTGAAAATTTTCTCATAAGGCACAAGTGCTGATTTTTATACCGTCATGAGTTTATTTTTCCATTCTGTTTTCATCTGCAGAATTCTTCATTCCACAAACAAAGCTTTTACTCTATGGCTTTTTAAATGGGTCTAACATATTTAAGTGTCTCTTGGATATTTCCATGCTTTCAGCAAAAAAACATTAATGTTAAATTAGTTATTAACATGCAATATACATGTATACTAATATATTCCTATATACTGTATAGTGTTTATATAATGTATATATATATTTTTTATATATTAGTAGTAGGTATATATTGATTATTAGTAATGACATAAGTTCTTGCTGTTTAGTTGTTCAATCTTGTCTGACTCTTTGCGACTCCATGGGCTGTAGGCCACCATGCTACTCTGAACATGGGATTCTCCAAGCAAGAATCCTGGAGTGGGTTGCCATTCCCTTGTCCAGGGGAATCTTACTGATCCAGGGATTGAACCCAGGTTTCCCACATTGCAGGCAGATTCTTCATCATCTGAGCTACAAGGGAAGCCCAAGAATACTCGAGTGAGTAGCCCATCCCTTCTCCAGCGGATCTTCCCGACCCAGGAATCGAACCGGGGTCTGCTGCATGGCAGGCAGATTCTTTAGCAACTGAGGTATCAGGGAAGCCACCTGTTCTATAGATCTGTACACAGCATCTAAACCTCCGGATTGACCCTCTCACAGGACAATTCACTATTCCTAGCGCCCGAGAGTGGTCAGCAGCAGTCTCTCTCTCTCTCTTTTGAAGAAGCCACTGAAACGTAGGAAAAGAAAGCTATTATCAGATCTTCAGCTTCAGCGTGTGGAGGACTCAGTACCATGGGCCAAGGCTTACTCTTGTGGAGTCTGCTGCGTCTAGACAACTGGAGATTGTTTCCTGGGGGGCTTGCTGCTCTGCGTCTGGAAAAAAAAAAACTGGGTCAATCATGCTGGGTTTTCTCTTCTCAAGGCCTCTGTCAGATCTAATCCTGTTTTTATGCACGTCATCACATAACCTCTCGGTGGATTAAGGGGAAGAAGATGTGAACCCTGTGTATGTTAATACTAATACACAGTTTACCCATTTGGAAGATGCCAGAAATGCCTTTGGATGGATGAAAGCAGAATGTGACCCAGTGTGGACTGTGCCGATTATCTACCCTCCTCACGGCACACCGAGTTGGTTTCAGACACATTTTGATAAACTGTGCCTTGCGTTTCTGTTCAAGCCATCTTACGGCACTAATGATAAAACCAGGAAAGGTCTCCCATGTGTCCTGGCTCGGTTAATCAACTGTTTATGACTGGATGGCTTGCTGACGATAAAGGTTACATCACTCGTGTCTAAAGGGTTATTCACCACCATATATATATGTGTTTGTTCTTGTTCTGTAGCTCAGTCATGTCCGACTCTTTGTGACCTCAGGGACTGCCAAGCCAGGCTTCCCTGTCCTTCACCATCTCCTGGAGCTTGCTCAGGTGGTTGGATACAACCACCTCATCCTCTGTGGCCCCCTTCTTCTTTTGCCCTCAATCTTTCCCAACATCACAGGCTTTACCATGCATACATATTTTTTGTTCTTTAGTAAATGTCTACATGCTATCAGCTCCCTTGATTAATCATCTATTCAGGCAACTTACTTTTCTCTGTGGCTGGAGTACTGCCTTTCATTCTATCCAACTTTTTTGTTTTTTAATACTTATTTATTTGGCTGATCTGGGTCTTCGCTGTCACATGTGGGATCTTAGTTCTTTGATCAGGAATCGTACCCAGGCCCCTGGCATTGGGAGCATGGAGTTTTAGCCACTGGACTTCCTGGTTCTTTTCTTTTTAACATTTTAACATTGTTTTTAACTTTTAATTTGCAAACATTTAAAATTCATAAGGTCATGTGTCCCAAACAGGTTTTAACTGAGGAAAAGAGTCAGGATTTTGTGTGGACAAGAGGAAGGCTTCCCTGGTGGCTGAGATGGTTACAACAACAACAAACAACAATGCCTGCTGATGCAGGGGATCCGGGTTCAATCTCTGTGTCGAGAAGATCCCCTGGAGGAAGAAATGTCAACCCACTCCAGTATTCTTGCCCGGAGAATCCCCATGGATAAAGGAGCTTGGCGGGCTATGCTCCACGGGGTCGCAAAGAGTCAGACATGACTGAGCGACTAAATAGCAACAACAATAATTAGATTAGGAAATCCAATTAAGTTGCTCCTATCAGAACTGCCAGCCTGGAAGAAAAATTTTAACTCAACGGTCCAGGTTCTTATTTGCCTGCATTGTGTCGGATATAACTTCAAACCCCGTATCTGACATCACATTAGTTGCCCATATACACTGGTCCCAAATAATACTTGTTAATTAAGAGGGAAATGTATAAATTTGAAGTTGCTGGAAAAGACCCTGATGCTGGGAAAGATTGAGGGCAGGAGGAGAAGGGGACGACAGAGGATGAGATGGTTGGATGGCATTACCGACTCGATGGACATGAGTTTGAGTAAACTCCAGGAGATGGGGATGGGAAGGGAAGCCTGGCGAGCTGCAGTCCATCGGGGTCGCAAAGAGTCGGACACGACTGAGTAACTAAACAACAGCAGCACACTAATAACCTGTTTTAAATAATTTTCAATAGGACGCAGCAAAAGCTTATTCCCAGGTAAATTCTACATCTAGTCAATGTCAAAAGTATTTTCATTGCAAAGGCTTTCCCCTCCTTTGCGTGACAGACAAAAACCCATCCGTGATGAAAAGAAATGACAAACTGCCCAAAAAGAGCAATGTTTTGCCAAAGATACAATATCCGTCTTAGGGCAGATGCGGGGACGCCCTGTGTAACACGATCACTGTTGCTCCTCTGTCCTAAATCTGCAACATTCTAAAAATACCTGACAAAGTAGGCTGTCCTGTTGGGCCCAGATTTTTTTGTTTCCTTTGAGACTGAATATTCTCCTTGGCTCCCTGCCACCCAGGAAAGGAGCCTGTGGTCACAGAGCAGGGGCGGATTCGACACAATTATGACAAAAGTGCCTTTCAATAAGCGATGGCTTTATTTGCCCCTTAAAATTTATATTTAAGTAGCAAAATTCATCACAGTACTTATACAAAGGGCTTCCCCACTGGCTCAGCAGCACAGAACGTGCCTGCCCAGGGCAGGAGATGCAACAGACGCAGGTTTGATCCCTGAGTCAGGAAGAGCCCTTGGAGGAGGAAATGGCAACCCACTCCAGTATTCCTGCCTGGAGAATCCCATGGACAGAGGAGCCTGGTAGGCTACAGTCCATGGGGTCACAGAGAGTCAGACACGACTGAGCATGCACACAATGTATAAACATGTAATGACTGAGACTTGAAAGACCCGTCACACAACCAAGTTCTTATCTTCATGATGCTAACCAGTGTAGGCGCAAAGACAAAGGTACACACTGCTGAAGACGGGAAGCTAAACCGATCACAAGGATTTTATTTTTTTTCCCATGTCATAATGCCATGAAAGCGCCCATGTATATAGCTCAGGGGAATCTACTCAACGCTCTGTGATGACCTAAATGGGGAAAAAGTCCAAAAAAGAGGGGATACATGTATGCACACATAGATGATTTCTATATGCAGCAGGAGGAGGTGACAGAGGATGAGGGCGTTGGATGTCATCACCGACTCAATGCACATGAGTTTGAGCAAGCTCCGGGAGTTGGTGATGGACAGGGAAGCCTGGCGTGCTGCCGTCCACGGGGACACAAAGAGTCGGACATGAGTCAGCAACTAAACAATAGCAACATGACAGATGAACTCTGCCATACAGCAGAAATTAATGCAACCCTGTAAAATTGTTAGAACTATAAAAATAAAAATGAATTTAAATTGATTTAAAAATTAAAAATAAAACACTCCTATAAACATGAGTTAAAAAAAGACAGGGTGGGATGAATTGAGAGAGTAAGATGGACATATACACACGACCATGTGTAAAGCAGACAGCGAGTGGGAAGCTGCTATCGTATAGCTCAGGGGTCTCAGGTCCGTGCTCTTTGATGACCCAGAGGGCTGGATGGGGGTGGGAGGGAGGCTCAAGAGGGAGGTGGTATATGTATATTTATAGCTGACTCACTTTGCTATATGGCAGAAATGAACACAACATTGTAAAGCAAGTATACTCCAATAAAAATTACTTTTTTCTTTAAATGACCTTTTTAAAATATCTGTAGGGACTGCATTTAGCCAACGGTAGCTACTGATTTCAACACAACTTCTGATGGGGACAGAGCCCGTGACAACTGCATCCAGGAATTTAACAACTTAGCGATTCAACAACAATAAACATACAACAAAAAATTGCATCCACACATTACCTACTAATAAAAAAAAAAAGCCTCTCTATTTTGTTGAACTGTATTTTTAAAAGCTGATGCTCCCCTTGGATAATACTTCAATGTCTAGAGGACAAAACATTCTATCTGTGTCACTTTTTAAAATAACCAGTATGAGTAGAAACTTATAACTCCTTTTCTTATAACCAATGTGAGTTCAGTTCATTTCAGTCCGGTTGCCCAGTCGTGTCCGACTCTTCGTGACCCCGTAGACTATACAGTCCATGGATTCTCCAGGCCAGAATACTGGAGTGGGAAGCCTATCCCTTCTCCAGGGGATCTTCCCCACTCAGGGATCGAACCAGGGTCTCCTGCATTGCAGGCGGATTTCTTTACCAGCTGAGCCACCAGGGAAAGCCAAGAATACTGGAGGTGGTAGCCTATCCCTTCTCCTTCTAAGCTTCCTGACCAAGTGTGATGGTCTAAGGGGCTGGGGGATATTGGAAGGAGACTGGGCCATGAGAGTGGAAAGTGAAAGTCGCTCAGTCGTGTCTGACTCTTTGTGACCCCAGGGACTATACAGACCCTGGAATTTTCCAGGCCAGAATACTGGAGTGGGTAGCCTTTCCCTTCTCCAGGGGATCTTCCCAACCCAGGGATTGAACCCAGGTCTCCCGCATTGCAGGCAGAATCTTTACCAGATGAGTTACCGGGGAAGCCCCTCCACAAAACCTATGAGGAAATATCTACCCTGGTGATTGCTGCATTTATTATAAATGGTTTCACCAACAGAAGGACCTTTAACTTAAATTATTTGACAAACAACTTTTTTGGTTTCAACTCACTGAAACCAGAGGCTGTATGTCAATTGTCATGCCCTTAGTTTTGACTCAGGTCTTACAGTTTTGCTGATCTCTTTTTCTCAAATTACTACATCTTTAAGTTGCATAATATTCCTATGAGGGATTTTTAAATTAATGAATTAATTTAAAAAGTATAGTTGGTTTTTAATGCTGTATTAGTTTATGTTGTATAGTAACATGATTCATGTATGTAGGCATAAACACACACACACACATATGTATACAAATATATGGATATATTCTTTTTCATATTTGTTTCCATTATAGGTTATTGCAAGATATTAAGTAGAGTTCTCTATGCTATATATTAAATCCTATTTTACATACAGTAGTGTGTACATGTTAATCCCAGTCTCCCAATTTATCCCTTCCCACTTTGCCAAACATACGTTCACTTCCTATCTGTAAGTCAGTTTATGTTTTGTGAATAAGTTCATTTCTAAAGTATGTCCAGTAGAATCTAAGATATATGAAAGACCTATCTTGTGTGACTCACATACTGCTTTTCACATCATCTCTAGAAAAGCTGTGAAAACCACAACTGCAAAATCTCTCTTGGCCATTTATCCTTCCCCCCATTAAAATCTGGATATCTGTTTCTGCACATCTATGCACGCTGGCACTTGTTAGCAGAGAAAGCAGACATCTTTGCAAGTCCCTGTTGTTCAGTCGCTAACTTGTTTCTGACTCTTTGTGACTCCATGGACTGCAGCACGCCAGGCTTCTCTGACTTTCACCATCTCCCAGAGCTTGCTCAAACTCATGTCCATCGAGTCGGTGATGCCATCCAACCATCTCATCTTTGTCGCCCCCTTCTCCACTTGCCCTCAATCTTTCCAAGAATTAGGATCTTTTCCAGTGAGTCAGCTCTTTGCACCAAGTGGCCAAAGCATTGGAGCTTCAGCTTCATCATCAGTCCTCCCAGTGAATATTCAGGGTTGATGTCCTTAACGACTGACTGGTTGGATCCCTTGCTGTCCATGGGACTCTCAAGAGCCTTCTCCAACACCACAGTTCAAGAACATCAATTCTTTGGTGCTCTATTCCTTAAACAAGCCTCATGACAACATATCTGGAGGAAGAAGGGCCTTTGCTGATAACAGCATTGCCTACCGAGGAAATCTGGACCAGTCGATCTTCTCAGGGAAAAAAAAAAAATCTGTCCCACATGCAACCATGGTTCATTATTCCTTGTTGTCGAAACACACCTAAAATATCTCACGCGTTGTCAGCTCGCCACTGCAGAGAAGTGACACGTTTTGACAACCACCTATTTGTTGATTTTGGAATTTACATCATGTGTGACAAGTACCCAGTAAGACAGAGAAGTCTTCCTGCGCCTTCTTTTCCATGTGATTTAGTTTTCTGGTTCAGCTCCTGATGGCCACGTACCTGGCTTAGCTCTCACGAGAAGTCTTTGGTCACATACAGAAAGCCACCAAGGGACATCGGACAGGGGGCGGGGTTTCTACCCACGTTTCTAAGTGGAAAACCACGTCCCAGTTGCAGAGAAGAGAAATGTAGACGTGGAGTCCGCGGACATCATGCATTTTGCTCATAATCATTCTTTGGCGGTGGTGGTCGTTTAGTCGCTAAGTCGTGTCTGACTCTTGCGACCCCTGGACTGCAGCCCGCCAGGCTCCTCCATCCATGGGATTCTCCAGGCGAGAATACTGGAGTGGGTTGCCATTTCCTTCTCCAGGGGATCTTCCTGACCCAGGAATTGAACCCGGGTCTCCTGCATTGCAGGCAGATTCTTTACCGACTGAGCTACAAGGGAAGCCCGAAGCATTCTTTAGAATTTATTTTAAATAAAACAAGGATTTTGTCATTGATAAGTGTCGACCATCCTGGTTGCCACAGAGTTAGAAAATTTCTCTGAAGGAGAAAAGCAAAGATGGCATAATAATTCATGTATGTGGGATCTAGCATCATGCTACCGATAAACCTATTTTCAGGGCAGGAACAGAGTTTCAGACATAGAGAATGGACGTGTAGACACTGTGGGGGAAGGGACTGCTGGGACCAAGAAGAGAATAGCATTGACATATATACACGACCATGTGTAAAATAGACAGCTAGTGGGAAGCTGCTCTACAACACAGGGAACTCAGCTCGATTCTCTGTGATGACCTAGCGGGGTGGGATTGGGGAGGGAGGCAGGCTCAAGAAAGAGGGGACATCTGTATAGTTATGGCCGACTCACATCATTGTTATAGCAAAAACTAACACAACATCATAAAGGAATGATATGGCAATTAAAAAAAAAGCCCCATTACATTCTCTAACAGCGTCATCAAAAATAAAGCTGCTATCCTGATGTGAAATAAAAAGAAAACTTCCCTCTCCCAATCCTTATACAAGGTTCTCACTTTTCTTAAAATGTGCAGTACCATTAAATTATACGGGTAACATTTCTTCGGGGTCGTTGAAAAACCAAATTGCCCAAGCATTGGATTTAAATGTGACCCAACAGGACATATTTGGGCTTCCCTTGTGGCTCAGCTGGTAAAGAATCCGCCTGCAACACAGGAGACACCAGCTCGATTCCTGGGTTGGGAAGATTCGCTGGAGAAGGGAAAGGCTACCCACTGCAGTATTCTTGGGCTTCCCCGCTGGCTCAGCTAGTAAAGAGTCTGCCTGCAATGTTGGGAGACCTGGGTTCGATCCCTGGGTTGGGAAGATCCCCTGGAGACGGGAAAGGCTACCCACTCCAGTATTCTGGCCTGGAGAATTCCAGGGACTGTATAGCCATGGGGTGGCAAAGAGTCAGACACGACTGAGCAATTTTCACTTCACTTTGAACAGGACAAACTTGCAATTATAAGATAAATAAGCTCTGGGGATATAAGGTCACAGCATGGTGACTGCAGTTAATATTACTGCATTGTATATTTTTGTTAAGAGAGTAGTAGGTCTTAAAAGTTCCTATTACAAGGAAAAAATACTGTAGCTGTAGGTGGTGATGGATGTTAACTAGACTTACTGTGGTGATCATTTCACAATATATACAAATAGGGAATCACCATGTTGTATACTTGAAATTATATCCTTGCCAGGTGGCTCAGTGGTTAAAGAATTCCCCTGCCACTGCAGAAGGTGTGGGTTCAATCCCTAGTTTGGGAAGATCCCCTGGAGAAGGAAATGGCAATCCACTCCAGTATTCTTGCCTGGAGAATCCCATGGACAGAGGAGCCTGGCGGGGTACAGTCCATGGGGTCGCCAAGAATCAGACATGAATGAGCGTGCATGTGTACACACACATATATCTGAAATTAATACAAGGTTACATGTCAATTTTATATCAACAAAAATACATAAAAATTTTAAAAACCCAACTTATATATCTCTATTCATCTAGCTCATTATTAATTTGAAATGACATTACAAGATTAATGAGGCATGGTTACTTAGCTGATTAAAAATTCATCAAAGGGTTAAGGACTTAGGTTTTAGAAATTTTAATACAGGAGGTAAATATGGCAAAATAAAATTCAAATTCAAGGGGAAATATATGACTTAGGAATATGAAATCACTGTAAACAGTGTAAGCAATCAACATTGTTGATTAACAATGAACACTTCTTAACCAATACTTGGTTTGAAAGTGGATGTAAGGACTTGAAAAAGAGTGGAAATGAAAAGCAGTAAAATTATTTTTTTGAATGAAATACCTCTTGAAGGAAGATTGGAGATGTCTCCTTGACTTCCTTGCTTTATAAAAAGCATTTTATAAAAGCATTCATTTGTGATAATTAATCACCAATGTTTATTACCTCTGATCCCCACTCCACTTTCCGCCGCCTTTTTCAAGTTTTTCTCACACTTGCAAATGAATCCTTCTTGTTAGGACTTGTAATGAAGATCAGTAGCTTAGACACTTCTTATACAGTCTTTGAAAACGAAAGACCAAAGTTCTCCTAGTAACAGTTCAAAAATTTCATCATGTTCTCTCTTAAGCCAACATTCCAATCATATTTCTTGCTTTTATGTCAACATCTAAGTATTACAAAGGAACTCATAATGAAACACAACAAAGGTTCAACATATTTTATTCAGTGAAGGCAAGGCTGAGATGGTTCAATGAAAAGCTCATTAAAAGCTCATGTGAACTCTTAGTTGTGGCATGGTGGATCAAACTAGTTCCCTGACTAGGGATCAAACCTGGGCCCCTGCATTGGGAGCCTGGAGACTTAGCCACTGGACCATCAACTATGAAACTGAAAACACCAACTATCCATCATTAAGGAAGACCTGGTCTGAATAATAAAGACTCAAGTTTAGAATAAGGGATCTAATTGGTTCAATAGGTTTCAAAGAATCCTAGACCAATCCCGTCAAAGAATCATCTGTTCTAAAACATTCACTTATGGCAAAAAATAATAAAAAAGTCTCCAGAGAGTGGGCATAAAGGGAACTGACCTCAATAATCAGTGTGACACACCACATCAACAAATTACAGAGTGAAAAAATACACAGGGCTATCTCGGTAGATGCAGAAAAACTTTTGACAAAATTCAGTGCCCAGTAATGACAAAAACTCTCCAGAAAGTAGGCACTGAGGTGATATACTTTAACATAATAAAGGGTGCATATGACAAACCCACAGCTAACATCATATTCAAGGGTAAAAATGTGACAGCGTTTCCTCTAAGATCAGAAACAAGCCAAGGATGCCCACGGTCACCACTTTTATTCAACATCGTTTTGGAAGTCCTAGACATAGCAGTGGCTAAAATAAAAAGCACCCAAATTTGAAAGGAAGAAGTAAAACTGTCCTTGTTTGAGATGACATGATACTCTACATGGAAAATACTGAGGATGCTACCATAAAATTATTTAAGTGTGAAAGTTGCTCAGTCTTGTCTGACTCTTTGCAGCCCCATGGACTGTAGTCCATGGAATTCTCCAGACCAGAATACCAGAGTAGGTAGCCTTTCCCTTCTCCAGGGCATCTTCCCAACCCAGGGATCAAACCCAGGTCTCCGACATCGCAGGCAGATTCTTTACCAGCTGAGCCACCAGGGAAGCCCATCAATGAATCTGGTAAAGCTGCAGTTTACGAAATTAATATGCAGAGAAATCTATTGCATTTTCTATACAGTAATAACAAACAGAAAGAGAAATTATGGGAACAATCCCACTTACCGTTCCATCAAGAAGAATAAAATACCTTGGAATAAACTTTCCTGAGGAGGTAATGAGAGACGTGTACTCAGAAAACTGTAAAACTCTGCAGAAAGAAATCCAAGACCACACAAATATTTCAATCATACTTGTTCGCGTCATTGAGCATTCAATCATGGCTGCTGGAAGGTAGCTTCCTTTTCTCATTTCAAGTGAGTTAAAATCATAGGCTTTTCAACTGGGACCTAAACAAGAGAGGGTGGGACGAATTAAGTAAGTATCACTGACATACACACTAAGGAAAGTGAAGTTGCTCAGTCGTGTCCGACTCTTTGCGACCCCATGGACTGTAGCCTACCAGGCTCCTCCGTCCATGGAATTTTCCAGGCAAGAGTACTGGAGTGGGTTGCCATTGCTTTCTCCAGGACATACACACCACCACGTGTGAAATAGATAGCTACTGGGAAGCTCTGGTATAGCCCAGGAAGCTCAGCTCGGGGCTCTGTGATGACCTAGAGGGGTGGGAGGGAGGTTCAAGAATGAGGGGTTATATGTACACATAGGGCTTCCATCACGGTTCAGAAGATGAAGAATCTGCCTGCAATGCAGGAGACCCAGGTTCGAGTCCTGGGTCGGGAAGATCCCCTGGAGGAGGACATGGCAACCCACTCCAGCATTCCTGCCTGGAGAATCCCAGGAACAGAGGAGCCTGGTAGGCTATAGTCCATGGGGTCGCAGAGTCAGACGCGACTGAGCAAACTAACACTTTTAACAAAGCTGAATCACTTTGTTGGACGGCAGAAAGTAACACAACATTGTAAAGCAATTATCCTCCAATAAAAATTAGTATAAAAAAAAAAATCCAAACAGTTAAGCCAGAATGATGGATTAAGAGTGTGTCTCACTTCCCCTCATGTGAATAATGCTTTTTTTGAGTTACAACTAGAAAACATATTCTAGGTCACCGGGACCTTTCTTTGGAATAAAAATGGTGAGTCTAACAATTGAGAAATGCCAGGCCAGTCCCAGTAGCATGATGTGGCTGCCTTCGCGTCCTCGTGCATGTGAGGCAGAAGCCACTCAGCAGCCTCACAGCTTCCACAGACAAACGTTTGCGTTAAAAAAAAAAATGAGTCCCTGTTGAGCGTGTGACGGCTCCTCAAATCGTCTGGACTTGATTTTGCACGTAATGCAACGTGACAAGGTAAGGAACTGCCAGAACGAATCAAGTCAATTCAAAACTTGAAAGACAAGTGGTTTATAAGCTGGTCTAGGGGCGGGAGGGAGACAAATATCTCTTTAGGAACTTGTGGCATTCACTATTCATGGCCCTGTGATAGATCTGAAATGAAAAATTAAAATTATAAATATATCCAAGCAGTTGAGCAATAAATACTAAATCTCTGTTAATACATGTTATATATCACTAACTCTCCCCAAGTAATCTCTCTCCCTATTACCTCTATATAAATAAACCTCCATATATCTCTATATATTACTCTCTCTTGTTAGTTGCTAAGTTTTGTCCGACGCTTGCAACCCCATGGACTGTATCCTCTGTTCATGGGATTCTCCAGGCAAGAATACTGGAGGGGGTTATATTGGCCTTCCTTGATGGCTGAGTGATAAAGAATCCGCCTGCCAAGCAGGAGATGCAGGTTCGATCCCTGGGTTGGGAAGATCCCCTGGAGGAGGAAATGCAACCCACTCCAGTATTCGTGCCTGGAGAATCCCATGGACAGAGGAGCCTGGTGGGCTACAGTTCACGGGGTCAGAAACAGTCAGACATGACCGAGCAAATACAAAACAACAGCAACAATATTATTACTCTTACTAAGTTAGTAAGATACGCTAAATTAGTAATATAAATTGATATACTTGGGCTTCCCTGATAGCACAGTTGGTAAAGAATCACCCTGCAATGCAGGAGACCCCGGTTCGATTCCTGGGTTGGGAAGATCCTCTGGAGAAGGGAAAGGCTACTCATGGCAGTATTCTGTCCTGGAGAATTCCACGGACTGTATACTCCATGAGGTCACTAAGGGTCGGCCACAACCGAGCAACTTTCACTTTCACTGATATAGTTGAGAAGGCATTTCTAAACTGCACAAACATTATATATGCATGAGTATATGTATTTTTATATACGATTATATATAGATGAGTATATATATACATGTTTACATGTACATATATACAACAGTAGATACGTAAGATACCTATATTGTATATAAGATATATATATACAAGTACATAGACATCTATATTATATTGCATTATTAGGGTCCCTAGTGGTAACCCACAAGAGTTTACTGCTTCCAGGACAGAAAGATAAAGGCAAGGAAGAAAGTAAGGATATATACATTATGGATAGAGGCTAAACATCACCATTACTGAAGATAAAAGCCAGGCTGTACCATTCTCACTAAGAACACACACATAACACTGTGCATATATGTGTGTATGTAATATGTATATATTTGTAATAAACGTGCAGGACAGAATTAAGGGTACAAATACACACCTATGTTAGAATACATAACACACTGTATCAAAGTAAAACTGGAAGATGTGATTTTTCCCTGCTGTTAAAGCATGGAATTAAAAGGCAGCTCCTTAAATGTGTTGCAAGTTGTTACAAGAACGGTCAAGAATGCAGCAAAAATCTTGCTTCTGGACAGAGAAACACAGGGTCTGTGCAAAAGAGCACTTAATGCTCCCCCACATCCCAGATATATTGCAAGCACCTTTAGCATAAAAACTCTACAAAGGAAACTCTTAGAATAAACAGTGCAATCAATTCATCCCACCTTCCTCTTCTTCCTTGGTGTCTGCACATTTGTGGTCTACATCTCTGTCTCTACTTCTGCTTTGCAAATAGGTTCATCTGTGTAGCTCAGAGAACTCACTATTCCGTGTTGATCGAAACGGGAAGGAAACCCCAAAACAGAGGGGACCTACGTCCATGTATAGCTGATTCACTTTTCTGTACAGCAGAAGCTCATGCAACATTGTCAAGCAACTTGTTTCTTTTTTAAATTTATGTTTCCAGAGACACTAACATAAACAATAAACATGTGAAAATAAATTTTTAAAAGATAAAGAGTGTACCCTTGAAGGATGTCAGAAGTGACAACTGGCCCTCAAGATGGAATGATGCAGTGTTTCCACACAGAGTCAAGGTGAATCCTAAAGGCATGAATGGATACACTACGTGTTAAAATGGGAAGTCTGGATCATGGGATAAAAAAGCGATCATCCAGCGCTGTCCTATTTCTTCAGTGTTCTCATCCACCTTCATCAAGCGCTTCAAAAAACTGCCCACTTTGTCTCCGTACCAGGCAAAATGATGCAAAACGTATCAAGGACAGTGAGAAAGGACATTTAGGGTCATTCATGTGGAGAGAGACAAATGCTGAAATTTTTCCCAGGGACTTCCCATCAGCTGAAGATTGTAGATCTCAGGGTCTTAAATCTAAGACAAGACCCTTTCTTGTCTTCACTCACAAGAAATGTATGAGTCATTGCAATGGGCTGCAGATCACAATGGTTAGGGGTGGCTTTTAAATTGTATGTTTGCTACAAACTCGTATATTTAAGATGGATTTTAAACGGTCCTTATTTAACCAACAAGGACCTGCTGGGCAGCTTAGGGAACTCTGATCAATACTCTGTAATAACCTATGGTTCCCAGAGGGGAAGGATGGGGGAAGAGATAGTCGGAGTCTGGAATGGACGTGGACACACGGCTGTGTTTACCATGGAGAACCAGCAAGGACCTGCTGGACAGCACAGGGAAGTCTGCTCAATGTCACCTGGCAGCCTGGATGGGAGGGGAGTTTGGGGGAGAAGGGATACATGTACATGTATGGCTGAGTGCCTCCACTGTCCAACTGAAACTAAGACAACATTGTTAACTGGCTGTAGAACAATGCACAATAAAAAGTTTTAGCAAAATACACAACAGCTATCTTGAGATACACCTAGGCTCAGGTATGCAGAGGTGCGTGTGTACATGCAAGCATACTAAGTTGATTCAGTCATGTCAGAATGAATGGGTATCTTTTACCAAGATGGATGAGAATCTTTAGCATAGCACTTCAAAAGCATACTAAACAACAACAACAAAAAAATGTATTGACTTGCAAAATAGTAAATAGCTCAAAAGCATATGGTTGTGTGTATGGTCAGTCACTAAGTCACGTCCTACTCTTTGCAACCTCCTCATGGACTGTAGCTTACCAGGCTCTTCTGTCCATGGGATTCTCCAGGCAAGAATCCTGGAGTGGGTTGCCATGCCCTCCTCCAGGGGATCTTCCCGATCCAGGGATCGAACCTGTGTCCCCTGCATTGCAAGTGGATTCTTTACCCATAAGTCACCAGGGAAGCCCAAAGCATGTGATAAAAGCAACTTATTTATACACAAAATGTAACATTCTCAGAACCATGCTGTTTTCCTGAATTATTTTTAAGCCATGGAAGCCACAGAATATTCTGAGGATGTGGTGATGGTTTAGTCCCTAAGTCACATCTCACTCTTTGTGACCCTATCTAGGTAGCCCGCCAGGCTCCTCTGTCCATGGGATTCTCCAGGCAAGAATACTGGAGTGGGTTATCAAGTCCTTCTCCAGGGGGTTTTATCCACCCAGGGATTGAACTCGCATCTCTCATATCTCCTGCATTGACAAGTGGGTTCTTTACTACTAGCGCCGCCTGGGAACCATATTGGCCCATATGTATATATATATATATATTAGCTCAGTCATGTTGGACTCTTTGCAGCCCCGCAGACTGTAGCCCACCAGGCCCCTCTGTCCATAGGATTTGCCGGGCAAGAATACTGGAGTGGGGTGCCATTCCCTTCTCCAGGGGATCTTCCCGACCCAGGGATTGAACCCAGATATACTGCCTTGCAGACGGATTCTTCAACAACTGAGCTACCAGGGAATGCCCAATTCTGATAACGTGGCCTCATAAGGGAAGCTGGGTTTTGCATGGGCTGGTTTCTGTGAGACCTAAACCTGTTAAGATTTAGTAACTGATCTTACAAGTAGAGAACATTATGCATTAATAGCCTTCTGCAGGCTTTTCATCTCAGCTCTGTCAGCTGAAAACAGCTGGTGTAGCAGGTGGCTGACTAGGACACATGAGACACTGGAAAACATCAACTCAAATTTTTCCGAAATAAAATAAATAGTCGTGGATGTGATAGATCCTCGCTACCGAGGTATTAGAGAAACCACTTGAAATTATTAACGAGGTGTGCTATATTGTGGGCTTCCCAGGTGGTGCTAAGGATAAAGAACCTGCCTGCCAATGCAGGGGAGGTAAGAGACACGGGTTTGATCCCTGGATTGGGAAGATTCCCTCGAGGAGGGCATGGCAATCCACTCTAGTATTCTTGCCTGGAGAATCCCCATGGACAGAGGAGCCTGGCAGGCTACAGTCCAAGGGACCGCAAAGAATCGAACATGACCCAAGCGACTTAGCACACATAGTGTGATTCCTTGGCTTTATAAAGCTGACTTGGTCTTGCCACTATCAGTTTCAAAATTCATCAGTCGATTTTTTTTTTCCCATGCACCCAAGTAAACAAAACAACAGTCAGGCAGAAATATATGTGGAAAGCATGATGTTAAGTTGCACGTGTGGTTGAAAACCTGGTCTCTGGATGTGGTTTTTTTTTTCTCATCTAGTGCACTATTACTATCAATGGAAGCAAAAAAGTGAGTGTATCGAGGGTGAATGATTAAATAGAATAACGTTTAGGCAATAATAAATAAATAAAATACTTAGACAATGGTGTGGTTTTCAGCTAAAGCAAGGGCTTCATCCATTTCTAGAAAACTTGTCTAGTTGGTGACCTTGGGCTTCCACTGTGGCTCAAAGGGTAAAGAATCTGCCTGCAATGCAGGACACCCGGGTTCAATCCCTGGGTCAGAAAGCTCTTCTGGAGTAGAAATGGGTACCCACCCTAGCATTCTTAGCTGGAGAATTTCATGGGCAGAGGAGCCGGGTGACGATACAGTCTGGGATTGCAAAGTCACATAGGACTGAGTGACTAACACTTCCACTCTGAGAGGTAATTATTTCCAGTCCTCGCATAAAAAAATATATATCCATGAAGTCAACACACACACACATACACACACACACAAGAAGAAAGCTCAAAATTACATTGGCAATCTTCCAAAGTGATCTTTCCAAATTGAGTATTTCGGTCCCAGGTATTAATAACGTTGTCAATGGTTAAGCATCATTTTAATCAAGAGATGGTTAACAAGGCGAAGCAGGTCAGAAAGAGGAAAACAAATAGGTATATGAACACATATTAATGGAATCTGGAAAAAAAAAAAACCTGGTATAGACTAATTTATTTGTGAAGCAGAAAGAGAGACACAGATGGAGAGAAAAACCATTTGCATACCAAGGGAACAAGGGCGTTTGGGATCAATTAGAAGATGGGGATTGACATATATACACTATTTTTTTTTAAAGAGCTTTTCATTTTGTACTGGAGGATAGCCGATTAACAGTGTTGTGATAGTTCTGGGTGGACAGCAAAGGGATTAGGCAGTCATACATATACATGCATCCATTCTCCCCCAAATTCCCTGCCCATACACACATTACTGACACTATGCATAAAATACCTAACTAATCAGAACCAGTGGATAGCACATGGAACACAGTGCCGTGAGTGATCACCTAAACGGGAAGGAAATCCATAAAAGAAGGGATATATGTTGCTGCTGTTTAGTCGCCAAATCGTGTCCGACCCTTTGTGACCCCGTGGACTGTAGCCCACCAGGTTCTTCTGCCCACGGGAGTTTTCCAGGCAAGAACACTGGAGTGGGCTGCCGTTTACGTATAGCTAATTCACCCTGCAGGACAGCAGAAACCAACCCAATATTGTCAAGCAACCATAATCCAAGAAAAATGTAAAAAGTCAGAGAGATGGTCAAAGAGTTATCTTCTGCCTACTTTATTTGCCCAAGCTTGCCTTCCAGATGTTGAAATAAAGATGGTGGGGGAGATGGACATCCTTGGTGGTCCAGTGGTCAAGAATCTGCCTGCGGATGTAGGGGACATGCATTCTGTCCACGGTCCAGGAAGATTCCACATGTATCACAGCAACTAAGCCCAGGAGCCGCAGCTAACATTTTCTGGGATGGTAACATTGATGTGATCCTCTAAGTGTATTCCTTCACAAGACCATAGTCCACAAGAAGAGATGTCCTCACGTCACGTCTAGAGAGGATACCCCGCTAGCTGCAAGTAGAGGAAACCCCACACAGCAATGAAGACCCATTGAAGCTGAAATTAAATTAAAAAAAAGATGGTCAGGAGACCGCAAACTCAATTTGTAGATAATTTAAAAATAGAGCAAAATGTAAGCGAAATTAAACTTTCTAATAACTACTAACGACTCTCAAATAATGGAGGAACAAACATCTTCTGTGTTTCCACCATTGAGCTCACAGTGACTTCAGGGACCACAGAGCCGGTCTGTTCTTGGATGGCCCGTGGCTCTAAGGATATCCACATCACGTTTGCTGTAGTATCACCGCATCACTCGTATGCTTGCTACTCACATATTTACCTTCCAGAGCCAATCAGAGAGCCAACCATGCTTTCTGTCCACTAAAAGGAGACACTCAACTACCAATGGTGATGGTGAGGTTGGTCTTGGTCCATCGTCATGGTAACAACAACTCCATATCCTTTTATCTCTAAGCATTCCCACATACCTCTTTCACTTTCCTTCCATAATCCTCTAATGCCCATTTGGCATCCCATGGTCACTGCAGGTTCTATTTTGGGGTGGTGACAGTTGTGCCATTTTCTCTGTCCATGGAATTCTCTAGGAAACAGTACTGGAACAAGTCGCCATTCCCTTCTCCAAGAGATCTTCCCAACTCAGGGATCGAATCCGCATGTCTGGCGTCTCCTGCATTGGCAGGTAGATTCTTTACCCCTGAGCCATCTGTGAAGCCCCCATTTCTTTGTGTATTTATTTTTTAATGGAGGACAATTGGTTTACAATATCGTGTTGGTGTCTGCCGTCCATCAGCATGAATCAGCTGTAGGGGTACATGTGTGCCCTCCCTCTTGAAGCCCCCTCCCACCTTCCACCCCATCCCACCCCTCTAGGTTGTCACAGAGCCCCAGGCTGAGCTCCCTGAGTCATACAGCAAATTCGCACTGGCTATTTTCTACTTTATATAGTAAAGTATGTTTCCAAGCTCCTCTCCATCCATTCCACCCTCTCCTTCCCCTTCTCTGACCACAGCTCTGTTCTCCATGACGGTGTCTCAATTGCAGCCCTGCCAATAGGTTCATCAATACCAGGGGGATGCTCTGGATGCTAACATTTATTTTACTCTCTAGGCCTTTTGTGTTGTTGTTTGCAAGCTCGACCTACATCTCAGTTGAAGGATTCTCCCAAATCATTAGGACTGGCCTGCTTTTCCTGAATTACGTAACGATTCAGTAACAGCGCAGACAAAGTCTCTGTGCTGAAGGAACAGCTCATTCTTACCCAAATGCTTCTGAAATCAAAGGAGATGGAATGGTCTAGAAGTGACCTCCTTTCTTCTCCAGATTCATTTCAGAGACTGTCTAAACCACACTCGGAGGGAACACCTGCAGTGAAAACCTCCAGGCAGCCTGGATGTCCCCCTCTCACAGTGCTCTGGAGTCCTGCCCAACCCTGGGCTGTGAATTCCCCCAGCACCGGCTAGGACAGCTGCGACCCAGAAATGAGAGCTCATCTCAATCAAAACGGGCTTTGAAGCCCGCCTGTGGATAAACACTCTTCATTTATTAACGACTTAATCCTTTGATAAAACTCACTTTGTTAAGTGGCTTGGGCTTTGAGAAAACAGCCCGCACAGATATTTGCATGAGCCTTGAAAAGACTATCGGACAGCACAGGATGGCTGAAAATTTTGCCCCAGACTTCTGGTAAACCTAAGCCATCTATCCCAACCAGGGGTTGGGAGAAGGTGACTCATCTTTGGGAGAAGGTGACCCTAAATTAGCTTGGGTTGAAATTGAATTCTTCCTTTTGGATATATCGAAATATTGTTGTATGGTTTTTTGTGGTCTCTGTTACTGTTATCTTTGTGTTTTTAATTTATTCCTTAATTGGAGGATAATTATTTTACAATGTTGTGTGCTTTCTGCCACACAATAACACAGATCAGCCATAATGATATAAATTTCCCCTCTCCCTTGAGCCTCGTCCCCAAACCCACCCCTCTAGGTCATCACTGAGCTCCGAGCTGAGCTCCCTGTCTATTCAGCAGCGTCCCACTAGCTATTTTACACACAGTAGTGTATATGTGTCGATGCTATTAATGTTTGATGTATGTTGCTGTTCAGTGGCTAACTCGTGTCTGACTCTGCAATCCCATGGACTGTAGCCCGCCACACTCTTCTGTCCATGGGATTCTCCAGGCAGGGACACTGGAGTGAGTTTCCAATTCCTCATCTAGGGAATCTTTGCGGCCCAAGGATTGAACCCATGTCTCCTGCACTGCAGAGAGACTTCAGTGGCTGTCATGATAGAGTTAGGATCCCAAAGAATACAAGGTGGTGTTGCTGCCGCTTAGCCGATCAGTTGCACTATTAATATCTCCTCCATTTGTCCCACTCTCTCCTTCCCCCATTGCGCCCACGGGTCCGTTCTCCATGCCATGTGCTATGTGCTTACTTGCTCCGCTGTGTCTGACTCTTTGCGACTCCACCACCGTAGCCCGCCAGGCTCCTCGGTCCACGGAATTCTCCAGGCCAGAATACTGGAGTGGGTAGCCTATCCCTTCTCCAGGCGATCTTCCCGACCTAGGAATCGAACCGGGGTCTCCTGTTTTGCAGGTGGATTCTTTCCCATCTGAGACACCAGGGAAGCCCAAGAATACTGAAGTGGATAGCCTATCCCTTCTCCAGGGGATCTTCCCCGCCCAGGAATCAAACCAGGGTCTCCTGCATGGCAGGCGGATTCTGTACCAGCTGAGCCATCAGGGAAGCGCCCCTTCTCTCTATCTGCTCTCTCTCTTTGCCGGGCAAATAGGGAATAGTTCCTTCACAATGCTGTGGTTGGATTACCCTGCTGGTTTGCACAATGCTGGGGTTGAAATGAATCCCTCCCTCTTGAGCCTCAAGCCCTCCCAGTCCCACCCAGTCCAGATGAACCTAACTTCAGGGCAGGAGCAGAGATGGAGATGAATATAAGAGACGTGTGGACCCGGGGTTGCGAGCGAAGAAGGGTGGGCGGGATGGTCGGGGAGATGAGGACTTACACAGCTACACCGCCACGTTGACCGTCTTCCTCGCTCTTTTAATAACTCATCTGCACGGAGAGTCTTGTTTAAATTCTGCCTTGAAACCAGGAGACTTGCAAGAATACGCAGCCGGAAGAGGCAGCGACGGTAGACATCTGGTAAACCGAACTGCGTCATTGAAACACCGCGTCACCGGAAATCCCGGCTTCTTCTCGTTCCACCAGGGTGGTGAATATAAAACACGGCAGAAATGCGGTGGGGGAAGGAAAAAATCCCATTGGCACCGCAGTAACAGTGCCTGTGACCTGCACTCGGCTTACAGTGCCTGCGGGTCTTTTAAGCCAAAGTGATGGAACCAACAGCATCGCTGTGTTGATGTGTCCGCGAAGTACAGGTATTGTGTCAAACGGGAAGGGTGTGGCTTATTGTATGTCTGCGGAGAGCAAGCTAGAGGGAGGGAGGCAGAGAACAAAGTTATGAAGCGACTCAGTGATTTTCATGGTGAAAGAGAATTCGTATCTGATGACCTAGTTCTTTCTTTGCCTTGGGAAACCCCAAGAGACAAGCAGTAACATATGCATTAAAAGGCAATCAGACCCAAAGGAAAACACGAACATTAACAAGGGGGGGCGGGGAACTAAGAGAAACGATACAACTATTAAGTTAACAAAAAAAGTGCAAATGCCCATATCTGTAAATCTGATGTAGCAACAATGAGGAGACGGAAAGGCACATTCGAAATGCCAAAATGAGCATTAAGAAAAAAATCCTTATAGAATAGATCTGTGCTTGCCAACAAGGCCAGGAGCTGGGGAGGGATGGGGTGGGAGTCTGGGATTGAAAGGGAAGTGAAAGTCGCTCAGTCCTGCCCGACTCTTTGCGACCCCATGGACTATTCTCCAGGCCAGAACACTCGAGTGTGTAGTCTTTCCCATCTCCAGGGGGTCTTCCCAACCCAGGAATCGAATCCCAACCCAGGGGTTGGCTGCGTTGCAGGTGGATTCTTTACCAGCTGAGCCACCAGGGAAGCCCTTGAAAACTGGAGTAGATAGCCTATCCCTTCTCCAGGAGATCTTCCCAACTCGGGAATCAAACCAGGGTCTCCTGCATTGCAGGCAGCTTCTTTACCAACTGAGCTATCAGGGAAGCCTGGAGTTTTGGATTAGCAGGTGTTAATTAGTACTCATAGGATGTATGAAAAAAGGTCCTACTATACAGCACTGGGAACAATATTCAACATCTTAAAGGTTAACAACCTTCAAGGCAAAACAATCAGAAAGAACACACATGTACACACATATAAAGTGAAACACTTTGCTGTACCGCTGAACCTAACACAATGTTGTCAATTAACTACACTTCAATTTTTTTTAAATTGGGAACTGAAAGAAAAGTTCAAAAAATAAATACACATAAAATGAGTATCTGCTGAACTTATTTTCAAATTTTCTATTACAAGGTTAAATTGTTTTTTTAATTACTGATATGGACATATATAAGCAAACATCTTCAAAAACCACTGGATGTGAAAATAAACAAAATATAATTGAAATCCCCAAGTGTGTCTTATAGAGGCAAAGTGAGCTTAAAAGAGACACAGAATTATGAGGAAATGGATCCCAGTGAACAGCATTGATATTTCCCCAGAGAAATACTGATCTTTTTTGAGAAATGACAACCAGAGTGTTTTCCTTGATTACTTCAACAAACGAGCTTCAGCTACACCTGTTTTGGAAGGAGATATTCAGGTGTGGAAAATTATTCCCATGGCTGACTCTGTGTATGTATGTGTTTGTTAGGCAGGTACTAATTTCTGTTAATATATTGGGGCTTCTTTGATGCCTCAGTGGTATAGAATACACCTGCCAACTAGGAGACTCGGGTTCAGTCCCTTGGTCGGGACCATCCCCTGGTGAAGAGAATGGCAACCCACTCCACTATTCTTGCCTGAGAAATCCCATGGACAGAGGAGCCTGGTGGGCTATAGTCCATAGGGTCCCAAAGAGTTGGACAGGACTGAAATGACTTAGCATGCACTTTTAAATAAATGTGCAGAATAAAAGGGCATAATGTCAAATTTTCAATGATTGTATGAGGTTTTGAAAAATGACCTAATTAGCGCTAGTTTGAGGAATATGGGCTTCCCGGGTAGCTTCACTAGTAAACAATCCACCTACAGTTCAGGAGACCCTGGTTTGATTTCTGGGTCAGGAAGATCCCTTGGAGAAGGGATAGGCTACCCACTCCAGTATTCTTGGGCTTCCCTGGTGGCTCAGATGGTAAAGAATCTACCTGCGATGTGGGAGACCCAGGTTCGATCCCTGGGTTGGGAAGATCCCCTGGAGGAGGGCATGGCAACCCACTCCAGTATACTTGCCTGGAGAATCTCATGGACAGAGGAACCTGGCGGGATACAATCCATGGGATCGCAAAGCAGTCGGACATGAGTTATCGACTAAACAACAACAACAATTTCCACATTTCACTGAGAAGAAAGGATGGAGGGAGGCAAAGAGAAAGAAAGAAGAGAGAGACAAAGAGAAAGACAGAAAGAAGAAAAGAGAAAGGGAGAAAGAAAGAAAAAAAGAAAGAAAATAATTTGGGTTGTCATATTTTGAGGCTGCAAGTTCTCAACTTTAAATTGCATGGGCCTTAGCAGCAAAAGCTGGTCAATGGACAGATAAGACAGTGTCTGTGAATGTGTGTGTGTGGGGGGGGGGGGGCACGCGCGCGCGGGAGAGAAGAGGTGTAGATGAAACCCTGAAGTGATTAGGAAAGATGACAGTGGAAATTCTTTATCTGAGTCGGAAGCAGGATCCCCAGATGACATTTTCCAAGAGCAAACCTCCTCCGTTGTGCCTTTATTGGTTAACTTTCTTCACATATGGACGTGTAACATGTGGGCATTTGGAGCTTTCTCTTGGGTCTGATGCAAGTAAACCCACAGTCTAAGTGTGGTGTTCCAGGAAGGGGTAAAAAAAATTGGTATCATGGCATGGAGGTAAAATTCCTTCCTAGGTGGGGAAGATCGCCTGGGGAAGGGAATGGCAACCCACTCCAGTATTCTTGCCTGGAGAATCCCATGGACAGAGGAGCCTGGTGGGCTACAGTCCATAGCGTCACAATAGTAATGCATCGACTGTTAGTGGCTCATTACTTGTGATCAGTGTATCATGCCAATAGACAGAGGTAATAATAAGAAAAAGTGGGCTTGAAGTCTATGAGACCTTGCTGAACAATCTTCATGATAATTCTGTTAAGTCTAATACTGTTTCAAAATTATCTTTAACAAGAAAACAAAATCCACAATATATACTATCAGAAGGAACTAACCATTTTCATGCATTATATGATCGGAGAAAGTTACACTAAAGATATTCATTGCTTCCTTACACTTAAGCTGAAACCAGTCTTAGGAATTATGAGACTAAATCAATAAATGCTTTTTATTAGATGCCATCTTAAGTAATTAATTTAGAGAGATAATGGCATTGACGTAATTAGGATCCTGAGCTAAAATATACCCTTATCCCTCAGAGGGCAGACAGAATGAAAACCACAGTCATAGAAAACTAATCACACGGACCACACCCTTGTCTAACTCAATGAGACTATGAGCCATGCCGTGTAGGGTCACCCAAGATGCACAGGTCGTGGTGAAGAGTTCTGACAAAACGTGGTCCACTGGAGAAGGCAATGGCAAACCACTTCAGTATTCTTGCCTTGAGAAGCCCATGAGCAGTATGAAAAGGCAAAAAGATATCACGCTGAAAGATGAACTCCCCAGGTCAGTAGGTGCCCAATATGCTATGAGATGGTTGGATGGCATCACTGACTCAATGGACATGAGTTTGTGCAAGCTCTGGGAGTTGGTGATGGACAGGGAGTCCTGGCGTGCTGCAGCCCAGGGGGTCACAAAGAGTCAGACACGACTGAGCCACTGAACTGAACTGAGCTAAATTATACTCTGTGTGACACCAGCTATCAACTCACAACCAAGGATTCAAAGGATACAAATTTGCACACATGCTTAGTTGCTCAGTCATGTCCAACTCTTTGAGATCCCATGGACCATAGCCCGCCAGGTTCCTCTGTCCATGGGATTCCCCAGGCAAGAATACTGGAGTGCGTTGTCAATTCCTCCTCGAAGGGATCTTCCCGACCCAGGGATCGAACCCACGTCTCCTGTGTCTCTTGCCTTGCAAGTGGATTCCTTACCCTCTGAGCCATTGGGGAAGCCCCAATTTACACATACACAAAGTAGTTAGCTTTTACACCATCGGACTAAAAATAGAATGTTAGCTGCATCAGACCCTGACAAAATGTTAACAGAGATAAAGGAGATAGTACTGACTTAAAGTAAAAAATAAAAAAAATTAGCCAAGTGCTGTCTCTCGGAGATAAAGAACTCAGGAGACCACTGATGTGAGCAAGAAGAAAATGTACAAGGAAATTTACCTGGCGAGTGATTGGTTTCCATTTGTTCATTGAGAGAGTGGATGTTGGATTTCAGTGTAGCAAATTCCCTCTGCTAAGTTTCTTCAAAATGTAGTTTCGAAAGTCATCATTTTCAGCAAACGTTCTCAGGAACATGAGTAGGTCTCATGGATCGTGGACAGTATCTTTCAAGACTATTCATGTAAAACAGAAGGAAAGAGTGAGGGAGAACATGATGGATTGATACAGATTTATATTTTAATTTATCAATATTAGCAACTATCTTTTATTGTATATTTAAAAAAATATTTTAGTTTATAAAGTAACTTTGCTCAGTCATGTCCAACTCTTTGCAACCCCATGGAGGGTAGCCCACCAGGTTTCCCTGTCCATGGGATTCTCCAGGCAAGAATACTGGAGTGGGTTGCCATTTCCTTCTCCAAAGCATGAAAGTGAAAAGTGAAAGTGAAGTTGCTCAGTTGTGTCCGACTCTTAGCGACCTCATGGACTGCAGCCTACCAGGCTCCTCCATCCTTGGGATTTCCCAGGCAAGAGAATAAGTTACATAGTTTGATACAGATGTTTTAAAATCATTTCTTGAAAATAGTCTTCATTTTAAGTAATATTATAATAATTGGTAGTATTGGGAGTAACAAGAGGTTCTTTCTATGATCAACTCAGTGATTTAACTGGAAGGCAATTCTTAGATAAACATTGATATCCTCTCTTAGAGTATGTTTTGTTTGTTTGTTTGTTTTTATATTCTTGTTGTTTTTTTTTTCCCATTAGTTAACTTATTACTCCTTTATTGGCCAGGCCACACAGCTTGTGAGATCTTAGTTCCCTGACTAGGGATTGAACCTTTGCAGTGGAAGTGTGGCGTCTTAACCACTGGACTACCAGGGAAGTTTCATTTCTCAGAACATTTTTTAATCATTGCTTTTTTTCCCCCTAATTTTTATCTCTTTCCTTATTCCCAAGGAGACAGATATTTGCGTAATGGAAAGGTAGTTAAAGTCCATCTAAAAGACTCGACCAGATGAATAAGTGAAGACTATGTTTCTAGGAAAAATAAATGAGTAGGCAGTGAAGAAAGTTCTACAGAACAGAATTTTCATTCCATTTCAAGTAATGCTGATGACCCTCCAGGAAGAAGCCCATGAGTCTACTGAGTCTATACTGAGTCTTTGCTCCTGAGGCGGTTTGTTGATTTTTAGAAGACAAACACTTATTTGAGATGCATGAAAATGGCCATTGATTTCTGATAGTTGTTTCCACTTCTGTGTGTGTGAAAAGTGATACTGTCCCTTGAAAACCCAGTCCAGGGAGCACACAAATTAAGTTAGCTCTGAAATATGAAGTTAGACCCTAGAAACCAATAACCAGAGTATCCACAGTCCTAGCGGTCTGCCTCATAGAGATTTAATGAATGCCTTCAAGGGTCCACTGAATAAGCTTTTATTGAGTTTAAGGGGGAGAAAAAAAGAGCCAGCATTTTTCACTCTGCATTGAGCTGACGGACACAGAAATAATAAAACATAAGATATGATAATGAGAGGGTAACAGGCAGGAAGGCCAGGGGTCTCCAAATGGAGGAAATAGGCTGCAAGTATCAGACATTTTATCTCTCTTAAGCGGCAGGAGGAAACAAACTAGTGATATTTTTTTTTTCTTCTCTATACAAATATAAAAGGAGGTTTCTCTTAAAATACTGTGTTGCCATACTGGTTTCACCTGAAGTTGACTATTCTCAAACCATTGAGTTAACCAGTGCATTTTTCTTATGGAAATGTTTGTCTTACACTATGTTAATGTGCTACACATTTACCCCAGACTCTGTCTTCAAGTTGGTTCCGCCTAATGACTCAGAACCTACTTGACAAACGAGTATGTTATACTCAGACATTGTTTCCCTAATCTATGTAAACGAAACTATTTGTATGGTAATCTGCCCTTCTATAAGATTCAACTCAGTCATTTTATGGCCCGGGATGAATCCTCTGGTGCCAAGATTATCCCAAAATACATCTTATGGTTGAAGGGCCTGGTGCCATTCTGAGTTTTAAGACATTCCTTTCTTTTCATTAACAGACTGCTAGTGACTATATAACATCCAGCTGAAGACTAGCAGGGAGGTACTCTTTCTGCCCCCTTCTGATGCCTATGTCAGAAGCTTTCTCTATCTCCTTTATACTTTAATAAAACTTTATTACACAAAAGCTCTGAGCAATGAAGCCTCATCTCTGGCCCCGGATTGAATTCTTCTCCTCCAGAGGCCAAGAATCCTGGTGTCTTTTCATGGGTCAACAGCAACGTTTCAATAATGCCAGCACATTTAAGTTAGCTTGCACAAAAAGGTCATCTTTTGAACCTTTTTCTTTTTTCCTGGATTCAGATGAACTCTCTAGATACAGAAGATGCATATTTCCAAACTGACTGTGGAGGGGAAAGAAAAATCAAATGTATCCTCTCTCAGATAAAGGAAATCTCATTGCGATTTCAATTGTGCTCACGTGTGTTTTATAAATGGTCGTAATTCTTAAAACATTGCTAGAGAGCGCAGTTTGAAAAATGCATTATAAAGTATATTCCCTTTAGAAAAGATGTCACAATATTGAAAATTATGAGTGATTTGCCTTTTAGAAACTTTTGGAAATCTGCTCTCCTTCTACATTTTAGAACCGTACTTTATAGTGGAACTGTCTCTTCAGTGATGAAAATATCCTATGTCTGAGCTGTACCCTATGCTAACCACCAGCCAGGGCTAGTTACAGGTTACAAACTTGCATGTATTTAGAGACACTAGTTTCAAAGAATGAGTTCCAGACATGAAATTCCACATATATCATAACCAGGTGCAAATTCAACCCTTAAAAACATCCTTTAAAAGCATTTCCATGCATTTCAATGTACACGGCAAGAATTATATATACAGATTGGATTATTTCCAAAATTAGGTGAACCTATGGGAATTTTGCTTTCTTTGGTCATAATTCTAAGGGTTTTGTATCTGATTTCAAGTACAGAATGTTTAGACGAAATATGCTCTTTTTTAAAAAAGGATTTTTTTTATGTAGACCATTTTAAAAGTCTTTCTTGAATTAGTTACAATACTGCTTTTGATTTATACTTTGTTTTTATTTTTTTGACCTGGAGGCATGTGGGATCTTAGTTCCCTGACCTGGGATCGAACCCACACCCCCTGCAGTGGAAGACAAAGTCTTCACCACTGGACTGCCAGGGAAGTCCCCAGAATATGCTCTTTCCTTATAAAATAGTGGAAGAAAGACTTTAAGGCCCCAGTGATAGAATGTCATTTCTTTTTGATGCCGGACACAAAACCACAGTGCTGACTGAGACTAAAGAAACATTATTGCTATTACTGTCATTATTATGGTCCTTGTGCTTTTTTTATTTTCTTCTGAAGAAAAAAGTAAGTGCATATAAAAATCAGTGTTTAGTCTCAATGTGGACCACAGCTACTGCGTGTTCCCTCAGCACGTTTTTTTTTTTTTTTCTGTTTTATTGAGAAATAAATGATATGTGTGCGTGTATCTCACTGTAAGTTTAAGGCATACACCCTGATGGTGTGATGCAGAAATGCTGTCAAACAATAACCACAGTAGGCTCCACTAAGACAGCTAATGTAACAAGCACATCATTTTTAATATAGACACACACTCTGCTTGAAGCTAGGACAGGGTGAGAAAACCATTTTTTAAAAGGTCAAAATAATAATTATTTTAGGCTTCGCAGACCTAAAGGTTCTGTTGGAACGACCCAGTTCTGCTCGTTTAGGTCTCATGAAGCCACAGAAACGAATCGGGGTTATTTTCCAATAACGGTTATTTTATAAATTAGATGTCAGGTTCGACTTGGTTGATGGCCATGGTTCACCAACACCTGACAAACAGTAACAAATCCTGGCAATTCAGGGCTTCTGTTTCATTTTTTCATGGTCAATTTGGAATGTTGATCTCTTATTTTAAGGCTGTGTACATAAGCATGCCCTCTTTCTTTTAAAAAATGTTTTACATTTATTTATTCTGGGGTCTTGGCTGTGGTCGGTGGGATTTAGTTCCCTGACCCGGGATTGAATTCAGGTCCCCTGCGTTGGGAGCACAGAGTCTCAGCCACTGGACCACCAGGAAACTTCTCTTTCTCAGTAGTAACCATTTCCCCCAAACGCAAGCATGGAAGCAGTCAGCTGTCTTGCTGGTCTTGATGGACAAGCTGACCTTGCTTACAACAAAGTCTTTAGATGTCAGCCAAACTAGGAGACACCAAAGTCATTTTCAAACACTTCAGGGACAATTTTCCAATATTCAAGGATACTGCAACTTTTTTTCTTAATTGCTCAGTTGTGTCTGACTCTTTGTGACCCCATGGACTGTAGCCCGCCAGGCTCCTCTGTGCATGGGATTTTCCAGGCAGGAATACTGGGGTGGGATGCCATTCCCTTCTCCAGGGGAATCTTCCCCACCCAGGGATCGAACCCAGGTCTCCTGCATTGCAGGCATTCTTCACCAACTGAGCCACCAGGGAAACCCATATTGCAATTAATGTAGTTACAGTTATCTGAGAATCTTTCAAGTGGATTTTGAATGGGAGTAACTGCCTTTAAGGGGCTTCCCAGGTAGCTCACTGGTAAAAAAATCTGCCTGCCAACGCAGATTCCTGGGTTGGGAAGATCCCCTGGAGAAGGACAGAATACTATATGTTTGGTACAACTATATATCTATATATAATACTATATTTTTATATGTTGGGATAATGTACTATTTAAACCAAAATTTATATATATTGAATATATACGTATATTCAATACACATGTAAAAGGGACATTACATTATTTAATCAAAGAATTATATGTAAATAACACACAGGTACACATGTACATATATGTAGGCATGGTATATTATTTAAATCAGAGTTCATATATAGAATACACATGTATGTATGTGCATACATATATGTACACATACATATATGTATACACATACATGTTCTTGGTTAGTCGATCTTCCCAACCCAGGGATCAAACCTATGTCTCCTGAGTTGGCAGGTGGGTTCTTTACCATCTGAGTCACCAGGGAAATCCTTATAATAAGGACTTATTTATTTAAATCAAAATTATTGTTTTTATTATCCTACTATTTAAAGCAAGTATCCTACTATTATTATATTATTATATTAAATTAATTGATTAGTAACCAATCATATTAATTAGTAAATAATTACCTATAGTAATTAATTATATCAATAATTATAGTAATAATGTTAATTAATTATTATGAATCATCCTATTATTTAAAAGTAGAATTTATGTAACATAGATACATGCACATGCATACATATAGAAAAAAATATTTATTATTTAAACCAGAATTTCTATATATAACATACATATATACATATGTGCCTACATATATATATATATATACACACACATATATATTAAGAGTTAACAAGTGTCAGACCTTCATTCAATAAATATTCATGGAGAATCAGTTTGAAGTAGCCTCTGAATTTAATGATGATCCTTTTTTTTTTAATACTCATGTATTTGTCTGCACCAGGTCTTAGGATGTAGGCATGTAGGATATAATTAGCTGCCTAAGGACTGAGCCCGGGATGCTTGCACTGAAATTGTGGGTTCAGAGCCAGTAGACCAGCACTGAAGTTCCCCAGTCCTCTGTTCTTACACACCCATTAAAATTAGTGAGACTTCCTTCTTTTTCATCATAAAGCTTTTTCCTCCGCAATAACCGTATTTATGGCCACTAGATCCATCATTTTGAAACGAAATAAAAACAGATCATTTTGGAGAATATTCCAAAGAACTGAGACATGACCCTCTTAACCTCGGAGACTGTGCTGGAGCGAGGGTGGGGTGGGTATGAAGGGTTTTGAGCGGCTGTGAAAACCCAAGGTATGTGGACAATGGCTTTAATTCTGCAGAGGGATTTGCGACGGCAGCCTCTGGCTACAGGAGGGTGGACCAGGGATGACTGGCTTCTGGAGGGTGCAGCAGCAGAGAGTGATGGAGTCACAAAGCCAGCCGCTGGTGAACTCTCACACCCAAGGAGAGCTCACGGAGACATCAATGAGCTGCATTTTCAGAGGTAATTCCCATCGCTGTGTTTCCCTTACTTTGACCCCCCCATTTCCCCTCTGTGCATAAGCGTGACTGTACCTTCCTATTCTCTTGTCCCAGACAAACCGGATTCCCGCAAAGTGAGCATCAACCTTTTGTAGGTTCTCCCTTATCATCAATGGAACCATCGAGCTTCTAACCTGGACAGGCCTCTCAGTGGAGACTTGAAAAACAGTACATCTAAACAAGAATGGACATCATGAGTTTGAGTAAACTCTGGGAGTTGGTGATGGACAGGGAGGCCTGGTGTGCTGCAGTCTACGGGGTCGCAAAGAGTCGGACACGACTGAGCTGAACTGAACTGAACTGAAACAAGAATGGGGCTTTCCTGGCAGTCCTGTGGTTGAGACTTCACCCTCCAGGGCAGGGCACATGGGTTCCATCTCTGGTCCAGCAGGAATACACATGCTGAGGAGCAATTGAGCCCCCTCGACACAAGTACTGAAGCCTGCTCGCCCTAGAGTTCACAGTCCCCAACCAGAGAAGCCCCCGCAATGAGACGACCACACGCCACAACTTGAGAGAAGCCCTGGCTCGCTGCAGCTAGAGAAAAGCCCGCAGGCACTAACAAAGACCCAGCACAGCCAGAAATGAATGAATGAATAAAATCCCTTGCAAACAACAACATGGAGACTTCCCTGGCAGTCCAGGGTTTGAAGACTTCTCCTTTCAACGCAGGAAGTACAGGTTTGATCTCTGGACGGGGAGCTGAGATTCCACTTGTCTTGTGGCCAAAATCCCCAAGACATAAAATAGAGGCAATATTGTAACACATGCAATAAAGACTTTTAAAATGATTCACATAAAAAAAAAACTTTACAAAAATCTTTACTAAAGAATAAACAATAATATTTAGAATGCTTTTATTTCCGGTTACATTGATGCTATCACCATTCACTATTTTTAATTATTAGTCCATTTTTTGTATCTTACTGATTTTTTTTTATTGCCATTGCTTCCATATTTTCAACATGATTTGCCAATGAGATTAGCTTCTGGGTTTGACATAAAATGTATGGAAACTTAAACAGGTTTGCATGAATTGCAAAGACAATGTGCCACCTTATTTGAAATATGGACCAAATAGAGACTTTATGAAAAGGTCTATATCTCAATCTTAGCTCTATTGACTCAGAATATGATTCCGGTCTCATCAGGCTAGAGAAAATGACAAAAAAATAATTCTTCATAAATGCAGCTTATTGGGAGAACATTATAATCTAAACTCAAGCTCAACATCTTTATCATTAAAGGTGGTGTCACTGGGCTTGGTGGCAAGTGTCCCCAGGAGACAGTCTCAGAGGCTGAGGGGGAAGACAATCTGTCCTAATTTGTGCAGTGCTATAATAAATTAATAGAAATCTCTACTGAAATTTAAAGGGAAGAAGCTAAGTGAGACATCGCAGGTGTAGCAAAGACATGAAAACAAATGTTACAGCATATCTGTGAATGCGTATTGAGCCATGGTGGAAAGATATTAAGGATGTTTGCATATGCAGCATTAAATTTTTACAGATAGACACACTTAATCAGAAAAATATATACATTCAGCAACGTCACATGGCAAATATCAGCCTATGCATCAGTTTCAAAAGTTCATGGAAACCTTGACTTTTATCCATTAGGATGTGTCTCCTCGGATGATCTATGGCATTTCCACGACAACCAAG
Organism: Alces alces; assembly: GCA_015832495.2. NCBI lineage: Eukaryota > Metazoa > Chordata > Mammalia > Artiodactyla > Cervidae > Alces > Alces alces. The sequence continues at coordinate 3,525,426 of JADEYB020000024.1, forward strand.
CACAGAGAAAAGTTGTTGGGGATGAATGAGATTCTTGACAGATGCGCCCAAGAAGGACTAAAACCCACCCATCTTGGGCCTTCCCTGGTGGTCCAGTGGTTAAGATTTCACCTTCCAGTGCAAAGGGTGTGGGTTGGACCCCTGGTCAGGGAGTTAAGATCCCTCATGGCTCGAGACCAGAAACCCAAAATATAAAAAGAAGTAGTGTTGTCACATTCAAGAAAGATTTTAAAAATGGTGCACATCAAACTTTAAATAGAACCCACAGAACTCTGTAGCCCGGATCCAAGGAACGCCTCCCACTGTCTGTCTTGCCAGTGCAGGGGTAAATAGGGGGAAAAAAAAAAAACAGACATGGGAAAAGAAAAAAAAAAAAACAGCTAGCCAGACACGAAATCAGGGAAGGGAGATGCAAGACAGAGGTTCGACCATGAAGCCCAGAGATGAAAGAAGGAGAAGGGGACGACAGAGGATGAGACGGTAGGATGGCATCACTGACTCAATGGATGTGAGTGTGGGCAGGGGCTCACGTTCTGGGTTCTATTCCCGGTCGGGGAACTAGATCCCCTGTGTCTCAGGGCATACCAAAATTTATTTTTTAAAAAGATGTAAGCATTAAAAAAAAATAAAAATCACTGTGTTGGATTCCTGTGGCTGCTAAAACAATCTACCGCAAACAGTGTAGCTATCAACCACAGGTATCCATTCTCTCACAGTCCTGGGGCTGAAGTCTGAAATCTGGGTGTCCCTGGGGCTGTGTCCTTTCTTGGAATATCCAAGGAATCCCTCTGCCCCTGCCACCCAGCAGCCTCTGACATTCCATGACTTGTCACTTAATCACTCCCATCTCTGCCTCCATCATCACATGAGTTCCCTCGAGTGTCTCTCTTTCTACCTGAAAGTCTCCTCTCTGGGCACATGCTTAGTTGCTCAGTCATGTCCGACTCTTGGCGACCCCATGGATTGTAGCCCCACCAGGCTCCTCTGTCCATAGCATTTCTCCAGGTAAGAATACTGGAATGGGTTGCCATTTCCTTCCCCAGAAGATCTTTCAGACCCAGGGACTGAACCTGCATCCCCTGGATTAGCAGGCAGATTCTTTAATAGTGCACCACCTGGAAAGGCCCCCTGTGCATGTATATTTCTATATTCCTTCTCTTCTTATAAAGACAGCAGTCATATTAATGAGGAGCCCACTCTATGCCCACATGACTTCTTAACTTACATCTGCAAGCACTGTCTCCAAAGAAGATCACAGTCACAGGAAAGAACTAAAAATAGAGCTACCATATGACCCAGCAATTCTACTCCTGAGCATAATTCGAAACAATACATGCATCCCAATGTTCACAGCAGTACCTGCAATACTACTCCTGAGCATAATTCGAAACAATACATGCATCCCAATGTTCACAGCAGTGTTACATACAATAGCCAGGACATGGAAGCAATCAAATTGTCAATCAAGAGAGGAATGGTGAACAAAGAAGATGTGGTACATATAGACAATGGAATGTTATTCAGCCATGAAAAAGGAACAAAATAATGCCACTTGCTGCAACATGGATGGACCTAGAAATTATCATACAAAGTGTAGTAAGTCAGAGATAAATATCATATGCTATCACTTATATGTTGAATCTTAAAAAAGCAGTACAAAAAAACCCCACCTTATATACGAAGTAGAAACAGAGTCACAGACACAGAAAACAAACATGGTTACGAGGTGGGAAAGCAAAGACAGTTCAGTCACTCAGTCACGTCCGCCTCTTCATGACCCCAGGGACTGCAGCACACCAGGCTTCCCTGTCCTTCACCATCTCCCAGGGCTTGCTCAGACTCATGGCCACCGAGTCAGTGATGCCATCCAGCCATCTCATCCTCTGTTGCCCCCTTCTCCTCCCACCTGCGATCTTTCCCACGGAGGAGATAAATGGGAAGGGTGGGGTTGACATATAGACATGACTGCATGTAGACAATTAGCAAGGACCTCCAAGGGACCTGTACCCAATACTCTGCAATGACCTGTGGGTGAAAGGATCTGAAAAAAACAGTAGCTACATGTATACTTACAACTGATTCACAATGTTATACGTCACAAACGAACAATATTGTAAATCAACTAAAACCCCAGTAAACACTTCTCCAGGAGATAGTGGAAGACAGTGGAGCCGGTGTGCTGTATAGTTCACGGGGTCACAAAGAGTCCGAGTTGCCTTAGGGAGTAAACAACAACCACCCAATCCAGAATTTGGAAATCAGCAATTAACACTGTGCTACATGAGCTCCTGGGAGATCTTACCAAGAGCTCAAAGCAATTTAGAAAACTGTTTCCTTTCAAACCGTCGCTACTGGGGGAAAAAAACGTCAAACTGAAATTTACACTGCAATGTTTGTTTCCTCTCGTCTAAATTTGACCGTCACATATTCCATTGTAATTTGCCTATTTTCGCAAGAGTATCAGTCAAGTGGCAAATATTTGACGGTGTGTACATATCACTAAACAAACAGCATCAAAAAGGAGAGCAGTCACTCAACATTTCAAATTCAAAACATTGGGGGAAAAAAAAGTCTATAATGTTTAACATTTTCTGGAAATCAGTATGTTTTTTCATAATTTCAATTTGTGGCGTATAAGATGGGCGAGGTAGCCTCAAAAGAACCACCACCGCATACAGATTCCGACGAGGATGCATGCTGTGTCCCTGCAACAGAAGTTTTTAAAAATGTTGCTCCTGCGAAAGACATTTTCAAAATGTAGGAAATAGCACTTCCCTTCTGGTAGAGTGGATGGGAGTCCATCTGCCAATGCAGGAGACACGGGTTTGATCCCTGGTCCAGGAAGATCCCATGTGCCACAGAGCAAATAAGACCACGTGCCCAAACGACTGAAGCTGGGGTCCCTAGAGCCCGTACTTCACAACAAGAGATGCTATTGCAATGAGAAGTCTGCACATTACAGTTAGAGAGTAGACCCTGCTCGCCGCCAACACAGAACGCACGGGCCTGTCCCAGTGAAGTCCAGTGACGTCCCAGTGCAGCATAAGTTATTCTTAAAAAATTTATTAAAAATGTTAATCAAAAATAATCTATATAAGTGCTTTAATATCTACTTAAAATATTAAATAAAATGAAAAGGTCACTTCTCCATAAATGAATCGTAACCAGCCATATAGGTTTGGACACTTAATTTGATGAGGTCATCATGTTTTATGTACTGCAATTTCATACGTTATGAATCTTAAAGAAAATAAGATATCAGGAGATAACTACATTTGTGGTAAATTTCTGGTGGCTCAACTGATAAAGAACCTGCCTGCATATGCAGGAGATGCAAGAGACTCGGGTTTGATTCCTGGGTTGGGAAGATCCCTTGGAGGAGGGCATGGCAACCCACTCTAGTATTCTTGCCTGGAGAATCCCATGGACAGAGGAGCCTGGCGGGGCTACAGTCCACGGGGTTGCAAAATAGAGATGACTGTCTGAGCTCTGAACGAATCCTCAATGGATCCATTTACTGTTTTATTCTCACATAGCTTAAAAGTTCAAATACAGGTGTGCTCACCTGTCTGCATGGTTAAGGCTGAAGTCTGCAAGAATGCAATGCTAGAACCATGAGCGTGATGGTTGGATAACTGTCAAAGTTCTATCGAATTGGTCCCTTTGCAGAATGCCTTCCACACAAAAGTCCATCTCACACATTTGTATTCAAGACAGAAATAGGGAATACTATAAGAAACTTTCTCCATTTTCTTAGAAGAATTTTTTTTGACGTGGACCATTTTGAAAAGTCTTCAGTGAACTTTTTACAATATGTCTTCTGTTTTACATTCTTTTTTTTTTTTTTGCCACTAGGTATGTGGATTCTTAGCTCACAGACCAAGGATTGAACCCACACCTGCTGCTTTGGAAGGCAGTCTTAACCACGGGACCACCAGGGCTATCCCCCATTTCTCATTAACAAAAAAGCAATCTGATGCTTTCTAGTATCAGAATTTATTTCAGGCAGAAGTAGAACCACTCTTTATAGGAAGGACTCTTTTATTTGAGCTTTCAAGTGGGGTGTAAAAATATGACTGAGTAATCCTACCTTTCATCTTTATAAAGCTGTGGAATTTACATAGTGCTTTCCAAGCATTTTCTCTTTTTATTCTTGCAGTGGAAAAAAAAAAAACAGAGAGAAGGATAAGCGTTATTAACTCAGTTTTATGGAGAAGAAAATGTAGCCGCAAGTCATCACAGGAGTTGCACAATATCTACCATCTAGAAAGCAGGAAACAGCACTAGAACAAGTTCTCTTAAACATGTATTTTTTTCCTATTCATCTTTGGCTCCAAGAATGAAACAAATTCTTAGGTGTATCTCTCATGTTGCACTTTTTTTTTTTTTTTTTGGCTGCACCTGGAAGCATGTGATCTTTTTTAAAAAAAAATTATTTATTTATTTTATTTTAATTGGAGGCTAATTGCTTCACAGTATTGTAGTGGTTTTTGCCGAACATCGACATGAATCAGCCATGGGTGTACGTGTGTTCCCCATCCTGAACCCATCTCCCACCTCCCTCCCCACCCCATCCCTCTGGGTTGTCCCAGTTCCCAGCTTCATGCATCGAACTTGGACTGACGATCTATTTCACATATGGTAACATACATGTTTCAATACCATTTTCCCACATCGTCCCACTCTTGCCTTCTCCCACTGAGTCCAAAAGTCTGTTCTTTACATCTGTGTCTCTTGCTGTCTTCCATATAGGGTCATCGTTACCGTCTTTCTATATTCCATATATATGCATTAATGTACTGTATTGGTGTTTATCTTTCTGACTTACTTCACCCTGTATAATAGGCTCCACTTTCATCCACCTCCTCAGAACTGACTCAAATGCATTCCTTTTCAAAGCTGAGTAATATTCCATTGTGTATATGTATCACAGCTTTCTTAACCCATTCATCTGCTGATGGACATCTAGGTTGCTTCCACGTCCTGGCTATTGGAAACAGTGCTTCTATGGACACTGGGGTACATGTGTGATCTTTGATGGTTCCCTGACCAGGGACCGAACCTGTGCCCCCTGCATTTAGATGGCCAAGTCTTAACTACTGGACCATCATCAAAGTCCCCTTTGTTGTGCTAACTTCTTGAGCAGAAGTGCTGGATTTAAACTCCCTAGACGTCACCTACTGCATAATGTTGGGGGAATGTTTCCACTGGTGAGAATTTCTACATTTCTGATGGTGCCCTGGAGCTGCTGGAATGGTACAGATGGACAGATTAGTTCCTGTTCAGTCGCCCAGTCCTGTCCAACTCTTGGTGACCCCGCGGAGGGCAGCACGCCAGGCCTCTGTCTCTCACCATCTCCTGAAGTCCGCCCAAGTTCATGTTCATTGTATCGGTCATGCCATCCAGCCATCTCATCCTCTGACGCCCTCTTCTCCTCCAGCCCTCAGTGGACTTTTCCAATGAGCCAACTGTTCGAATCAGCATACTAGAGGGTCAGCAGCAGTCCTTCCAACAAGTTTTCAGGGTTGATTTCCCTTAAGACTGACTGGTTGGACCTCTGTGCAGTCCAAGGGTCACTCAGGAGTCTTCTCCAGCGCCTCAGTTCCAAAGGCGTCAATTCTTCGGACAAATCCGTACTGGTGTATAAACATCGGATATGCTTCACAGAATTAACCCGGGAGAGAGAAATATATCCTGGTTCATGGCTTTTCTCCCTGAACATCATTGCAGTATATCACATATGTATGAGCATATACACACGTAGCATCTTCCCAGGGAGCAATGCGGCAAATCTCAACCCCATATGAAGGATAGAGTGAAGAGCACGGAGGAAGATTGCATCCAGTGATACACTTGGGTTGGATAAGACCAAATGTACAACTGTGGTTGACTTTAGAAGGAAGAGCATTTCCTCTATTATTTCCTTTTCTTTCTTTTCCATGCATCCTTTTTTTTTAAAGATTCTTTTTTAAAAATTATGGACCATTTTTAAGCTCTACTGAATTTGTGACAATATGGTTTCTCTCTTATGCTTTGGTTTTTCTGGCCCGCCAGGCATGTCCGCCAGGCATCTTAGGTCCACAAACAGGGATCAAACATTCACTCCCTCCAATGGAAGGAGGAGTCTTAACCGGTGGACCACCAGTGAAGTCCCCATGAGTCATGCTTGTGACAGTTACTAAACCAGCGCCATCCATCGTGTTATCAGACACTTCTTGCGAAAGACCTATTTGCTGGTAATAAATACAGTATTCTTGACTATAAAACAGGGGGAGGGGGCAGCCTAAAATTCTAAATAATGATCTTTAGTATTCAACCTACGTCTTCTTTCTCTTCTTTCCTTCCTCTCTCTGATCAACCAGCAAGATCTATTCAAGTTGATTTGGGGTGTGTCATCAGGCACAATACAGGAATAGTTTCTAAAACACAAAGTTGATAGAATAATAGTATCAACCGGGTTTTATTCCCTGTTTTAACATGCAATCACATCACAGACAGATATCTTTTCCTATTGTTTTTTTCTTTTTTTGACAGTCTCTTGACCATTTTCCTACTTATTAGCACTTCCATGAGAAGAAAGGAAGAGGGACTGAAGCTATAACATGTCAATGTGAGACACCGAGGCTTGTATTAGGCCCATCCGCACCTGGAAATGTTTAGATGATTCCTGCTCCCCTCGGATCGCTCAAAGCCACTGGCCCCACACAACCTGCGTCCCTAAAAAACAGCAGAGAATTTCGGCACATGTGAGCCGTGTCGTTATTTTCCTGTCTGACGGTCGCCATCACACACTTGACCCAAATATATGCTATGAGAGACTTACATCAGGTGAGTTAGATCGCAGAATACTGGAAACGATGATCTGCTAATGGGAAAGTCACCTTAAGAATATTAAGAGACCAGTGGAGGGGCGGGCTGGTTCTCTGGCGGTGCAGTGTTAAAGGGTCTGTCTGCCGATGCAAGACACACGGTTTGCATCCCTGACTCAGAAAGAACCCACATGCCTCAGAACAAGTAAGCCCGGATGCCACAACTGAAGCCCATGTACCCAAGTATCCTCGAGCCCGTGGTCTGCAAGAAGAGAAGACACCAAAATGAGGCGCCTGTGAACCACGAGAGACTACCCCCACTCTACTTGAAAAAGCTTTTGCAGGAAGGAAGACCCAGTACAGTCAAAAATAAATAAATAAGAATTTTTTAAAAAGAATATTAAGACACCAATTTACTTCACATAGGCTTCCCCTGTGGCTCAGCTGGTAAAGAATCTTCCTGCAATGCGGGAGACCTGGGTTCCATCTCTAGGTTGGGAAGATCCCCTGGAGAAGGGAAAGGCTACTCACTCCAGTATTCTTGGGTTTCCCTGGTGGGTCGGATGGTAAGGAATCTGCCTGCAATGCAGGAGACTTGGGTTTGATCCCTGGGTTGGGAAGATCCCCTGGAGAAGGGAAAGGCTACTCACTCCAGTATTCTTGGGTTCCCCTGTGGCTCAGCTGGTAAAGAATCTTCCTGCAATGCGGGAGACCTGGGTTCCATCTCTAGGTTGGGAAGATCCCCTGGAGAAGGGAAAGGCTACTCACTCCAGTATTCTTGGGTTTCCCTGGTGGGTCGGATGGTAAGGAATCTGCCTGCAATGCAGGAGACCTGGGTTTGATCCCTGGGTTGGGAAGATCCCCTGGAGAAGGGAAAGGCTACCCAGTATTCTGGCCTGGAAAATCCCATGGACTGAGTCCATGGGGTCGCAAAGAGTTGGACATGACTGAGCAACTTTCACTTTCACTTCACATGACTTTAAATCTGAATGTAAATAATCATGTGATCATTCACCTTTCTTTTAGCTAGCATGGACTGAACATTCCAAAGGAAACAATGAATATAAGCCAGGCTGAGTTGATTCTTGCTTTGGATAACCTGTGTCAATTTGGTAGCCATTTGATTCCCCAAATTACTAAAGAATCCCACACATGTCAGAATTTATGGTCTGCCTAGAATTATCACAGCTTAAAACGGACATGTAATATACGTCAACTAACTGAACAGGGGCTTCCCTGGCGGCTCAGATGGTAAAGCATCTGCCTGCAATATTGAACAAGAGAACCAAGAATACTCAATGGATAGTTTCTATGATAAATGGTGATGAAAAAAATAGATAATCAAGGGGAAAAAAATGAAACTGGACCTCCATCTTATATCATCCACAAATATTAACTGGAAATAGATTAAAATGCAAAATGTACAGCCTGAAACCACAAAACTCCTAGAAGAAAACACGGCGTAAATATTTTTTTCTTAAAGAATTTTTTTGGTGTGAACCAATTTTGAAGTGTTTATTGTATTTCTTCCAATATTGCTTCTGTTTTTGTTTTTGGTTCTTTGGACATGAGGCACGTGGGATATTAGTTCTCCCATCTTAGTTCTCCAACTAGGGACTGAACTCACACCCCTGCAATGGAAGATGAAGTCTCAACCACTGGACCACCAGGGAAGCCCCAGAAATACTTCTTGACACTGGTCTTGACAATGATTTTTCTGGGTAAGACCTCAATGGCATAAGCAACAACAACAACAGCAACAAAAAAACCCACACAGGACTAAAGCAAAGAAAAAACCTGCATAGCAAGAGAAATGGTCGAGAAAATGAAAAGGCAACATAACGAATGAGGCAAAATATATGCAAATCAGAGTATATGTGGTTCAGTTCAGTCGCTCAGTCGTGCCCGACTCTTTGCCACCCCATAGACCACAGCACACCAGGCCTCCCTGTCCATCACCAAGTCCTGGAGCTCACTCTAACTCATGTCCATCCAGTGGGTGATGCTACCCAACCTTCTCATCCTCTGTCGTCCCCTTCTCCCACCTTCGATCCCTCCCAGCATCAGGGCTGTTTCCAGTGGAGTCCATTCTTTTCATCAGGTGGTCAAAGGATTGGAGTTTCAGCTTCAGCCTCAGTCCTTTGAATGAATATTCAGGACTGACTTCCTTTAGGATGGACTGGTGGGATCTCCTTGCAGTCCAAGGGACTCTCAAGAGTCTTCTCCAGCACCACAGCTCAAAAGCATCCGCTCTTCGTCACTCAGCTTTCTTTACAGTCCACCTCTCACATCCATACATGACTACTGGAAAAACCATAGCCGTGACTAGACAAACCTTTGTTTGTCTGGTAAGAGATTAATATTCAAAATATACAAGAAACTCATATAACTCAGTAGCAAAAGAACCTACAAATAGTCTGGTTTGAAAATAGGCGAAGGACCCGCTGAGACAGTTTTCGGAAGAAGATATGCCACCAGCCAGCCGATCCATGAGGAGGTGCTGGAGATCTAGATGTCACTAACCATCAGTGAAATGCAAATGAAAACCACAGTGAGAAGGACTTCCCAGGTGGTCCAGGGGTGAAGACCCCACACTCCCAATTCAGGGAGCCAGGGTTTGATTTCCTATCAGTGAACAAGAGGCCAAACGCTGCAGCTAAAGGCCCTGCATGCCACAACTAACACCTAGTACAGCCAAATATATAAATTAAAAAAAAAAAAAAACCACAATAAATATAAAGTTGCACAATGGGAAATCACTTCACTCCTGTTAGAACGGCCATCATCAAAGAGACAAGCGATAACAAATAGGGACAAGGATGCAGAGAAACAGGGACCCTTGTGTATTGCTGGTCAGAATGTAAACGGGTACAACCAGTATGGAAAAGATTATGGAGTGTGCTCAAAAAATGAAAACTAGAGTTACCACATAATACAGCAATATCAGTCCTGGGTACATAGCTGAGGGAAAAGGGTGTGTGTGTGTGGCTTTCCTGCTGGCTCAGATGGTAAAGAATCTAATGCAGGAGACGCAGGTTGGATCCCTGGGTTGGGAAGATCCCCTGAGAAGGAAACGGCAACCCACTCCAGTACTCTTGCCTAGACAATTCCATGGACAGAGGTTACAGTCCATGGGGTCTCAAAGAGTCAGACACCACTAACTAACACTTACACACACACACACATAATTATGAGCTTCCCAGGTGGCACAGTGATAAAGAATCCGCCTGCCAATGTAGGAGATGCTGGTTGGTTCCTTGGGTTGGGAAGTCCCCCCAGAGAAGGAAATGGTAACCCACTTCAGTATTCTTGCTTGGGAAATCCCATGGACAGACAAGCCTGGTGGGCTATAGTTCACGGGGTCGCAAAGAGTTGGACAAGACTGACCACACACACAAATAATGACAATAAAGAGGAGTAACTATATGCATCAAGGCCACCTCTAAGAATCTTTCCTGTTAAGAGTTGATGTACCGGTTTTCTTTTCAGTCAGTTTATCTTACAAGTTTTTGCTAAATAACCAAGTAAGATGGTGTGAAACTTCTGAAAAGCACATAATTTTCTGAGGATGCCACCTCAATGACCAGGGTTAGTTAGGTTTCAAGACACCCAGTACACTTTTATTGAAAACGATCTGCTTGGAGACATTTTCCATTCATGCTGTTGTGAGTAATCACATTTCTTCAGTACAAAGTATTTTATGCCGACATTGTGGGGCAGCTGAAGGTGTCTATCATACTAAAACCCCAAGTTTCCTGTTGTTGCTTACTCGCCAAGTCATGTCCGACTCTTTCGAGACCCAAAGGACTGTACCCTGCCAGGCTCCTCTGTCCATGGGATTCTCCAGGCAACAATACTGGAGTGGGGTGCCGTTTCTTTCTTCAGGGGATATTCCTGACCCAGGGAGCAAACCACGTCTCCTACACTGCCAGGCACATTCCTTACCCCTGAGCCACTTTCAAGTGGCCAAATTTACAACTGAATCAACAACAACAACAAAAAGCTGTGTGGCAAAAAGTTGGACTAAAATACATGTTTTGGGTTCATGGAATGAACCATTTTAACTTCAGATTTGACAGCGAAAAAGCTTTATTGGAAACACTCTGGCGTTCTTATCATTGTGCCTATGCTTGGAAATTCCTAAGTCAAATAGTGAGTAACTCAAACTCAGCAGGAGAAAGAGAGAAGAAATAACAAGAGTAGCACTTTTCACTAAATAGGCTTCAGTTGATGGGAAAATTTTAAAACTTAATGTTTTCCACTAAACATCACTGACTCCTTCCCATTTTTTTTTTTGGAAAACAATACCATGGCTAAGCTCCCAAAGTATATTTTAAAATCTTCTGGTGTGGTTGCTGGCAGAAATCCATGCTATTTTCTCATACTCATTTTGGATATATTTTGTGATACGGTCTATGCCTAGTGGGCATGAAATTTTAAATAGAAATATTTCCGAGCGCTGCAGCCAAGAGTGTTGGAATCATAAAGAATTACACTGAGTAACTAAGCTATATTATTCCAGAAACTAGTTCAGCCTGCTGAATGATATTGATGCTTAAGGGAAGTTTTGTAACCACATATTGCATTTTCCAAGCAAAAAGCAAAATGCAACCAGAGCCAAAAATATGCAGATGCTGCAGGAATTAGAGGGAAATTAATAAAAATTAAAAGATTTTTAAAGGTACATGAGGTTAAAAGTTAATTAAAAAAAGACCTAGGATGGCTTCTATAGGGACTTCCCTGGTGGCTCAGGCAGTAAAGACTCTGCCTGCAATGTGGGAGACGAGAGTTTTATCTCTGGATCAGGAAGATCTCCTGGAGAAGGCAATGGCAACCCACTCCAGTATTCCTGCCTGGAGAATCCCATGGACAGAGGAGCCTGGTGCGTTATAGTCCATGGTGTCACAAAGAGTCAGACACTACTGAACGACTTACATTTTGACTTTGATGGGTTCTTTGGAAAAGAAAAAATAGGACAGATTAATGGTTTACTATAATAAATGGAATAAAGTGTGTGGAGTCCATATGTATAATATAAGAGATGATCAGAGAAAATCTTAGCTAAGAAGGATATTAAAGAATGAAAATCAACTTCTTTGGTCCAGTTGGAAAGCTTGAGTGAAAGGGATGATTTCCTGTGCCTGCATTTTTCCACCAAGAAGACAGAGAAATTGGAAATTAACTATATAATCCCAGAGACCCGTAACTTCATTCCTGGCTTCACCCACTCACCTTCTCAAAGAAAGCCTTTCCATATGACTTCACTCACAATTTTCTTCTTTGAAATCACAACTAGAGAAAAGCTTGCATGCACAACAATGAAAATGTGGCACAGCCAAAAATAATATATAAATATGAAAGAAAATAAGATTCACTCGCTAATATTTACCCTGTTTTAGAGCACAGAAAAAAGGAAATAGTCCCACATTTTATTATGAAGCTAGCGAAGCACTTAGCAAGACTCAATGCATATGAGACAAACAAAAATTGGTAATTTTTTTTTTTTTTAAATTTTGGCCACATGACATGGCACGCAGGATCTTAGCTCCCCAACCAGGGTGTGAACCTGCATCCCCAGTATTGGAAACACCACGTCTGAACCACGGAACCTGCTAGGGAAGTCCTGGGAGAACTGTTTCGAACTAGCAAATAGAATCCAGGTGATGTTTAAAGAAAAATTCACTGTGATGACTTGAGGGCAATTTTCAAGAACAAATGCAAATTCTTGTATCATTTGATTAAGCCTACAACCATCACCACCATATTATCTGAAATCGCTACGAGGGCTGAAAGGTATTGAATAAAGGTCATTTTTTTTTTTCATTTACGGAAAAACCCCAGCAGAAAAGAGCTTCATTATATATAACGTCCATCTGTAGAGAATGTTAAGATATACTGGCCATAGAGTCTGTTGGGGTTTTTCTGTAAGAGGTTATGGAGAAATCCCAATGAATTTTCTGGCCAATCCATGATTTCCTACTCAAATGTGTGTTATGCATGGGTTATCTAAACAAGGGCTTCCCTGGTGTCTCAGCTGGTAAAGAATCTGCCTGCAATTGCGGGAGACCTGGGCTTGATCCCTGGGTTTGGAAGATCCCCTGGAGAAGGGGAAGCCTAGCCATTCCAGTATTCTGGCCTGGAGAATTCCCTGAACTGCGTGGCCCATGGGGTTGCAGAGTCGGACACAACTGAGCGACTTTCACTTTCACTTTATCTGGATTGAACGCAGGTCTCCCTCATTGCAAGCAGATATTTTACGGTCTGAGCCACCAGGGAAGCCTGTTTATGGGACAGAAATTGGTCAAGTATACCTGCCTTACTAACCTCAATTTTTCTGTAATGCCCATACTTTGGTGTAGATACAGAGTGACACGAACATTTTTTAAAAGCTTTTTGGAATCTAATTTCAACATTGGTAAAACGATGATGTTAATGGCAAATTGCTGGGTTGTATGAGTCGGAAAGAATATGCATGTGTATAGTTCCAAGAACAGCGTAATAGCGAGAAAATACATTGATGCCAAAGCGCCAATCCTTTGGCCACCTGATGTGAAGAGCCGACTCATTGGAAAAGACCAGGATGCTGGGAAAGATGGAGGGCAGGAGGAGAAGGGGACGACAGAGGATGAGATGGTTGGATGGCATTGCTGGCCCAGTGGACATGAGTTTGAGTAGACGCTGGGAGTTGGTGATGGACAGGGAAGCCTGGTGTGCTGTGGTCCATGGGGTCGCAAAGGGTCAGACACAACTGAGTGACTGAACTGAACTGAGCTGCCACAACTATTGAGCTTGTCCTCCAGAGCCCAGGAGCGGCAATTGCTGAAGCCCAAGTGTTGCAACGACTGAAGCCTGGGCACCTAGAGTCTGTGCCGCAGCCAGAGAGGCCCCCGCAGTGAGAAGCCCACCCACTAGAGATTAGCCCCTGCTCGCCACCACTAGAAAAAAAGGCCTGAGCACACAGCAACAAAGACCCACCACGGCCGAAAAGAAATAAATGGAATTGTAAAACGTGGTCCGCATCAAAAAAGGCAATCTTTAAAAAAGGCAACAACCAAAGTGCTGAAGTTGAAACACAGGTACTTCTATAACTGTGCAAATGTAAACAACGTCATCTGTATTTATGTGGGGAAAACAGACACCATATGTATGATGAATATCTTCAACAGCACGTTCTTTTAAATATAAATAAATGTGTCCCCCTTTCTCCTGCATCTCCAGGAAGGTGGGTAATGGAGGCTGACTTTTCTTCTTTCCCTCTGGGATTTGTCACCATGCGCCCTCGAAAGGCATCAAGGAAGAAATGGTTTAACTAATCCCACGGGGAAGTGCTCTCCCCTTACCCAGTCATCTGTGCAGTTTTCGAGAAAGAATGTATCTTAACACAGTTTCCAGTTAAGATGGAATTTTGTGACCCAAATAAATGAAATAGAAATTGGAAAGCCAATGCAAGTTTGATTTATGGTACTCATGGCTTAATACCATTGACTTCTATGAATAGACTGCCATTGGGGTGAAATGACCAGAACTGAATTTGCCACAGAATAGAAAAAAGTTTACTTTTTGTAGGAGTGGAATTCATGACAAAAACACCAATAGAGTCACTCATGAGCAAGTGACAGTAATTTCATCATTGCCCATGTATGCATACATGGTATGTTGCTTCCGTTGTGTTCGACTCTTTGCAACCCCAAGGACTGTAGCCTGCCAGGCCCTTCTGTCCATGAGATTCTCCAGGCAAGAACACTGGAGTGGGTTGCCATGTCCTCCTCCAGGGAGTCTTCCTGAAAGGGATCGAAACCGCATCTCTTAAGTCTCCTGGAATGGCAGGCAGGTTCTTTACCACTAGCAAACCCTGGGAATCCCATTATTGCCCATACTTACTTTTTTTTTTTTTAAATAAAATATGATGTGTTGTCAGTTCAAAACTGGCAGATGCACATGAAATAATTCTAAGGACTGAATAATGCACCTGGTTCAAATTCATCGACGTGCCCATTCTTAGAATTCCATTAAGGAATGATTAAGGGATTTTACCAGGCAAGGTAAAAATAAGAAATGATAATGTGAACAATTTCAGGGGGAAAAAACCAAACCTTCATGGAAAAACATGATTCTTAATGTAACAGGAATGAAACATCTGTTTAGACGTTTGCAAATAGTGTAAGTTGCAATGGGCTTCCCAGGTGGCTCAATGGTAAAGAATACGCCTGTCAATGCAGGAGACGCAGGAGATGTGGGTTAGACTCCTGGGTTGGGGAGATCCCCTGGAAAAGGAAATGGCACCCCACTCCAGTATTCTTGCCTGGAGAATCCCACGGACAGAGGAGCCTGGTGGGCTATGGTCCCTGGGGCTGCAAAGAATTGAACAGGACTGAAAACTCACATAGACAATTTGTGTAAACAGCTGAAGAACACAAGAACAACTCAAGCTTTTACTGAGAAAGGTTGAGGTGATACAACAGGAAAAACATTACGGTTTCCAAAAGCTCAGTTCAATGAGTCTTTTTCCATAGTTCCATCGAAATAATGAAAAACGAAATAGAAAGAAGGCAGTCTCTGGAGAACATCCATTCTGCACAGCTATGCATTGAACGTGCAGATTTCTGATTTAAAAGTAAAACCAGGCAAAGCCATGTCAGTTTAAATACTTGCTGATTTCTGCCCATGTTTTTAGAAGAAATACGGGCTGGAGCGGTGGGGTGGGGGAGACACGAGATACATTATTAATGGGATGAACTGCTTCAGATGTATATATTTCTGATGAACTGAAGGTGTCTCAAGCTGACCTCATTTCGAGAGGAATAAAGAATGAAAATAAAATATGCTTTTTCTCCTTCCCATTTTTTTTTTTTGGAGTCTGACACATTTTGTATTCCCAGAAATGGATATGATAGGATTAACAAAAAAAAAAAACCAGTAGAGACAGCTGGTGATGCTGAGATGGGATTTTTCTTTTTTTTCAAAGATGAATTGTAAAACCTATGTTGGAAAATAGAACAGAGTATATTTTGAAACCATTGTGCCTTACCTAGATATCTTACTATTCAGCAGATTTTCCCTCTCATCTGGGTGGTGGTGGTGTTCAGTCACTCAGTCGTGTCCAATTCTTTGTGACCCCATGAACTGCAGCCCGCCAGGCTCCTCTGTCCATGGGATTCTCCGGGCAAGGATACTGGAGTGGGTAGCCATGCCCTCCTCCAGGGGATCTTCCCGACCCAGGGATCAAACCCATGTCCCCTGCATTGGCAGGCGGGTTCTTTACCATTGAGCCACCAGGGAAGATATCTTATTTGGCTACCCCTAGATATATTTCCATGTGTTGAACATACTTTTATTTTTTATTTCTTTAACGGGATTGTGGGCTCATGGGACATTTTGAATATTGTCTTCTGAGGTCTGCTGGAACCCTGTGAAAACATGTTACTGAAATGATAACTTCATAAAACTGTTCTGAATTCACAAAAGGGTGATAAGATGGGATGAGATTGGTAGAGTCTATACATTCAGTCAGAGGGAGCCTTGGCCTAATTCTAAGAAGTCTTCTTCAAAGAAGAGTTGGGCAGAACCAATAAAAGTGGACCGTAATACTTAGGTAAGACTCTACTATACAGATACAATTATCTATATCCACGGGGCTCTCTGCAACATAAATTCTAGAAATGACTCCACCAAGCATGAGAAATGCGGCTTTGAGATTAAATGACTTTGTTTTTTAGGTAATGCATTAGCCTTTGTCTCTAGCCATTGCTCCTGATAAAAAAAATGGCTCAAGGTTTTATGTGGTTCTGTTGTACTAGCAAATTTCTTGCTATAAAAATATCCATCCTAAATTCACTTTTTTCCCTATCTCCTCCTTTCTCGTTTCTCCCCCTTCCCCCGCCCCATACACCAACTACAAGATAACACCTTCCAACTCAAAGTATTTGATCTCCTGACTGTGGGATGTTCTGCTTGTTAGGTCAGGGTCCAGCTAACCATGGAAAGACCCTTCACGTACGTCCTGGTTAAAACCAGACAAAGGGACCACAGAAAAAGTACAATGTGGACCTAATTAAACTTAATAGCTTTTGCACAGCAAAGGAAACCCTAAACAAGATAAAAAAAGACAACCCCCAGAGCAAGCAAAGGAAACCCTAAACAAGATAAAAAATGACAATCCCTAGAATAGTAGAAAATATTTGCAAATGAAGCAACTGTCAAAGGATTAATCTCCAAAATACACAGACAGACATACAACTCAACAACCACAAACAAACATAGAACTCAACAATGAAAAAAAAAAGAAAAAAAAAAGGACCCAACAGAAAAACTGGCAGAAAACCTCAATGTACATTTCTCCAAAGAAGACATATGGATGGGCAAGAACATCACTAATTACTAGAGAGATGCAAATCAAAACTGCAATGAAGTATCACCTCACACCAATCAGAACGGTCATCATCAAAGTCTACAGACAAAAAATGCTAGAGAGGGTGTGAATAAAAGGGAACCCTCCTACACTGTTGGTGGGAACGGAAATCGCTGCAGCCACTATGGAGAACAGTGTGAAGGTTCCTTAAGAAATTAAAAATAGTAACTGCCATTTGATCCTGCGATCCCAATGCCTGGGCATAAATCCAAACAAAAGTATAATTTGAAAAGATAACACACACACCAATGTTCATTGCAGCTCTATTTACAATAGCCAAGACATGGATGCAACCTAAATGGTTATCTCAGATGAACGGATAAAGAAGATGCGGTAAATATGTACACTGGAATATTACTCAGCCATACAAAAGGATGAAATAATGCCATTTGCAGACACATGGATGCACCTAGAGATGATCACAGTAAGCAAAGTCGGTTGGGTAGATAAAGACAAAGATCATGTGATAGCACTTATATGTGGGATTTAAAAATACAAATGGACTCATAGAACACAAACAGACTCACAGACATAGAAAATGGGCTTAGAATTATCCAAAGGGAAGGAAAGGAAAGATAAATTAGGAGTTTGGAGTTAATAGGCACACACTAATATTACAAAATAGATAAACAATGATATCAAGTAGAGCCCAAGGAGCTATACTCAAGACTATGTCATAACCCACTGAATATAACAGAAAAGATATACAGCTGAATCACTTTGCTGTACATCTGACAATATTGCACATCAGCTACACGTCAACAGAAAATTGAGGAAATTATTCCTTAAAGTGACAAAGGGAGCATAGAATACGCTGACTCAAAGGTGTTCCTTTTCATAGCTGTATAATATTCCCCGATATATATGTACCACTACTTTCTTATCGATTCATCTGTCAGTGGACATCTAGGTTGCTTCCATGTCCTGAAAGTGAAAGCCGCTCAGTCTTGTCCGATTCTTTGCAACCCCATGGACTATATACAGTCAGTTAGTTCAGTTGCTCAGTCATGCCCGACTCTTTGCGACCCCATGAACCGCAGCATGCCAGGCCTCCCTGTCCATCACCAACTCCCGGAATCCACCCCAACCCATGTCCATTGAGTCGGTTATGCCATCCAACCAACTGATCCTGTCGTCCCCCTTCTCCTCCTGCCCTCAATCTTTCCCAGCATCAGGGTCTTTTCAAATGAATCAGCTTTTTGCATCAGGTGGCAAAAGTATTGGACTTTCAGCTTCAACATGAGTCCTTCCAATGAATATTCAGGACTGATTTCCTTTAGGATGGGCTGCAGGGGACATACATATACCTGTGGCTGATTCACAATGATGTATGGCAAAAACCAACACAATATTATACTGTAAGGCAGTTATCCTCCAGTTAAAAATAAAATTCTTTTAAAAATCCAAGAGAAATGAGTAGTAATGACTGCAATATACTGCAAAGACCTAAAAGGTGAGAGGGGAGACATAAATTAAAGCAAACAGGAAAAAAAATTTTTTTTTCACCCATTTCAATCTACTTTTTGAATGATGGCTGCTGGTAGAATATTTTAAATTATACATCTGGCTCAGAGTTTTGGCTCACTGTACATTTCTCTGTAAATAGTCTTGGAAGAGGCTATATACTTTCAGGCAATTGTAAACACTACAAGACAGACATGTCTAGCATCTTATTATTTGTTTTCAGTTCATTATACCTTTTATTCTTTGGATTGGGTCTATTTCAGTATTTCTTTCTGGCTGTATTATTGGCTTTCTGGGTCTACTTATTGTATTAATTGCTATTCAGTGGTTTCCAATATTCTAACTTATCACCTCTTGAGAGTCAAATTTGCTGGGCTGTATAAATTAGAAAGAATATGCATGTGTACAGTCCCATGAATAGAGTAGTAGCTAGAAAACACACTGATGCCAAAATTCCAATACTCTGGCCACCTGATGTGAAGAGCCAACTCATTGGAAAAGACCCTGATGCTGGGAAAGATTGAAGGCGGGAGGAGAAGGGGGCGACAGAGGATGAGATGGTTGGATGGCATCACCGACTCGACGGACATGAGTCTGAGCAAGCTCCAGGAGACGGTGATGGACAGGGAGGCCTGGCGTGCTGCGGTCCACGGGGTCGCAGAGAGTCGGACACGACTTAAGGACGGCTCATCACCAGCAACTCTCAAGCTGTCCAGGGCTTCAGTGATGGCTCAGCACTAAAGAATCCGCCCAGCAATGCAGGAGACGTGGGTTCGATCCCTGATATGGGAAGATGCCATATGTCTCGCGAACTGAAGCCGGTGCTCCACAGCTACTGAGCCTGCTTTCTACAGCCCAGACGCACAATTACTGAAGCCCACGCGTCCTGGAGTCTGTACCCCACAACAGGAGAAGCCCCTGGAATCAGAAGCCCTTACACTCCAACTAGAGGGTAGAGCCTACTCTCTGCAACTAGAGAGAAGTCCCGAGCAGTGATGAAGACCCAGCACAGCCATAAACAATTCAAATTCATCCATTTAAAGTGTAGATTTCAAAGAAACAATTAAAATGGAGATTTCAGCAACTGTGATCATTTTTAATTACTTAAATCCCTTTTATAGTCATAAAGTTCTTTCAAAAAAAAAACTAAGATTTTTTTCCATCGTTGAGTCTTTATATAGCACAGCCTTCTTCAAAATATCGGACAAGAAAAGGCACAGTGCCGTGATACCTGTGTTACAGCATTTTGACCTCAACGGGAAAAGGTAGTTAATTTTGGTGGAATGTTTGATTGTATCTTGTTGCAAAGACTCTTCTGTCATTTTCTGCTGTGTTTTCACCTAATGAAAGATGGAGAGTGGAGTATACTTTAATAATATAAGTGCTCATTATAAGCTATTTGGATTAAGAACTATTGCAGAGGTGTAAAGTTGTTATCAAATTAATGCAAAACATTTAAACTATTTTTTTTTGCAAAACACTTTATTTTTAAGCAATTTAAAATATATCTAGGGTGAGATAAAAGTCCCTGTGCATCTATATTAGATGAGACTTCATGGACTATACATTCCATGGAATTCTCCAGGCCGGAATACTGGAGTGGGTTGCCGTTCCCTTCTCCAGGGGATCTTCCCAACCCAGGGATTGAACCCAGGTATCCTGCATGGCAGGTGGATTCTTTACCAGCTGAGCCTCCAGGGAAGCCCATTTTCACAGAGTCGCTGTGTATTAACAGTAACTGCTGAGAAGGCTTCTCTGTGTTTCTGGAAGCATTGACATGTACTGTTTGTGAAATCACAGTGCACAGAGGTCTTTGGACTGCCCTGAATCCCGTCTTATCTGGGCATAGCCTGTTCCCCACGCCTTCCTCATGATACCGTGTGTTTAAGACCTAGCCATTTGGTTTCAAGTTAAGATCATTCTGAATTTCACATAAATGTCTTAAAAGTTGGGTGTCATGTTTTCAATGGAGGGCAGTTCTTGATACCGTTCTAATTCAGAAAGCCAATTTGTAGTGTGCTTTTTCATAGGTCGATAATTTAAAATACTTTTAAGCAAAAATGCCATATTCTAATCCAGTTTCAAATTGCTAGAGTCTGATAGCATATCAATAAAAGTGTTTGCCAAGAACTCATTTACAAACAGGAAAAAAAAAACATATTGCACAAATGTTGATATTCAACATAGATGAGCCAATTCAGTCGGATAACTGGATATAGGGCTTTCCTGGCGGTCCAGGGTTTAAGAATCTGCCTTGCAAAGGAGAAGACGCGGCTTCGATCCCTGGTTGGGGAACCTAGATAACACATTAAAACTACTGGGGCAACTGAGCTTCGTAAACTGCCAACGACTGAGCCTGAATTCTTGATCCCACAGAACAAAACTCTTAAGCTACAGAACAAAAGAGATACCTGAGCACCACTGAACCGTAGCAGAAAAGATCTCGCCTCCTGCAAGAAAGTTCCTATGAGCCACAGCTCAGATCTGACGCAGCCAAAACTCAAAGAAAAATATTTTAAATGTTGGGTAGATTTGTTTTCTCTCAAGGAGCAGATGAAAACATAAAATGAATACAGTGCAAGATAACCTGTGTGAACAAGTATATCTTTGTGGGGGGGGAGCAGGTCTCAAAAGATTAGAGAGGAGCAAGGCTGTCTATACTCAACGTCCACTCTCTGGGAAAGAAAGGACAGAGAATTAGCAGAGGGCAAAGAGGGAAGCAGAGAGACATAGGAGAGGGAAAAGGACAAAGGGAAGGGAGAAAGCCAAGAACTGACTCACTAGAAAAGACCCTGATGCTGGGAAAGATTGAGGGAGAGAGGAGGAGGGGACGACAGAGGATGAGATGGTTGGATGGCATCACCGACTCCATGGACCTGAATTTGAGGAAGATCCGGGAGTTGGTGATGGACAGGGAAGCCTGGTGTGCTGCAGTCCATGGGGTCGCAAAGAGTCGGACATGACTGAGCGACTGAACAGCCCCTAAAAGACAAAGGTGAGGGAGGAAGCGTTGCCTGAACTCGAGTCCTGACACCCTCGGGGAGACGAATGCAGACTTAGCAAAAGTGGTGATGCTGAAAACAAGAGTCTCTGGAGGCTGCTCGTCACCCAGTGACCAGGGAGGCTGTGCTTGATCTCCCAGAGGTGCCTGGGTCCTCTCTCCAGGGGGAGGCAAAAGACCCCCACAGGCATCCCGCCTGGGGGACCATAAGGCCTGATGCTGCCCTTGGGTCTACTTACGCAACAGGAGTCCTGACAGTGGGACTAGCATGTCACGCAAGGCATCAGTGGGAACCCGTGGGAACGATAACAAGCAACTTGCTCAGCCCTGAGGTGGGCGGGTGGGTTGCTTCCTTGAAGGGGGTGAGGCTGGCGTCCGATGGGTGTCCTGTGCAAGGGGCATGCCTAGGACCTGCTTTTGCTCCCGGCACCCAAGAAGTAGCAGCTGGTTTGTGGCCCCTTTTGTGTCTTAATGTTGTAAATGCGCCCCACCTGTGCAAGCATGCAGTTAATTTCAGCCCCTTTTAGTCTCTTTGTATCTGTTGCCCCAGGAGACGTTTCTCCAGGTGGCGGCACTATAGCAAAGGGTCCCAGGTCTCAACCTGTCTACCCGACGCTCACTGCCCAACTGTAATCCTCAGAAGCAATCACCATATGGAGGAATGCTCCTCGCCCGCTCTCCACCCCAGAAATAAAAGCTCTGGAAACTCAGCTTCAACGATTAATAGACTCCTGCCTAAAAAGCTTAACACCGTGAGCTCCCTGCTAATTCCTCCAGCTTCATATAATTACACATTTGTGTAATGAGGACCAAAAGAATAGATTTTTCAAACTGCTCTGCTTTCAGATTCAGAATGCTGAATTACTGGCATTTTAAGATCCATGATGAACGCACTGTGTACGATCAGGATATCAGAATAACAGAAGCTTTCCTAAACTTGATGTTCCATTGACATAAGGTATAGGGATTACAATGCCACAGACTTACAAATTAAAGGCTACATCTCCTTACCTGTGTGTTTTGCTTTCAAAATATGTCACGTGTAAGGTCTGAACTTTAGCAAAAACAACTGTAATGATTGCTATCTCCTGCATTGTTTTTGCCTTTTGCTTCTGCAGAATTACTTTCTGTGTGTTTTTATTACTGCTTAAGGCAACTCTAATTGAGAAGAACAGGGAACTATATAGGTTGTCATAGGCATTTGTCCACACAGTTAAGGGCTTCACATTGCTTTTAAATTGTTGTTGCTGTTGTTTAGTCATTAAGTCCTGTCCCGCTGTTTGGTGACCCTGTGGACTGTAGCCCACCAGGCCCCTCTGTCCATGGGATTTCCCAGGCACGAATATTACCAGAGTGGGTTCCCCTTTCCTTCTCCAGGGGCTGTCTTCTGAATTAAAGTCCGTTGTTTTACAGTAGGCACGCGAGATGCTTTGAAAACATCCAAGTCCAATAAATGAAGGTGAAGGAATCCAAGAGATCAGTAAAGAGCCTATATTGCTGTTCTGCTTTGACTGACATTAGGAAAAGGTGGGTGATGCTGGATGCTGTGTTTCACAGATACCCGAGGATCATCCACGTCCCAAAGTGCATGAAAATTATGCTGTGGAATGGACCTCACTGAGGTCACGACTGCGAAAGTCCATGGGGAGCCAGGTGGGAAGAAACACACCACAATGGAACCAGAGGATCCAGCCAAAGACCCTCAAAGTCTTGCCATCCCCCTTCAGCGCAAAGTGAAGTTGCTGATGGTACTTTTCAGATTGGGTCGCAGGTGCTGCTACTGGTAAAGAACCCACATGGCAGTGCAGGAGACACAAGAAACTGGGATTCAGTCCCTGGGTCAGGAAAATCCCCTGGAGGAGGGCATGGCGCCCCACTCCAGTGTTCTTGCCTGGAGATGCCCATGGACAGAGGAGCCTGGCGGGCTGCAGTCAATGGGGTCTCAAAGAGTCAGACGCGACTGAAGTGACTTAGCATTCACACAGTGCAGTGATGCCATCCAACCATCTCGTTCTCTGCCGTTCCCTTCTCCTCCCACCTTCATTTCCCAGCATCAGGGTCTTTTCCAGTGAGACAGGTCTTTGCATCAGGTGGCCAAAGTATCGCAGCTTCAGCTTCATCATCAGTCCTCCCAGTAAATATTCAGGACTGATTTCCTTTAGCATGGACTGGTTGGATCTCCTTGCAGTCCAAGGGACTCTCAAGAGTCTTCTCTAGTCCCACAGTTCAAAAGTACCCATTCTTTGGCACTCAGCTTTGTTTATAGTCCAACTCTCACATCCATACATGACTACTGGAAAAACCATAGCCTTGACTAGACGGACCTTTGTTGGCAAAGTAATGTCTCTGCTTTTTAATATGCTCTCTAGGTTGGTCATAGCTTTTCTTCCAAGGAGCAAGCGTCTTTTCATTTCATGGCTGCATAGAGAACTCTTCTAAAGAAAATGGTAAAACTCACTTTGGTTTCCTGGGTAAATAGGGCAGAAATAAGAGGGGAGAGGGACTTCCCAGGTGGTCCAGGGATGAAGAATCTGCCTGACAATGCAGGAGACATGGGTTCCACCCCTGGTCCAGGAAGATCCCATATTCTGCAGAGCAGCTAAGCCTCTGCACCACAATTACTGGGCCCACCTACTGCATCTACTGAAGTCCATGAGCTTGGAGCCAGTGCTCCGAAACAAGGGACGCTCCGCTCTGCAGCTAGAGAATGTCCACACAGAAGTAAAGACCCATCGCAGCCAAGAGTGAATCAAACAAATGAAAAAGAGGAGAGAGAGTAGACACATCACAGTCACAACATCACAAACTGCGTGTCAACACTTGCATTGCTTAGTCAAAACAAGAAGCTACCCGTTCTCAATGTGGGACTGGCATCACTTACCAGGAAAACCTGGGTATACTGGCAAGAAGCCATGTCCTATTTTCTGACAGCCAGATACAAAGGCTCTCAGTTATTCCTAAGTGGCCCACCTCTCAGCCTACCCACTTGTTCCACACCTATGGAACACACTGCTCTGGACACGCACTCGAGAAAATTCTGCTGTGGTTTGTGAGATGAAGCTGCATTGTTGAAACACACATACTGAAACTCAGATTTCTCAACTGTTTCATTAGGAGCCTGGTGGGCTACAGTCCATGGGGTTGCAAAGAGTCAGACACGACTGAGTGACAGACAGGGCTGAATGACTAACACTTTCACTTTCATTAGGAAGAACTGGTTTTCATTTCTACACCACAATATGTCTCATACATGCAACTTGCAATGTTTTTGTTACTTCCTGTTCAGAAAAGACCTAAACCCCAGGGGTCATTTCCTAGTGTTTAGATTCACTGCTTTGCTTGGGTCAAAAGAGCGATTCTATCTTCTGTAAATACAGTAGAATCTCATGGCTATAATATTTATGAGTATCTTTGATTCCTCTTGTTGCAAAAAAGACATACACCTAGAACATGTCATATATGGATGTGAGAGTTGGACTATAAAGAAAGCTGAGCATGGAAGAATTGATGCTTTTGAACTGTGGTGTTGGAGAAGACTCTTGAGAGTCCCTTGGACTGCAAGGAGATCCAACCAGTCCATCCTATAGGGAATCAGTCCTGAATATGCATTGGAAGGACTGAAGCTGCAGTTGAAGCTCCAATACTTTGGCCACCTGATGTGAAGAACTGACTCATTCGAAAAGACCCTGATGCTTGGAAAGATTGAAGGCAGGAGGAGAAAGGGACGACAGAGGGTGAGATGGTTGGATGGCACCACCGACTCGATGGACATGAGTTTGAGTAAGTCTGGGAGTTGGTGATGGACAGGGAGGCCTGGCGTGCTGCAGTCCATGGGGTCACAAAGACTCGGACAGGATTGAGTGACGGAACTGAACTGAACGATTAAAACGTCTCATTTTAATCAATGCAAGATTTTCATGATCATTCATAAGAGGTGTGAATGTGGGTATCAAACATTCAAACATAACCGAAAGATATTCTGAGCATGGGAAGGTAGATTTTCACTGTTATTTTTAAGGTCATTTTTTTTTTACACAAAGGATTTAAAAACATCTAGTTCTCACCATGCTTCTAGCTTCTATGTTCAACACACTAGAAATCATATGGTGACCTTCAAAGAAGCTATCTGTGGTCATACCCAAAGTGTGGCAGAGAGTACAGAGTTTAAAAGGGAGTTGTGAAAATACAGAGCAATTTGTCTCCCAAGGTCCCTCAGACTGAGGCATCCGGGTGCCTCATCCCAGTTCTACCTTACTGTCTTTATGTGAGCAAGTCTGCCCAGGAGGAAGGGGCGAATTTGCTAACACATAAAAAATTCATTCCTTCTCTCAGGTCACATTCAATGATTAATTGTCTCTCCTTCAGAGCACCCATTAGTTTCCGTTCAGTTCAGTTCAGTTCAGTCGCTCAGTCGTGTCTGACTCTTTGCGACCCCATGGACTGCAGCATGCCAGGCTTCCCCGTCCATCACCAACACCTGGAGCTCACTCAAACCCATGTCCATGGAGTCGGTGATGCCATCCAACCATCTCATCCTCTGTCATCCCCTTCTCCTCCTGCCCTCAGTCTTTCCCAGCATCAGGGTCTTTCCCAGTAAGTCAGCTCTTCACATCAGGTGGCCAAAGGATTGGAGTTTCAGCTTCAGCATCAGGTTTTCCAATGAATATTCAGGACTGACTTCCTTTAGGGTGGACTGGTTGGATCTCCTTGCAGCCCAAGGGACTCTCAAGAGTCAACTCCAACACCACAGTTCAAATGTTTCAGAGGAGTGTAACACAAAGGAAAATAGTGAAAATTCTCTTCTTACTAGATCCCGAATTGAGGTGTTTACCCAGGAAGGTCAGATACAGGTTCTTGAACAAAGTAGAGGGAAATAATAAACCTCGGGTCTAAGTGCTTCAGTCTCATAAGCTACCTCCTTCCAGGACTTCCCTGGTGATCCAGTGGTTAAGAATCCATGTGCCAATGAAAGGGACACAGGTTCGATCTCTGGTCCAGGAAGATCCCACATGCCTTGGGGGCAACTTAGCCTCTGCGCCACAACTCCTGAGCCCCTGAGCCACAACTACTGAAGCCTGTGTGCCTAGAGACCAAACACCACCAAAAGAGAAGCCACCGCAATGTAAAGCCTGCACACCACAGCTAGCTGCCCCCGCTCGCCGCAACTAGAGAAACGCCGTGTATAGCTGTGAAGATGCAGGGCAGCCAAGAATGCATGAAAAAAGAAAACACAATTTTAAAAAGACTCTGAAAGAGTAAGTCAGTTCTCTGGGTCTCTTCCATGTACATGTGTTATTAAACTTGGATTTTCCTCCTGTTCAAAAAAGAGCATTAACGATGAGGATGGTATCAACAGTTTTCAGGACTATCATGTGAAGATAAAAACCATGGTAGGTGTGATGATTTGCTTTTATGCCTATGTGACAATACATAACATTATACTCACACACACACACGCGCACACTCTAGTGGCTTAATGGGGACGGTTTAATGAGAAGAGATTCCTTAAAAGCCATGGTATGTCCTTTGGGGACGATGAAAATGCTTTGGAAGTAGTTAGTAGTTAATAGTTGTAACACATTATGACTTTACCGAAGGCCACTGAATCGTATACTCTCAAATAGTTAATGGTCAACTTTTATCTGAATTTTACGATACTAAAAATGAAAAAAAAAAAAACCCTCTATTTTAGCAGTTAAAACACTGTATCATTCTCCCTACCAGCATGCCGTTAACCTGTCTGCATTTATTCCTTTCCTCTTGTTTTGAGGGGTAGGACACAAGAGCTTCTTAAAATGTTCAGACTCACACACACAAACTCAACACGCTGCATTAAAAGAAGAGTGTAATCAATATTTCATTTAGATTATGACCAACGTACTTCTCTCTCATCTCCCCTGAGTGACCCACTGATGACATTGCCAAGCTCTGAGCACGCCTGCCAATTTTTTTATGAGGCAAACAGCACATTGGAAGTGATGGGAGAAAAACGACCTTAGAAATCAGATTGTTCTCTCTACTTCAGGGTGTAAGGATCTCATAATAATAAACATGTTCTTTCCTACCTTAGTGACTAGTGGGTACACATGGAAGCTTAAAAAACACTAATATGCTCAGTCCTATTTCGTTTTGCCCCCAACCAAAGTTGGGCCTTTGGAAGATGCAGGGAAAGATGGACAACGGAGATGAAGACCTGATATCATCACCAATCAAGTCTTTTTCTGACAGAGAAGCTGACTGCAGCCTATATGACACTTGCTTCTCTCTTTGAATTTCATTTTTTTCCCCAAATAAGCAATTTTTAAAATTGAAGGATAGTTGATTTTTTGGCCTTCCATGAGGGCTCAGTGGGCAAAGAATCTGCTTGCAATGCAGACTTGATAGAGTCACGGGTTCGGTTCCTGGGTCATGACTATCTCCAGGAGAAGGAAGTGGTGACCGAGTCCAGTATTCTTGCCTGGGAAATCCCATGGAGAGAGGAGCCTGGTGGGTTACAGGCCACGCGGTTGCGGTTGCAAAGAGTTGGACATGACTGAGAGACTCAGCTAAACTAAGGTCATAGCTGATTTAGAGCATTGTGTTACTTTCGGGTAAACATCAAAGCTCTTTAGTTATACATAGATTTGCAACAAGGATGGACCTAGTGATTATCAAACTAAGTGAGGTAAGATGGAGACACACCACTATCCTTACTTACAACTGGAATCTAAAACACAAAGGAACTTACACTCATGCAAATGAACTTATACTCCGGTTTATCTTTTAGGTCAAGGACAGGGAGGTGGCTGATATTCAAGGTAAACTATGAACAGATGGGTATCCATTCCCAACGACACGAAGGTTGATGGAATATTAAGGTCAGAATCTTGTCCCACATGAAGGACGAGGATGCTTCTTGAGGGGTGTGGCTGGTGCATGATGCTGCAAAAGTCATCTCCTCCCCCTTTTTTTTTTGCTCCACTGGGTCGTCAATGGGCTTTCCTGGTGGCTCAGATGGCAAAGAATCTGTCTGCAGTGCGGGAGACCTGGGTTCGATCCCTGGGTTGGGCAGATCCCCTGGAGGAAGGCAATGATGACCCATTCCAGTATTCTTACCTGGAGACTCCCATGGGTGGAGGAGGCTGGCGGGGTACAGTCCACGGGGTCACAAAGAGTCAGACACGCCTGAGTGAATGAGACAGGGTTTTCATTACTGTGCATAGGACTGCTTCCTAACTGCAATGCGTAGGCTTCTCATGGAGGTATCTTCTCTTGCTGTGGAGTACAGACTCAGTAGGTGCAGCTCATGGGCTGAGTAGCTTCATGGGATGTGGGCTCTTCCTGGACCAGGGATGGAACCCATGTCCCCTGCACTGGCAGGCAGATTCTTAGCCACCGGACCACCAGGGGAGTTCTGCTGAGAAATCATCTAGTCACACTTGCAGATATGCTTGACACGGTCACCCGTCTGCCTGCCCCAAAAGACTGAGCTGGATGGATTCCACCAGTGGAGTTCCTGCTTCTATGGTCTTGCTCAGATTTGGCCAATGGGGCGCCCCGCCAGGAGATCAGAGGGTGGGGTGAAGGGCACGCGTGGTTTGACGGTATTTATTTTCTTGGCTTTCTCCCTGTGATGCTTCACAGGACGGTGGGGTCTCTCAGACTAAGATAATTCTTATCACGATGCTCCTTCTCCATAGGACCATCTCCTCTGTCTTCTTCTCTCGATGGGCTTCTGAGCAGTAAGATCTTCACTGTTGGTGATTACTTGCAGCTTCTTTGTGGTTCCCCTTAATCCAGCTACTCTCTTATATGCAGTCTCTGTGCATTTTAAGTGGCAACATGGACACCCCAAAATGAACCTTTCTAATCACAGAACCTGAGAAGATGTTGGGCTCCCCTCATAGCTCAGTTGGTAAAGAATCTGCCTGCAATGAAGGAGACCCCAGTTTGATTCCTGGGTCGGGAAGATCTGCTGGTGAATATGTTGTGTTCCATTGCAAAAATAAACTTTGGGGCATCCTTGGTGGTCCACTGGTTGGGAATCCGTGCTGCAATGCAGGGGACATGGGTTCGATCCCTGGTCTGGGAAGATCCCACGTGCCATGGGGCAACTAAGCCCACATGCCACAAATACTGAAGCCTTCCCTAGAGCCTGTGCTCCACAATGAGAGAAGACACTGCAACGAGAGGGCCTCCCTGGTGTCTCAGACGGTAAAGAATCTGCCTGCAAAGCGGTAGACCCAGGTTCAATCCCTGGGTCAGGAAGATGCCCTGGAGAACGAAATGGCAACCCACTCCAGTGTTCTTGCCTGGAGAATCCCATGGACAGAAGAGCCTGGTGGGCTACAGTCCATGGGGTCGCAAAGAGTCAGACACGACTGAGCGACTTCACTTCCTTTCTCTTTCACTGCAGTGAGAAGACCTCATGCCTCAACTAGTGCTCACCACAACTAGAGAAGGCCTACACACCGCCACGAAGACACAGCATGGCCAAAAATAAATAAAGAGAAAATTTTTTAAAACTTTGATGATGCAAGTAAAATATTTGATCTTAAAAGCACAAGGATTTTGCTAAGTCATGTCTGACTCTTAGAGACCCCTCAGTTAGATTCATTACTAACTGAGCTACAAGGGAAGTCCAAATGTTGCTCATTTTAATCACAAAAGTCCTTATGAGAGGGAGGCAGGAAGACCAGAGTCAGAGATGAGATAGAAAGAAGGAAGAAGAAGAGGTGATGGGATTCCTGGCTTTGAAGATGGATGAAGGGGCCACATGTCAGGAAAACAGGCACCTACAAAAGTGGGGAAAGGAAAGGAAACGGACTCTCCCCCAGGGCCTCCAGACAGAATGAAGCCCTGCCTAAAACGATGTTAACCCAGAAAATGCCCTGTGTGATTTCTGACCTCCAGAATGACCACTGCTGAGCATAAGATAGCATACATGTGTGACTTCAAGACACCAAGATTGTAGTCATTTGTCACATCACCAGAAGAAAGTAACGCACTGTGTAAACTTTTCATTGAAATGATGCTATTTGAGCATCATGGCCCTGAGTTGGGACCCTGAACGGATCAGTAAGTAATTGATGAAACTGGCTGAGATGGGTTAATACAGGATATCTGTTTTCCTCTTTCTGACTTACTCCATTGTGTATGGCAGGCTAATGGCACCCCACTCCAGTGCTCTTGCCTGGAAAATCCCATGGACGGAGGAGCCTGGTGGGCTGCAGTCCATGGGGTCGCTAAGAGTCGGACACGACTCAGCGACTTCACTTTCACTTTTCACTTTCTTGCATTGGAGAAGGAAATGGCACCCCACTCCAGTGTTGTTGCCTGGAGAATCCCAGGGACAGGGGAGCCTGGTGGGCTGATGTCTGCGGGGTCGCACAGAGTCGGACACGACTGAGTGACTTCATTTTCACTTTTCACTTTCTTGCATTGGAGAAGGAAATGGCAGCCCACTCCAGTGTTGTTGCCTGGAGAATCCCAGGGACGGGGGAGCCTGGTGGGCTGATGTCTGTGGGGTCGCACAGAGTCGGACATGACTGACGTGACTTAGTAGCAGGTCCATCCAAGGCTCTGCAAATGGCATTATTTCATTCTCTTTCTATGGCCGACTAATATTCCACTGTAAATATAATGCAGCATCTTCTGTATCCATTCCTTTTTTTTTTTGGTGGGCATTTAGGTTGCTTCTGTGTCTTGGCTATTGTGAATAGTGTCGCAATGAACATGAGGGTACGTGTATCTTTTGGAACTGTGGTTTTCTTGGGCAGGAGATTCATAAAAGAGAGGATACATGTGCATATATAGCTGGTTCCCTTTGGCGGTTAGCAGAAACTGACACCATATAAAGCAACTATTAAGTGACGTGTTAATTGCTCAGTCGTGTCTGACTCTTTGCGACGCCATGGACTGTAGCCTGCCAGGCTCCTCTGTCCATGGGATTCTCCAGGCAGGAATACTAGAGTGGGTTGCCATTTCCTTCTCCAGGGGATCTTCGAGACCCAGGGACCCAACCTGGGTCTCCTCCACTGGGGGCAGATTCTTCACCATCTAAACTACCAGGGAAGTAAAAATACCCCAATAAAAACAAAAAAAAACTACTCCAATAAATACTCCAATAAAAAGCATCTATACTCCAGTAACACAATGGAAACTAACACAACAAACAACTACATGCCAATAAAAATAAAGAAAAAAAATTGAACATATATACAAACTATTTTACAAACTATGTATGCAAACATATATACAAACTCCAAAAAAATTAAGAAAAACCAAATTTGAACAAAGCCACAAAACTAACTCTGAAAAAAATAGAAAGAAATGGATAGACAGGAGTTAATATTTTCCAGTACTAGCATGCTACCGTCTGTAGAGTCCATAAATGATAAGAACCATCTCACTGAATGGTTGCTCCCTGCCCCCACATTCAGGATCCTGCGAGGTGATGACTGCCTTTGTGACAGCGTCATGACATCACCATTGTGGCATCCTGAGCTGTTACCATGGAGATGTGGAGATGCAGGCTGGGGAAGGCACTTGGGGGGTTAAGGGTGAGGAGGCAAGACTTGGAAGGAGGACAAGGGAACTAGGAGATGGTGTAACAATGCGTCAGCCAATCCAGGTGAGCTGTGGGGGGTCCCTGAGACCCTGTGGAGAGGACTTGGGGAGCCGGGGCTGGGTGGTCAGTCTCTCAGGTCCCCTCCCTGGGAAGCAGCACATCTTGCTAAGGTGACTGTCAACAGCAGAGTCAACCGTGAACTTGCTCATGCTGCAGAGGGTTGACAGCTCAGAAACAACAGTACTTCCCGAAGGTGATAGGCATCCAGTCATGTCCAATTCCTTGGGACCCCATGGACTGTAGTCCACCAGGCTTCTCTGTCCGTGGGATGCTCCAGGCAAGAATACTGCAGTGGGTTGACATTCTCTTCTCCACGGGATCTTCCTGACCTAAGGATTCAAACCTGTGTCTCCTGAGTTGGCATGTGAATTCTTTAGCACTGCCACCTGGGAAGCCCCAAACAACTATACACCAATGAATACTTTACCATCTGAGGCTCCAGGGAAGCAAAATGTTATCCATACTCTCAAAAAATAAAGGACTGGGGAGACCTAAATAGACATTTCTCCAAAGACATACAGCTGACCAACAGACACATGAAAAGATGCTCAACAATGCTAATTATTAGAGAAATGCAAATCGAAACTACAATGACCTACCAACTCACACCCATCAGAATGGCCACCATCAAAATGTCTACAAATAACAAACGTACAGGATGTAGAGAAAAGGGAGCCTTCTTGCACTGTTGGTAGGAATGTGGACTGATGCAGCCACTATGGAGAACAGTATGGAAATTCCTTGAAAAACTAGGAATAAAACTACTCTATGACCCAGAAATCCCACTACTGAGCATATACCCTGAGAAAACCATGATTCAAAAAGTCACATGTATCCCAGTGTTCACTGCAGCATTATTTACAATAGCCAGGACATGAAATTAACCTAGATGTCTGTCAACACATGAATGCATAAAGAAGATGGTGGTATATAGATAGACAGTGGAATATTACTCAGCCATAAACAGGAAGTAGCTGAACTGAGGTGGATGAACTTTGAGCCTCTTATACAGAGTGAAGTCAGAAAGAGAAAACCAAATACTACGTTAATGCATACATATGCAATCTAGAAAAAAATGGTAGGGATGAATCTGCTTGTAGGGCAGGATAGAGGAACAGACATAGAAAACGGACTTGTGGACATGGCAAGGGGTGGGGAAGAGGGAGGGTGAGATGGATTGAGAGAGTAGCGCTGATATTCAGACACTACTATGTGTGAACGAGGTCATGAAAAGTTGCTATATAGCACAAGGAACTCAGCCTGGTGCTCTGTGATGACCTAGAGGGCTGGGATGGAGGTGGGCTGTGACCGAGACTCAGGACGGAGGGGACACATGTGTACTTACAGACGATTCACCTTGTTGGACGGCACAAACCAACACAACACTGCAAAGCGATTATACTTCAGTTAGAAAAAATAAAGGACTTCCCTCCTACTGAAACTGCAATCCTAACATCATAAAGTTGATAACCAACAGGCAACTGCTAATAAACCTCTGACCATGTTGTGGTCATTGTACCTCTAAGAGGTGGGTAGAAACACAATTTTTGGCGATGAGGAAACTGAGGCCCATAGACATTGAACACCGTGTCCCAGGTCACAGAGTGAGTGAAAAATTCAGGAAAGCTGACTCTAGAGTCAATGAGCTTGCCCACCATGCTATTCTGTTTTGAGGATGGAGTTCCCCTTGCTCTGGTTGACAAAACCCACAGGAAGGTGTCTTCCTGGCATCCCACTGGCCTTATCTCTTCCAAATATGGTTCCAAGGGAGACCTGTCAAGACGATTATCTCTGGAGCCTGTCTTTGACCCTCCTTTCTCTTTCTTCCCCTCTAAGGTCTCTCCTGGGATAACTACACTCATTCGTATGACTCCAAAGGGACCGATATCTGATGATGCCCTCAACCTGTGTGTCTAAGGACATGCACTCTCCAAGATACCAACACAATCTTCCAACATTCCGATGGCCATCGTGTCTCTTCAAGTCAACTTACTGTGTGTTTTGAATCTCTTGGTTCATCTCCACGCCTGCTGCTTTGATGCAGGTCCTCATTACTGCACCTTCCAGCTCTGGATGTTAAGTGTTTAGTTGCTCAGTCTTGTCTGACTCTTTGAGACTCCGTGGACTGCAGCACGCCAGGCTTCCCCGTCCATCACCAACTCCCAGAGCTTGCTCAAACTCATGTCCATTAAGTCGGTGATGCCACCCAGCCGTCTCAACCGACCATCACATCTTTGGTGAGTGTTCCTGAATGTATCCTTTGGTCCAGTTTTTAATCCCATCAATTCTTCTGCAGGGCAGCTGCACAAACTCTAAAGGCCACTCTTATCAAGGTACTCACAGGATGGCAAGTATCTCGGTGCCCTCATCCCCTAAAAAAATCTTTAGCAAGAAGCTCTTTCAAGATTTACCCCTTCCTGGGACTTCCCTGGTGGCCCAGTGGCTAAGACTTTGCGCTCCCAATGCAGGGGGTCCCAGGTTCAATCCCGTGTCAAGGAACTAGACCCGATACGCTACATCTAAAAGCTCACATGCCACAGCTAAAGATCCTACATGCAACTAACACCCAACACAACCAAATAAATAAGTGATTTTTTTTAAATAAAAGATTTCTCCCTTCCCTTCCCCTTAATTTTGCTTCCTTGCCATTTCTGCCAAGTATCTGTCATATCACGTCACAAACTGCAATTGTACTAAATTCTCTGCACCCCTCAGAACAGGACTTATTACACTTTGCCACTGTTGAGCCAGCCATGTGGGATCAAACCCAAACCCCCTGCATTGGAAAGAGACATCTATGAACCACCAGGGAAGACCTTCTGCAAGCATTTCTGAATAAATCTATGTGTCTAGAAGCTCAATAAGGGACTAGGTCAATTTCTACAACTAAGGAACAGTATAACTATTTTCTCTTTATTTGCCCAGAAATGGTTAAAGAATCGGGATGGGGGGAATGTACTAATAAACTTAGGAAACCATTCGAGGCCATAATATTTTGAATAACCCTCCAATTATGGCATTTTAAATCTCATTCAAACCCTCTCCTTCCTGCAATAGTCTTAAAACCGTCCTTCAAAATTGATTGATGTCGCTCTCTTATTTCTAAAATTCATCAAGCAGTTAGGAACATATTTATAAATAGGTTCCATCACAGGACTTTTACTGCACACAATAAGTAAGATATCATCCATTTTCCACAGCCAGAGGGCTGAATGATCATTTGTGAAAGCAATCGCCCCTTGAATATGGCTTCTAATAATCCCGTCCATCAATCATGTATTTTTTTCCTTAATTCATCCACACACCATTTTAAATGCAAACACAGTTCACCTTCCCAATATCTATGAAAATGAAATCCCATCACAGATGAAAATTTACAGCCCTAGTTCATATGAGTTCAGAGAGCGATATTCCCAATAGTTAAATCTCTGCAACACCGTTAAATAAAGTGAAGTGAGAAGTCCAATTGGCTGTTTCCACTCAGCCAAGCAGTCTTCATGGCTCTTATTCACTGTCAAGTGAGAATCGCCAGGTGCCCGCCTTGGCAGCTTAATGGATACTGAGCTAAGAACTGGGAATGACACAGAAAAGAAAGACTAATTCAAAAAGACGTGTGCACGAGTGTTCACTTCAGCACTATTTACAATAGCCAAGACATGGAAGCAACCTAAATGTCCATCGACAGAGGAATGGATAAAGATGTGGTGTGTGTGTATACATACGGCTTCCGTGGTGGCTCATATGGTGACGAATCTGTTTGCAATGCAGGAGACCTGGGTTTGACTTCAGGGTTGGGAAGATCTCTTCGATCCCTTGGAATGGCAACCCACCCCAGTATCCTTGCCTGGAGAATCCCATGGACAGAGGAGCCTGACTGGCTACAGTCCAAGGGGTCGCAGAGTCTGGGCATGACTGAGCAAATATATATTTGGCAGAATGATTTCCGGGTGGTGCTAGTGCTAAAGAATCCACTTGCTGAAGCAGGAGACAAGAGAGACGTGGGTTTAAGCCCTGGGTGGGGAAGATCCCCTGAAGGACACGGCAACCCACTCCAGTAATTTTGCCCAGAGAATTCCATGGACAGAGGAGCCCAGTGGGCTACAGCCCATCGGGTCGCAAAGAGGTGGACATGACTGAAAAGTGAGTCAGCACATATGCTCATGGGCACACACACATTCACACACACACACACACACACACACACACATATAGACTGCAGACAGTGATTGCAGCCATGAAATTAAAAGATACTTACTCCTTGGAAGGAAAGTTATGACCTACCTAGACAGCAATATTAAAAAGCAGAGACATTACTTTGCCAACAAAAGTCCATCTAGTCAAGGCTATGGTTTTTCCAGTAATCATGTATGGATGTGAGAGTTGGACAGTGAAGAAAGCTGAGCACCGAAGAATGGATGCTTTTGAACTGTGGTGTTGGAGAAGACTCTTGAGAGTCCGTTGGACTGCAAGGAGATCCAACCAGTCCATCCTAAAGGAAATCAGTCTTGAGTGTTTATTGGAAAGACTGATATTGAAGCTGAAACTCCAATCCTTTGGCCACCTGATGTGAAGAGCTGCCTCATTGGAAAAGACCCTGATGCTGGGAAAGATTGAGGGCAGGAGGAGAAGGGGAGGACAGAGGATGAGATGGTTGGATGGCATCACCGACTCCATGGACATGAGTTTGAGTGAACTCTGGGAGTTGGTGATGGACAGGGAGGCCTGGCGTGCTGCGATTCATGGGGTCACAAAGAGTCGGCAACTGAATTGAACGGTTAACTGATTCACGTTGCTGTATACCAGAAAATAACACAATATTGTAAATCAACTGTACTCCAGTAGCTTCATAAAAAATCAGCACAGAAAAAGATGTGAGATATACAAATATAAATATATGTGTATATATATATATATAAAACAGAATATTAGTCATATAAAGGAATGGCAAATGCCATTTGCAGCGACATGTATGGACCTAGACCTGACCATACTGAGTGAAATTAGAGAAACATGATATGATACCGCTTGCAGGTGGGATCTAAAGTATGATATAAATGAACTTATCTATATGAAATAGAGACAGAATCACAGCAGAGAGAACAGACTGGCGGCTGCCCAGAAGGGTTGGGGGAGGGTGAGATTGGGAGTCTGAGATTACAGAAGGCAAACTAGTATATACAGATGGATAACCAAGGACCCACTGCACAGCACAGCGAACTACATTCAATATCTTGTAACAACCTATAACAGAAAAGTGAAAGTGAGTGTGAAAGTGAAAGTCGCTCAGTGGTGTCCGACTCTTTGTGACAGTCCATGGGATCCTCCAGGCCAGAACACTGGAGTGGGTAGCCTTTCCTTTCTCCAGGGGATCTTTCCGAGCCAGGAATCGAACCAGGATCTCCCACCTTGCAGGTGGATTCTTGACCAGCTGAGCTATCACAGAAGCCCTTAACAGAAAAGAATATGAAATATATCTATATAGATCTCTGTCTGTATATGTGTGTGTGGTCTGCTGTGCTTAGTCATTAAGTCATGTCTGGCTCTCTGCGACCCCATGGGCTGCAGTCTGCCAGGCTCCTCTGTCCATTGGATTCTCCAGGCCAGAACACTGGAGTGGGTAGCCTTTCCCTTCTCCAGGGGATCTTCCCAACCCAGGGATCGAACCCAGCTCTCCCACACTGCATGCAGATTCTTTACCCTCTGAGTCACTGAGGAAGCCCAAGAATACTGGAGTGTGTAGCCTTTCCCTTCTCCAGGGGATCTTCCCAAACCAGGAATCCAACTGAGGTCTCCTGCATTGCAGGCAGATTCTTTACCATCTGAGCTACCGGGGAAGGGGTGTGTGTGTGTGTGTGTGTGTGTGTGTGTGTGTGTGTGTGTACACAGACATATATCTGACTCACTTCTCACTTTGCCATACAGGGCTTCCCAGGTCAATCCCTGGGTCAGGAAGGTCCGTAGAAAATGAAATGGCAACCCACTCCAGTATTCTTGCCTGGGAAATCCCATGGACAGTGGAGCCACAGAGGATTAGATGGCTGGTTGGCAATCACACACTTAATGGACACGAGTTTGAGCAAACTCTGGGAGGTAGTGATGGGCAGGGAAGCCTGGCAAGCTGCAGTCCGTGGGGTCACAAAGAGTTTGACATGAATGAAGCAACTTAGGACAGTTTGCTATAGATTTGAAACTGACATAATAGAGAAAATCACACATACTTCAACAAAACAAAATTTTAGAATCAGAATCAGGAGCAGATCTGTTCAGGGTTTAATAGCAACCCTCAAAGACATCCACTCCCTCACCCCTGGAAACTGTAAAAGGCTGACCTTGCCCGGCAGAAGAGACTTTGCAGGTCTGCTGAAGGACCATGAAATGCTGAAACAACGCTGGAGTATCCCAGTAGGTCCCATGTTATCAAGAGCATCTTTCTAAGAGGGAAGAAGGATCAGGGTCTTATGAGGTCACAGTGATGGCGGGGTCAACTCAGGGTGGGGCCAGGAGCCCAGCATTACGGGCACCTCCAGATGACCTGGGGGTAAAGAATCTGCTGCACTGCAGGAGACCCGGGTTCAATCCCTGGTTTGGTAAGATCCCCTGGAGAAGGAAATGACCACCCACTTCAGTACCCTTGCCCGGAAAATCTCATGGACAGACGAGCCTGGTGGGCTGCAGTCCATGGTGTCGCAAAGAGTCTGGCATGACTGAGTGACTAATACTTATCCACTGACAAGCATCCTCTGGGCGTGCAGAGATGGATGGGGGTGGATGTGTGCCTGTATCCCTGGTGAGGTGCGTGCGGGAGGCAGCAGGTAGACGGATGCATGCCATTATTTTAACCCGAGCCGCGTAATCATAGCTTGACAACCCAAGCTCCATCCAACCCTTTCTCCTAACGCCTTCAGAAACCCCAAGGTAATTCAGTCCCACCCACGCCCCTGCCTCCCCGGGGCCACCTCTCTGGCAGTGATTACAGGTTTTGATGAAGATAAAGCATGTCTGGGTCTTTCTATTGAACAAGATATCATTAGCCTGGCCACAAAGGTATCGTTCTCCCCAGAGCCAAAGGTCAGTGGACCTTGGGAGTGATGGATCTCTTTTCGCCTGGATGCAGGCGCTTGCTTGGCAAATATTAAATAGCTTCTCAGAGCCACTGAGAAGGTTTCTTATTGCAGGCAGGCTGTCTCTGGAGAATAATGTGCAAGGCAGAGAGAGCACAGAGGCAGATTTTGTGCACAGCAAAATAATATACAGCAGGGGAAACCGCTGGTCAGACATTACCTAGCTCCACAAAATACCAGTTCAGTTTAGTTCACTAGCTCAGTCGTGTCTGACTCTTTGCAACCCCATGGAATGCAACACACCAGGCTTCCCTGTCCATCACCAACTCCCAGAGCTTGCTCAAACTTATGTCCATCGAGTTGGTGATGCCATCCAACCATCTCATCCCCTGTCGTTCCCTTCTCCTCCCACCTTCAATCTTTCTATTTCATAATTACCAGTGATGCAAACGGTTGTTATTTACAAGGTCATCTCA
Organism: Alces alces; assembly: GCA_015832495.2. Classification (NCBI taxonomy): domain Eukaryota; kingdom Metazoa; phylum Chordata; class Mammalia; order Artiodactyla; family Cervidae; genus Alces; species Alces alces. The sequence goes on from JADEYB020000024.1 coordinate 3,565,254, forward strand.
CAGCTCCCTTCACAAATGTCTGTTCACGCAAAGGAAGTAATTGCATTCAAGTTAAACACCTTAGCAGTAGATCATGGTTTGACATGATACGACCCCATGTGCAGTAAGCAACATCTTTCTCTTTTCCTTAAAACAATAAGCCAGCATTTCCCCAGTGGTCCAGTGGTTAAGACTGTCCTCTTCCACTGCAGGGAGCATGATATTTATTCTCTGATGGAGGAGGTTTCCCTTGCTGAGAGGGACCGCAAAAAAAAAAAAAAAAGCAAGAAACCTTTTATAAAAGGTAAAAGATAATGCAATTATCTTCGATAATAAAGATAATGCAATTTAAAAAATATGAAGACTGTATAATAAAGCATAGATATAAAATAATGTATCTTTTCAGTGATTTTTTTTTAAGGAGGTTATTGGGGGAAGAGAAAATCTGATTTTTGTTACGGACGGGGGTGTGAGGTGATTGCATGACTCTCTGGGCATTTAGCTGCTCCAAAAAATATACTCTCAACTCTAAAATTCTAATATCCTCACTTATAAAACAATAGGCTTGAAATGAATGCTGAAAAGTTCTGTGATTTACGGGGAATTCAGTGGGACCTGGGCACTACATTAAGAAATATAAATATATTAGATATAGATGTTCGTATAATGCCATTTTGTATATTGGGGCTTCCCTAGTGGCTTGGACGGTAAAAGAATTCACCTGCAATGCAAGAGACCCAGCTTCGATCCCCGGGTCGGGAAGATCCCCCGGAGAAGGAAACAGCAACCCACTCCAGTATTCTTGCCCAGAGAATCCCATGGACAGATGCGCCTGGTGGGCTGCAGTCCATGGGGTCCCAAAGAGTGGGACACAACTGAGCGACTCACACTTTCAGTTTTACAGGTCAGACGTGAACCTATGCTGACACAAGAGAGGAACAAGCTGTCCAGGGTGCACGCTGGATTCCTGCATAGGACGATGGGCGTGTGTGTGTGTGTGTGTGACTGCGTTCATTTTCTGATACTATGCATAGATTCCTGGGTGTCCCACTGACCTTTCCATAAATCTGCTATTCTTCTCACATTCCTCTGCACAGACCTTTGAGAGAGATATATATATAGATGGTATTTCTAGAAGGGAGGCACGGAAATCTATGACATCTTCCTTCAGTTAACCTCCTACGTAAGGGATTTCCCCTCCTTTCCTTTTGGCACTAGGATAGCATTCTCTCAGTACACATCATGAAAGCATGTCATAGCTAAGTCACTTCCTTGAAGGTTTGTTACATATTCGGTGCTACTGAAGTTTCATGGCTCTTTTAAAAAAATTTTTTTTAAATGTGGACCAATTTAAAGTCTTTATTGAATTTTTCTACAATGTCATTTCTGTTTTTTTTGTTTTTTTTTTTGGTGGTGAGGCATGCAGGATCTGGTTCTCTGCTGCTGAATGAGATGGTGGGATGGCATCACGGACTCGATGGGCATAAGTCTGAGTAAGCTCGGGGAGCTGGTGATGGAGAGGGAAGCCTGGCTTGCTGCAGTCCATGAGGTCGCAAAGAGTCGGACACGACTGAGCGACTGAACTGAGCTGAACTGACATCTTTGGGGGGACAGTTAAGGCCACACCAGGAGACAGTGAGGAGACCATAGAGGATGAGATGGTTGGTTGGCAATCACACACTTACTGGACAGGAGTTTGAGCAAACTCTGGGAGGTATTGATGGACAGGAAAGCCTGGTGTGCTGCAGTCCATGGGGTCACAAAGAGTTGGACATGACTGAGCGACTGAATAACATTGTGGGGTCTTCACTTCCTGACCAAGGATGGATACACTCCTGACCGTACATTGGAAGGCAAAGTCAACCACTGGACCAGCAGGCAAATCCCCAAGGCTTGTTTCCTACTAATCAAGATACATCACTCAAGTCGGACTGAAGAAAGCAACTACATCTTCATTGCCGGGGACTATGTGCCTTTGCATGCACATGAGCCATCCTTCTAAATCGATCCAGTGTAACGTGTTTTTATCACAGTAACGAATTTGTGGTTCCCCAAGCCAGATGCACACGGCCGTCACCGTCTGCCTCTCAACCGATCCTCTGATGTGCGAAGTGAAAATGTTACATAAAGAGCAACCTTTCACCAGCAGCTTAGGAAATCCCTTCTGAGGGATGCCACATTCCCACCGCGAAGTCCAGCTTCTGTTTACACTGACAACCAGATGACCCATGATGCACTTCTGAATATGGCCAAAAGCATCCTTTCTGGCTTGCTAAGAGAAATTTATGAGTAATTCTACTCAAAGTAAGGGCTTCTTCACAGGTAGCTCAGTGGGAAAAAAAAAAAAAAAACAACTACCTGCCATAGCAGGATATGTGGTTTCAGTTCTTGGGTTGGGAAGATCCCCTGGAGGAGGGCGTGGCAATCCACTCCGGGATTCTTGCCTGGAGATTCCCATGGACAGAGGAGCCTGGCGGGCTATGGTCCAGGAGGTCGCAGAGAGTCAGGCACGACTGAGCAACTGAGCATGCATGCGCGTGAAGCCAGCCTGTCACGTGTTGAATTTTGAACCAGGATTTTGCTTGAAAATGTAGTGCTTTGGGATCGTTTTTTTTCCCCCGCCCTGATGGGAGGAAGGGACCATCGTGAAGTGCTGGTAGGAACCAATCCATGAAAAGGTGACGAGGAAAAAAATGAGATCAGCTCAAAAAATGCCTCCCTCTGCCATCGATGAGTATTGTATTTGCTCCAGAGGTGTCTTCCTGCTCAGCCTTTTTGCCTGTGAATGTTTCTTGCTCCCAAAGAGGATTAGGCAGCTTTCTCAGTGCCAGAAACCCTCGCATAGCCCCGGGGAAATGTCTCATGTAACCATGTGCAGAGTCCAGAAGGACCAGGTGTGAAATATACACATGCTTTTCTACAGAAAGAAGGTGACATCCTGGAAAGAGCGGGAATTTGAGCAAACTCTGAGAGTTGTGATGGACAGGGAGGCCTGGCGTGCTGCAGTCCATGGGGTCGCAAGTAGTCAGACAAGACTGAGCGAGTGAACTGACTGATATGAAGGCTGATGACCCCCCAACACAATCAGGTTCTTGGCTTAAAAAAAAAAAAAGATACAGGACTTCCCTGGTGGTCCAGAGGTTAGGGCACACTTCCAGTGCTCACGTGTGGGTTCAATTCCCTGGTTGGGGAACTAAGATCCTACATGTCATGAAGCATGACCAAAAAGTTAAAAAAAATTTTTTTTTCTTTAGAAGATGCTGAGTAATAGTTATTTCCTGCATCTACTTTTTGCATAATCATATCTATGGTAATATCAATAATATAATCATACCAATGGTAATAAATACCTATCACATGCACTCTTTTCTTCAATTTTTTTTTTTTTTTTACTGAAGTATATCTGATTGACAATGTTGTGTTCGGTTCAGTTCTGTCACTCAGTCGTGTCTGACTCTCTGTGACCCCAGGGACTGCAGCACGCCAGGCCTCCCTGTCCATCCCCAACTCCCGAAGCTTGCTCAAACTCATGTCATTCGAGTCGGTGACACCATCCAACCATCTCATCCTGTGTTGTGTTAGTGTCTGCTATGACAGCAAAGTGATTCAGTTTTATATATAGGGCTTCCCTGATGGCTCAGAGGGTAGAGAATCCGCCAACAATGCTGGAGACCTGGGTTTGATCCCTGCCTTTTGAAGATCCCCTGGAGAAGGGAACGGCTATCCACTCGAGTATTCTGGCCTGGAGAATCCCACGGACTGTATAGTCCAGGGGGTCGCAAAGAGCCGGCCACGACTGAGTGACTTTCACTTACTTCATATATATATATATTATTCACATATATATTATATATATATTATTCATATATATATTATTACATATATATATTATTGGTTTTGTATATATATTATTCTTTTCCAAATTGTTTTCCACTATAGTTTATTACAAAATATTGAATATAGTTCTCTGTGCTATACGGTAGCACCTTGTTTATCTATTTTACATATAGTGGCGTGTATCTGATAATCCTAAACTCCTAATTTTATCCTGCCCTCTCTTTCCCCTTTGGTAGCCATAAGTTTATTTTCTCTGTCTGTGCGTCTGTTTCAGTTTTATAAATAAATTCATTTGTCTCATACTTTGGATCCCACATAGAAGTCATATCATAAAAATATCTCTCTGTCTCTGTCTGACTGACTTCATTCGGTATGATCATTTCTGGGTCCATCCATGTTGCTGCAAATGGCATTATTTCATTCTTTCCTTATGGCTGAGTAATATTCCATCGTAGGTACATACCACATCTTCTTTATCCATTCCTCTGTCGATGGACACTGAAGTTCTTTCCGTGGATACTGTAAATAGTGCTGCTGTGAACATTGGGAGGTATGTATGTTTCAATCAGAGTCAAACAGGCAATCCTATGTTGTTACATAACTGTGTAGCGATTTAAGAGTGAAAGGGATGGAATATCAAAGCCCACATTTTCATCTCAGCGCTTCTGTTGACAACCCTTAAGACTTTGGACGGTTTTAGACAATCTGAGGCTTCTGTGGCTCACTTTCCTCAGATATTAAAAGGGAAGGAAAACAGGACTTTTCTTAAGACGTTACAAATGACATAATACATACTGAATGCTTTGACTGTATTTTAAACACACGTAATGTGTTTACGGGCTTCCCCGGTGACTCAGATGGTAAAGAATCTGCCTCTGATGCAGGATACCCAGGTTCGATCCGTGAGTCAGGACTTTCCAAAGCGACTTAACACATATCTTGTTTATTATTTTTATAGAGGAAATCCTGACAGAGAGAGTTTCCATCATTTGTCAGTTTTCTCAGGGACAAAAAGCAAAAACAAAACCCAAAATATGGCTACGTGGAAAGAGAATAAATTCCTGCCATTGAGTCTCAGAGAAATCCTTGAAATCTTTAAAGGCAGAAAAGAGAGATAATATCGAACCCAACGGACTCACACTTGTTAGGGGCGGTTATTCTTGCCGGATGCAGTTTAAGTCCCTGTTATGATCAAATAATAGAAACCCTTTTTATTATTAAATTTTAACTCTGGATATAGTCCTCCCAAAGGGGGGGAAATACTATTACAGAAGATAGCATTATCATTTAGATACAAAATAAAATACTATAAACATGACTTGGCAATAAGCTCACAGCAGTTGTTATGCATTAAAATAAAAAGCAAAAAATCACTGTTTCCAAATAATGATTATTTGCAAAGTACAGTTTTGTGTTTTTTTGCTTTGTTTTTTTTAAAGGTAATTGTCCTTTTGAGAGAATGATTAAATTTAATCATGTTCAATACTTTGTAATGTTTCAAAAAGGGATTAGGATTTCCCTCAAGGGCATATCTTGGGCTAAATTGTTTATCTATAATTTGTCCTCAAAATGATCTAACAAAGGAAAAATATGTTCTGTTGAATTTCCTATTTAAATGATTCTTGAATTCCTTAGGGTAAAGGCATTATACTGAAGTTCCATTCTAGGATTCAGATGTGTACAGACACATGGGTAGGCATGCAAAACGCTGGCCATTAAGTTAATTTTTAAACTATGTCTGACTTTCCTTTTAGACATCCTTTCACCATAGCTTTGAAGTGTCTCTCTCTCTTTTTTTGGCTGAGATGGGTCTTAGTTTTGGTACAGGAGCTCTTAACTTGTGGCGGGCAGACTCTCTAAGGCAGGTAGCTGCCCCGTAAGGCAAGGTAGGTACCTAAGGCAGGTAGCTGCCCGGTAGCATGTGGCATCTTAGTTCCCCGACCAGGGATCCCACCCATGTCCCCTGCATTGGAAGGCAGATTCTTAACCACTGGACCACCAGGGAAGCCCATGATGTCTCTTCAATGCTCCCTTTCTCTTATCGCCACATTGAGCCATCACAGCATTTAAAATATCAATCATTCGGCAAAAGGGAAAGAGACAAGGCATTGAAATGGGAAACTGTGTGCTTAACATTAGTTATTGTCACGGTGAGAGGATAATGCTATTTTTTTCTTCATGTTTTCTACATTTCAAAAGTGTTCCACTTTCGATTTACCTTTTAAAATAAAAAATATATATTTTTTCCCCTTTACATGCTGTCTTCATCCAGCAGTTACAGGATTTTTGTCCTATTATGATCACTTAGCATTAATACACTTTTTCCCTCGAATTCTTTAGAAAATATTAACTTGCACTTCCACAAAAAAATCAAGGGCTGTTTTTGAGCTAATGATAGAATATCCTGTATCAATTAATAACTGCTTTCTTAAACATATAATATCTATATCCCATAATACTATCTATCTATAACCTATACATATATATACTATATATATGGTATCTATAACCTATAATACTGTATATAATATTACATACTGTTGTACAATGTTATATAATATAGTATATAACTATGGTATAATAACCTATAATGCTGTATATAATATAATATTATAATGTATTTACAACCTGTGCATTTTTTACCTAAACACTTTTCAGTCACTAATTTCATTATATTTTTTAATGTTAGTGGCATTTTATTTTTTTTAATTTATATGGGAGTATAGTCAATTAACAACGTTAATTGCAGACATTAGCTGCAGGCATACAACAAAGTGATTCAGTTACACATATACATGTATCTACTGTCTTTCAAAATATTTTACCATGTAGGCTGCTACATAATATTTATCAGAGTTCCCTGTGTTATAGAGTAGGTCCTGTTGGCTGTCCATTTCACACACAGTGGCGTGTATATGTGAATCCCAAGTGGACATCAAGGTGAATCCGCCACACATATACATATATCTATTCTTTCTCAGATTCTTTTCCCATGGAGGTTATAACATAATACTTAGCAGAGTTGCCTGTGCTATAGAGCAGGCCCTTGATATCCACTGTATGTTGCAAAATAGCCTCTTCTCTTGCTTTTTCTAGGTGCTTGGGAATATCTAACGTAGAGTACAAACCATCTTACCAAGAGATTATAAGTACTAATTAAAAGGAAACTGTCTCTTTCACGTACACTCTTTATTCAGGATATACTCTTTTGCCAGGCACCAAAAAGACTTTGTCTCTTCTAACTTTATGCTGAGAAGGTATACAGTGAGAAAGCAAGAGAGATGCCAGTAACATTTACAAAAAAAAGTAAGAGAACCTGGTGCCAACACGCCTGGGAAGAATCCAGAATATGAATCAAATTATTAGCTTTTTTGGGGGGGTAAATTAATACGAAAATCTATACAAGTTTTGGTTCACAGCAAACCCTGGCTTCACTGTACAACTTAGAAAAATGATTGTGATATTTTTCTACAAGGGTGCAGATAACCAGTGTTATTGGCTCTGGGGGTCAGACGGTCAGTTCTGAATTGATGAGATAAAAGCAGACATTGGCTACTGCCCAGGTGGCACAGTGGTAGAGAATCTACCTGTCAATGCAGGCTGTGTGGGTTCAATCCCTGGATCAGGAAGATCTCCTGGAGGAGGAAATGGCAACCCACTCCAGTATTCTTGCCTGGAGAATCTCATGGACAGAGGAGCCTGGCGGGCTACCGTCCATGGGGTTGCAAAGAGTTGGATGCAACTGAGCAACTAATAGATATTGGCCACATTCAAAAGAATGTATCTGGGTTTCACTAAAACTTTACAAAAACAGGTCAGAGGGCGTGTGTGTGCAGTTGGTCAACCTCTTCAAGAGATGCCACCTAAGGAGGGCGAGATTTCCTTGCAGTGCAAAGACATCAAGCCAGTCCTTCCTACAGGAAATCAACTCTGAATGCTCACTGGAAGCACCAATGTTGAAGCTGAAGCTCCAATCCTTTGGCCACCTGATGCAAAGAGCTGACTCACTGGAAAAGACCCTGATGCTGGGAAAGACTGAAGGCAGGAGGAGAAGGGGACGACAGAGGATGAGATGGTTGGATGGCAGCACCGACTCGATGGACATGAGTTTGAGCAAGGTCCCCAGGATGGTGAAGGACAGGGAAGCCTTGGCGTTCCGCCGTCTGTGAGGTCGCAAAGAGTCAGACACGACTGAGCGACCCAATAGCAACAACAAGGAAGAGTGTCCCCGGAGAAGGGCATGGCAGTCCACTCCAGTATTCTCGCCCAGAAAATCCCATGGACAGAGGAGCCTGGTGGGCTACAGCCCACAGGGTCACAGAGAGTTGGACACGACTGAACGGCAAACACAAACGCGAGAGGTGTGCAAACAGATTTATGCAAAGCTGACGCTTCAGATGCAAGCAACCACCACGATAAGAGACCAACAAACCAAACAAACAAACAAACAAAAAAACTGTGAAAATATCTCCAACCTTCCAGAGAAGGACGGGGGGTGGTTCTTAACCCCTGGGATCTCCCACCCATTCCTGTCTCTGCTTCCCCGTATCCAGGGAGCGCGTATAGATTCCAGGATGCTCGGTGTACAAGGGTGCAGAAAGCTATCAGTGGTGCCGAGTTTTCCCAAGAGAGAACTTCACTCTCAGTGGTACAGATGGACCTGTTTGTAGGGCAGGAATAGAGATGCAGATGTAGAGAACTGGCGTGTGGGCACAGCAGGAGAAGGAGAGTGTGGGATGGACAGAGAGAGTAACATTGCCACGGATACATGACCACGTGTCTAAAACAGACAGCGAGTGGGAAGCTGCTTTATAACACAGGGAGCTCAGCTCGGGGCTCTGTGATGACCTAGAGGGGTGTGGGCGGTGGGAGCGAGGCTCATGAAGATGGGGATATATGTCACTGAGTGTATGAATGTTGTATCATTATATGATACGACTATATGTCACGTCATTGATCCACAAGTCAATCCTAAAGGAAATCAACCCTGAATATTCACCAGAAGGACTGATGCTGAATTGAAGCTCCAATACCTTGGCCCACCTGATGCAAAGAGCTGACTCTTTGGAAAAGACCCTGATGCTGGGAAAGATGGAGGGCAGGAGGAGAAGGAGGCAACAGAGGATGAGACGGTTGGATGGCACCATCGACTCGAGGGACATGGGTTTGAGCAACTGCCGGGATACGGTGAAGGACATGGGAAGCCTTGGCGTGCTGCAGTCCATGGGGTCCAAACGGTTGGACACGCCCTAGTGATGGAACAGAATCAAATCTGGAGGACCGTGAAACATGGGTGTAACCTGAGGAGGAAAGCCATGGCTCATGGCTGAAGTTGCAGCAAGTTCAACAGCTGACCCTACATAAGCATCACTGACCTCCTTCATAAGTGTCCATGATCACCACAAGTAAAGAGGCTGAAAGGTAAAGACCGAAATCCAGGTACAGTGTGATAAATCCATTGGTATGCCTTGGAAGATAGATCCAGAAACATTTAAAGTGGTCTTTGTTTTTTTTTTTTTTACTGTATTGAGCAGTTTGTATAAGTTGCAATTCTTATCTCACATAAATAGCATGCTTTAAATATTGCTATTTGATTATTTGACTATGTGTGTGTGTACGTGCCAAGTCACTTCAGTCGTGTCCAAGTCTATGCGACCCCATGGACTGTAGCCCGCCAGGTTCCTCTGTCCGTGGGCTTCTCCAGACAAGAATACTGGAGTGGGTTGCCAGGCCCTCCTCCAGGGGATCTTCCCGACTCAGGGATCGAACCCGAGTCTTTTGAGTCTCCTGTGTTGGCAGGTGTGTTCTTTACCACTAGTATCACCTGGGAGGTCCTGAAATGACTATGCTTCCTAATTATCCAGGTTGCCGCCGTGGAATCCAGCCCCAGGGTGCATTTTTGGAAGACAGCCTGTAACTAAGCAAGTAGGATGAAAGAAATCATAGAAACAGGTCAGGTTTTAAAAATTAAATTTTATTCTATGAGTTCAGGGAAGCTAAACCAGCACAAAATGAAATCCTAGGCCAAAAAAAAAAAAAAAGAATTGGAAAATGAAGTTTTAGCCTCAGGGGAAATATCAGAAAATGACTAATGTGAGGAAGAATTCCACAGCTCAGATGCAGAGTGGGGCAAGGAAAAAAGGAACGGAAATCACTAATCAAAAATGTACGACCTAGTCTTCAATAATGAACAAACTGTAAACAGGAAACTACTGTCACCTGTGTATCTTGTGGTTAAAAATAAAAAGAGAGAGAGACAAGTATTGAAGAGTAAGAGGAAGTAGATAATACAAAAGAGGTGATTGTATTTGTCAAGCTAGGTGAGAATTTGGCTACTTAGGAGAGATATGGAGAAGTTTCCTGTCATTGAGCCTCTGCCAGATGGTTCTATTTCTTGTGGTTAAAGATAGTCTGGCTTTCCTAGGTGACTCACTGGTAAAGAATCCACCTGCCAATGCAGGAGATGTGGTTTCAACCCCTGGGCCATGAAGATCCCCTGGAGAAGGAAATGGCTATCCACTGCAGTCTTCTTGCCTGGAGAATCCCGTGGACAGAGGCGCCTGGCAGGCTACAGTCCATGGGGTCAGAAAGAGTCAGACACAACTGAGCATGCAGTCTTTTGCACCAGCAGTCTACTGGTCTCAAGAAAGAACAAATACATCCCTTTTCCTTTTAGACAGTGAAAGTGAAAGTTGTGTCCGACTCTTTGCGACCCCATGGACTATATAGCTCATGGAATTCTCCAGGCCAGAAGAGTGGAGTGGGTAGCCTTTCCCTTCTCCAGGGGATCTTCCTGACCCAGGGATTGAGCCCAGGTCTCCCGCATTGCAGGCCGATTCTTTACCAGCTGAGCCATCAGGGAAGTCCTCCTTTTAGACAGATGGCAAATAAATGGCAACAGTGACAGGTTTTCTTTTCTTAGGCTCCAAAATCACCATGGATGGTGACTGGTGGTACAGTCACTGGATGGTGCCTGCAGCCATGAAATGAAAACATGCTTGCTTCTTGGAAGGAAAGCTAGGACAAACCTGGGCAGTGTATTAAAAAGCAGAGCCATGACATTGCTAACAAAGGTCCATCTAGTCAAAGCTATGGTTTTTCCAGTAGTCATGTATGGATGTGAGAGCTGAACCACAAAGAAAGCTGAGCGCTGAAGAATTGATGCTTTGGAACTGTGGTGTTGGAGAAGACTCTTGAGAGTCCCTTGGGCTGCAAGGAGATCCAACCTGTCCATCCTAAAGGACATCAGTCATGACTACTCATTGGAAGGATGGATGCTGAAGCTGAAGCTCCACTACTCTGGCCATCTGATGTGAAAAGACCTTGATGCTTGGAAGATTAAGGGAAGGATGAGAAGGGGGTGACAGAGGATGAGACGGTTGGATGGCATCCCTGACTCAATGGAATGAGTTTGAGCAAACTCGGGGAGATGGTGAAGGACACGGAAGCCTGGTATGTTGCAGTCAAACAGCTGCAGGTTGCAAAGGGTCAAACAAAACTGAGGGACTGAACAACAACCCATAGAACTGCCTTGATATCCCACCTGAGAAATGGCCAGCTATCTTAGAACCTGATATCTAGAAGAAGATTTTGGTAAGAGTAACATAAATCCAACCAAGTCTGTCCGCAGGGTTGCAATGAGTCAGACATGAGTGAGCAACTAACATTTCACTTCATGGCTAGCTTTGACCAAAGATCGTTAAGACTTTCCTGTGTCTTGACACTCCTGGTGACCTTGTTGAATGTTTTGTATTTTGATAACCAGGTGGTAAACATTTGGGAAAATGCTTCTAGTCCTTAGGGTTAATCCTTCAAACAGCCCAGGGTACATTAGAAAGACTTCTGAACTATTTAACAGGATAGCATTGGGAACAGTTTTGCACAGAACACTCGTGTTTCCTATTGGCTATTTGTACATTGCTACTCTTTCTCTGAGGGTCCAAAAAGGTGCATTTTATATCATCTGTATTCATCTAGTTTGCTTCTACCCTTCTGTTTGATAGTTGGACTATTTTTGTCTCTGTCTTCCATTCTCCGTGAATTCCTTCATGTTCTATTTTTTTTTTAAACCATTCTCTTCCAACTTCCAGATTCTTTCTTAATCACTTCTAAACTATGTTTAATTCTGATTATCAAAGTATACTGGGCTTCTCTCATAGCTCTGTTGGTAAAGAATCCGCCTGCAATGCAGAAGACCCCAGTTCAAATTCCTGGGTCGGGAAGATCCACTGGAGAAGGGATAGGCTACCCACTCCAGGATTCTTGGGCTTCCCTTGTGGCTCAGCTGGTAAAGAACTCACCTGCAATGCGGGAGACCTGGGTTGGATCCCTGGGTCGGGAAGATCCCCTGGAGAAGGGAAAGGCTATCCGGTCCAGTATTCTGTTCTGGAGAATTCCATGGATACAGTCCATGGTGTCACAAAGAGTCAGACACGACTCTTTTTTTTTAAACCATTCTCTTCTAATTTCCAGATTCTTTCTTAGACACTTATAAACTATGTTTAATTCTGATTATCAAAGTATGCATTAAAAAAAATAAGATCTGTAGCTTTTCTTCCCGAGATACACGTTTGGCTCCCTTTCAGATTTATTAATACCATCAGTGGGGTCACAAAGAGTCAGACATGACTTAGTGACTGAGCAACAACAATACCATCTCTTAATTCTTCCTCTTCTGTATTCATTTTTTTTGGATGAGCATATCATATTTTTAGCAATTAATCACTGTAATTACCATAGTGATTATCACCTTGTATTACAGAATAAGGGTACGTGATTACACCAGAAAAGATATTTCGAGCAGCTCACTCAGGTCTGATTTTGCACCTCAAGCATAAAACCTAATGGAAAGTTCTATGTGCAAACTTTTAATTTCCGTGTTTGATGCCTTGAGTCAGGCTATTATCACAGACTAGAATCTCTTTGCCTCATTTTTTTTTTTATTGAAACCTTCACTTGCCTCTCATCTTCAGATGAAATGCCCATACCCCAAAGAATTTATACCCACATCCTCCAAGGTTTAATTCATCACTTCCCTTTTCCTTCAGTGTATCTAGTATGTCTATTTCTTTTTCTATTTTTTGGCCACACTACACGACGTCTCGGGATCTTGGTTCCCCCAACCAGGCATGGAACCCATGTCCCGTGCAGTGGAAGCACAGAGTCTTAACCACTGGACTCCCATCTAAGGGAAGTCCTTTAGAAGTCTTTATAATTGGTTTGAACTCATCATTTATATATGACACCCTCGCTGAACATGGGCCAATCAGAGGAAGAAAGTACACAGGGGTGTTCTCCACTTGTCTGCTAAACACAAAACTTTCCGCACAGCAGGAGTCTCCCGTGTTAGACGAATTGAATTCTAAGTCAAATAAATTCTCTTTGAAGGTTTTTAGGTATAATCTGAACCTTGGAGGATTTCAATATTTTGAGTTGGAATTGGAAACAACAACAAAAAAAGAACACTATCTTTTTTGAGAGACATCTAAATATTTCTTCATCTAAATACATAACTAAAACAGATTAAATTATATATGTTTTGAAATATTCATGTGGCAGAGACAAGCTAGTACTTTCTTAAAAATTAAAGCAAGGAACGGTGGGAAATGAATAATATAAAGAGATGGAAAATAATTATGTCATCAAATGAATTCATTTCAAGAGGCAAAACAACGCTATTAGAATTTTTAACACTTTACCCCCTCCTTGGTTTATATGATGGGATTGCCAGCAATGTGGGTTCACACCAAAGGTCATTTTACTTAGAAATTAGTATTGCCTTGTGCCAAAAAGGAAAATATGCATGATGGAAATGAAAGCAAAAATAAACAAAAGGGACCTAATCAAACTTTCAAGCTTTGGCACCGCAGAGGAAACCACAAACAAAGCAAAAAGACTATCTGTGGACTGGGATAAAATATTAGCAACTTATGTGACCGAGTAGGGATTGATTTCCAGAACACACAAACAGCTCACATAAAACTCAAGAACTAAAACAAAGCAAAGCAATAGAAAAATTGGAGTTAAGACCTAAAAAGACATTTCTCTAAGGAAGACGTACAGATGGACAAGAGGCGCATGAAAGATGCTCAACATGAGCAGAGAGAAATGCAAATCAAAACCATATTGAGATATCACCCTGCACCGGTCAGAATGCCATCATCATAAAGTCCACAAATAGCAAATGCTGGAGAGGATGTGGAGAAGAGAACCCTCCTGTCCTGCTGGGAGCAAGGGTAGAGCCACTGTGGAAAACAGAATGGATTGTTTATAAAATCTGGAATTCCTTCATAGCTCAGTTGGTAAAGAATCTGCCTGCAATGCAGGAGACCCCGGTTTGATTCCTGAGTCACTAAGATCCGCTGGAGAAGGGATAGGCTACCCACCCCAGTATTCTGGGGCTTTCCTTGTGGCTCAACTGGTAAAGAATCCGCCTGCAATGCGGGAGATCTGGGTTTGATCCCTGGGTTGGGAAGATCCCCTGGAGAGGGGAAAGGCTACCCACTCCAGTATTCTGACCTGGAGAAGTCCATGGACTATACAGTCCATGGGGTCGCAAGGAGTCAGACACGGCTGAGCAATTTTCGTTTCACGTCACTAAAGATGGACCTACAATACTATCCTCTAATCCCACTCCTGAGTATATACCTGGACAAAATCTTAATTCAGAAAGACATATGCACCCCAGTGGTTACCGCAGCACTATTTACAATAGCCAGGACATGGACGAAACCTATCCACTGACAGATGAATGGATACAGATCTGTCCATGGGATTCTCCAGGCAAGAATGCTGGAAGGGGTTGACGTGCCTTCCTGCAAGGGATCTTCCCAACCCAGGGACGGAACGTGCATCTCTTAAGTCGCCTGCATTGGCAGGCAGGTTCTTTACCACTAGAGGCACCTGGGAAACTATATCCCATGGACAGAGGAGCCTGGTGGGCTACAGTGCCTGGAGTTGCAAGAGTCAGACATGAGTGAGCTATTAAACCAGCACCGTACACACACACACACACACACACACACACACACACACACACTATAAGCCATAGAAAAACAATAAAATAATGCCATTTGCAGCAACGTGGATGGACCCAGAGATTATCATACTAACGGAAGTAAGTCAGAGAAAGACAAATATCATATGATATCACTCATATGTGAAATCTGAAAAGTGAAAGTCACTTGGTCTTATCCAGCTCTCTGCAACCCCATGGACTGTAGCCCGCCAGGCTCCTCTGTCCATGGGATTCTCCAGGCAAGAATACTGGAGTGGGTAGCCAAGCCTTCCTCCAGGGGAATCTTCCTCTCCCAGGGATCGAACCCTGGTCTCCTGCACTGCAGGCAGATCCATTAGCATCTGAGCCACCAGGGAAGCCCAAATATGGGTGGCACCTGAAATAGGCATAAATGAACCTGTCTGTAAATCAGAAACAGACTTACATAGAGAACAGCTTCGTGGTTGCCAGGGAGAGAGGCAGGGATGGACTAGGGGTTTGGGATTAGAAGAAAGAAACTACTCTCTATATGGTGGATAAACAAGGTCCTACTATAGAGCATAGTGAACTATATTCAATATCCTGTGATAAACCATATGAGAAAAGAATTTTAATGAGAATATACACACACACACATAACAATCATTTGCTGTACTGTAGAGATCAGTACAAAGTTGCAAATCAGTTACACTACACTTCCATTAAAAATTTAAAAGGTTAATTATATATGACTTAAATGTGGAATCTAAAAAAGTAATACCAATGAAGTTATCTACCAAACAGAAACAGACTCAGAAAAAAAAGTTAGGGCTACCAAACGGGAAGAGGGGAGGGGATAGAAGTATGTGATTAACAGATACAAACCAGTGTATATAAAATAGGTGAGATACGTGCTACTCTATATAAACTAGGTGAGATACACGCCACTGTATATAAACTAGGTGAGATACACGCCACTGCATATAAAATAGGTGAGATACATATCATTGTAAATAAAATAGGTGAGATATAAGCCACTGCATATAAAATAGGTGATACGTATCACTGTATATAAAACAGGTGTGATATGTGCCACTGCATATAAAATAGATGAGACATGCCACTGCATATAAAATAGGTGAGATACGTATCACTGCATATAAAATAGGTGGGCTACGTACCAGTGTATATAAAATAGGTGGGCTACGTATCACTGTATATAAAATAGGTGAGCTACGTACCACTGTATATAAAATATGTGAGCTATGTACCACTGTATATAAAATAGGTGGGATACGTACCACTGTATATAAAATAGGTGGGATATGCGCCACTATATATAAAATAGGTGAGATATGTGCCACTGCATATAAAGTAGGTGAGATACATATCACTGTAAATAAAAAAGGTGAGATATATACGACTGTATATAAAACAGGTGATACGTATCACTGTATATAAAATAGGTGAGATACGCACCACTGTATAAATAGGTCAGATACATGCCACTTGTATATAAGATGCATATCACTGCATATAAAATAGATGAGATACGTGCCACTCTATATAAAATAGATGATATGCACCACTGCATATAAAATAGGTGAGATATGTGTCACTGTATATAAAACACTTGAGATACATGCTGCTGCATATAAAATAGTTGAGATATATATCACTGCATATAGAATAGATAAGATACACACCACTGTATATAAAATAGGTGAGATACATATCACTGCATATAGAAGAGGTGAGATACGCACCACTGTATATAAAATAGGCGAGATATGTACCACTGTATATAAAATAGGTGAGATACGTATCACTGCGTATAGAATAGGTGGGATACGTACCACTGTATATAAAATAGGTGGGATATGTGCCACTCTATATAAAGTAGGTGAGATACATATCACTGTAAATAAAATAGGTGAGATATATACCACTGCATATAAGATAGGTGAGATACGTATCACTGTATATAAAATAGGTGAGATACGTACCACTGTATATAAAATAGGTGGGATACGTATCATTGCATATAAAATAGGTGAGATACGCGCCACTATATATAAAATAGGTGAGATACGTGCCACTGCATATAAAGTAGGTGAGATACATATCACTGTAAATAAAAAAGGTGAGATATATACAACTGTATATAAAATAGGTGGGATACATATCACTGTATATAAAATAGGTGGGATATGTGCCACTCTATATAAGATAGGTGGGATACACACCACTGTATATAAATAGGAGATATGTGCCACTGCACATAGAATAGGTGAAATGTGGCATGCTGCTGCATATAGAATAGGTGAGATACATATATAACTGTATATATAGTACAAGCAAGATACATGCCACTGTCTATAAAATAGGTGAGATATGTATCACTTCATATAAAATAGGTAAGATACATATCACTGCATATAAAATAGGTGAGATACGTATCACTGTATATAAAATAGGTCAGATACATGCCACTGTATATAAAATAGGTGGGATATGTGCCACTCTATATAAAATAGGTGAGATACGCACACTGTATATAAAGTAGGTGAGATACATATCACTGTAAATAAAATAGGTGAGATATATACCACTGTATATAAAATAGGTGAGATACGTATCACTGTATATAAAGTAGGTGGGATACATACCACTGTATATAAAATAGGTGAGATATGCACCACTGCATGTAAAATAGGTGAGATATATACCACTGCATATAAAATAGGTGAGATATGTACCTCTGTATATAAAATAGGTGAGATACATATCACTGCATATAAGATAGGTAAGATACGCGCCACTGCATATAAAATAGGTGTGATACGTGCTGCTTTATATAAAATAAGTGAGATACGTGCCACTGTATATAAATAGGAGATACGTGCCGCTGCACATAGAATAGGTGAAACGCGGCGTGCCGCTGCATATAGAATAGGCGAGATACAGGCCACTGTATATATATACAAGCAAGATACATGCCACTGCCTATAAAATAGGTGAGACACACATCACTGTATATAAAATAGATAAACAATAAGGATTCACCATCTAGCCCAGGGAACTAGACTCAATATCCCGGGATAAGTCACAATGCAAAAAAGAATACAAAAATGAACATAGATATCCTTTAACAAGCACTGTGTTGTACCCCAGAAATTTACACAGTACCACACACCAACTATGCTTCAACAAACTCATTCTTTTGAAAAACCCGAGTTTCTCTACATGTGGGTTTCCCAGGTGGCTCAGCTGGTGAAGAATCCGCATGCAGTGCAGGAGATGGGGGTTCAATCCCCGGGCTGGGAAGATCCCCTGGAGAAGGGAAAGGCTATGCACTTCAGTATTCTGGCCTGGAGAATTCCATGGACTGCATATTCATGGGGTCGCAAAGAGTCAGACACGACTGAGCGACTTTCACTTTGTCCATGTATAAGATTCCCCCTGCTCGAACCAAACTCTAATGAAAAGACTTGCCTCATTCACTGCATCACTTTTGATTGATGACGCAGATAGAAGTAAAAAGGCATAAAATCATCGGGTTCCATCCATCTACCCTCCATGTCTTTTTCCTTCCTTTCTCGTTTCAACTTCTGCAGCAATTGTTGATTCCTGAGTCTCAGTTCCTCACAGTGAGAGAGGATTCACAGCTCACATATCTTTGTGTTGCTCCACCTTTTTAACGGCAGAAAAATATTTTCTTTTCTTCTTTAACTTTATTTATGTGTTTGGCTCCACTGGGTCTTACCTGCCTGCAGCACATGGGATCTATTGGTCCGACCAGAGACGGAACCCAAGCCTCCTGCATTGGGAGTTCAGAGCCTTAGTCTCTGGACCACCAGGGAACTCCCTACTTTCTTTTAAATTATACAAATATTATTTAAGAAATGTCTGCAAGAAATAGCAGGATTCCCCCTGACAGAAAAGAAACAGAATAAAACTTCCAATATGAGCATATTATCATTGTTGATTCTGAATACATAAATATTTAAGTGTGTGCTTATATATAAATATGCTTTTATAAAACCAGATAGATAAGACATAATGTGCTTTAGGTTTGAAATGTTTGCGTGGTCAACACACACACACATTCTTATTGTTGACATGAACTGAAAAATAAAACTATTTGGATATATAGGCTCTTTTCCTTGCTCACATTTTCAAAAAACACCATGAAATCCATTGCTTTAGGAGGCAAAAGGGCTGTTGGACGAAAGGTTCCATTACTGCTCTCTGCATGCGTAATTGCATACCCCCTGTCATTATCTATTTATGTACAGATTGTGGAATTGTCACTGGCTGGTCTTCCTACTTCAGTATGGAAATCTCCAAATCTCCATGACAGAGTTCAAAAGAGGTCTTTCTTATATGAAAACATGCCTTAGAAGTGCTTTCTACCCAATTTGAAATATTCTTTTATTTGCTATAAAAGGGCCATGCATTTCAAGGGCAGAAAATGCCATTCAGATCTGTCAGGGAGAAAAAGTCCCTGCAGAAATGATTTCTCTGCTATTTGTATTCACTTATGGCATTTCAGGACAAAGGTCATTTAAATGTGTGTTTGTGGAATTTTTAAGTTCTTACGCCTGCAATTGGCAGATGAACAGAAAACGTGACTAATCAGACTGAGGTCATTCTCTGTGTAACCTAGGATCCTTAAAAAATAATAATAATAATAATTGAAAACTGATGAAGAGAACACAGCTAAGGAAATCAACCCTGAATATTCATTGGAAGGACTGATGCTGAAGCTGAAACTCCAATCCTTTGGCCACCAGATGTGACGAGCTGACTCATTGGAAAAGACCCTGATGCTGGGAGACATTGAAGGTGGGAGGAGAAGGGGGCAACAGAGGATGAGATGGTTGGATGGCATCACCGACTCAATGGACCCGAGTTTGACCAAATTCCGGGAGATGGTGATGGACAGGGAAGCCTGGGGTGCTGCAGTCCATGGGGTTGCATAGAGTCAAACATGGCTTGGTGACTGAACAATAAGAATGTAGATTTATAACAGGACCCAGACTTCATTTTTAAGCCTCTGTCTGAGGGTGCAGATAGCATCAAACGCTTTTGCGTCCTTTCAAGAATATAAATTGTTTCGTTGCTGGCCATTCCCTGGGACTTGGTGACTCACTGTCAGGGGTCAGAGATAAGTCTTGGGGCTCTACCGCTGAGATGAGACGCGCGTGTTCAGTGTTGATAAAAATCGCAGGCCCTTCGTATAACGACGGCCTCATCAAACAGCTCCCCGATACAAACAGCCTCCCAGGTTCTTTGGAATCAAACAACCTCAGTCTCCTACAGGGGAAGTAATCGTTCTGCCTGACCTTCCTTCCAAGATGCAGTCACGCTTCCAAATAGTATGTGGCCAGCTTTCCTGGGCCCCGGGGGAGGTTTAATTTCACGCAGATCCCTGGAAGCAGCAAAGGTTTTCAGGATTCCATGTTGGAATTCTGCCGCACCTGTGATGCTCAGATCAGGAAAAACTAAAGGAAACTCTTTCATACTTCTTCCCAATCTAGCAGGTGTAATACATGTGGATGTCTGGGAAAAACGGATGGGTGTGGGTTCCTTTGAAATCATTTTATTCCACCCGCAATGCGGGAGATGTGAGCTCGATCTCTGGGTCAGGAAGCTTCCCCGGAGAAGGAAATGGCAACCCACTCACTCCAGTAGTCCTGCCTGGAGAATTCCACGGTCAGAGGAGCCTGGTGGGCTACAGTCCACGGGGTCGAAAAGATTCAGACACGACTGAGTGACTAACACTTGGGATTCCCAGGTGGTGCTAGTGATAAAGAACCCACCTGTCAATGCAAGAGACTTGAGAGACACAGGTTCGATCCCTGGGTCGGGAAGATCCCCTGGGTGAGGGCATGGCAACCCACTCCAGTACTCTTGCCTGGAGAATCCCATGGACAGAGGAGCCTGGCGGGCTACAATCCATGGGGTCTCAAAGAGTTGGACAGGACTGAAGCAGCTTAGCATGCACACACACATACAAATATTAGGCTACATGCAGAGATGCACAGAGAATCTGGGCTAAACCACCCAACCAATGCAACCTGCAAACGTTTACTCCCCTACAATCCCCTCTCCACCAAAAGTCTCACCTGCTGTAATCCCACCAAGCCCCGCCCCCCCCAACATAGAAACAACATAGAAACAGGCCCACATCAGTTATGTTAAGAGGGAATTACCCACTGTTTGCCTTGCTCAGGACCTCAGGCTTGTCAACAGCGCTGGGGTAGGTTCCCTAATTTTTCCAAATTTGCAGTCTATCCCGCGAATAATCGGGCAAACCATGATGGCGTATGCCTACAGCGATTATGATGGGATATGTCAATTATATCTCAAATAAACCAAAAAAAAAAAAAGAGTACTGGTACTGAAATCTAAATTAGAGCCTTCCAGCTCAATCTCTCTTCATTCAGAGAAATTCTAATGAGCTTCTCACGTATGCCATGTGCTTCGTTGAGTTCCATAGATGCATTAGATGACTAAAATTTCAACTAACCATTTCCCAACTATATTTGGGAAGACAGGAAGTAAGAAAGCAATTAACATGTGGTTTAAGTTCTATGGTGGGAGAAGCTCTGACCTCACAGAGGGCTACCAATTCATGCATTACCTGAGTGGATTATTGGTGTTCAGTCGCTAAGTTGTGTCTGACTCTTTGCAACCCCATGGACTGCAGCACGCCAGGCTCCCCTGTTCTTCACTATCCCGTGGAGTTTGCTCAGAGTCATGTCCATCGAGTCGGTGATGCCATCCAACCATCTCATCCTCTGCCTTCAACCTTTCCCAGCACCAGGGTCTTTTTAATGAGTCAGCTCTTCGCATCAGGTGGCCAAAGTACTGGAGTTTCAGCTTCAACATCAGTCCTTCCAATGAATATTCAGGGTTGATGTCCTTCAGGATGGACTGATTAGATCCACCTGAGTGGATAGAAGGGGAACATTATCATGCATGTTCACATACATTTATTCTAATCCGGGCACTCATCCCGTTGTAGAGGACCCCTACCATGACTTTGTTTAAATCTAGTCATCCCTTCTACAGTGAAATACCATTACATGGGGGGAGTTAGGGCCTCAATAATATGAATTTGAAGGGACAAATTCAGTCCATAACATGTATATATCTAGAAACATGCCAACATCTAGAAACATACATTCCATGTATACCTAGATAAATTTTCTTTACTCACATATATAGTATATTCATATAACTTTATATATAATATATATATATATTGACTCCACACTCCCAACTCCATTGCCATGGAGAAGCAACACTCTTCTGTAAGTCTGCAAAACTAAGATTTTCATTAATAAACACCTAGCATCTTCTGGTTGCATGAAAGGTAAGTTTAAAGTTGAATCCAATTTATAATTCCATCATTTATTAATTCTAGCTAATTATATGCCTTCTTGATCTTTGATATTCCAAACAGTAAAATAGGCATGTTATATTTAATTATATGTTTAATTATATATATGATGATGATCTATCAATCATCTATACAGTCAGCTTTTATATCTATCCATGTATCGATCTTCTTTATCATCCATCTGTAAATCCATCTATATCTATAGGTCCATCTATCAATCCATCTATTTATATCGATCCATCTATCTACTTGTGTACATATGTACCCCAGGGGGCGTGATGGTGAAGGATCCATGTGCCAGTGTAGGAGATACAAGAGGATAGAGTTCGATCCGTGTTAGGGGGGTCCCCTGGAAAAGGAAATGGCAACCCACTCTAGCATTCCTGCCTGAAAGACCCCATGGACAGAGGAGCCTGGATGAGTACAGTCTATGGGGTCACACAGAGTCGGACACGAGTGAAGCGACTGAGCACATGCATCCGTCTATCCACCCAACGCCCCGTCTTCTCTGTGTATCTATCTAGGTATCTATCATGCATCCATTCATTCGTATCTATCAGCCATACGCATACACACCAGCTACCTAAAGAAAATTCACTCTGAGAATGATTGTCTATTTCTTCAGCAGGTGAGTGTCCCTGGAAAGATTTCCACAAAACCTGGAGAGTGTTTTTGTAACATTCCGACCCAAACGACGGGGAACACGAAACACCAGGAGCCATATGAGGCTTCCCGAGGGCCCCGCAGAACTCAACAGCCTTTGCAATCTGGACGGACAGGAAGAGAAGACAGTCCACCTTCCGGTCAGGAGAAATGCACCCGTTTGAAGACCCCGGGCAGAGAAAAATCAGACAGGAGTTCTTCTGATTGTATGTGCCACACTGTGTTTCAGCCCTGTCCAACTATTTGCAGCCCCATGGACTGCAGAACGCCAGGCTCCTCTGTCCATGGGGATTCTCCAGGCAAGAATCCTGGAGTGGGTTGCCATGCCCTCCTCCAGGGGATCTTCCAGGGGATGTGCATTGCAGGGTCTCAGCTGGAAATAAAGCTCTGATTTGCAGGGCTGGTTCCTCTTCATGTCCTCCCTATGCCGAGGCTGCCTTGGGGAAAGTGGCAGCTGAATTAATTTACGAGGAAGCGGTAAATGGTGTTCCCAGGCCACACTAGCACAGCCCGGATACTCTGTAAATAAAATGCAGCCTTCTTACCTCGCAGGACTGACAGCTACCAGAGGCTCGAAGAGTATATTCCTCGCAGGACCAATGGCTCTCTGGAGGCTGGCAGAGTTCTTTCAAATTTTGACCATGAGGAAGTATATTCCAGATTTGAAGACAGGAAACTAGACTATTGTCCTCATGAAATATGGCCTAGATGACAAGAGTCAATATTGTAACTCTGTCTCGTGTTAGAAATAAAACCTCTTTCTCTTTCTGGCGGATTTCACTCTGTCCAATAGGCTCTAGGTTCATACACCTCACGGGGACTGACTCAATGCACGTGTATAGCATCTAGAGAGGTGGTACCCATGAGGTGCTACCCACGGTACATGTTCCTGGGTGGCGATGGAGATGCAGACGAAGAGAACAGACCTGTGGACACAGTGTCGGAGGGAGAGAGTGGGACGAATCGAGAGAGTAGCAGAGAAACATATACATCACCATCTGTAAAAAAGATCAGTTCAGTTCAGTTCCGTTCAGTTGCCCAGTCATGTCCGACTCTTTGTGACCCCATGGACTGCAGCACGCCAGGCCTCCCTGTCCATCACCAACTCCCAGCGTTTACCCAAACTCGTGTCCATTCACTCGGTAATGCCATCCAGCCATCTCATCGTCTGTCGTCCCCTTCTCCTCCCGCCTTCAATCTTTCCCAGCATCAGGGTCTTTTCCAATGAGTCAGCTCTTTGCATCAGGTGGCCAAAGTATTGGCGTTTCAGCTTCAACATCAGTCCTTCCAACGAACACCCAGGACTGATCTCCTTTAGGATGGACTGGTGGATCTCCTTGCTGTCCAAGGGACTCTCAAGAGTCTTCTCCAACACCACAGTTCAAAAGCATCCATTCTTTGGTGCTCAGCTTTCTTTATAGTCCAACTCTCACATCCATACATGACTACTGGAAAAACCATAGCCTTGACTAGACNATGAGTCAGCTCTTTGCATCAGGTGGCCAAAGTATTGGCGTTTCAGCTTCAACATCAGTCCTTCCAATGAACACTCAGGACCGATTTCCTTTAGGATGGACTGGTTGGATCTCCTTGCAATCCAAGGGACTCTCAAGTGTCTTCTCCAACACCAGAGTTCAAAAGCATCCATTCTTCGGTGCTCAGCTTTCTTTATAGTCCCACTCTCAGCTAGTGGGAATTTGCTATATGACTCAGGGAACTCAAACTGGGGCTCTGTGACAACCTAGAGGGGTGGGATGGGGAGGGAGGTGGGAGGGGGGTTCAAGAGGGGAGGGATACATGTATACCTGTGGCTGATTCATGTTGAGGTATGGCAGAAACTGACACAGTATTGTAAAGCAATTATCTCTCAATTACAGAAAAAGAAAAAAATAAGAAAAGATATAAAACCTCTTTCTCCAAATAAAGATACAGTGGTATCAGATCAAATGTGGCAGAGGACAGACATAAATATGCTGGTCCAGGGACACTGACAAATGTGCACGAGAGGTTGTTTAGAATTTATAAATACTAAGGGCTTGCTTGGCACACAAATTTAGCCTGGCGGTCACTCCCGATGTCTGTGGATCTTTAAGGAGGACGTGACCCTGGACATCAAAGCAGGAACCAAGATGACTTCAGCTCTCGTCTACTCTCCCATTAGAGAGAGAGATGACTCAGGCATCGGGGAATTAAATCAGGGGGCCGGGGGCCCACAGGGGATGATGGATTGTGGACCTGGAGACCTCTTTTCTACAATCAAAGCAAACAAATGTTTCACCTCAGACCCTAAAACTAATTACTGAGTTGCCTCTCTGCAGAGAAGACCGTGGAGTTTCTGAATGTGAAGGAAACCAGGCCCAGATATGAGACCTGGGGACACTCATGTGTTCTCACAGGCGGCTCTATGCTCCTTCCTGGAGTTTTTAACCCACTTTATGAGAACACACACACACACACACACACACACACACACGCACGCACACAATCGTGCATATATTATATGAGAAGTAAAATATTGCCTGCCACAGTGGTAAACCAAGGATGCTGCAGACAGCAAGTTGTCACATTACAGCTGCCCAACACCTAGCCCTGAGGGAACTCAGGAGAGAAACAAGACTCCGTGGTGGCTCAGACTATAAAGAAACATAAGTGAAAGTGAAAGCCGCTCAGTCATGTCCAGCGCTTTGTGACCACATGGGACTATACAGTCCATGGAATTCTCCAGGCCAGAATACTGGAGTGGGTATCCGTGGACTCCGCCAGGGGGTCTTCCCATCCCAGGGGTCAAGCCCAAGTCTCCCATATTGCAAGCGGATTCTTTACCAACTAAGCCACCAGGAAAGCCCAAAAAAGAGTATACTGGCCCCAAACAGCTGAGAGGCAGATCAGAGGAATGATTTCAGTGAGCCCAGACTTTTGCATCTTCTCGTACACAGAAAAGCAATAAACTCCTTAACTCGAGATGTGTGTTGTTGTTGACTCACTAAACCATGTCCGATCAACTCTTTGCAATCCCATGGTCTGCAGCATGCCAGACTTCCCGGTCGTCCACTATTTCCTGGAGTTTATGCAAACTCATGTCCATCAAGTTGGTGATGCCAACCAACCATCTCATCCTCTGTCGCCCCCTTCTCCTCCTGCCTTCAATCTTTCCCAGCATCAGGGTCTTTTCCAGTGAGTCAGCTATTTACAACAGGTGGCCAAAGTATTGGGGCTTCAGCACTAGCCCTTCCAATGAATATTCAGGGTTGATTTCCTTTCGATTGACTGGTTTGATCTCATTGCTGTCAAGGGACTCTCTCCAGCAGCACAATTTGAAACCATCAATTCTTCGAGATGTCTGATTTTCTTAAAATTAACAGGAGAAGGGGATGACAGAGGATGAGACGGTTGGAAGGCATCACCAACTCGATGGACATGAGTTTGAGCAGACTCTGGGAGCTGGTGATGGACAGGGAGGCCTGGCGTGCTGCAGTCCATGGGGTCGCAAAGAGTCAGACACAACCGAGCAACTGAACTGAACTGAACTGAACTGATGTGAGTACCTAGCCTTTGCTGCAAAAACTCCTATGCATCCTGGCTTTCCCCTTGTCTGTTTGGAGCAGCCCCGAGTTACCTGAGATGCTGCATGCTGGACTTAAGTCCTCAGTTTTGTCCACTGAATAAAACACAAATCTCAACTTTTAGATTGTGTGATTTTGCTTTTTTTTCCCCTCAGTTGACATACATAATGTACATCTAACAAACTATCCTTCTATCCAAAAATAGGTGTTTGTCTTTAAAAATAATCTTTTCCTAGCATTTGAATTTAATAGGAAGAGATGATCAAGACATTTATTTGTGGGAAACAGTATAATTCTTTTGTGTGTGCTCAGTCAGTTGTGTCTGTTCGTGACCGTATGGAATGTAGCCCACCAGGCTCCTCTGTCTATTAGATTTCCAAGGCAAGAGTACTGGAGTGGCTTGCCATTTCCTTCTCCAGGGGATCTTCCCCACCCAGGGATGGAACCCATGTCTCCTGCATTGCAGGCAGATTCTTTACCATCTGAGCCACCTGGCAAGCCCATTCCTGATGGCAGTGCCTATTAAATGATGATGAAGAGAAGGAAGAAAGATATTGAAATACATTGTTCTCTTGGGCAGAATTCCTACCTTTGGGTCACCAGGGACCAGTTTCGTGGAAGACAATCTTTTTCACTGACCGTGGAGCGTGGGATCACTTCCGGATGATTCAAGAGCGTAGCACTAACTGCACACTTTATTTCTTTTATTATCCCATCAGTTTCACCTCAGATCATCAGGCATTAGATCCCAGAGTTTGGGGACCCCTGCCCAAGAGAAAGCACCTGATGTAAATAACTTATTCATACAAACTGGAAAGGAAGCCATGGAAGCAAAAAGGAACAGGAAGAAGTCAAACAATACTGTGCTTTGGGTGGGGGCTCTGCTGGTGAAATAGGGGAAGAATCCACCTATCACTGCCGTAGATGTGAGTTTGATCCCTGGGTCAGGAAGATCCCCTGGAGGAGGGCATGGCAACCCACTCTAGAATTCTGGCCTTGAGAATCCCATGGACAGAGGAGCCTGGTGGGCTGCAGTCCACGGGGTCACAAAGAGTCGTCGGCCACGACTTAGTGACTAAACAAGAAAGGCTTCAGCTGGAGAGTTTATCCTACAGGGAGCTCTGGGGTGTGAAGGATGGAGATGCTTGTCAAGATCCTATAAAGCACCCAGCATCCCCCCACAGCCGAGAAAGATCCAGACTCAGGTGTTGACAGAAACTGAGTTGGAAAACTCTCCAAGGACATTCTTCCGGAGAAGAATGAAGCTGTGTGCAATAAGCAGCCAATGCGTGTGGCAGCTGGCGATTATGTTTGATGACCCCGTGAAGGAAATCTGGGAGGCTGACAAAAGTCCCCTCTACCGTTGAGCTGCCCACATGGACAACTAATTCAGAAAGGGCACCATGTTTCATATCAGTTTCAAGTAATTGGCAAGGTCACGATTCTTTCAAGCTCATGAACTTCCGTTTTCACTCAATGAGTGGCTTCCAAACATAGACAGCAATGTGATGGTAACCTAGGTGCCAGCTACACACCAGCACTTGCCATGGACACTTGCTGTCCACGTCTCCAAGGATTAAATCAGGTGCTGCTGCAGCCGCTGACCTTCAATACCCCCTGAAGGGAGTTGAGGGTGGAGAGCAGACAGGAGGCATCCATGCTTCGGGAAAAGCTGGCAGGACCAGGTTTTCAGACAGTTAGATACTCTTAGGAGCGGCTTTTATGAGCCCAATTTTTGTATCTCCTCCCATCTAGAAAAGCTCGAATTTCCTTCATGGTGATGACTATTCCTCTTGATTAGTTAAAACTTCTGCAAAAAAAAATGTGCTTGATTGCATGTATTTCCCTTTACCAAAATCCCATATATACTGACCTTCCTTTTTGTCTCTTGGGAGCCGTCTCTCAGAACTATCTGAGGTGCTGTCTCCCAGGCTATCGTCCTCATTTTGCCCCCCCCAAAAAACTTAACTCTCAACTCTCAGCATTGTGCATTTTCTTTTTAGTAGCTGGAAACCTTGTTTTGCCAAGGACTTTGTCCCAACTGTAGAATTAATGAGCCCACTGCTGGGAAATTCGGATGGAGCTGACGTCCCTGCAGGAAGTGACTGTGGTTGACGGAGGTTTCTTTGCAAACTCTGGAAGTTTGATCCCCGTGGGATTCCATTAACATAATTGAAGGTAGGATTTATTTTGTTCTCGTTAAGTGGAATGAAATGGACTGATTATATGCTGCCCTTCTTGGCACATTAATTTAATCTTGAAATTCTTAAGAGCAGGGGGGGGACAGGCTTTAATATTATACACAGTATATGTCCTGGGTTCCCTTGAGGAGAGGGACCATGGCTTTGGTCCACTTGAATTATTCATGAATCTGTGCCATATTTTTATGCATTTAGGTAGTGAGATTATTTTCCATTTTCCTCCATGATGGATACATCAGAAACACGAAGAAATAAAGCACAGAGTACCTCTTGAGACTCCTGGACGACAGCTGGCCAGAACAATATGATGTTCTGTTTCTTTCTTGTGTGACTTGGAAAGTACACAATAGGATGTAGACTCATGCCTTTTTGATTATGAAACGGAGTTTGAGTAAATCACTCCTGATAATTGTCATTTCGTTCATGTCTGAGCCAACATTCTCATTTTAAAATATATGTGAAACGTACAATATAAAGTATTTTAAAATTGAACATATATGTGGGGCTTCCCAGGTGGCTCAGCAGGTGGAGAATCCAAGTGCCAACGCAGGAGATGCAGGCTTGCTCCCTGGGTTGGGAAGATTCCTTGGAGGGGGGCATGACAACCCACTCTTGTATTCTTGCCTGAGGAATCCCATGGACAGAGGAGCCTGGCGGGCTACAGTCCACAGGGTTGCAAGCAGTGGGATGTGACTGAAGCACCAAAGCACGCATGCATGCATGCATGCAAACATATACATAACAGCTAAAATTTGCCCTGCTTCTTAAGTGAAAACATATTGGCAGAAACACATTCATTTTATTAAACAACTAGAATAGGATCTATTCTTCATGACTGTTTTTCAAGAGTAAATAAGAAAAAATCAACTATACCTAGACTATCCAGTGAAGAGATTGTTGTGGCTGTTTAATCACCAAGTCATTTCTGACTCTTTGTAACCTCATGAATTGCAGCACGCCAGGCTTCCCTGTCCTTCACTATCTCCCAGACTTTGCTCAGATTCATATCCGAGAGTCAATGATGCTATCTAAACATCTCATCCTCTGCCGCCCTCTTCCTCTTTTGCCTTCAGTCTTTCCCAGTATCAAGCTCTTTTCCAAAGAGACCTTTCCAGTGAGAGACAGGCTTCAGCTTTAAAAAATTTCTTTGCCTCACTGCACAGCATGTGGGTATTAGTTCCTCAACCAGAGATCAAACCCTTGCCCCCTTATTAAAACCAGGGGGTTCTTAACCACCAGACTGAGGAAGTCCTGAGAGAGAGACGCTTCTTATAAAAGTGTTGAGACAAATGAAGAAACAAAATTGCTTCTAATTTGATCATTTTTTGAAATGCTAAGAATCAAGTTGCTTGTGTCTCTGTGTGAATGACCCGGCTCCTCTTGGAAGTCTAGCTATAAAAATGTTGAATTATGGCATGTCACTGCTAGGATGAGCTACTCCAGAAAAACTTCAGAGCAGCAGGAATGCACAAAATGTGATGTCACAGGGTTGCAGGGGGAAAAAATAATGATTTAGAGGAACTGACAGGAAAAGGATCAGACCCAGATGAGGCTGAAAGATGTATGCTCCCTTAAAATGGAAAGAAAAAAAAAAACCAACCAGGGAATGAACTGATGAACTTTTAGGAAGTCTTCCCAAGATAATCAATAATTTGATTTCAACAGGGGAATTATAACCTCCTAGTAGCTGAAAATAACTTGGGTTATTCAATCAGGTTTTGACACTTCTGGATGGATGTCACGCTTAAGAAGTGTTACTGAGTGTGGTTGGCATTTCAACCAAGCTGTGGGTGCTATTTGCTCAGTTGGGTCTGACTCTTTTGTGACCCCACGGACTGTAGCCTGCCAGGCTCCTCTGTCCATGGGAGTCTCCAGGCAAGCATACTGGAGTGGGTTGCCGTGCCCTTCTCGATCAGGCAATGTGTAAATAAAGTATAATAAATGGCCATCCTACCTTTGGGGATGGGTCTGGGTCCTGTCGCCCAGATGTCAAGTCTAGAAAATTACTTAGTTGAAACCAGGTACAAAGACACCCACATCCAATGAGACGTGCTTACCATGAACCTTGGTCTTCACGACTCCTGTGGAGTTGAAATGGTCATCAAACCTCTGAGTAAAGAGAATAAAATCCAAACAAAATGAGTTACCACAGACACAGAGAATGGATTTGGGGTTACCAAGGGGAAGCTGGGAGTTGGAAGGATAGCCTGGGAGTTTGGGATTAGCAGATGCCAACTATTATATGTAGAATGGATCAACAAGGTAATACCCTAGGGCCCAGAGAACTCTATTCAATAACTTGGAGTAAGCGTGAGTCAGTCAGTCGTGTCTGACTCTTTGTGACCCCGTGGACTGTAGCCCACCAGGGTTCTCTGTCCATGGGATTCTCCAGGCAAGAATGCTGGAGTGGGTTGCCATTCCCTTCTCCAACCTGGAGTAAGCTATAATGGAAAAGAATATGATATATATAGAGGCTTCCCAGGTGACTCAGTGGTAAAGACTCTGCCTGCCAATGCAGAAGACCTGGGTTCAATCCCTGAGTCAGGAAGATCCCTGGATAAAGGAAATGGCAACCTACTCCAGCATTCTTGCCTGGAGAATCCCATGGACAGAGAAGCCTGGTGGGCTACAGTCCATGGGGTTGCAAAGAGTCAGACAAGACTGAGCACGCAAGCCTGTGAGTGTAACTGAGTCACCTAACTCTACAGTAGTAATTAACACAATATTGTAAATCAACTGTACTTCAATTTAAAAAAAAGAAAAAAAGGTGTATGCATCTGTCATGTATCTTTATGCTCAGCTAGGGTGCAGGGCTTAAAGTCCATTATATAAATGTGTGAATAAGCAAATGAATGGTTAAAAGAGGATATGGTAGTGGAGGGCCCTTTTAAAACCTCTTCTCTGGGAGGCATGTTCAAGTCTTTGCCAGCCCCGTGCCTTGGCCACAGAGTAATAGCTACAGTTTATTGAATTGCTATGTCGTGCCAAGCATTTTCGCTTCATTAACTCGAATTCTCACAAAAGCCCCCCAAAATACACGCTTAGTCCACTTGCCAAGAATATAGAACTAAGAAGGGCCAGCCTGTATTAGACTTGGAATCCAAGACTATCTGACTGTTAAGTCTGGGGGATTATAATTCATAGCTGGTTCTTTGGGGAGATAACAAAAGTAATTTATATAAAAATGTATGGCTGGGCTTGCCTGCTGGCTCAGTGGTAGAGAACCTGCCTGCCAATACAGGAGACACAGGTTCGATCCCTGGGTTGGGAAGATCCCCTGGAGAAGGAAATGGCAACACATTCCGGTATTCTTGCCTGGAGAATCCCATGGACCAAGGAGCCTGGCAGGCCACAGCATGTGCGGTTGCAAAGAATCAGACATGACTTAGCAAGTAGTGTGTGCATGCCAAGTCATTCCAGTCGTGTCTGACTCTTTGCAACCCATGGACTGTAGCCCGCCAGGCTCCTCAGTCCATGGGATTCTCCAGGCAAGAATACTGCAGTGGGTTGCCATTTCCTTATCCAGGGGAATCTTCCCATCCCAGGGATCGAACCCATGTCTCTTATATCTCCTGCATTGGTAGGCTGGTTCCTTACCACTAGCGCCTCCTGGGAAGCCCACAACAACAGTAACAATAGTATTCCTTTATAGTCTAATCATCACCATCTTCAAAATATGAGGAACTCATAAGCCAGTCCTAAGGAATCAATGGCCCTCTTGCTTCCTTTCAACCCTACCACTTGTTCAGATGTACATTTTTAAGATCCTTATTAGTAGAGGTTACACTTTAAGTGATAAAACTAAATGGCTCTTGCAAAGTATGTGTGTTTCAAGGTCCAAATCTCTTTTCTCAACAGCCAACAGTAATGCCTTACATGACGATCGTGACAAGGAGATTAATTAGCCTCCGTTCTGCAAAACACTCTGTGCTTCTGTTGCCTGATATATTTTTTTCCTTGGATGTGTTTCCAGTGAAAGCAGGAAAAAAAAAATGGAGAAGTCTGGGAACAATGCCTGGAATATTATTAAATTATCCTTGTCCTGTTCGTTGATTTACAACCTGTGGGACTTCAGAGCCTCAGAGCATTTTGTGTTCTAGTGATAGCCCCAAGATTCCACCTTTGCGTCTGTTTCCCTTTGATTTAAAATGTGCATGCTAAGTCTCTTCAGTGGTGTCTGACTCTTTGCGACCCCATGGACTGTAGCCCACCAGGCTCCTCTGTCCATGGGATTCTCCAGGCAACAATGCTGGAGTGGGTTGCCATGTCTTCCTCCAGGGGATCTTACCATCCAAGAGACCAAACCCATGTCTGCATTGGCCGGCAGCTTCTTTATCACTAGAGCCAATTGGGAAGCCCATTCATGGTAAAGTATTATTTCTTTAAAATCTGGAAGGAGCTGGAATCACCATGATGGATCATTTTGCTTCTGAGTAAATTTAGGAACCAATGCATGACATAATCAATGTGGCTGGAAGTTAAAAATCATGCCATCTGACATTATTCCATTTGTATTTTGAAGAGGGCGGTTATAATTTACTTCAGATTTATCTCATTTTGTCATCATTCACTGGATTCTTTCATCTCACCCTTATTTTTTGGGGCTTTATTTATCTCCTATTAGAGCCGCTGGAATCTTTAGGAAGTAAATCACACCACAGGTTATAATGAGCAGTTAATATTCTCCTATAAATTATCTCTATTTCTTCCAAAGTTTTACTCAAAGATATATACTATGTGCCACCAGCCAACAAAATAGGAAAAATGCTTTCCTGACACAGAAAATACAACTATGACTAGCTTTTGGCATCTCACGTTAAAAAAAAAAAAAAAAAGCCCAGTGGGTTCCATACCCCTGTTAAAGTGCACCACAGTTGCTCCAACTTTGGGGTGATATTTCAGTCATTTCTTATTTTATTGTGAGCACCTTACATTAACATGAATAATATATGTGGTTAACCGATTTATATAGGAAGCCAGACATCTATGTTCACACCCTACGTATCTCAGAGTGAGTTGATGAAGAATTGAATCATTCAATTTTTAAAAATTAAAAACCCATTGAGTGATCTGAGCTACATTCTCTATGGCAAAAGCGGGAGAGACGCTTGCTTCTTTCCCTGTATTTAATAGCTTGCAAAGGCATGGCCTGATTCTCAGGCATTTTTTTAGAGATGACCGGTGTGCCTACTTATAGTGTGATCATGAACTCACACATGTAATAAAAATTTGCATTTTTATTTATTTCTTCACTTCTTTGGCTTCATCACATGGCATGTGGGATCCTAGTTACCCAACCCGGGATCAAACCCACGTCTCCTGCATTGGGAATACAGAGAGTAACCACTGGACTGTCAGGGAAGTCTGAAATTTTGTATTAATACATTAAAACTGCTATCCTTATACCTTATATGTTCCAGTGTCTCCTAGTTTATATAGTCTATGGCAACTTGACTAGAACTTGCATTCTACTGTTATGTTAAGACTGTATAAATCTCAATTATGCTGAATAGGTTCATGGTACTTTTCAGGCCTACTATACACCCTTCTACTTTCCTGCTTACTCATTCTATCAATTTTTGAGAGTTTGATATCAAAACTCCAATGAAAAATTTTAATTCACCTACTAAAAAAATAATTGTAATATATAGTGAAACTATACATAACTTGGTTCTGTATTTTTCCAATTCTTCTGTAAATGTGTTTTCATAGTTGCATAATTTAAAAAAAGTAAAAAGGAAAGAGCAAAACAAAAAAGGATGAATGCACAAGAAATGAATAAAAGTGCTAAACTAACTTTGAAGAGAATTTGAGTGGAGGGGGACAAGTGTGGAGATAAAAAGTATATATAGGCTTCCCTATAGGGAAGTATAGTGTATACAGGGCTTCTCTGGTGCCTCAGATTGTAAAGCGTCTGCCTGCAATGCAGGAGACCTGGGTTCGATCCCTGGGTTGGGGAGATCCCCTGGAGAAGGAAATGGCAACCCACTCCAGTATTCTTGCCTGGAGAATCCCATGGACAGAGGAGCCTGGTGGGCTACAGTCCAAGGAGTTGCAGAGTCAGACACAACTGAGTGAGTAAAAACACTATATGTGTGTAAAAAAGTCACCATCCTTACTAAGGGCCAGACTGTATCATCTTTATAGCCAGTGGGAGCCCATTCAAGTTGGCTCCTGCGTGTTTTTGACACCATCCTAGAAGTCTTAGGCAGCTTTGCTTTCTAGTAACCGCACAACTGATGGAAGGAATTCTTCTTTATCGATGCATTTCAAGTGAAAAATTAAGAGAGATGGGCATAAGGAAAGAATCCCTATTTTTCAGCCCCTTGTGAGTGAATGGATCACAGTGTTGGCCACCAAGCTCTTAAAACATCTCCAAAAGAGAGGACCTTGTTGATGCTGGTGGAGGAATTCAATAGAAGGAATGAAGCTGTATTGCTCCAAGCTTCCCTCTCTCAGTTCCCGGGGGCTCCAGGCATCCCTGGGCTGGTGGCGGCCGCCTCCCCCCCATCTCCACCTCTGTCTTCATGTGGCCTCTCCTCTGTCCATGTCTTTCCTCTTCTGTGTCTTATAAAGACCCTGCCACCGGGTTTAGGGCCACTCCCATCCAGGAGGACCTCATTTCCAAATCCTTCACTTTACATCTGCAAAGACCCTGTTTTCAAGTCAGGTCCTGTTCTGAGATCAAGGTGCCCCAGGGTTGATCCCCTCCAGAGGCTCCAGGGGAGGGTCCTTCCCGCCTCTTCCAGCTGCTGGGGGCTCCAGGCGTCCATCCCTAGGCTGGTGGCCGCCTCCCTCCCGTCTCTGCCTCCGTCTTCACGTGGCTTCTCCTCTGTGTCCGTCTCTCTCGCTTCTTCTATATCTTATAAGGACCCTGTCCCTGGGTTTAGGGCCACCCTCGATCAGGAGGACCTCATCTCAGACCCTTCACTCCATCCCGTCTGCAGAGAGCCCGTTTCCAAGTAACATGCCATTGTGGGGTTCCAGCTGATCATGAATTTCTGAGGAACGTTGAGTCTTGAAGCAGCTCGGCAATCTAGATGCTGCAGAGGTAGTTGCAACATGGTTTCAGCCTACCTGGTGGGGATCTTTACAGCTAGGATGGCCAGAGTTCTCCCAAGCTGAAGTAAGTGGCTCCCAGCTTATGGTCCTCCGGCAACCAATCAAGAGTCAATGGCCTCTCCTTGGCGGGAGGCACAGACTTGAGGGGAGGCAATGCTTGTAGTCCAGGGTTGTTCTCAGAAAGGGATGGAGCTTGGAGCAGCCAAAATATCCAGCAGAGAGGGCCTAGTACGCAGCTCTGAAAACAGGATCCGTCTCCCATGACACGCAGTCACTCAGTCGTGTCCGACTCTTTGGAACCCGATGGGCTACAGCTTGCCAGGCTCCTCTGTCCATGGGATCCATCTTCCTTGAGCCCACAGTAAGTTCTTGACGTGAAGATCTTCCAAGTCTTTCATAGTTTCCTAAATAAGCCTCAGTGTCAGTCACTCCTTGGCGACCATTTCGGGCCAATTTAAGGATGCTTCAAATGCCACAGGTACAGAGTATAAGATGCTAAGTCCAAGGTCATATTGTTGTTTAGTTGCTAAGTCGTGTCTGACTCTTTTGAGACCCCACAGACTGTAGCCCACCAGGCTCCTCTGTCCATGGGATTCTCCAGGCAAGAATACTGGAGTGGGTCGCCATTCTCTTCTCCAAAGGGTCTTCCCAACCCAGGGATGGAACCCAGGTCTCCTCTGTCTCCTGCATAGCCATGCCTGTTCTTTACCACCGAGTATCACCATTTATCACACTAATAGGCTTTCTAGTGAAGTCTGAGTAAAGATTACCTGTTCTCTGTGATGTATCCCAGGCCTGACATGATGCTGGTTTTTCCTTCTTAGCTTTCTTTAATCAGCAAGGTTTCAACAATGCATCATGTCATCCTGCAGGTATCCATGACCAGGAGGGCACAGAAGGTTGTGAAAATACTCAAGAAACAGTGAATATTGTTGTTATTGTATGTTAAGTTATAACACACAACCTGATGTTGCTAGACCCATGAGCCTGTAAATATACTCTGAAAGGGAAAAGTGAAAGTGAAGTCGCTCAGTTGTGTCTGACTCTTTGCGACCCCATGGACTGTAGCCCACCAGGCTCCTCCATTCATGGGATTTTCTGGGCAAGAACACTGGAATGGGTTGCCATTTCCTATTTTAAGCTGCTCAAAATAGTGGAAATATACATTTCCAAAAGCATATTTTAATGCAATTTCACGCTTCCATTATGTAAACACAGACATTGTCAAAAAAATCTATCTTGCACCAAAAAGCCCAAAGGGGGCGAAAAAAAAAAATAACCCGCCTCTATCTGCTACCTAGAGATAACTATTCTTTTAATTTTTTTTTTTTGAGAGGTAACTATTAACATTTTACTTTATAAACTGCCGATCATTCTGGGTTATAGCTGCGGTTTTGTTGCTCAGTCGTGTCCAACTCTTTGCGACCCCGTGGGCAGCACACCAGGCCTCCCTGTGGTAACCAACTCCCAGAGCTTGCTCAAACTCATGTCTATTGAGTCAGTGACGCCATCCAACCATCTCATCCTCTGTAGCCAGCTTCTCCTCCTGCCTTCAATCTTTCCAGAATCAGGGTCTTTTCCAAATGAGTTGGCTCTTCACATCAGGTGACCAAAGTATTGGAGCTTCAACATCAGTCTTTCCAATGAATCTTCAGGGTTGATTCCCTTTAGGATTGAGTGGATTAATCTCCTTGCTGTCCAAAGGACTCTTATTATATTATATGGTGTTTTATCATAATATTTACATATTCTCAGATTTTTCGAAAGGTATATTTTTTCAATTGATAAATATTATAAAGAATTTTCCCTTGCTATTACACACTTTTCGGTATTACCATAGTAATCCATGGAAAACATTTGCATATAGTACAAGTAATTTGTGCAGTAATCTACTGCTATATATTTAGAAAGCTGAAGTATCCTGTTTATAAGCTATAAAAGGTGATAGTGATAAATATTCTCATCAGAAGACTTAACCCTGGGACTTCCTTGGTGGTCCAGTGGCTAAGACTCCACGCTGTCAATGCAGGGGGTCCAGGTTCCATCCCTGGTCAGGGAACTACATCCCACATGCTGCAACTAAAATTTCCTGTTTGCTGCAACTAAGACCTGGTGTAGTTAAATAAGTCAATACAAATAAATAATCTATCTGCAATCTATATGCATATAAAACCCTTAACACTCTGCCAATCACTTTCCCAAAGAAAATTGCTAAAATAAATACACATCATCTTGCTTTAAAATTGAAAAAAATCATGCTGAAACTTCTTCCAAA
This sequence comes from Alces alces, assembly GCA_015832495.2. Taxonomy (NCBI): domain Eukaryota; kingdom Metazoa; phylum Chordata; class Mammalia; order Artiodactyla; family Cervidae; genus Alces; species Alces alces. The sequence goes on from JADEYB020000024.1 coordinate 3,603,220, forward strand.
AAGGGCAAGCAACAAAAAACTGAACTGCAGCAGATCTCAGAGCTCGAGTCTTAGGGAAATAGATGCTTAAAAAAAAAATTGTGACATATGAGCAAATGCAATAGATCTTGACTCTTTTTTTTGAATGGCAGCAGTATGCATTATTTTAACTTCTTATTTCATGGAAGTTGGAGAACATTAATGTGTAAAAATGGATGTATGGCATTCACAGTCTAGCTTTCCTGTGAACATTTAAAACGTTAAAGACCACTTACTATGTATGAGTTTCTCTATAATAGGAAATTAACCACTCACGCAATTAAGGCCTCTGCTTGAGGTTCTCCGTCTGACTTTGAAGTGCTAATAAGACAAAATTACCCAAATCCAGGAAAGAAATGAAGAAATGTGAAATGTTAATTAAATTCAGAGAGAGAACTACTAGGAAAAGCAATGTGAAATGGAAATTAAACAAGGAGAAATAAAAACATATATATATATATATATGTATATATATATATTTAGATAACAGGAGGAAACAAGGATTCAAATGAAGCACAGAATTAAAAAATAGATCTCTACAACTGCTTCAAGTGATTTTTTAATGAATTCAGTGATGGCTTCTGAGAATATGCAATTCTTTGTAACCCTATGGCCTGTAATCCTGCAGACTCCTCTGTTCATAGAATTTTCCAAATAAGAACACTGGAGTGAGTTGCCATTCCCTTCTCCAGGGGATCTTCCTGACCCAGGGATCGAACCTGGGTCTCCTTTCCACCTGAGTCATGTCTGAGGGAAGCCCCCTGAAAAAGCAAATAAGCATCTAATTCCAATAATTGTGGATTCCACAAAACCAAAGTCCTGAAACCACACGTAATCAAAACAAATTCCATTTATTGCAAGATGCCACAGAAATGCCTTTTTTGGGGATGTAATTTGGTAACTAGGATTTTTTTTAATAATCCTGAACTTCCTTTCCAAGCATGAACACAGTAATTCAAATGAAACAGAAGCCGAAAAGGCAAGCTCTATGATATTATCCTCTCAAGGAATTTGAAACCAAATTTAGTTCCATAAATTTTCCAGGCAATTTGAGTTCTGACAAAAAATCAGTGGATTTGGGATCCTTCCAAACTGGCCCTGGGCACTTCAGTGAAATGGCATTTATCATGCGTTTCCTGATTATAACATTGTTTTTCCATCTTTACCTCTCTTAAACCAAATCTGTTTTTAACATTCTGGGTTGTCCTTTTTTTTTTAACTAGTGCTTTTAACACTCAGCGAGTGGGAAGAAAATACAAACACATTTTTGTGATACCACATATATATTTTTTTAAGGGTACGCTATAAATTTTCTTTTCCACATTACCTGTTCCTTGCTTTCTTTATGTATAGAAATTTTGAGGGCTTCCCTGATGGCTCAGCGGGTAGAGGATCTGCCTGCAATGCAGGAGACCTGAGAGATGCAGGTTTGACCCCTGGGTCGAGAAGATCCCCTGGAGGAGGAAGTGGCAACCCACTCCAGAATACTTGCCTTGTAAATCCAATGGACAGAGGAGCCTGGTGGGTTACAGGTCACAGGGTCACGAAAGAGTTGGACAGGATTGAGTGACTGAGCATGCAATATACACTAACATATCATATATATCAATATATGTAAATAATACATATAATTTGTATATGTATTATTACAAATTATATATGTATATAGCATGTGAATATATGCTTATAATATTTATTTGGATATATATTTCATCATGCCATCATGATGTGTTTCCATCAGCAACTATAAAGATATAAGCATAATCCATTTTGTAATTTTCAAGTGGTATATGTTCCTTTTACTATGGAACCCCTGGAGAAGGGCATGGCAACCCACTCCAGTATTCTTGCCTGGAGAACCCCATGGACAGAGGAGACTGGGGGGTTACAGTCCATGGGGTCGCAAAGAGTTGGACACGACTGAGCGACTAAGTAAGCATGAAACCCACTCCGTCTTGTTTTGTATTAACTGCATAAGGAGAGGAGTATTTCAAAAAGGAAGACGTAAGCACACCTGCACAAATTCTCTTCCGAAACATGTGTACGAGGTCTTTCCTGCAGATTTATCATGGTAGACCAGTTACCAACGCAGTCTTGGAGGGGCAGAAATAAAATGGACTTATTGGGTGTTCATTGGAAGGACTGATGCTAAAGCTGAAACTCCAGTACTTTGGCGACCTCATGCGAAGAGTTGACTCACTGGAAAAGAACCTGATGCTGGGAGGGATTGGGGGCAGGAGGAGAAGGGGACGACAGAGGATGAGATGGCTGGATGGCATCACGGACTCGATGGGCATGGGTTTGGGTAGACTCTGGGAGTTGGTGATGGACAGGGAGGCCTGGCGTGCTGCAGTCCATGGGGTCGCAAAGAGTCAGACATGACTGGGCGACTGAACTGAACTGATTGAAGTTAACAGTCTTCATGGAAGTTGGTGAAAGAGGAAGGGTATAACGGACCTTCACTCTTTCTAAAGTGTATTATGACTTGAAACACTCGTCTAAAGTGATTCTCTAAGAGAAAAACGTGGGGGTGTGTAGAGGCATCTAATAAGATTTACAGATTTGCAAAGTCTACACAAGAATATTAAAATCTCTGAAATTGCCTGCACAAAGGATCCTATTTTTCTGGCGTCCACATACTTATGTAAATAGAATTTCCTCCTCCCTACTAAGTATGGACATAACTTTTTGAGAAATAAATGGAAAAATTACTGAACAGTAATAGCTTTATATTACTTAGAGTAAAAATAAAACACAATTTTGTACTCAGCATTCTCATCTATACATTAAGTCGTTTGGCTAAAACAATTTATAAGATTCCTTTTACATTGGAAGATTTGTATCTGATGACAATAATTACCTGATTTGGCTGTAATTATTTTGTTCTCGCAAGATAACACTTCTTTGGGCTTCCCAGTTGCCTCAGTGGTAAAAGGAAAACAAAATCGCCTGCTGAGGGAGGAGACACAAGAAACTTGGGTTTGATCCCAGGGTCAGGAACATCCCCTGGAGGAGGAAATGGAAATCCACTCCAGTATTCTTGCCTGGGAAATCCTATGGAGGGAGGAGCCTGGCGGGATACAGTCCATGGAGTTGTAAAGAACTGAACACAACTGAGCATGCACGCATAATAATAATTATACTCCTTTGCCGCTCTTTATCATTTATTAATTTGGAAATTTTATTTTTGATAATAGGATGTGTTATTTGACAATATCTATATATTACATACAATATACCCTTTTCCCATATGGTCTTACCTTCCTCCAAAGTGGTAAGAACATAAAGATGTGCATCCTTTAGAGTATCTTCAGATGAATTTCGCAATCTATCATTAGAGCTGATTTTTTTTCAGCTGCAATTCATGCATGATGAACATATTCATATTTACAGAGGTCCTGAAAAGACGCAAGATTTTGAAATCTCCCATCCTTCTAGAAGGTGCAAAAAGAACATCATTTTTTAATTTCAAGCTTGCTTCTGTTCTGGAAAAAGAAAACTGCTGAGAAAATGAAAATCTAATTAACTCTCGGGTTTGTAGGAGACACGTGTGAAATTTAAAAACTGTGAGAGGCAGCACTTATCTGTCTTCATTTATAACATGTCTTGTCATCCACCTGCAAGGTTAGTCATTTCTAAATATTTCACCTGGAAAATGCACATTGGTTGTCACAAAAGCAGGCAACGATGCTGAAAGTCTTTTTAAGTGGCAGGAGTGGGTGAAGTTGGGAATGCTTCTTAGAAAAATTCAGAAAACAACTGGTGCTCATTCTTCATTCTACTGCAAGCAGCTTGCTTTGGGTTGCTAACAATTCTAATTCTGTAATATGCCACTGAACTCCAAAGCCATCTAGCAATTGCAATGTTTCTAAAAGGTTTTGGCAAACATTTAAGGATAGATATTAGAGGCAACCATCCACTGCAAAAAAAAGCATTAATATTCCAGATCTGCATGCACGTGTTGTACCGTGTGATCTAGCAAGACTGACCGTCTAATAACAAGGGGTTAAGAAGGAGTAAGTGATGAAATTAGAACCTCAAATGGCAGCTGCATGACAATATTCACTGTGGTCTTATTCTAAATGGCCAAGATGCAGGAACAACCTACATGTCTGTGGATGGATGAATGGATAAAGCAAATGTGAGAAAGAGAGAGAGAAGAATGGAAGGAGAGATAGATAGAAGGATGGATGGGCAGATAGATAGACAGATGGATAGATAGTGGAGATAACAGCAGAGATAGATAGCTAGATATATAGACAATAGTAGACATAGTAGATGACAGATAAGATAGCAGAGACAGATACATAGATTAGAAGGATGGATAGATAGATAAAAGATGGATGGAGAGACAGATAGCAGAGACAAGGGAATTTTATCGGTTCTTGAAAAAGAAGTAAATTCAGCTGTATATGATGACATTCATGGACCCTGAGAACACCAGGCTAAGTGAAATAAGGCAGACACAAGAAAGCAAATACTGCAAAATACTGCCAAAAGCAAATATCTCTCACTTGCTGTTTGTTGTTCAGTGGATAAGTCGTGTCTGACTCTTTGTGACCCCATGGACTGCAGCACGCCAGGCTTCCCTGTCCTTCACCATCTCCCGGAGTTTGCTCAAACTCATGTCCACCTAGTCACTGATGCCATCCAAGCATCTCATTGTCTGTCACCCTCTGCCCCTCCTGCCCTCAATCTTTCCCAGCATCGGCGTGTTGTTTTCCAGTGATTCGGCTCTTGCATGTAGAATCTAAAAGAACGAACTCATGGAAGCAGAGAGGATAATGATGGTTTCCAGGGATTGGGAGGTCTTCCCTGATGGCTCAGTCAGTAAAGAGTCTGTCTGCAATGTGGGAGACCCAGGTTCAATCCCTGGGTCAAGAAGATCCCCTGGAGAAGGAAACGGCAACCCACTCCGGAATTCTTGCCTGGAGAATCCCATGGACAGAGGAGCCTGGCGGGCTACAGTCTGTGGGGTCACAAAGAGTCAGACACGACTGACTGACTAAATTTTCAGGGCTTGGGAGCTGGTAGAAATGGGAAGATATTGGTCAAGGGATTAAAAAGTTTCAGTTATGCACGGAAAACATGTAGAAGCAATTTGATGTATCTAATTCATAATACTGTACTGTGTACTTGAAATTTGCTGACACAGTAGATCGTGTTTTTATCACATGTGGAACAATTGCAAGTATGTGAGGTGGTGAATACGTGCATTACCTTGATTCCGGTCATCATTACAAATAGATACATAACTCACATTATCAAGCTTTACATCTAAGTATATAGGATTTTTTACTTGTCAATTACACCTCAGTGAGGCTAGCAAAACAAACAAAATAGTAAATTGCACCACATTATACTAGCAGGATACGTGTATCATAGAATTACATCAAAATCAGCAGACGATTAATAACAAAACACTCATACTCTTGTCTTCAGGGTTGTGTTAAGAAGAGTCCTGTGCTGTGGAATCTAGAAAGATGGTACTGATGAACCTATGCACAGGGCAACGATGGAGACGCAGACATAGAGAAAAAAATTGTGGACGCAGTAGGGGAAGGAGATGGTTGGACGAACTGAGAGGTGGGCATGGAAAAATATACACTACCATGTGTAAAATAGATAAAACCAGTGGGAATCTGCTGTGTGACGCAGGATGCTCAACCCAGGGCTCTGTGACAACCCCAAGGGGCGAGATGGGGTGGGAGGTGGGAGGGGACATATGTATACCTATGGCTGATTCATGTTGATGGATGGCAGAAACCACACCACATTGTGAAGCAACGCTCCTCCAGTGAAAAATAAGATCACACACACACAAAAGCAAAGCCCTGGCAAGCAGAACAAATGGAACTTTTTAGAATTATCAGGAGTCCCTGATACGGTCTTCTGCCTTCTTTGAAGGCTTCGAGAACCATCAGTTGCTTATTTTGGATGTGTTATTAACCTGGTAAGTGACTTCAGCAAACTCACGAAGCTCCAAGGGTCAGAAAATCGTGGCTACAATTTTCCTGTCCTTCCATCAAATTGTGAATCCTATTTAGAGTATGTGAAGCAAATAAATGATGCTTTTGAATTGTGGTGCTGGGAAAGAAGACTCTTGAGAGTCCCTTGGACTGCAAGGAGATCCAACCAGTCCATCCTAAAGGAAATCAGTCCTGGGTGTTCATTGGAAGGACTGATGCTGAAGCTGAAGCTCCAATACTCTGGCCACAGGATGGAAAGAGCTGATTCCTTGGAAAAGACCCTGATGCTGGGAAAGATTGAAGGCGGGAGGAGAAGGGGGCGACAGAGGAGGAGATGGTTGGATGGCATCACCGACTTGATGGACATGAGCTTGAGTAAACTCTGGGAGTTGGTGATGGACAGGGAGGTCTGGCGTGCTGCCGTCCATGGGGTCGCAAAGAGTCGGACAGAACTTAGCAAGTGAACAACAACAGCATGACTCTCTTTGGTCATGCAGACATGAACCAATATTATGTGAGGAGAGGAAGGAACATTTCCAGCCCTGGTAGGGCTTACCCTTGAGATCCTGTGATATATGTCAGGGTCACCTCCTGCCTGCTGGAGGGCTCGAGAAGAAATGCCGATAAGACCCACCAATAACACACTGCATCCTGGTCTCTACTCACAGTCTGGGGCTGGGTGGCTCAGGCTGGCCCCGTGACAACCTTCCCCCACCCCCCACTCCCAGAATTCAGAAGTGAGGAGGTCAGGTTGCAAAACTGTGACCAGCATAGAGTGTCTGTAAATGCTTCTGGAAGCCACCATCATGGACACGCATTTTCAAGGGGTGGCATTTTCTCTTTCTACCTTGTACAACATGTTAACCTGAACTTTTGCCTTAATGAGTGGTCACTTCAAAGCAGGAGAGCCCAGCGATAACCATCTGCAATTGTGTTTCCAGGAAATCTTAATGAGCTAAATTAATGCATGCGCAAGCCATCTTATAAACGCTCCAGGGTGTATCCACCCTTTATAAATATCAGGTCTTAGGAAAGACAAGAGGCTTACGCGTTCTCTGGGAGCAGTTAATTGATGTGAGCAGCTCACCTACTTCCAATGGTGCTCACGACTTCAGAATGGCAGCCAGCATGGGCTGTCAGACTAATGTTGCTTTTAAGTTCTTAACTTAAAATGTCACGATATAGTCTGAAACGTAATCTGAGTATGCAAGTGTGTGACCCGGCTGTTCCCGCCTTGATTTTCCCTGGACATAATCCCGTTTTCCAACCAAGTGTTCCCTGGATTTAATGACCCTTTTCAAACAAGTATTCTTATTCTTCCCTGCCAGTCCCTGGCAGTTAAGACGCCGCACTTCCACTGCAGGAGGCGTGCGTTCAGTCTCTGGTAGGGGAACTAAGATCCTCCATGGCACATGGTGTGGCCCCCAATTAATCAATTTACAAAAAGAAATAAAGATGAGAGACCAGGCTCTCCCTGATCCACCCTCCATCCAAGTCCAGCTTCAACTGGGCAAAGGCCTCCAGTCAACAACCCTGTCAATCCTTTCACCTACTTTGGAAGGCAGGATGTGTCCATATGAGAAAGCAAAATGGAATTTCTCCAAGTACATCACAGGAATCTCTCAATGGAACTCACGGTCCATGTAAATCATCCAGATCATGCACTTTAAAAATAACTGTATGTTTTATTTATTTTGGCTGCGCCTGTTCCCAGAGCAGGGATCGAAACTGCGTGTCCCTGCAGGCAGATTCTTTACCAGTGAGCCAGCAGGGAAGCCCCCATTTCATGCATTCTCGAATGGAGTGAGCTTCTCCCTTCAAGAGGATTTGCAAAGAGTCCTTGAACAAGCTACAGATGAATGGCTGACCTATTTGCCTTCCAAGGATGCTTGGGTAACTACATCACAATTTTAAGAAAGAAGTCTCAGATAGAAAGACCTGCGGCAAGACCAGAGAGAAGTTAGTGATGTATAGCGTTCCCTCAACCATCAGCCTGAGGATACGATGCTTCAGCCACGAGCCTATGAGTAAGACCACAGTTGGCAGCAAAGTCCAGCTTGCTATCTCTGTTACGTGGGTACCACTCAGAGTCCATTGAAAACTGTACTTCCCTGTTGACTTACTCAGTTCAGTTCGGTTCAGTTTAGGGGCTCAGTCATGTCCGCCTCTTTGCGACCCCATGAATTGCAGCACGCCATGCCTCCCTGTTAACTTACTACTTGCTAATAAATGAAACAGTAATTCAAACATAAAGCAGATGTTTTAAACACACATGGGGTGTGAGAGCTCAGGGTCATTTTGATGACCAGCCTCCAGTCTTCAAGGGATTTTAGTTATCCTCATCAAAACGCTCCTATTGCTTTATTTTCTTTTTCATCACAAAATTTATTGTTTTTCCTGCCTAGAGGATAATTGCTTTACAATGTTGTGTGAGTTTCTGCTGTACAACAAAGTGAGTCAGCCATGTGTATACATATAATTCCCTCCTTGGTGGACCTCCTTCCCACCTCATCCCACCACTCTAGGTCATCACAGACCACCAAGCTGAGCTCCCCAGGCTATACAATAGCTTCTGACTAGCTGTCTATTTCACACATGGTAATGTGTAATATATATTTGGGCTTCCCATGTGGCTCAGCTGGTAAAGAATTCGCCTGTAATGTGGGAGACCTGGGATCGATCCCTGGGTGGGGATGATCCCCTGGAGAAGGGAAAGGCTACCCACTCCAGTATTCTGGCCTGGAGAATTCCCTGGACTGTATAGTCCTTTGGGTTGCAAAGAGGGGGACACGAGTGAGCAACTGAACTGAACTGAGCTGATACACACACACATATATTTAGTGGCACTAGTGGTAAAGAACCTGCCTGCCAATGCAGGAGACTTAAGAGGTGCAGGTTTGATCCCTGGGTCGGGAAGACGGCCTGGAGGAGGCACAGTAACCCACTCCGGTATTCTTGCTTGGAGAATCCCATGGACAGAGGAGCCTGGTGGGCTACAGTCCATGGGGTTGCAAAGAGTTGGACGTGACTGAACGACTCACATTTTCATTTCTTCGCTGGGTAAAAACAAAATTAGAAAACGTCTGGAATTCAGCTGGGAATGTCAGGAAAATATGACACCGCACAGAAAAGACAGTGATTTGACCTCTGGTCTTGGGGAAAATGTCATTTTCCCTTTCATAGTGTCTGAGCCTGTAGGGTATCATTTCCACCTGCCTCTCCACAGAAAAGAACCTAGAGCCTCAAATTCCCAAGATTATCTTCTTCCACAGAAAATGCGTAATACCCTTTATCTTCATTCTACATGTGCGTCCTTTAATTTATAAAGTGAAATATGCTTCTTCTCATCACTGTAAAAGCGTAATTATTTGAACATTCTAATATGTGAGGTTACAAAGGACTGAATGCCTTCCTAAGATAGGAATTTTGTATAAAATCTATTCATATAACTTTATAGAGGCTTGAATGAGCAGGGATTACAAAATAGTCTGTGAAATGGAAGTGTGTGTTGTGGGAAACCTGAGCACCTTTCTTCTTCACTGCTAGGTCATATCATACTATGTATGGGTTTAAAAAAAAAAAAAGGTTTCCATGATTGGACCTTCCATATGCAATTGTTGGACCTTACATAATGTCAAAAATACAAAAGACTACACAGTAGATTCAGAGGTATGGATTTATATATAAGGGTGTTGTGTGCTCAGCCATATCTGACTCTTTTCAACGCCATGGACTGTAGCCCCGCCAGGCTCCTCTATCCGTGGTATTCTCCAGTAAAGAGTACTGGAGTGGGTTGTCATTTCATCCTCCAGGGGGTCTTCTTGACCTAGGGATTGAACTCAAGTCTCCTGCATTGGCAGGCAGATTCTTTACCACCGTGCCACTTTGGAAGCTTAAGTGCATAACCATATATGTGAGTCTGCCCAAAGGGACTCTGTGTTTCTCACAATCTCTTTTATTTTCTCTACTAACCCGGCTTCCCTGACAAGGGCTTAATTGCCAAAATACATAGACAGCTCAAGCAGCTCATTAGCAGAAGAAAATAAAACAAACAACTCAATTTTTTAAAAAAAAAGCGGACAGAAGACCCAAGTTGACATTTCTCTAAAGACTAAGACAGCCAATGAGCACATGAAAAGATGGTCAATATTGCTAATTATTAGAGAAATGCAAAGCCAATGACAGTGTGGTCTCACCTCACACCAGTCAGAAGAGTCAGCATCAAAAGTCTGCAGACAGTGAATGCTGGAGAGGGTGTGGAGAAAAGGGAACCCTCCTGCACTGTTGGTGTGAATGTAAATTGGTGAGGCCCACGGTGAAAAATAGGATGGAGGTCCCTTTATTTTTTTTTAATTTTTTCTAATTGTTGGAGGTCCCTTTAAAAACTATGAAAAACAGAGCTACCATATGATCCAGCAATCCCCACTCTTGGACATATATCTGGAAAAGATGAAAACACTGCTTTGAAAAGGTACATGAACACTCTTATGCTCATTGCAGCATTATCCACTGTAGCTAAGACATGGAAATAACCTGAGTACTCATCAACAGATGACTTTATAAAGGAGATGTGGCACATATATTCAATGGAATATTACTCAGCCCTGAAAAACAATTCATGGGGATGGACAGGGAAGTCTGGGGTGCTGCAGTCCATGGGGTTGCAAAGAGCCAGACACAAGACTGAGCGACTGAACTGAACATAAAAAAAAAAAAACAATGAAATGATGCCATTTGCAGTAACATGGATGGACCCAGAGATGATCATACTCAGTGAAGTAAGTCCGAGAAAGACAAATGCCATATGAGGTCACTTATACATGGATTCTAAAAAATAATGCAAATGTACTTATTTACAAAACAGAAACGGATTAATTGACTTCAAAAGCAAGCTATGGTTATCAAAGGGGAAGAAGAAGGAGAGGTAAAATAGGAGTTTGAAATTAGCAGATACCCACCACTATATACAAAACAGATACACAAGGGACTTTCCCAATGGACCAGTGGTTAGGACACCACACGTTTACCACTGAGGGCCCAAGTTTGATCCCTGGTTAGGGAACTAAGATTCTTCCAGTTGTGCAGTTTGGTCAAAAAAAGAAAAAGAAAAATAAAGAAACAATAAGGATTTACCATATACCTCAGTGAACTGTATTCAATATCTTGTAATAACCTATAATAAAAAGCATTGGAAAAAGGATCTATCTATCCACCTATATCTGAATCCGTTTGCTGTATATCTGAAACTAACATGATATTGTAAATCAACCATGCATGTGTGTGCGCTCAGCTGTGTCCAACTCTTTACCACCCTATGGCTGGTAGCCCACCAGGCTCCTCTGTCCATGGTATCTCCCAGGCAAGACTCCCGGAGTGGGTTGCCATTCCTTCCTCCAGCGGGGGATCTTTCCAATCCAGGGATTGAACCCTCATTGGCAGGCGGATTCTTTATCACTGCGCCAATATATTTGAGTTTCAAAAAAGAGTGGGCATTTTGGTAGAGATACGGAAACTGCTAAAAGTCACTGCTCAGTCGCTTAGGCATGTCCGACTCTTTGTGACCCCATGGACTGTAGGCCCCCAGGCTCCTGTGTCCATGGGATTCTCCAGGCGAGAGTACTGGAGTGGGTTGCCTCATCACAAAGAAATACTGGAAATTTAAAACTATGGAATGATATATTGACTGGATTCAGCCCACAAGAGAGCAGAACAGTAAAATGAAAAGTAGAGATAACTGTTCACAGAGGTAAGAACAGTATCCAAAATGATAAAAAAAAAAAAAAAATCCTAGATAAAAGAGTGGAAAACAAACCAAACAGACCATCAGATATCTGATGGATGACATCGAAAGTTATAGCATACAAACAGTCTTTCAGAAAAAGATCAGACATCCAAAGGGGCAGAATAAATATTTAAAAGCAAAATGGCCAAAAAAAACAAAAATTCTAAAGTTGATAAAAATACATCACCCAGATAAGATAAGGAGCTTGACAATCACCAAGCAGAATAAATACATAGAGAAGTGGACCAGCTACAGGACAATCAGTTGAAAAATCAAAGAAAAGATAAATGTCAAAGGAGTCACAGAATGAAGACACATATTCAGGGAAGCAAGCAGAAGGATAAATGCTGACAATTCTGTGTAAACAAAGGAGGTTGGGAGAAAACAGAATAAAAACGGTGAGCTGCTGAATGAACTGCACTCATGCAGACTTGAGAAACAAGAGCTGTTAATGATACCGCTTTCAAACATAGGAAATAGTGCAGCTTTAAGTGGGAAAAGATGGAGGGCAGAAGGAGAAGAGGGCGCATCAGAGGACGAGATGGCTGGATGGCATCACCAACTCAATGACATGAACTTGGGCAAACTTCAGGAGATGGTGAGGGACAGGGACATCTGGTGTCCATGAGGTCACAAACAGTCGGACAAGACTGGGTGACTGAACAACAAAACATGCAAAAAAAAAAAAAAAAAAGGGAAAAAATTCACTCACATCTTGTAGCATGGAGCAAACGAAAATTCTGTAAAAATATGGCAGACTTGCGATGCATGATTAATAAAGATTTCCTCACTGACACATTTGTAACAGGACCTCAGAGAAGTTTGCCTTGTATCACGATTGTCAAGCGCACACGGACATTCGCTAAGATAAAATGCTATGCCCTAAAGGAAACTTCAAAAATCACTAATGGGTTGCAACTATATGACCTATACTCAGAGACTAAAAGGATATGAAATTAGATGTCATTAGCAATTTTATGGGCTTCCCCAATGGCTCAGCGGGTTAAAGAATCTGCCTCTACAATGCCAGGAGCTTTTACACAGGGTTGGATCCTGGGGTCAGGAAGATTCCCTGGAGAAGGAAATGGCAATTAAAGAGGAAAAATATCTCAAACACTTTAACAAAGCAAGAGGTATGTATACATGTTTTGTGTACATGTGTGAGACAGAGAGAAAAATCCATGTATTTAGCAACTAAGAAGATATTTTGTTTTAAACCCAGAGAATGAACACGGAATTACAATACAGTTAGAAAATTTTGACAATCAAAGATGAAAAGAACAGGCAAGTCAATATGTATATGACGCAGCTAAACTGTGCTTGGATTTAAGGAAAAATAAAACATTAAGATTTGACATGAACAAGGTACAAATAAAAGGAGCAAAATGAAGCCAAAGTAAGTTGAAGAAACTAAATAGAAATTATAGAAATAGTAGAAATTGATATTTTAAAAAACAAGCAAAATAGAGGTATCATGACCATTAGATGTTTTGTTTTGTCTTCTGAAAATTTAATAAAATTGATAAATGTGTCTGAAGAGTGATCAAGAAAATCACAGAAAACACAAATTATTAAGCCAGGAATAGTAAAAGGCTAACGGATGTTAAAATGATGATTAGGGCCATTGTGAGACAGAAATCTAGGTTCTCGATTTTTTTTTCCAGTTTACTAAATAATATTCTAGTATAATTTATTGAAAGCTGTTTACATACACAGCGCCATGAATAACTTTAGGGTAATAAATGCCATAACTTAGACAAAAATAAACATTGCCTAAAAAAGAAAAAAAAAACACCTATCAAAAGTGACACAAGAAGAAATTAAATTCAAACAGATATAAAGCCACCAAAATTAGCTTGAAAAATAATCATTTTAAACTATCATAAAAACACTCCCTCCAGGCCAATAGATGTACTGGTAAATTCTCTAAAACATTTAAAGGAGATGCAGCACCAATACCACTGGAACACTTTTGGGGAACAGAATCCATGCTTTCCCTCTTGTTCTGAAAGTCAGCATCCCCTTGATATGAAAACCTGATGAAATTAACAAGCAGGAACAATACTGGATGGTAAGCTCTCGAATCTAGAGGTAAGAACGCTCTGTAAAATATCAGGCAATGGAACCCAGCAACTCATAAAAAGGTGGTTACATGGTGACTTTGAAAAATGAGCACAAAGTGAGGATTTACAACCCCCACCCCCCCAGATATTGGATGGCGTCACCGACTCCATGGACACGAGTTTGAGCCAACTCCAGGAGATGGTGAAGGACCAGGGAACCTGGTGGGCTGCAGTCCGTGGGGTCACAGAGAGTTGGACAGGACTGAGAGACTGAAGGACAGCCAGTGACATGCTCTAATGTTACTTTCAGAATACTCACATCGTGGCAGGAACATGGATAAGCATACCACAGGGAGAAACAGAAGATTGAGGAGCAGACTCGGAGTGTATGTAAACAGCTTTCAATAAATTATACTAGAATATTATTTAGTAAACTGGAAAAAAAAATCGAGAACCTAGATTTCTGTCTCACAATCAGCCTAATTAATTCTAGACATGATATATGAGCTTTAGTTATGTTAGTCATATCTGACTCTTTGTGACCCCACGGACTGTAGCCTGCCAAGCTCCTCCCTCCACTGAATTTCCCAGGCAAGAGTATTGGAGTGGATTGCCATTTTCCAACCTTAGAATGATAAAATTATATTGATTTCTATAATTTAATAGAATTAAATTTGTATACACTATATAAGGGCTACCCTGATAGCCCAGTTGGTAAAAAATCCGCCTGCAATGCAGGAGACCCTGGTTCGATTCCTGGGTCAGGAAGATCCCCTGGAGAAAGGATAGGCTACCCACTACAGTATTCTTGGGCTTCCCTGGTGGCTCAGAAGGTAAAGAATCCACCTGCAATGTGGGAGACCTGGGTTCAATCCCTGGGTTGGGAAGATCCCCTGGAGGAGGGCATGGCGACCCACTCTAGTATTCTTGCCTGGAGAATCCCATGGACTGTATAGTCCCTGGGGTCTCAAAGAGTCAGATACGACGGAGCAATTTTCACTTTCACTTTCATACTATATAAACAACTCCTACAAACAAACAATAAAGGAGGAACAGTGGAGTAAAATGGGTAGGACTAAAATGTGTAATCCACAGTGTGCTATATTAAAATTACCAATAACTCTATGAACATTTGCTCAGCATTAAATTCAAGTCATATCTACCAGAACAGTCTAAATGACAAAGCCTGGCAATTCCACATATTGTGGTGACTACTTAGAGCAACTGGAACTATCAGGCTTTTCCTGGGGACTACAAAACGGGAGAAGTTCTTTGGAAAAGTAGTAGTTTCTTACAAGTATATCAACACTCTAAAAAGTCCATCAACTCTGCAACTCAACAAGTCTCAATAACATGAAAAAGTGTGTCCATGCAAATATATGCATAGGAATGTTTACAGAACCTATATTTGTAACAAGCCCAAACCTAGAAGCAACCTGAATGTCCAATGTCTCGAGAAAAGGTAGACCATCTGAATATTTGTCCCAGTCAGTACCGGTACTAACATGCAATAAAAATGAATGATCGTTGGTATACACAGCACCATGATGAATCTCAGAAATGTTATACCGAGTCTAAAAAACACAATATATAACACTGTCTAATTTTTAAAAATAATAAAAACTGGGAAAACCTTCTCGGAGTGACAGAAGCTAGCCTCTGGTGGCGAGTTAATCAATGAGGAATGGTTACATATGGGGACAGTCAAGAATAACAGAAATATTCTGTGCAAATATCAGGGGATTATTATATGAATGCATAAATTGATGAAAAGCATCAAAATGAGTACTTAAAATCAGTGCATTTTCTGGGTGTCCAAAGGTATCTCAATAAAAAAATGGTGAGCAATTTGAAAATGCCCAACATTCATTTTATTCTATTTTTTTGGCCATCCTGAACAGCCTTTGGGATCTAACTTTCCCAACCAAGGACTGAATCTGAGGCCACAGCAGTTAAAACAACAAATCTTAACATCCGGACTGCCAGTCTTCAATATCTTTTAATACAACCTGAAAGAAAATTACCTCTCTCCAACACAAGGCAATGAAAAAAAAATGGCTTAAAATCTAGCACAAATTCGTTTAAGAACCAAGTCCAAATTGATGTAACAGCTGTGACGTATCTGAGATTTTAGAATGAGAATTAGCCTGCAGTTAGGGGGAAAAAAAGTCCAGTTGGAGTCCTACCAATACCTTTGGGGAAGTTTCCATTCTTCATTGCTTTGTATTTGTCTTCCAATGACTTATCAAACACACTCTCTTATCTATTGGCCTGATTTTCTCTGTTTTAGGAGGAAATTCTTGGGTTTCCCTGGTGGCTCAACAGAAGAGCATCCGCCTGCCAATGCCGGAGACATGGGTTTGATCCCAGTGTCGGGAAGATCCCCTGGAGGAGGGAATGGCAATCCACCCCAGTATTCCTGCCTGGAGAATCCCATGGACAGAGGAACCTGGTGAGGCTACAGTCCATGGGGTTGCAAAGAGTTGGATATAACTGAAGTGACTTAAGCACAGCACGGGTGAAAACAAAAGCAATAAAAGATGACTCTGTTCTATATGGGTCAATCTATAGCCAAAAGATGGATGGAATTAGTGGGAAGTGGTGGGAAGAAGTTGAGCTCCAGATTCAAATTCTATCCCATTTTTATTCAAGCAATGTCAGCATCCTATGTTTAATTGTGTTCTAATTTGTGGCTAAAACAAACCACAGGCTGTAAGTGGCTTCTTGTCGGGTGTGTGATGACAGCCGTGATATCACTAATCATTTCTGGGTCAGCTGGGGTGTTCAGACTCCAGGGAGAATGAATTCCTGACCTCTCTCCAAGTGGAGGCTGTAGCTGATATAAATAACAGACCTGTTTACCAGTGGCAGACAAAAATGGAACTGCAGTCCTACTTACAAATGTCAGAGAAAAATCTATGGAGACAAGAGACGGGCAGCAGCGCAAAGATCATTAAGTTAAAAGGGTCTGTCACAGTCTTCACCACACACGGCTTTGCTGAGAATGTGAGGCAAAGCATTTGGGCCTCATTTGGAAGCCTCGAAGTTTTCAGCTTTAGTGTGTACTGAGCGGTTAAGGAGAAAAAAAAAATGCACCTTCATGAATTTTCATGAAACGAGTAGGCTTAAAAACGAACCACTACAGATTTAACCATCACATCCCAGAATTCTCAGATTTAAAAGGCACTCAGGAGACCCACGCTGCTATATAGTTTCTAAGGAGCTCAAAGCTTTGTATGCTTCTCCCCCAAATAATTACATTTATCCGAGATGTCTACCAAATGCAAAGATATTTTTTGAGGTTCTCAAGATGCTGTGTGCTCAGCCACGCAGTCGTGTCCAAGGCTATGGACCTTAGCCTGCCAGGCTCCTCTGTCCATGGGATTCTCCAGGCAAGGATACTGGAATGGGTTGCCATTTCCTTCTCCAGGGGATCTTCCTGACCCAGAGATAAAACCAGCATCTTTTGCATCTCCTGCATTGCAGGCAGATTGTTTCCTGCTGAGCCATCAGGGAAGGCCCCCATGATGTAGGTTATGGACAAAGAATATTAGTAAAAAAAAACAAAAAAAGGATGTGTGGCCAGCTAGCCAGCAGCCACTTCAGCCACTCCTAATGGTGCATGCTAAGGGGACTCAGGGTGGAGGAAAACAGGATACTGGCTCAAGATATTTAAAGGCTATATCAAAGGAATGAATTCAATGAGCCTGGACTCTTGCATTTCCCCATACATTGTTCCTTGTTGCTTTTTACTTGCTAAGTCACGGCGGACTCTTCTGCTACCTCAGGGACTGTAGCCCTTCAGGCTCCTCTGTCCATGGGATTCTCCAGGCAAGAATACTGGAGTGGGTTGCCATTCTCTTCTCCAGGGGATCTTCCAGATCCAGGGATTAAACCTGTATCTCCTGCATTGCAGGTGGATTCTTAACCAGTGAATCACCAGGCTTAGAAAGTGTTAAATTCATTAGCTTGAGATGTCTGGCATTTCTTTAAATAATGCTAATCTCTTAAAAGTCTCAATTTAGCACCATTCCATTCTCCAGGGGATCTTCCCAACCCAGGGATTAGACCCAGGTCTCCTGCATTTCAGGCAGATTCATCATCAGTAAGTCACCACGGAAGCCCTGTATACTTCAAGTAGACATTGTTACCCTTGGTTCAATATGCTGAAACAGAACTTGGCAGCGTCTGAAATCCAATGTCAGCGCAACAGAAAGAAGGTTGATCCTTCTGGTACCCACCAGGAACCGCTCATACCAGATTCCACTGATATCAGAATATAGTGATATAGAGATATAGAATCAGGTCATAATATAGAATATAGAGAATCCATTGGTATAAGACTCTAGCTTCGGTTTCTACCTAACAAACACTCACTTTGGAAAAGTGTGTTTGAGCATTCAGCATTGCCTATTATTCTAAGAACATCTTCCTGAACACTGAGGTCAGAAAACTTCTCACTCCTGGAAATCATTTTTATTTAAGGCAGAAGCATTCAGGAAATGCTGGTAACTTATCATTTTCATTGTGAATCTTTGCTGGTAGTTCTCCCTTTCGATTCTTCTTCCTCCCAAATTAAGAAAGACAGCCTGTTCCTCCGAGGATAATTTACTTTCCAAAGGAGGCATTCTTAACCACTGATCCATAGGTGAGTTGAAAATTCCTGAAGGTGTGTTATGTGCAAAGGCAGCTGTGTGCATTTTTCCAGCCAAGGCCATCCATTTTGATCAGAGACTTATAGGTGTCTGGGACTGAAGGAATGTCGCTGATTGCTGCTTAAATAATAATATTGTGTCTATCCCTGCTGATATCTTGAGAAATGTCAGAAAAAACACCAAAAACATTTCTTGTAATTTAGGGAAACCATTTGCCAGTTGTTAAAGACCAGAGATTTCTGCTTTCAGATGGCAGCAAAGGTTTATATAAAAGCAAAGTTTTCACCTTTTGATAAATCCTTTCAAGGTTCAGACTGTTCAAAAACTAAGAAGAAAAATTAAAGCAAACAAAAGCGTTCACTTGGTTTTGAATCCCCACAGTTGCACAACTGTGGTTTCATACTTCTGATCACAAAGAAGGTGCACGAAGTGCATTATAATGTGATTTTACACTGGAACAGAGTAGAAAATTTCTATGTCTTCTTAGGAAAATAAAAAGCAGTTTCATTAATTTTATAATTTCGCCAGAGAAGATTCCTGAGTATCCCTTGGACCGCAAGGAGACAAATCAGTCAGTCCTAAAGGAAATCAGCCCTGGGTATTCATTGGAAGGAACATAATGCTGCGGCTGAAGCTCCAGTACTTTGACCACCTGATGCAAAGAACTCACTCAGTGGAAAAGACTCCGATGCTGAGAAAGATTGAAGGCAGGAGGAGAAGGGGACGACAGAGGATGAGGTGGTTGGATGGCATCATCGACTGGATGGACATGAATTTGAGCAAGCTCCGGGAGTTGGTGATGGACAGGGAGGACTGGCGTGCCGCAGTCCATGGGGCAGCAGAGAGTTGGACATGACTGAGTGACAGAAAGTATATACTTGGCAGGGGAGTATTAAAATATTAAAAATCCCATGGATGGAGGAGACCCCAGGCTATAGTCCATGGGGTCTCAAAGAGTTGGATACGACTGAAGTGACTTCACTTTCAGTTTAATTTTATTTCTGAGAGCTGGTTTATTCTGTCAGTCCACTGATTTAGGATGGGGATGGTTAAGTCTCAATCTGGTCTTTGCAAAAATAACAAGTGAGAACATTTGGGATTGCAGATCTTATTTAAAGAACTGTATCACTTGAAGCTGAAATTAAATATGCAAATGTTAATCATTTATTTTACACAAACCAAACTCACATAAATAATTTCAGATTAACATATGTACAAGCAATTGGCTCTTATTGACCCTGATGAATTTATCAACTCTCATAAATGTTGAACCACTTATTGGACACACACAGTTTTCATGTTTTTAATCATGAAAGTATAAGAGGTCTTTGATTAAATTCAATCTGGGCGAAAAGAAACAATAATATTAACACTGCATTTTAAAATTTTCTGGCAAGGAAAAAATCATCTGAAAAGAGGTAAAATCTTGAATTCTTTGGTCCTGCAAACTCCAGCAAGAAAATAATGTATGTCTAATGCATCTCAAGAAAGAATAATGAGACCTCGGAAAATGGTTCAAAGCAACAATAGAAACGTTCTTGGATCAAAGAACAGGGTCATGAATTTCCCAGGTGGCTCAGAGATAAAGAATCTGCCTGCCAATGCAGGAGATGCAGGTTCGATCCCTGGGTTGGGAAGATTCCCCTGGAGGAGGAAATGGCACCCCACTCCAGGATTCTTGCCTGGAGAATCCCATGGACAGAAGAGCCTGGAGGGTTACAGTCTGTGGGGTTGCAAAGAGTCGGATGTAAATGAGCATAGTCCCAGGCTGGGTTCCTATCTGAGAAATACCAGAATTAGGGGGAAAAAATACCTTTCATTTGTCTGTTGAGAGTCACCGTCTGTTTTTCGCTATTCTCTGCATGTTAAGTCGCTCCAGTCGACTCTGCCCATGGGGATTGTCTAGGCAAGAATACTGGAGTGGGTTGCCTTGCCCTCCTCCAGCAGATCTTCCTGACCTGGGGATCAAACCCACATCTGTTAAATCTAACCTGCATTGGCAGGCGGGTTCTTTACCACTAGCACCACCTGAGCAGTCTGTGCTCTGAGGCTAATCCATTTGGATGAAAATCACTTGGATTCTGTGAAAGCTGCGACCCAGGATGACAATTCCAATGGGTTTCTCGATTCTGAAATCAGTCAAGCGGCCTTAGCCTGGTTTCTCCAAAGGTCACATCAGAGCTCCCCCTGCACAAAGAAGACCCTCTCTCTTTCTTCCTTTCTTTGCAGCGAGAGAGGCTGACGAGGGCTAATGCGGTCTACAGGGCGTCTTCCACAATGAGAAAGAGGAGTTTGCTACTTGATAAGAGAACTGACAATAGACTACATTTTCTGCCTTTTGTTTCTTTTTTATTTTTAAGATTTTTTTTTTCTAATGTGGACCATTTTTCCAGTCATTATTGAATTTGTGACAATATTGCTTCTGTTTCCTATGTTTTTCTTCTTCCTCTTCTTTTTTTATTTTTTTTTGACTTTGAGGCATGTGAGATCTTAGCTACCCAAACACAGATGGAACCTGTGTCCCTTGCATCGCAAGGCAAAGCCTTAACCACTGGACCCTTAGGGAGGTCCCTACTTATAGTTTCCTGAGCTAAGGTTTTGTGTCTTTCTTATTGAGACTCTGAAACTGAAACTCTATCAGAAGGCCAGGATTGTGCGTATCTTTATTTTGTTTTTGTCGCCCAATTGTGTCCAACTCTTTCATGACCCCGTGGACCGTAGCCCGTCAGGCTCCTCTGTCCGTGGGATTCTCTAGGCAAGAATACTGGAGTGAGTTGCCATTTCCTTCTCCACGGGATCTTCCCTACCCAGGGGATCGAACCTGCATCTCTGTATGTGTATTTGGGCATTTTTCTAAAAGGCCTTTGACTTTTGGTTAAAGATAATTAAAGCAGTATATGTGCTAATTAAGGTCTTAGCCATAAGATGGAGATTGTATATTAATTTTTTGGGGGGAGGGTCACAGCACGCAAGATCTTAGTTCCCTGTCCGGGGGTCAAATCTGTGCCCCTCCCCCGGCAATGGAAGCACGGAGTCTTGAAAGGTTGTTGCTGAACGATTAGACGCGGGATTCTTGGCCTCCGGAGGAGACGAATTCAGTCCGGGGCCAGAGACGAGGCTGGATTGCTCAGAGCTTTTGTGTAATAAAGTTTTATTAAAGTATAAAGGAGATATAGAAAGCTTCTGACATAGGCATCAGAAGGGGGCAAAAGAGTACCCCCCTCCTAGTCTTTAGCTGTATGTTATATAGTCACTCATTATCTGTTACTGAAAAGAAAGGCATGTCATAAAATTTAGAATGGCACCAGATAATTCATCTCTGGCCATAAAATGATTGAGAAGGGCAGAATACCAACAAATAGTTTCATTTACATAGATTAGGGGAACAATACCTGAGTAAGTAATTTAGGCCGTTTTGGTGGAACCAACTTGAAGATAGAGTCTGGGGTTCATTAACATAGTTTAAGATAACATTTCCATACGAAAAAGAAATATATTGGTTAACTGGAGGTTTGAGAGTAGTTAGCTTCAGGTGAGACCAGCTGTCATGGCCACACAGCATATTGAGAGAAACCTTTTACATTTGTATAGAGAAGGAAAGACATATCTGGTTTGTTTCTTCCTGCCACTTAAGAGAAATAAAAATGTCTGGCACCTGCAGCCTCTTTTCTCCATTTGGAGACCCCTGGCCTTCCTGCCTGTTACCCTCTCAGTCTGAACCACTGGATTGCCAGGGAAGTCTTGTATTGCTTCTTAATAATGAATATCATGTACAATAAATATTTTAAAGTCCTGGACATGAGTTATATTGCCTTGGCAACTGGGTTGGAGTCAGCTGTACTTGGAAATATTTGCTTAGAAATATTCTTGATTTGCTACCTTTAAACAAATGAATTTCTTGTTTTTATATCTCTGGAAATAATTCAGTTTAATGACCCAATTACTTACAATTTAAATGAGCCTTCTGAACTACTTATATCCACCACCTATAACTTAGATATGGCACTTTGCTGGGTGTTACAGAAAGAAATACTGCCATACATTTATAAGGAAAATGTGAAAGAGGATTAAGAGATTCTAATTCAGAGAAGCAACACTCAATATAAAACACCCATTAGAGGTTTAGAGCAAAGTGTAATAATTATGCTAGGGAAAATTTCTAGTCAAATAAGTCAAGTTGTAACACTAAGGGTAGGAAATTAAACATGCAGACAACCCTATTTTGTAAGTAAACGAAGATTCAATTTTAGGTATTAGAGCATGGTCAGCCACTCCTGGAGAATCCCATGGACAGACAGAGCCTGGTCAACTATAGTCAATAGGGTTGCAAAGAGTCAGACAGGACTGAAGCGACTTAGGATGCATGCTCATAATAAAATCAAAATACCAAATGAAGGTGGATTCTTTACCGTCTGAGACACCGGGGAAGCCCAAATGTATACACTGCAGATTTAAAACCCATACAACAAAATCTCAATCCTACTGTCAAGGGAAATCTTACAACATGTAGCCAAAGAACTGAATCTAAACTACTGTAAACTAATACATTCATACAGCCAGAACTCACCTATGCTGTGTGTTAGTCGCTCAGTTGTGTCCGACTCTTTGTGAACCCATGGACTGTAGCCCGCCAGGCTCCTCTGTCCATGGGATTCTCCGGGCAAGAATACTGGAGTGGCTTGCCATGCCCTCCTCCAGGGGATCTTCCCAACACAAGGATTGACCCCAGGTCTCCTACATCGCGGGTGGATTCTTTACCAGCTGAGCCACCAGAGAAACCCATGAATACTGGAGTGGGTAGCCTAAACCTTCTCCAGGGGATCTTCCCGACCCAGGAATCAAACCGGGGACTCATGCATCGCTGGTGGATTCTTGACCAGCTGAGCTGCCAGGGAAGCCCTTAGCTCTTGCATTAAAACAATGAAAGAAGAGTGAAAAAGCTGACTTAAAACTCAACATTCAAAAGGCAAACATCAGGGCATCCGGTCCCATCACTTCAGGGCAAACAGATGGGGAAACAATGGAGACAGTGACGGAATTTATTTTCTTGGGCTCCAAAGTCACTGCAGATGGTGACTGCAGCCACGAAATTAAAAGATGTTTGGTCCTTGGAAGAAAAGCTATGACCAACCTAGAGAACATATTAAGAAGCACTGACATTGCTTTGCCAACAAAGGTCCACCTAGTCAAAGCTATTGTTTTTCCAGTAGTCATATAAGAATGTGAGAGTTGTCTCATCACCATCATGGGCTGGTGATCTGTTTCACTATAGATAATATACATGTTTCGATGCTGTTCTCTCGAAACATCCCACCCTCGCCTTCTCCCATAGAGTCCAAAAGTCTGTTCTGTACATCTGTGTCTCTTTTTCTGTTTTGCATATAGGGTTATCATTACCATCTTTCTAAATTCCACATATATGTGTTAGTATGCTGTAATGTTCTTTATCTTTCTGGCTTACTTCACTCTGTATAATAGGCTCCAGTTTCATCCATCTCATTAGAACTGATTCAAATGAATTCTTTTCAATGGTTGAGTAATATTCCATGGTGTATATGTACCACAGCTTCCTTATCCATTAGCCTCCAACTAATAAAAATAAATGAAATAAAAAAAAGAATGTGAGTCTTGACTCATAAAGACAGCTGAGCACTGAAGTATTGATGCTTTTGAACTGTGGTGTTGAAGAAGACTCTTGAGAGACCCTTGGCCTGTAAGAATGTCAAACCAGTCCATCCTAAAGGAAATCAGTCCTAAATATTCATTGGAAGGACTGATGCTAAAGCTAAAGCTCCAATATTTTGGCCACCTGATGTGAAGAACTGACACGCTGGGAAAGATTGAAGGCAGGAGGAGAAGGGGACGACAGAGGATGAGATCGTTGGATGGCATCACCGACTCGATGGACATGGGTCTGAGTAAGCTCTGGGAGTTGGTGATGGACAGGGAGGCCTGGCGTGCTGCAGTCCATGGGGTCGCAAAGAGTCGGACAGGACTGAGCAACTGAACTGAACTGAAGGTCATTTTACAGAATAGAAATGCTGGCTAAGAGGGTGAGTGGTAAGTGATTTTATAGGGTTTGGGACAAAAATCACTTTTTAAGGGCATAGGTATGAGGAGTGCTTTGAAAGCTTTGTCTTGATCTTTTTTCTATTTTTATAGTATTCTAGAGACCAGCATAACAGTGGTACTTGAGGGCTTACCAGCTGTGGTTACACATACAGACAAACACAGTAGAAAACAGCTGGAATTTATGTAACATGATAAATCTCAACTACTTCCAGGGCCATTCAATGTTGTGTGAATCAGATGAATGGGAAGTGGGTCTTCGAGACACTGTGTTGTATGTAAGTAAAACGTTAACTCTTCCTCTCCTCAGTGGAACTTCTGAAATTCCAAGTTGAAAAAAAAAATCATTCTGTCCAACAAATTATTTTTTTCTCAAGTCTTTGTCCCTCAGAACAAAAATTCTGTTAGACGAAAAAATTACTACTAGCTTTTCGGATACAAGCACTGGTCAAGTTAAACTACTGGAACTGCCTTTTATCTGGATAGCAATTGACAATCCTTATTTTTTTCCCTTGAAAGTGAGAGAGGAAACAAATGGGTATTGTGGTGATTTGGTCACTAAGTCATGTCTGATTCTTGGGACCCCCTGGACTGTAACCCATCAGGCTCTTCCGTCCATGGGGTTTCCCAGGCAAGGATACTGCAGAGGGTTGCCATTTCCTCCTCCAAGGGATCCTCCCAACCCAGGGATCAAAGTCTTATCTATGGCTACCTTCTCACAAAAACAGCAAAAAAAAAAAAAAAAGTCGCAAAGTTTGCACTTAAATCCAAAAATATCTACTATCTCACCATTTAACAACAACAACAACAAAGACTGCCAATTGCTATCCAGGTAAAAAGCAGTTATATTCGTGACTCAGTGGTGTCTGAATCTTTGGGACGCCATGGACTGTGAGTTATGGAACGGCCTCCATAGACTGTAGCCCACCAGGCTCCTGTGTCCATGGGATTCTCCAGGCAAGAATATTGGATGGATTGCCATTTCCTTTTCCAGGAGATCTTCTGGACTCAGGGATTGAACCCGGATCTCCTGCATTGCTGTTAGATTCTTTACCATCTGAGCCACCGATAAAAGGCATTGTGGCAATAATTTCTGGTGTGATGGAATTTTTTGCTCTGAGGGACAAAGCCTTGAGAAGTCACATGTATGCATTGCAGGTCATGTAGTCACGGTTCCCCTGAGTGCCTTCCCCTGGAGCTAAATTGACCTTGCCTGTGGATAGAAGGGCTGCTACTAGGGCAGAGATACAGGAGAGATGAGTCCAGCTTCCACCAAAGTCAGGGAGTTGCATTCCACGTGGATTTGAAGAAACATCCAAATATTCTCATGGGACTGTATTTTAGGCAGTAGAACGAGGCACCAGACTGAAATTCAGGAGAATCCTGAATGTCTCAGATAGAATTTTAGGGGCCCGCTGTTTGGTAAACAGAGGAGATTGTCTTGAGTCCAGCTGCAGACATTCCTGGTGATATTATTTCATCTGAGGGCGTGACTGCCTGTGACGGATGTCAAAAGGTAGGCAAAAAACAAAGGCTACCCTACATTTGGGGCCATCTCATGAATAACACAGCTAATAAAATGACAGAGAACTACTAGTTCTATTTTTCCATGAAGAAATGATGGATGTGATACATGATTTCAAGCAAGAATGAAGCACCCCCCTCCCCCCACCCCCGTGGTCCAGTGGTTGAGCATCTGCCTGTCAATGCAGGAGACACAGGTTCGATCCCTGTTCCGGGAAGATCCCACATGCTCTGGGGCAACTAAGTCCGCGTGCTACAAGTACTGCACCTGTGCTCCAGAGCCTAGAAGCCACGAGTACTGAAGTGTGCACGTCCCAGAGTCCATGGTCTGCAACGAGAGAAGACGCCGAAATGGGAAACCCGTGCACCGCAACCAGAGACTTGACTCCGACTGCTGCAACCAGGCAAAGCTCCTGCAGAGCAATGAAGACCCAGCATAGCCATGAATGAATAAGCTAACAGATTAAAAAATAAATAAATAAAAGGATTTTAAAGATATAAAATAAAGCAAGAATGAAAACTTGCATCTGTTTGGGAGACTGTCGTCCTTTCTCAGCTCGAT
Source organism: Alces alces (assembly GCA_015832495.2). Taxonomy (NCBI): domain Eukaryota; kingdom Metazoa; phylum Chordata; class Mammalia; order Artiodactyla; family Cervidae; genus Alces; species Alces alces. Next base: position 3,629,862 of record JADEYB020000024.1, read on the forward strand.
CAAGACTTGTATGTTAGTCCAGATCCAGGGACAAACAGACAGGACAGAGTTCAATGCGCAAAACATTTATGACAGGAATTCTGGTGAGAGGACGTGGAGAGGGAGCCAGGAGGGGCTGGGGGCAGACATCAGACCGTGGTGAGCGTCTGACCCCTGGAAGGAAGAAGGCGAGGTGGAGGGAAGGAAGCATCTTGTCTACCTTGCAGGGCGGTTCAAAGGAAATTCTGGAAGATGGTGGGAGGAATCTCAAAGTCAAAAGTCAGTGGCCAAAAGGCATCATGTGACATCAAGAAAAAAAAAAAAAAGCCTGCCTTAGTCTTCCGGCTTCTTCCAGGCACTGGCAGGCTGAAATTTTCGTTCAAATGCAGTGACAAATTCCAGACCTCAGCAGCTGGGACCCTTAATGAATAATGCATTCAAACTTGCTTGATTTTTACAGCTTGCATAGCTTTCTGTCACTTGCTTTTGACTTCTCAGAGTTAGGCAACTAAATTTTAGATGAGGGAAGCATGCATTTTCGTCCGGATTAAAGTCAGCAGACTTGGTCTGGATGGTTTGTCAGATGACAACCACTGCTGGAGGTTTTTCAATCTGGCCAAGCCCACTCTTCACGTACCTGTTGATTGGTGGAAGCCTCTGGGTCCTGTCTTGGCTTTATTACTAACTAAAGGAGAAACAGGGTTCCTCTGCTGGCTCAGTGGTGAAGAATCCACCTGCCAATGCAGGAGACCTGGGTTCTATCCATGGGTTGGGAAGATCCCCTGGAGAAGGGAATGGCTACCCACTCTGGTATTCTTGTCTGGAGAACCCCACGGACAGAGGAACCCGGAGGGCTACCCAGCCCATGAGGTTGCAAAGCGTTGGACACAATGCACCAATAAAGAGTAGCCACCAGGAAAGCCCCAAGATAGTTTTGATGCTGGAGAAAAAATAATTGGGTCCCTCCCCCTGGGTTCCGAAAGCGTGTCACATAGGGGAAAGAGCTAGGGTGGGGCGCAGGCTGGCATCACGGCTAGTGTTGCCAGGAAGAACTTCTCATGGGTGCAAATCAATCATTCACAATCTTCATCTGATAAAATTATTGCTAATGAGGTCTCTTCAATCAACGAGAGGAGTCATTCATTTGGGAGGCTGTGAATACACTCCGGAACAAACTTATGCAAATAGTGGCTTCTGCTTTAATCAGACGTAGTCTGGTCGGCCATGGTGCTCAATAAAACATTAGATATCTCCCGTCCTTTCTTTGATGTGCTAAGTCTCTTGTTCATTATTGCAATAACAAGCTCGACGTGCTAACTACATGAAAATCATACAGAATTGAATTACGACGAACAGGCGTAACTCAGTTTTAGCTCATTAAATGGCGGGGGTCGGGGGGTGCACTCTGTTCTCATTTATGTTTCAGTAGGATCTGTCTGTGGAGACCACAGAAGTCATCACTGGCATTTAGCAAGAGGACAAGAAGAGATATTAAGGGACAGAAGACAGCAGTTTCTTTCTGTGATTGCAAAAGGCAGAATGAGGAGAGGTGCTCTCGCATTTCAACAGAAATGAGTTAAGCTGGATTTCATTGAACATATAGCATTCGGAAGGGTGCCCAAGTCCTAGGGATCTTCATATGGCAGAATCAGCTGTAACCCTTTCCTTTCTGATTCCACAACAATAAACAAACAAACAAACAAACAAAATGAAAGGGGCATCATTTGTTACTCCTTAATAGAAATAGACGTTGAGGGGCTTCCCTGGTGGTCCAGTGGTTAAGAATCCACCTGCCAATGCAGGGGACAGGATTTAGTTCACTGGTTCAGGAAGATCCCACATGCCACGGGGCAACTAAGCCTGTGTTCCACCTTGAAGCACAGTCCCCACTCGCTGCAACTAGAGAAAGCCCATACATTGTGATGAAGACCCTGCACAGCCAAAAAAAAAAATAATAATTTTAAAAGTAAATAAATAAAATTAAAAAAAGAAAGCACTAGATGCTGACAGATAATTCACTTCTCTGGCAGAAGGTTTTAGATTACAGAATGCAAATCTGGTAAAGCATAAGGGAAAGTTAGCTTATGTGACAAAGAGTGTATGTGAGTGAAATCGCTAAATGGGTCAAGTCCATGCATGTGACAGAAAGATGCTAAGTTAGAAAGCAATGGGAGAAATCCATATGAGATTTTTGTCTTCGAAATTCTGCAGCTTAGAACAGGGCTTATAAGGTGCACATTCAGTTCCTCATGAAAGGATGATTTATTAATCATGTCATGTCAGGCATCTGGGTCTTGCTGGTCAGAGAAGGGGGCTGAGGCAATGGTTTCTTTGGGGCTATACCCTAGTAGGGGCTTCCCAGGTGGTACTAGTGATAAAGAACCTGCCTGACAATGCAGGAGACATAAGAGACTCTGGTTTAATCCCTGGGTCGGGAAGATGGCCTGGAGGAGGGCACAGCAACCCACTTAGGTTTTCTTGCCTGGAGAATTCTATGGACAGAAGAGCCTGGCAGGCTCCAGTCCACAGAGTTGCAAAGAGTCAGACATGAAAGAAGCGACTTAACATGCACCCCTTAGCTGCAAACAGTGCAATCAGAAATACTCTATAAAGAGTAACTAAGCTAAAGGAATCAGCCCACGGCCATGATAACAGAATAAAAGCGTTTCATAACACGTATCATCTAGCGCATATACATTACTGGTAAAAACACGGACCGCACTGTTGGTATCTGTCCATGCTAAAACTGCAACAGAATGCAGCATATGTTAACAACTCTGCTTTCCAGCCTACCCATGATCCAACAGTCATGCCAGTGTACAACTTAAAAAAAAAAAATGTTTGATTTGAAGGCATAGCAACCTACTCCAGTATTCTTGCCTGGAGAATCGCATGGACAGAGGAACCTGGTGGGCTACAGTCCCTGGGGTTGCAAAGAGTTGGACATGACTGAGTGATTCAGCACACACAGCCACCAGGACTGAAGACGCATACACAGCTATATTTTACAACCATCTTACAGGTGTTCCTATTTTATCACTATGCCCACAGAGCTCTCTTTATTCTCTCTACTCAAATCGGCTGTTATCCCACCAAAAGAAACTTTAAAGGTAGGCTCATTCAGCAGGCGAAACGCCAGTAGCCCAGGAATCCCCTGGCAATCTAGTGGTTAAGACTACATGCTTCCACTGCGGGTGTAATGGGATCGATCCCTGGTGGGGGAACCTAAGATCCGGCATACTGTGTGGCAGACAAAACAAAGAAAAAGACAAACAGCCCAATTTAAAAAACTGAGAACTGAATAATCGTTCTCCGAATAAGAGGTAGGTAAAAATGACTACTAAACACATAGCAAGATGTCCCACATCATTGTCATTGTTTACTTGCTCACTGGTGTCCAACTCTTTGTGACCCCATGGACTGTAGCCCGCCAGGCTCCTCTGCCCATGGGATTCTCCAGGCAAGAACACTGGAGTGGGTTGCCATGTCCTTCTCCAATGCATGAAAGTGAAAAATGAAAGTGAAGCCGCTCAGTCGTGTCCGACTCTTAGCGACCCCATGGACTGCAGCCTACCAGGCTCCTCCGTGCATGGGATTTTCCAGGCAAGAGTACTGGAGTGGGGTGCCATTGCCTTCTCCGTGTTAATTCCTAGAGGAATGCAAATCAAACCTACAGTGAGGTATCAGCTTCATCATCGAAAAATCTACGAATAGTAAACACTGGAGAGAGTGTGGTGAAAGAGAGCCCTCCTACGCTGTTGGTGGGAATGTAAGTTACTGCAACCACTACGGAGAACAGTAAGGAGGTTCCTTAAAAAACTAAAAGCTGAGCCATCCATATGACCGAGCAATCCCACTCCTGGGCATATAAGTGGAGAAAACTCTAACTTGAAAACAAACATGCACCCCTATATTTGTAGTAGCAATGCTTACAGTAGTCAGGACATGGAAACAAGGTAAATGCCCATCAACAGATGAAAGGATAAAGACGATTTGGTACATGTATAAATGGAATAGTATTCAGCCATGAAAAAGAATAAAATAATGCCATTTGCAGGTGGTATCTGCACCTATACAGCGTAGGTGCAAGTTGCTCCTATTCAACATAGGTGGAGCTAGAGATTATCATACTGAGTGAAATAAGTCAGACAGACAAGGGGAAATGTCATATGACATCACTTACACGTGGAACCTAAACTACAACACCAATGAACTGATTTACAAAACAGAAATAGACTCACAGACATAGGAAACAAATTTACAGATATCACGGGGTTGGGGGGAGAAGAGGGGATAAATTAGGAGTTTGAGATTAAGGTATATACACAGTTCAATTCTGTTCAGTTGCTCAGTCGTGTCTGACTCTTTGGGGCCCCATGGAAGAGACTGATTTTTCAGAAAGCGTTTTTGGATGCAAATTGTTTATCACTTGGAAACAGAAGGCTCAGCTGTGAAAAGAAGACCATCTTATAAGGGATCCTGAGTGTCGATATATTCTAATAGAGAATGGGAATATTTTACTGGTGCCATGCAATACATTGCATTGTGAAATACAGTTTTCGGTTAAATTTACAGGGAAAAGTGTTATAGAAACTAGGCATTAGAGCTTTTACAGAATATGGTCTAAACGATGCAAGACCCATTACCACCCAGTTTTACACCACATCACTCAGTTCCTTTAAGCAGCATGGTTGACAATGATGTGTGTGTGTGCCTGCTCAGTCGTGTCCGCGTCTTTGCGACTTCGTGGACTGTAGTATTCCCGGCTCCTCTGTCCATGGGACTCTCCAGGCAAGAATACTGGAGTGGGTGGCCATGCCCTCCTCCAGGAGATCTCCCCGATCCAGTGATCGAACCTGCATCTCTTGTGCCTCCTGCCTAGACAGGCAGATTCTTTACCACTAATGCCACCTGGGAAGCGTGAGAATGAAACATTTCTGTACCGTTCTCTGCCCAAGCTTTTGAGATAGCTAGCATCCTTTCCTAGGTCCGATTTTACAAGAACCAAATACAAAAAGCATTCTCCAATTTGTGTATTTGAAGCAGTGGACACTTCTCCAATAGAGATGTCACAAATTCCCAAAGTAATCATTCAGAGATTTAAAAAAAAAATTTTTTTGAATGTTCAGAGGATGTACTGGGAATTCAAGGGTGTTAATAAACTAGATGCTCACATATTCCTGTTGATAGCTCTACTTGGCTGCCAGGTGAGAGTAAAATCTTGGTTGGGATTTTGCTTGAGCCCTCCGGGAGGTGATTGAAAAGAGTGCTCAGTGAGGTGGAAGGGAAGTCTATGAAGCCAGGGAATCTTGCTCTTATTTTCAAATGAGTTTGACAACAGTCTTGAGGCTGCCTATGAAGGATGGTTGTGCCTTCACAGAGGTTTCCTGGGTGTTGATGGGGAGCCTGGTCCCCTGGGTTGTATTTTCTCTGTGTGTGTCATACCACTCACCATCTTTGTCTCATTTCCTTTTTTTCTCAGCAATTTTGCTGTCTGTCCTGACACAGAACAGAGTGAGCCACCTACTGGGCCACTCCCAAGGCTTCATGGAGCGATGTTGCCTTCATCTGGGTTTTTTTTTTTTCTTTTGCAAAATGTATATATATATATTTTTTTTCCTAGCAAATATCATATATTAATGCACATACATGGAATCTAGAAAACAGTATAGATGAACTTGTGTACAAAGCAGAAATAGAGACACAGACATAGAGAACAAACATATGGGCATCGAGTGGGGAAAAGGGGATGGGATAAATGGGGAGATTAGCACTGACCCATAATGATTGATGCTGTGTATAAAATAGATAATGAATGAGAATCTTTATTTTGGGGGGCTCCAAAATCACCGCAGATGGTGACTGCAGCCATGAAATTAAAAGATGCTTGCTCCTTGGAAGAAAAGCTATGACCAACCTAGACAGTGTATTAAAAAGCAGAGCCATCTCTTTGCTGACAAAGGTCCATATAGTCAAAGCTATGTTGTTTTTTTTTTTTCCCAGTAGTCATGTATGCATGTGAGAGCTGGACCATAAAGAAGGCTGAGCACTGGAGAATTGATGCTTTTGAACTGGGTCCTGGAGAAGACTCTGGAGAGGACTTTGGACTGCAACCAGTCCATCCTAAAGGAAATCAGTCCTGGGTGTTCATTGGAAGGACTGATGTTGAAGCGGAAACTCCAATGCTTTGGCCCCCTGATGCGAAGAGCTGACTCATTTGAAAAGACCCTGATGGTGGGAAAGATTGAAGGCAGGAGGAGAAGGGGATGACAGAGGAGGAGATGGTTGGATGGCCTCACCGACTCGATGGACATGGGTTTGAGTAAACTCCGGGAGCTGGTGATGGACAGGGAGGGGTGCGGCAGTCCACAGGGTCACAAAGAGTCGGACACGACTGAGCGGCTGAACGGAACTGATCATATGTTAACACACATACATGGAATCTAGAAAATGGTATAGATGAATTTATGTGCAGAGCAGAAATAGAGACACAGACGTGCAGAACAAATGTACGGACACCAAGTGGGGAAGAGGGGATGGGATAAATTAGGAGATTAGGATTGATCCGTATACATCACTGATGCTGTGTCTAAAATACATAACGAATAAGAACCCCCTATACAGCACAGGGAACTATACTCAGGGCTCTGTGGTGACCTAAAAGGGAAGGAAATCCAAAAACACAGGGCATACAAGTATACTTAGAGCTGATTCACTTTGCCGTACAGCAGAAATTAACACCGTATTGTAAAGCAGCTCTACTCCCCCCCCAAAAAAAAAATTACTTGAAAGAAATACAAATCCCTCTTGACCAAAAAAAGGTATAACTTAACAAACAGTCAAACTAGTGAAACTTAATATATACTCATTGAAAATGTGGATCAATGCAGACAAGAAGGTGAACATATAAGAAACTTGCCAATAGGTAAACACCATCATTTACAAAAATACTTTATAGTGGCCAAAGTAACAGAACATGAAAAAGGCTGTAGAAGTTACTCATTCTTTTCCTAGGAATTTGCAATAAAGAATTGATTTTGAATAAATGGATATTTTGGAGAACTCCTGGGTGGTCCAGTGGTAGTGACTCTGCCTGCCAATGCCGGCGACCCAGGTTCTATCCCGGGTCCGGGAAGATCCCACAGGCGTTGGGATGGTGAAGCCCATGTCCAGCAACTACTGAAGCTCTCCTGCCCTAGAGCCCATGGTCCACAACAAGAGGAATCACCACAACGAGAACCTCACGTGCAGCAAAGACCACTGGCACGGTGAAAAATAAAAAAAAAAAAAAAATCTTTAAAAAAATGTTTGTGTGCTTTTTCTGATGATGCCATTCCTATACATGCAGTAGAAAAAGAGGGAAATCTAAAACTATTTATAACATTCCTCCCATTTATTAATATGTGACATATTTATATTACCATCCTACAATTAAAAGAGGGAAGAAAGGGGAGAACCTGAGTCATGTGTCCAAGGGGAAACAGCTAGTCAGGGTGGGACCTGGAAACATACGGCTTGTGTTTTACATACACACGTGCAGAGACACACCCGTAACCTCACATAATACAGTGTACACGCGTGTATTTGCCTACATCCTTAAAAACAATTTCTAAAGCACGAAGCAGGAGCTGGGCTCTGGTTGTCCTCCAGAAGATGACAGAGATGTATATCCAAATGAATTGAGGAAAATTAAACTCGGACTCAGTGGACGTGAAAGGGAACCAACCCCAGGAAATAGGGAAGGACAGGGAAGCTTGGCGGGCTAGAGTTCATGGGGTCGCAACGAGGCAGACAGGCCTTAGCGACGAAGAACAACAACAACGAACCTTAGTATTCTCATCTTTTTCTGCTTGCAAGTATAGTTTTTCCACTACGCTGGGACAATACCATGCATATGAGAGATTTGGCCCTTGGGGTGTCCACTTATACCTAAGCCGGTCTTGCTTCTGTCTTTGATGGAAGCATATAGTGAGATTATCTGGACTCCCAGTGTTCACACAAGGCTAACACGGTGAGACTAAGAAGCTGTCTCAAGAATCCTCTTTTGTCTTAGGAGTGTAGGTTTCAATTACTCTGAAATGATGGATACAGACTGTGTTTACCTTAAGATCACTCATCAAATAGTTGAAGAAAAGTGAAGATTGATGTTCAAGTACTGGGTGAAGCATGGATAAGAGTCAATCTGAAAAAAAATGTACAATGGGTTTGTTTCAGAAGGAAAGTTAGTATGCTTTATAGGTAACTTTGCTTTCCACAGGGAGTTATGAGTGTATATATATATATACTGCATATAAATGTGTATGCAACATATATAGTATTGGTGTTTATATGTCATGTATAAAATATATTTCTATACTTATACATAGTATATGTAGTATACATTAAATATATATACATGTATATGGTATACCTATATGTACATGGTATTCAGATAGGTATATAGAATACATATATGTACATAGTATACATATATGTACCTACTATATACATAATATTCATAGCATGCTATATACATAGTATAAAAAGTATAGTATACTGTTCAATATATGAAGTCAATGGACACAAATTTGAGCAAACTCCAAGAGACAGCAGAGGTCAGAGGAGCCTGGCAGGCTACAGTCCATTGGGTCACAAAGAGTCGGACACAACTTAGCAACTGAACAACAAGAATAACACATAGTGTACGTATTACATACTTTGTATGTGTCAGTGTTTTTTGGTATTATAGATATATATAGCCATCCCACTATAATAAAATTATATATATGATATATATCGGGCTGGCCAAAGAGTTTATTTGGATTTTTCCATGAAAATGAGCACTTTGGCCAAATCAACACAAATATTTAATACTTCATATAATGCTAGGATTATATATGTACATATATTATCCTAGGACATACATATGTGCATATATGCATATCTCTTATAATGTCTCACAAAATACTGTCTTTCAATCAGAAGTTAATGTTATTTCTATAAATTATAAATGTACAATACATATTATGAAAGCAAAAGGGAAGTCGCTCAGTCGTGTCTGACTCTTTGCAACCCCATGGGCTGTAGCCTACCAGGCTCCCCCGTCTGTGGGATTCTCCAGGCAAGAATACTGGAGTGGGGTTGCCATTTCCTTCTCCAGGGGTCTTCCCGTCCCAGGAATCGAACCCGGCTCTCTTGCATTGCAGGCAGACGCTTTACCCTCTGAGCCACCAGGGGACGCCCCCAGATATCTATTATACCCGCTGTTAATACTACATATGGATATATAGTAACACTTGCTACTGATGCAGAAACACAGAGAAATTTCTCTGATAATTTATGATTCCATACAATTCTTGGGAAATTGCCCCCCATCATACTTTTCTCCACCGCATCCTGTCTCTTTAGCCCCTGAAGGGGATTATTAGGATTTAAACAACCTGACGTAGTGTGTGTGTGCAGAGGTGTGTGAAGATCATGAGGGATGAAATTTTAGTGCTTTCTTTTTACCATTCACATCTCCTACTTCCTCTAAGATCAAAAGCATCATGTCTGAGACATGCCCTGCCCCTGCCTACCTAAGCACCTTTCTCTCTGTTTTCTCTCCTCCCATAAATACCAGTTGAATATTCTTTTCAGAATACTCTCTTTTTCCCTAACACTGCCGTCTCCTAAGGGAGATAAACAAAGCATGTTGCTTCTACATCTCCTGTAGCTTCACAGGAACTGCTCGCGTGTTAGCCATAAAGAAGCCGAACAAATGAAGGTGAAACAAAACACAAATGATGCCAGGTTGCTAAGCAGAGTTCCTGCAAGTCAACAGGATCTGGTGACACCTTTCTTTCAATATTTGGTGATGGTTTAGTCGCTCACTCCTGTCTGACTCTTTGTGACCTCACGGGCTGTGCAGCCCGCCGGGTTTCCCTTTCAGTGGAGTTCTCCCGGCAAGAACGCTGGAGTGGGTTGCCATGTCCTCTTGCAGGGCATCATCCCAACTCAGGGATCAAATCTAGGTCTCCTGAACTGCAGGCAGATTCTTTATCTTCTGAGCCACCAAGGAAGCCCCTTCTTCCATTAGTGCCTGGGAACTAACTTGAAAGAGGAGGACCCTTGGCGATGTGTATGCGTTGCTAACAAAATTCTCAAATCTGCCACCCTGTTTTACCTTTAACTGGACAAACTCTCTGTCCAGAGGTGCAGACTCTGTCCCTGATCAGTAGATCAACACAGAGAAATTACGTGAACTGCTGAATGGCACTTGACTTTCCCTTGGCCGGTGGAGGAGAAACATGAAGCCCCCTTCCCCCAATGCCATTTTGGTCCCTGGCTCCTGGGTACCTCCCTCTTATTTAGAGGCATGCCTTGCAGGTCAGAAGCTTCCCTGCTGGCTCAGACTGTAAAGAATCCACCTGCAATGCGGGAGACCTGGGTTCCACACCTCTGGGTTGAGAAGAGGCCCTGGAGAAGGGCATGGCAACAACCCACTCCTGTATTCTTACCTGGAGAATCCCATGGACAGAGGAGCCTGGTGGGCTATATTCCATGAGGTTGCAAAGAGTCGGACACGACTGACCAACCAAACACATAATGCTTATTCTAATCGTACAGTGTATTATATAAGAAACTCAGTTTCTGGGCTTCTTTGTAGAAATACTGGCATTATGCGGTTCCAACATTTGTCTTACTGTAAACGAGCATGAAAGCATGTTAAGGTAAAAGAGAAAAACAGAAGGTACCCTTACGACTTTCGGTATAAACAAGAATCCAGCCATTTTATCCTGATCATGTGGCTTCCACGTGGATACCCTTTCTACTGAAATAGTTTTTGCCATAATTCCAAGACTCCAAAACTCCTGTGAGGAAAGAGGTGCATGCCTTCATTTTCATGACCCACCATGGAAGGTCACCTTTCCTCTAGATTGTGGACACCAAACAGCCATAAAGATAGCGTAATCATGACGTTGCAGACCATTTATCCAGCATCAGAGTACCACAAATTGTCCATTTCTCTCATAAGCCTCATATTGGAATGGTATCTCCAGGGACTATTTTGAACAATAACAGTCATCCACTATTTTTCGATATTTTCATGTGGACCCTTTTCAAAGTCTTTATTGAATTTGTGACCATATTGCTGCTGCTGTCTATGTTCTGGTTTTCTGGACAGAGGGCATGTCGGATGTTAGCCCCCCGACCAGGGATCCAACCTGCACCCTGTACATTGGAAGGCCAAGTCTTAACCATCAGACTCCCAAGGGAAGTCCTGGCTGTCTTTTCTATAAGGGGAATTTTCGTCTGTTTGGCTAGCACACCAGATCAGCTAACACTCACACCTTTGTGCACATAGTCTTTGTAGAGGAGATACAGATTGCTACTTTTCCTGGTTACCCTGAGAACTGGTGCAGAATGCAGAATTTTAGCTCTCCACATTATATAAGCCCCCACAAGGACACAGACACATCTGGAAACACACTATAGTATTCCTGCTGGTACAATGGACACATTTAAATGCAATTGGAAAGCAATTTGGAAGAACAAGATGAAATCTCACTGTGTGACAGGTAGCATTTAGGTCTAGAGTAAAAACGGGACTCCACGTTGTCAAAGATGACCCTGCATGCGTGGGTACTCGGTCGTGTCCGACTCTTCTGCGACCCCAGGAACTGTGAGGGATCTCGCAGGGAAGTATACTGGAAGGAAACTGCCTTTTCCTTCTCCCGGGGATTTTCCTGATGCAGGGGTCAAACCCAAGTCTCATGAAATCTTTTCTGTCTCCTGCACTGGCAGGCGGATTCTTTACCAATGATACCTCCTGGGAAGCCCCAAAAGTTGACCATGTGAAAGTTTAAGTTGCTCAGTCGTGTCCGACTCTTTGCAACCCCGTGGAATTCTCTAGGTCAAAACACTGGAGTGGGTTGCGGTTCCCTTCTCCAGGGGATCATCCCAACCCAGGTCTCCCGCGTTGCAGGAGGATTCTCTGCCAGCTGAGCCACAGGGGAAGCCATAGGTCCTGTTATAATCAAGCTGGCTCATAGAAGTTTGAGTCGCAGACGTAGTGAGGGGAAAACCCTGCATATAAATTGAGCAGAGATACTAAAGGTGGAAATATATTTCCTAAATGGCAGTATTAAACAAAGGTGGGTATTTGCCCAGAATGTGGGATCAGGTCTCAGTCACAGACTGCATTGTTCTTCCGATAATGTGAGAGGCGCAGAAGGGGTTTTTCAAACAGACCTATGGAAATGGAAACTGCAGGACAATCAGATAACGAATGTTCCTGGCACTGTGTCAGTCTACATTGGCCGCCTGATCCGAAGAGCTGACTCCCTGCAAAAGACCCTGATACTGGGAAAGATTGAAGGCGGGAGAAGGGGGCAACAGAGGATGAGATGGTTGGATGGCATCACCAGCTCGATGGACATGAGTTTGAGCAATCTCCGGGAGTTGGTGATGGACAGAGAAGCCTGGCGTGCTGCGGTCCATGGGGTCGGACACGACTGAGCAACTCAATAACAACAACAAAGTCTGGGGAAATGTGTTCCTCCTACAATCCCATTAGAGTGACTCCAGTGTACCTGGGTTCACGGGGTTATCATAACACATACTCGTGGGATTATTATAACACATACTCCACAAAGCACTGACTGAGGCCTCACAGGAGGTGGAGGCTATAGGAGCGTCCTTGGCTGTGAACAGGGCATCTCTCTGCCTTCATGTCATTCAAATGTTACACCTTCCCAAAGATGCTTTTAGAAGGCGTCCGGCAAACATGTAGCAGGCACACAGCTTCCCGTTGTATGTTATAAATTATTTGCAACGTCTCCTCGTCTGTCTCCTTAGACCCTGCAAACTTCCTACACCAAATTTCACGTTCTATCTTCACTCGTTGCAGCGAAAGGCAGGGATGGCCGGCATTTTAAAATGCCATTTCAGCAAAAGTGAGATTGTGAAAGTTTAACGACCCCAAACGAGCCTCCAAATTGTGCATAAAACAGCAGGGAAAAGCGATAAAAAATTGTGTTTTCAGATCAACCGACGTTCTACAAAATTCGATACGCACGCGCAAGGCACCCACAATGTGTGCACCAGGATGAGGGTTCTGACTACATGAAAAGCATTTTAAAGTGTAAAGCTATCGGTTTTCCCAAGGTACAGAGACAAGATAGTGATCTTTTTCTTCTTCTTCTTCTTTTTTTTTAAAGGATTTTTCTTCCTTTTTTTTAAAGAGTTTCCCTGGTGGCTCAGATGGTAAAGAATCTGCCTGCATTGCAGAAGTTCTGGGCTCAGTCGCTGGGTCTGGAAGATCCCCTGAAGGAGGGCACCACTCCGGTATTCTCGCCTGGAGAAGCCCATGGACAGAGGAGCCTGGCGGGCTACAGTCTATGGGGTCACAAAGAATCAGACATGACTTAGCATGCACATATGTTATATGAGTCCTGTGCACCTCTCATTTGGCAAATAACCCGAGGCCAACATGTTAAAAAAAACTTCAGAGTTCGAATACAGTAGTCACAGTCTTTGGTGCCTTCCTTTCTCTGATAATTAGCTAATGTCATCACGACATTGAGTTAAAAGTCCAAGCTGCATTCCTTTGCTGGTGAAGAGCCTGGACTGTGAACACGCCATCTTCCTTGGAATCTAAATTTTGCTGCTTCCTCGTTGCTTAACCTTCCTGATTCTCAATACGTCTAGTTTTAAAACAGAAATACTCTAGTCACCTGTCCACTTAGGCCTCTTGAGGATGTTAACACATCACTGACCGGGGGTGGTTTGTGCAGAAACTAATGCTTGTGGCTGGCGATTTGTTATGTAAGTGAATACCGAAACGTCTCTGGTCAATAGCTTTCAAGTAACAAAAGATGTGTTAATACGTCTCCGGTCAATAAGTTGTTAAGATAAACAACGGCCAGGTGCAAGGCAAAGTGTGTTAGTCATTTAATCATGTCTTTGTGACCCTAAGGACTTTAGCCTGCCAGGCTCCTCTGTGCCTGGAATTCTCCAGGCAGGAATATTGGAGTGGGTTGCCGTTCCCTTCTCCAGAGGATCTTCCTGACCCAGGGATCGAACTCAGGTCTTCTGAAATACAGGCAGATTCTTTACCGTCTGAGCCACCTGGGAAGGCCTGGTGCATGGGGAGCCTGGACAAATTTGCTCTGAGAGTATATCAGTAATCTTTCACCTCCTGAGTTGTATTCAAATAAACTTCTTGCTGTCAGACATATACCCAAAGGAGGCTTTTTGTTGGAAAGTTTTAAGACATGACAGCAAACAAAACCCAGCAAAACAAGAAGCTGAGGTCAAAGAAGCAAACCCAAGCACCCTCTTGTTACCAATTTCACCGTTCGGAGCACCCGTGTTCAGCGTCAGGCCAGGAGAAATGTCCCTGTTGGGGACACAAAACTTGTTCCCCAGGACAAACCACAAGAAAGCGGTCCATATTCGACTGAGTTTACCAAGGATCATCTACATCAAATGTTATCACTTAGCTCTGAAAGCAAGAAAGATGTCTGAAGCAGGGGAAATAAATGCGCGACAGGCCACCTCCAAAAAAAGAATGGACGCGTAATTATTTGCACAAAGCATTAGAAAATACTGTGATATTTTATTATTAAAAATGCTGCTGAAAAGTTTATACATATGTGTCCAGCCATATATATCTTCTATCATTACTTAAGGCAAAATCAAAAACAAAATTGCAAAATAATAATCCGAGAAACCATTAAACCCTGCGTGCCAGTGAAGTTCAAGAATAAAAGCCTAGGAAAGTTTTTTTTAACTTATTTTTTTTCTCATTTTTCTCTTTTTTATAGATAGCAAGTATATTTTATTCTCATAGAACTCTATGAAGATTCTATAACTTCTTTCCATGTAGAAATAAGATATCATTTAAGGTGTATTAAATTGCTTTTGATCATAACCCTTTGTAAAAGCTAAAGTTATTCACTTAACAAGAACTTTTTTTTTTTTCCTTATCCAAATGTCACAAGCCTGATACATTACTGTGCATATTGCTAGCAGAAGACGATTGGAAATACTAAACAAATACTGGAATTCACATTACAAACATACCGGTCCCACACGGCTGTCGAATGCCACTTCCTCTGTCGTTTTCTGGACAGCCTATTTGTCGTCGCTTAGCTGGGGTTGTAAATACATAGCTTGCAGAAATGGTCTGACAGGAGCTTTAAAACAGGATGAACAAAAACCTTACCCATGACATCTCTTAGCTCCAGGAGTGTGAACCTCGCTCTGTGCAAAGTTGGGATTACATTTCACATACGTCTATACACAGACTCACTCTTAAAATCTGAACCAAGGTGAACAGCAGAATTTACTGGGAGATTGATCTGCACTGACTTCCTAAGAACTCTGTTTTTCCGGCAGTTGGGGAGGGGCGGGCATTTTCCAAGACTTTGAAAAAGTACTGCTACACTTTTAGTCTAGGGGTTCCAGTCATCAAAGATTGCACCAAGGGACAAGGAATTTGGACTGTCTTTCTTGCCAATGTGCACCTTAGCTGAGTTGCTCTGATAACCACGCCCCAAGACATCATCTTTGGTTACTCTTTCCTGGCGCAGCGGCAAATACGTTTCTGAAAGCCAAAACATCAAGTCACCGTGGTTGCTACCGTTTTCCTTGACAACACTTGCAAGATATCCCTTAAGGAAAGCTAAAAGGACGATGAGAAAAATGACATGGTGCCAGAGGCGCCAAGATTCTCATCCCCACCTCCCCAATGAAGAATGGCTGAATATTTCCATGTGTTATCTTGACAGTCAAGCCATTCTGTAACCTCCTGGAAAACCCCATACAAAGCACGTGCAGTATTCTGTCCCTTCCCCGGTTTCCTCTCTGTGATAGTCACGGACCAGGGACGGATACACAAAATGCACAAAAGATAATCGTTTCAGACAAGCGTATGTCTTACCCCATAAATGATAGAGAGAATTAAACAACAACAGCAACAACAACAACAACAAAAAACCCATTTACTGATAAATAAGGGACCTTACCAGAAAGGAAAGACACATGCCCCCTCCTTCGATCTGATTAGCTAAGCTGAACAGGTATTCTGCAGCTGCTGGGGAACACAGAGCTCTATTGACTCAGCAGACCTCGGGCCCACCAAACACAAGCTTTCTTTCTCCCTTTTGGCAGGACCCTGGGTGTGGGAAGCGACTCTTGCTTAACAGATTCAAAGAGCCATGACTACAGCCCTGAGAATTGCGTTCTGTTCCCCGACCCCCTCCCCTCCCGGGGCCCTGCGATTTCTCTGCCTGTGACTGTTTGTAATTCAACAAGCTTTTAAATAGACTCCCCGAGCTGGGGATCCTTCTTCAGGGGTGGGCAGGGTGCAACGTCATGAAGCCTTTAACAACACAAAAATAAAAGTTTGCCTTAAACAAAGAAAAAAAAAATCAGTCTCCTAAGAATGCCATCGCATGCACTTTCCAGCCCCAAAAACAAACCAGAAAAAAAAAGGGGAGGGGGGAGAAAGCCCGGTCACAGGGACGGTCAGAGTCCGCCGTGTGACAACCATATCCTCCTACAAATGAAACGCCTTGGAAAACCCCATGTCTGCTGGCCACAAGGGTTAAAGAAGAAGAAGCCCCCCTGTGTGT
The DNA here is from genome assembly GCA_015832495.2 of Alces alces. Classification (NCBI taxonomy): domain Eukaryota; kingdom Metazoa; phylum Chordata; class Mammalia; order Artiodactyla; family Cervidae; genus Alces; species Alces alces. The sequence goes on from JADEYB020000024.1 coordinate 3,646,442, forward strand.
CTTGGAGGGAACAGAGGTGATATGACTAATGTATATACCGATTTATATACATACAGATCACAATGGAGAGTACAACCTTGCTAAAAGCTCTTTCAAACTGAAAACACCAATAAAAGCGCTTTTTTTTTGTTTTTTTGTTTTGTTTTCTTTTTCTCTCCGTGTGTGTTTGTTTAAAACTCACAGCTATATACATTTTCTTTCTTTTTTTTTTTTCTTTTTTTACAAAGTTTCTTAAATATAGTTCAGGCTGGCAAAACATCTCTTTGCACAGAACTCTACGTATGTAACTGCATAGTCCGTTCGTTTATTTTAATAATAAAATTCTACTTTTCCTTCTTTACTGGATTACTGCTCCGTATGCTGGGTAAAAGCCCATAGACTCTTTTTGCTGTTGTTGTTTTTGTTTGTTTTTCACTTAAGGAGAGCCATCTGTCGTGTGGCACATAAAGAACTTTATTATTATTATTTTTTTCAACTGTGATTTAAAAAAAAAAAAAAATGGTGTCCCTGGCTGAGTTCCAGAAGGGTGTCAGCTTCTACGGTCACGGGTGGAAACGCCCAGGTCCTCGAAATGTTGACGTCCTTGTCACGCTAGCTTGGATGGTGGTGGGTTTTCAAAGCAGAACTGTTACCAGCGAATGGATACGTTTCACATTTCATAGGGTTGCAAGTTGATCTCGTGGTACCGGGAAATGCCAGCCTGGGAGGTCTGCAAAGACACAACGGTCGGCCTTTTGGGGTTTGTGTGTGTGTGAGCGTGTCTTCAGCCAGTGGGATGAAACACATTCCTTGTCTGGAGATGGTGCGTCTTTGTCGGTCTTCCAGTTGCAGGGGCCGTGGCGGGAGGGCGGGGAGGGGCACGGGAGGTCTGCAGAGCTATACCCTGGTGGTGGAGTGTCCGTGTGGGATGTTTGTGCTGTTCTGGCCCCCGCTGAAGGTGTTGAACGTGTGCAGCGGCTGCATGCCCGTGAGCGTGTTGGGGATCATGGTGATGGTGTTGGGGGTCATGAGCGGGATGTCGTCGGGAGAGCGGCGGAGCGTGAGCGTGTAGTCGGGCGGGCAGGTGAGCCTCAGCGTGTCGTGCGCCTGCAGCGACTCGCAGTCGTGGTCGTGTTCCAGCTGCTTCATCTGCAGGGACATGATCTCCTCGTTCTGGATGTGCGCGATGTCGTTGGCGGCGCTCCTCTGCGGGCTGGGGCGCCGGTGCGTCTCGTGGCGCCTCTTGTCCTTCTTGTAGTAGAGGGCGGCGAAGGCCAGGATGTTCAGGAAGAGCAGCGACGCGCCCACGGCGATGGTGACGCTCAGCTCGGTGGAGTAATCCCGCTTGGTCTCGATGAGGACCGTGGTGTCCTCGGGCCCCGTCTTGTGGGGGTCCTTGGCGTGTTTGGGGTTGCTGTTGGCGGGGGTGATGGCCGGGCGCTTGGTCGTGGGCCAGATCTTGGAGGGCGACCGCCGGGTCCCGTAGGGGAAGGAGGTCATGTCCGGAGGGGGCACCTTGGTGGTGGTGGACACGTACTGGAAGATCTCGTTCAGGTTGTGCAGATGCGGCACCAGCTCCAGCCAGAAGGCGACTTTCGTGGCTCGGTAGTGGTCCCGCACGCGGGGCTTCAGGCCGATGTGCAGATACAGCTGGTCTTTGGGGTTGTACTTGGACCAGGCCACTTCCTCGAAGCGGTTGGGTTTTGTGTGAATGAACTTGGTGTCCTGTGGAACGGGCTGATTGGGGTCACTGAGGACAGAAGGGAGACAGAAAAAGAGGAGAAAAGAAGGTCACGCTCTTCTGCATGTCACAAGTCAATTGTAATCATGCGAAATGAAATTACAGTCAGATCATCTCACATGTCTATCCATACGCGCAAACTACCAAAGTGGCAATGAGTCTGCTCTGGTTAATCCACATGCGCCTACCGTCCTGGCTTGTCTATAAAATCCCCTCTGACCTTAACCTTTGAAATAGTTCCCAATGAAAACACGATACCTTTTCTATAACATTTCTGTATTTTTAGTGCATCCACTTGTCTTCCAAGGCCAAGGAGGAAAACTTGGAAATTTTTTGGAAATCAAACGCATGTCTTGGAAATACTTCGGCATTTCAAATTTAAACTACTCTTATTGGAAAATTTTCAGCATTTCAGGCTGAACTACTTTTGGAGTCACTAACCTCAACCAGAGAGTGATCAGCCCCCACAAGGTGAGGCAGTGGGCATTTGGCAATACCTGGAGATGTTTCTGGTTGTTACACATGAAGGATGGTGCCATGAATGAAGATAGATACCACGATGACTGTCAAATATTCTCCAGGGCACAGGACAGCCACCACCCTGCCCCCCCCCCAACAGCAAAGAAATTTTTCATCCCGGATGTCAACAGTATTAAAGTTGAGAAATCCTGATTTAGAGATTGTTGTCCAAAATGTGTACCTTCTCTTTCTTCCTCAAGAACTGCTTCTTAGGTAGGTGGATATATATTGCAGTTATAACAATTAAAATAGGTTAAAAATGCAAAAAAAAAAAATCTGGCTTCTGCCATTACAAAATGTTAATAAATAGAACTATGCATCCACTGTTTGTGCTCTATTGGAAATACATATATAACTTGAAAACCTTTTGAAGAGTGGGTCACATGAGGATACAATAATGTTCCATTGGTGTTGTGAGTTTGACAAGACAGTGCTTTTAGACATGCTGAAGTCAAGGACTTTAGGAGAAATACCACACGATGCAGTAAATTGAGGGTTTTTATAGATTTCAAGTATACTCGGCAACTATGAACCTGATATCCCCTGTGATGTACAAGAACGGCCACAAGCAGAAGGACAGTCATCAATATTGAAAGATTCTCCACAAAACATGGTACTTGAAACATGGTTGCCACCCAACTTTTTTTTAAGGTAACAGAGAATATATATTCTCAAAGATATATTTTAATTTCTTCCAATTTTTTCTTTAGGCTTGGTAAAGTGATCTGTAAAACAGATTGTGTCATGTCTGCTGGTTTGGAACATCTGAGACGGTGCGTGATGAAAGGTCAGCTCGTGGACAGCAGTGAGCTCTCAGAAGCGGTGTGCAGACCTAGCTTGCCCAGGTCTACTGCTGTGGGTGCCCTGACCTCTACCTTCCAGGCAACGCCTTCTTGGGAACACACTTACAAAGCCACCGCCTCTTTGCCTATGTGCCAGAAGGCTGGGGTACCGGAAGGTTCCACTGGAAGGCCTAACGTCTGCAGATGTTCCCAGGTGGGGTGCAGGCTTCAGGTGACACCCTTCACCCACACATGCACCTATAGCCATAGGAAGGGCTTTAGTCTTCAGTCTGAGGCTGTCAACATCATGAACATACACTCAGCTCTCTCTCCCGCTTTACAAGTCGGGAGAGCTCGAGCAAATTCTTAAGCCCCTCTTTGCCTGATCTATAAAGTGGATATGAATATTGGGATTGGAATTAAGTGAGGAAGCCATAATATTCCTGGTGTAAAGAAAGACCTCACTGATAAATCAGAATACCTGCAAATTGGCAGGGAGAGGAGACTATATAAATAATTTACAGATATATCCACAGTATAAGTCTCATGTGCTCACTCGCCCAGCCGTGTCCAACCCTTTGCAACCCCACGGACTGTAGTTCACCAGGCTCCCCTTTCCATGGAATTTTTTCAGGGTTGCCATTTCCTCCTCCAGAGGATCTTCCCGACCCAGGGATCAAACCCACATCTCTTCTATATCCTGCATTGGCAGGTGAGTTCTTTAACACTGCACCACCTGGGAAGCCCACAGATCTTATACTATATACTTTATACAGCATGTACTGCATAAAAGTATACTGTGTACTAGCATATATGGTACACTACCTACTATACATAGTATATGCTGCATAACAATACTGCTTATATGATACACTGTAAAGCATATTGCATATATCATAGCATATATGCTACATTATATACTTCATATAGTTTATGCTGTGTCAAAGTGCACTGTATACAACAGTATATATGTGTTATATGGTATACTTTGTATATAGTATAGTATACTTTATATACTTATACAAAATTTTATACTTATATAAAATATAAAGTGTATCTTGTACCATAGTATATACAGTATACTATTCACTCTGTATAGTACATACTATTACTATATGAAAATATACTGTATTTATAGTATATTATACAGTGTACATGCGCTTTCCTGGTGGCTCAGATGTTAAAGCATCTGTCTGCAATGAGGGAGACCCAGGTTCAATCCCTGGATGGGGACGATCCCCTGGAGAAGGGAGTGGCAAGTCACTCAAGTACTCTTACCTGGGAAATATCATGGACAGAGGAACCTGGCGGGCTGAACTCCACGGGGCTGCAAAGAGTTGGACACGACTGAGCGACTAACTTCCACTTCACTCTCACATACGCTGTATGCCACAGTGTATGTGGTATTTTGTATGTTTATCATCAGAGATGGTTATAGAGCATCACTGACTTAGTGGACATGAATCTGAGCAGACTCGGGGGGATAGTGAAGGACGGGGAAGCCTGGCATGTTGGAATCCATGGGGTTGCAAAGAGCCAAATGTGACTTCGCAACCAAACAACAACATAGTGTATATGGTGTACACTGTACAAAAGGATACTTTGTATATCATAGCTTATATAGTTCACTATATACTGTATACAATATATGCTGTATCACATAGTATATGATATACATAGGATATCACTGTGTATGGTATATACAGTATATATTGTATAAAATTATACTGTATCCTGGGTTTCCCTGGTGGCTCAGACTATAAAGAATCCACCTTCCATACAGGAGACAGAGGAGACTTGGGTTCGATTCCTGGGTCGGGAAGATCCCCTGGAGAAGGGAATGGCAACCCACTCCAGCATTCGTGCCAGGAGAATCCCATGGACAGAGGAACCTGGCGGGCTGCAGTTCATGAGATTGCAGAGTTGGACATGACTGAGTGACTAACACTTTCCCTTTCCCCATACTGTATACTATAGCACTTCCTGCATACTATACATGCACACATATAGATGCATAGATACATATATGAGCTACAGATATGGTTACATATGTGGCAAGCAAGATAAATAAATTGCAACTGCTGTGCTCCTGTTAGTGACATGAAAAAATATAATAAAAAATACACTATAAGCTTTCTTATCCATGTGTTCATGTATAACCATTAACGTATTCTAAAATAATCTGCTTTTGTGCTTTTATTTTTACATGTTTTAGAAAAAATGTTGGATGCAATATAGCACCTCACATTTTCTTGAGTCTTCTGAAATAAAGTGCTGGAAAATTCCTATTTAATTGGACCTGCCGTGGGGATATTTTTATAAAATAAAACTCAGAAAAAAAAAAACCCAACAAATTCAGAGGCTGAGAGTAAGAATTGATTTTTATTGTTCTAAAAGCAATGAAAGGGAGCGAGGATTCCTACTGTTTTTGAATTGATCTGATTTCACAGAATCAGGCCTTCCAGCTCTACTGACCTTTTATTAAAGAGACGGCATCTAGGAAAGAGTGTTCATGTTAGATATTTGGCTATTTATATATATATTTTTTGGCATTTGGTGTACATTTGAAAGGTAAGGAAAACATGTTTATTTTGTTCTCACAGAATAAAGGATTTTGAAAATCTAGATAAGTACACTTTACCCCGAAACAATCTGTTAAAGTTCTTGGCGATGCACCGTCAGAAGCCTTAAATGGAGATAAACTCGGGCGCTTATGGAAGGAAGCTCATCACTTTCCAGTGTCAAACACTCCAAAGAAAGCAAGATCTCTAGGTGGAGTACCAGGGCCTTGTTTTTTAGACTTTCCTTCAGCACACGGTGTCATTTAATTCCCACAGGCAAAACTAAAGATTAACATGATTAAGGAGAGAATGAAACAAACACATCTTCTTTCTAAAGGTCCATTTCACCCGTTATATTTCACTTGCAGCATCGTCTTGGCAGTTGACCGTTAAATGCAGGTTCGGGGTCTTGTGGTTCATTTTATTTGGGAGAGATGGTTAACATGATTTCTTTACAAACACCAATGACCCCTTTGACAGGCTCCTCTGGAGGTTGGTATGAGGTTTATCTCACGCCTAAAACAAGGTCATGCTTGACTATTTTTCCTTAGACGTCTGAGAAGAAAATTACCCCCTACACCAAGAATCATGTGTTTGGTCCATCCCGTACCGCAGGGAGTGATGTTCTCTCACTGAGCTTAAAATGTTTTGGGACATCAAAGGTCACTTTTAACATCGAACTTGGGCTGCAACTGTTTCAAGGCCATCTTCTCTGTTTCTTGCGGTTTGCAAAGATTGCTGCAAAAGCAGACGCAGAAATTGATCACAGAATATGAGCAAAGTCAAGAGTAGAGGCGGCATCTGAAAGCCAATACAAAGCATGTCATTCTACCCACTTGACCTATAGCAGTATACTCAGACATAGTGGAATATATGCTTGCCTTTCCTACATCATATACATTGGCTTGTTGGCCAAGTACCTTCCCAACTCTAAATTCCAAGAGGCTCTGAGTCTTCAAAGTAGAATACTTGAAAGTCCCATTCACAGCTGTGACTCCTATAGGGACTCTCATTCTGCCCTTTTTATCCAACATGCAGAAGCCAAATTGCATTGGTCCTTGACGGACAAACACCTGATTTCTAGTGACCGGTCAGGACCAACCCCATCTTGTCCAAAGAGGTGGGAATCTGTGACAAAGAGCTGCTAATTTTGTGATTTTTGAAATATCTATTTCCTCTGAAGCTATTTACTCTTTTATTTTAGATGTTTTTCTGGGGGATAAATTAATTGCTATGTTTATGACCTTTGAATATTATTTTCTCCAATAAAATGGTTCCCCTGCAAAAAAAAAAAAAAAGAAAAAAGAGCTGCAATCTGTATGATCATTTGTAAACCTTGGGATGAGCTTTAACCTTTCCTTGACAGTACTTCTCATGAATCATGAAGCTCTCCAAGGAGCTTAATACTTAAATTAAGCTCTAGCTTAATACTTAAATGTTCTGGCGTCACTGTTTTTTTTTCCCAGCACTGTTTCGCTTGAGTCTTCTCACCTGGATGATTAAAATGGTCTCCTAGCAACAAGAGCATCCTCTTCTGTCCTCCTTCCAGCCTACCCTCTTCTTTCTTCCTCCATCCTTCCCTGCTTCCTTCTTCCTTCCCTCCTATCCGGCCTTCCATGCTTGCTACACACATCATCCCCACATTGTTTTTCTGAGCTTAACAAAGAAACTGTGCCATACCAGAAGTGTGTAGGTTTACGCCTACAAGTAAGGCCAGACTGTCAGCTGTGGTCAAATGCAAAGCAGCCAAGGCGTTCACTTCATGTCAGCAGAGGGATGAAAAACTAGGAACACGGAATGCTGGTAACAAGGTTCAGCAGATCTGAACTTCCACCCACTGATCGCATCTAAACGTGCTACAATTCAGCACAATCCTTTCTTCTCAGCCACATGTTGAGACAGATATGTGAGATGATATTCTTATAACCACAGGCTCTCTCTATGCCCACAGGGAGCAGAGGATGGTAGTCAAGTGTATTTAGTCATGTTCTGAGGGTCCCTGCCTCAAGATAAGGTGTGAGACCCCTCATTGCATCAGAGATGGTTTATCCCATGACTATTTCCTGAGTGACATCAGATAAGGTGTGAGACCCTCATGATATTAGAAATGGTTTATCCCATGGCAGCTCCCTGAGGGACATCAGAGAAGGTGTGAGACCCCTCAGGACGTCGGGGATGATTTATCCCATGACTGCTCCCTGAGGGACATCAGAGAAGGTGTGAGATCCCTCAGGACATCAGGGATGGTTTATCCCATGCTGTTTCCTAAGTGACATCAGATAAGGTGTGAGATCCCTCAGAACATCAGGGATGGTTTATC